>CM062805.1:1037610987-1038810987 GCA_031772625.1 Pinus tabuliformis | reverse complement strand
ATGCGGGATAAAGACGACATCCCTATTTGAATCTTATGTCACTGTCAAAGCATTCAAACATGCCTTCCTTTGTTATGATTTTGGCTCTAACCCTCTTATAAATCTTATGAACAACTTCCATATATTCCTTTGGTACATTTAGTTCTTCCATTCTGTGCCATAGTTTATCTCTAGGGACAATATTGAAGGATTTTTTTAAGTCAACAAAGCAAAAAAATTCTTCCCCACCTTGGTTGCCCCAAACATTTTCAATGAAGTGTCTTAGAGTGATGCACTGATCAAAGGTAGAATGTTTAGGCCTAAATCCAACCTGTCCCTTTTCTATTTCCCCCCTTTTTATGCCCATTCACTAATTCTGTGCTCTAACATGCTCCCAAAATGTTTTCCAAGAAGAGGGTTGATCATAATTGTATGGTAGTTAGAACGGTTATTGATATCTCTGGTTTTGTGAAGAGGTATAATAACACTGGTTGTCCACTCAACCAGAAAGCTATGTTGATTGAATATGTTAAATATCTCCTTGATGTGTGGGGCTAGAAGCTTCATTCCCCATTTAAAAAAAAGTTCCTGTAAATGTTCAATGTCTTGTGCCTTTCCATTTTCCAATTTATTTATACTTATTTCAATATCAGCAAATGAAAATAGATCCGTTGAGGAGACACTTATGGGAGGCTTACTTTTCTCATTTATCTGCTCATACAAAATTTTTGCATAGTCTAACCACTGAGCCTCTGTGATATTGCGTTCTATTTGCTTTTTCTTTTGCTGTAGTTCCTTCTAGAAACCTTTGGGATTATGTTTTCCCAAAGAAATTAATTCCTTCCTTCTTAAAATCAAATAACTTTCTTTCTTTGATTTTATCAATTATTTATATATAATATTGTTTTATTTGCTTGAATTTTCTTTGAGAAATCTTTTCACATCCTTGCATTCTTTATCATACCAAGGATTAGTTGGGAATGTATTTGTGATCTTCTTCATAGGCATAGATCTCTTATACACCTTTAAATATTTGTGTATTAAGGGGATCAACATACTACTGCAAACATATCTTTTATCTCTTCTATTATCCTTGCAGCCCCTATTGGTTTTTTGGCCAGCTGGAGGTGTTCTTTAAGAGAAACCCTAAAGCACTCCCGATTTTCTTGGTTTAAGATAATTCTCCCATGTTCTGAAACTTCCTTGTGCGAATGATGGGGATGTTCCCAATTTCGATATTTTGTATTTATATCAAGTTTAATAAGAAGAGGCAAATGGTCAGGGTCTAGGTCTATAGGGAAGCACTCAATATTAACGTTCAACAACTTGGAAATAGACCTTTGAGATCATATCACATAGTCTACTAGGATTTTCCCGTTGTATGATTTACAAGTAATATTATTGGACTTCAGCCAATTTTTCATGCCATTACATATAACCATACAAATGCCTAATATTTCTTCTCCAAAGTGCGAAACCTTTCATTTCCCATCTTGCGATGTCCTCCTCCAAGGGTTCTCTTCATTCTGTCTAAGCCATAGTGGATCGTTATCCTCTCCCATATCGTTTCCCAACTGAATAGATTGATTGTTTGTTTCTCTAGCATTAAAATCATCAATTAGAAATATTTCTCCCTTACTAATAAATTTTGAAATATCTTTTTTTAATGCTGCATATGGGTCTTCACTATCTAGGTTCCGTTTTTTGTAGAATTTTGATCTTTTTGGAGCAAAATAAAAACCAACCAACCATATTGTTGCATCCATATATGTTATTTTTAGCAATATAAATTGTTTATTTGGGTCTCCTTCCTCCAATTTTATAATCCTGGTATGTATTTCTTTTATTAGGATTGTTATTCCTCCACATCCTTTACCTGATTTTGTTTCTTCGTTCCAAACAAATAGTTTAGTGTAGCCATCGAAGTCTGGAATTTTACATCCATTGTGTTCATGTGTTTCCATTAGGCAAATAGTGTCTTTACCATTAGCTATGGGCCCCAACCCCGGTCCCCTTCTCCATGGATAACCTCTGCAACTCCAACTTACCATGTTTAGGTATTCCCATGGGGCCTCGAATCCCTATTTCTTGTGTGTTACTCTATTAGTGACTTGGCCTTTCCCATTTTTCAACCATGCCCACTTTCTTGCCTCTCTTTCTAACTTTACTTGCTCCCATTATTTCCTCATTTCTTCTTGTTGGATGAGTGTTAAGTCTTCATCTAAGTAGATATGAGTGCCTTTAAGAAACCCTCTATTCTTTAAGATCCTCGCATTTTCCTTCATGCATATCAAAGTAAATCTCACGTTTCTATCCCTTCCTACTCCCATAATATTTCCCATCTTGTTTTCCTGTTGAATCTTGCATGTCCAATGTAGTTCCTCCTTGAGAAAATCCATTACTAGAATATTTATTCTCTCTTTTTCCCCAAAGTCTTTCAAACCTTTGATGATGATATTTGTTGCTTTTTCTTCTCTGTGCCTTTCCTCTCTCATTTGTCTCTTGATTTGTTCTTCTATAATTTCCTTTTGTTCACTTTTCGATTCTTTTACTACCTGGGCCCATGAGTTAGCCTATTTTATTTTCTCCATTAGCTTGTTTTCTCTTATTTCCATGTCTACCATTACTAATTGGAACTTTTCCATCTGAATTGTGCTAGTCGTTCCCGTTAGCTCTAATCAATTTTTTTTTTTCTATTGCTTTTATCTGTTCCATTTCCTGCTTTAAGTTGATTAGCTCTTACTGTCCTTTCTCCATTTTGTTTTGTAGGATTCTTACCTGTTCTTTTAACAATTTGTTCTCTCTTTCAATCCTCCCCCTAGCTTTTGTGATTTCTTTTATCTGGTTGTCTTCTTGTTGTACCTTTGCCTCTAAAATTTCAATCTTCTTTTTCACAGTCATGAGCTCATTTACATATAGTTTTGGAGACCATACTAAAGGTGAGGTTGTGGGACTGTATAAGTATTTTTTTCTTTGGTGTCCATCCTTATTCTTCCCTTTGTTTAATGCAGAGGTTTCAATTCTGATTTGTTTTGTCTTGTATGTTTCCTAGGAAGAGAGTGTGTTGGGTGTGTGTTATATTCTTTCCACGACTAACCCACATGTGGGGGGGTTACAGGGGGGCAAAAGCCCCCCTTGTATGTTGTGCCAGACACAACATGGGGGTCACAGGGGGGACAAAATCCCCCCTATATGTTGCACCAAGTGTACCAGGGGGGGCGGCTGCACCCCCTCGTCAGGGGGTATGCAGGGGGGCGGTAGCCCCCCTTCACGGAGTTCGGGGCAACACCCTGGGATTATTTTTTTTTTTGGACCCTACCTATGGTTTTGTGCATGATGGTTTTCTGTCCATGGTATTTTGTAGATCCAGTCAAGGGAACTACAATTATGTTTTAATCCAAGGTTAATGGATTGGGATTTATGGATGCTTTGACATGTATATATATGTATTGTAACATTGAAAGGAACATAATGAAAAATCAATCTGGTAGTCCTGGTTTTGGGATCCAGGGGAAAATCTTTGTGTATATTTATTTTATGTTTTATGCTCTCACCATTGTTTATTTTCTGTTTTTAGAATTCATATGCAGGTAATTTCTATACAGGGTTAAAAACTACATTTGGTATCAGAGTTGTTTCGGCTTCAAGGGGATCCCTTTTTTATTGAGGGGTTTTGCTCGGGCATGTGGTATACCCTATTCAGTGGGATATCCGCAGGATTGATTCTTGTGGTGAAAGAAGATGGTGAGTAGTGGAAAGATAGAGATCGAGAAATTTAATGGTAAGAGTTTTGAGATGTGGAAACTCAAGATGGAGGATCTTCTGGTGGATAAAGATCAATGCATTGTGGTAGATCTGGGTACTAAACCAACAACAATGTCAGTTGAAGATTGGGCTAAGTTGGATTGGAAGGCAAAGAGCACAATATGATTGTGTGTCTCAGATTCAATATTGGTGAATGTATCAGGGGAAGCTTCGAAGAAGGATTTCTAGGACAAGTTAGGGAATTTGTACCAATCTAAGTCTTTGGTGAATAAACGGTTCCTACGGAAAAAGCTGTATAACCTGAGGATGAAATATGGAGATTCGGTGACAGAGCATTTGAATGCCTTTAATACTGTGGTAAGTTAGTTAGTATATGTTGATATTAAAATTTCATATGAAGATAAGTGCATTATTTTGTTGTGTTCTCTACTAGATTCGTGGGATAATCTGGTTCTTGCAATAGTTAGCAATGCAAATGCCTTGCAGTTTGATGAAATAGTCTCATCCTTACTGCCGGAGGAGATGAGACAGAAAAATATGGACGACCATAATGGTGATGCTTTGTCCGTATGAGGATGGTCCCAGAACATAAACAAAAATAAGTCCTCGAGTGGGAGTAGAAGGAGATCTAAATATCCAAGAAAACCTGTGAAGGTGTGATGAAAATGCAGAAAGGAAGGGCACTTCAAAAGGGACTATAAATATAAAGTTCTTGAGAAAGGAAATGGATCTGATGATGCTCCTTCTTCAGAGGCGTAAACCACCTCAGATGAAGGTGGGGATGTGTACTTGTCTTCTTCTTCAAGTACACATGTAGATCATGAGGCATGGTTGATTGACTCAAGTACATCCTTTCACTTCACTCCCCATAGAGACTCGTTCTGCGAGTATGAGAAATATGATGGTGGTGATGTGTTCTTAGGGGATGATAAGAATGTTATAATTGTTGGTCATGGAAAATTCAAGTCGAAGTTGCAAGGTGGAAGGATTAGAACACTTCCGGGTGTTTTGCATATTCCTGCATTGACCAGAAATATGATTTTTGTAAGCAAGCTGGATGATGCGGGTGTACAAATAGTGTTCGAGAAAGATACCTGCAAGATGGTTAGGGGAGCACTGGTATTGATGCAGGGAGTTCGGATTGGAATTGTGTACAAGCTTCAAGGTAGCACTGTTATTGATGGGTCCAACAATTATGTGGTTCCTGAAAGTGGAGCAGAAAATCTAGTGGTCTCTAGAGAAAAGACCATGCTATGGCATCAAAGGCTTGAACATATTGGAGAGAAGGGCCTTCAAATACTTCATGGTAATGTTATGGTAGAAGGTATGTCTAATTTCTCTCTGGATTTTGACTTCTATGAAAATTGTGTATACGGAAAGCAAAATCAGGTGACTTTCCCCTTTGGTGCTAAGAGAGAAACAAATATTAGAGCTTGTTTACAATGATGTGTTTGGACCTGTGTCGGTTCCATCACTGGGTAATTCTATGTACTATGATTCATTTATAGATGACTTCTCAAGGAACATATGGATATATTTCCTCAGGAAGAATGTTGAAGTCTTTGACAGGTTTAAAGAATTTAAGGCTTCGATGGAAAACTAGATAGAGAGGAAGATAAAGGTGTTGAGGACAGATAACGATGGAGAGTTTTGCAAGATGGAATTTGAAGAGTTCTGTAAGAAGTGTGGTATAGCATGAAAAAAGACTACTCATACACACCTCAACAAAGTGGAGTTGTAGAAAGAATGCATAGGACATTGATGGAAAAGGAAAGAAGCATTCTCAGTGGTGTCGGGTTAAGACAAAAATTTTGGGCAGAGGTGGTGGAGATTGCATGTTACCTGGTCAACAGATCACCTTCACCAACATTGGAGGATAAGAATCCACAAGAAGTGTTGACTGGTAAGAAAACTTCTCTTTTACATCTAAGGGTATTTGGATGTGATGCATATGTACATGTTCCAAAGGAGAAAAAAAAAAGTTGTATGGTAAATTTGAAAGGTGCATCTTTATTGGGTATAAGGATGGTTTAAGAGGTTATAAGCTTTGGAACCCAGAAACAAGGAAGGTTTTGTACAACTGAGATGTGGTGTTTAGAGAGGTGAAATAAGTTATTAAACATGAATTCCTACCAAAGGAACCTAGGAAGATATAGTTTGAGCTAAATGAGGAAGAATCAGACTCTATAGCAGAAGAGGAATTAGAAGATTAAGAGCCACAAACTCCAGTTGTGAGAAGATAAGTTCAAGAAAGAAGGTAGCCAAAAAGGTATAGTCCATCTGCTTTTTGTTCAAATTTTGTTTTATCTATTACTGATGATGATCCTAGAACTGTGAGGGAAGCAATAGATTTAGAGGATGGCAAACTATGGAAAGAGGCCATATTTGATGAAATGACATCTATGCACAAAAACAAGGCTTGAGATCTGGTGGAGTTTCTGGATGGAAGGAAACCCATTGGCAGCAAATGGGCATTTGAGAAGAAGATGAATGTATAAGGAAAGGTGGATAAATACAAAGCTTGTGTAGTTTTTAACCCCGTACATAAATTACCTGCATACGAATTCTAAAAACACAAAAAATAAACAATGCAGAGCATAACACATAAAACACATATACACAGAGATTTTTCCCTGGATCCCAAAACCGGGACTACCAGCTTGATTTTTCACTATGTTCCTTTCAATGTTATAACACATATTTATACATGTCGAAGCATCCAATACCATGGACCAAAAACCATCGCGTCCAAAAAAATGCGCGAAAATCATGCACAAAACCATAGGTGGGTCTGCCCATCCTAACATAGGTTCCAAAACCAAAATTTTCCGGGGCACTACCCCAGACCCCATAAAGTGGGGTTATGTGCACCCTTCAAACCCTCTGTGCCCCCCCGCTATGCAATCGGCGCAACAAAGGGGGTGCTCCGCCCCCCCTCTAACCACTCGGTTAACTACCTGGGCTAGTCGCGGAAAGAATATAACACAACCCAACATTCTCCCACTTGTTGTTTTCTTTACACAGGGGGCCACAAGAGAGCTTAGTCATTTATCCAGCCCTGCAGCGCCCATTGTTTCTCTACACCAAGAGAATTTCACAGAGCTCACAGATTTTGTCAATGCATCTGCAATATTCTTCAAAGTGTCCACCTTTATTAGCAACACCTTTTTGTCTTCTATCATATCCCTCACAAAGTGATACTGAACATCAATGTGCTTTGTCTTTGAATGGTAAGCAGGGTTCTTTGCTAAGAAAATTGCACTTTGGCTGTCACAGTTTATCCTTATAGCTCCCTGTCCTAACCCCATACTCGAACACAATCTCTGTAACCAAACTGCTTCCTTGCTTGCATGAGTGGCTACCATGTATTCTGCCTCTATAGTTTATAGTGCCACTACAGATTGTTTCTTACTCATTCAACTGACTGCACCTCCAAATAGGTTAAACACATACCCACTTGTAGATATTCTCTGATCCAGATCTCCAGCTCAGTCTGCATCAACAGAGCCATGAATATCGAACAATTTGTCCAATCTTGGTCTTCCTTGGTAGCACAAACCATAATCACTAGTGCCACGCAAATGCCTAAAAACCCGCTTCACTGCTGTCTAGTGCTCCTTCCCTGGTTTTGACATAAACCTGCTCAATACTCCCACTGCATGTGCAATGTCTGGTCTAGTACAGACCATCGCATACATCAGGCCACCGACTGCACTTGTATATGGAACATGGGACATGTCCTCTTCCTCTTCTTGTGTCTTGGGACATTGTTTAACAAATAACTTTACACCTACAGAAATAGGAACCTTCACCGGTTTACTATCCTGCATATTAAACCTCTGCAATATTGTCTTGACATACTTCCTCTGGTTTAACTAGAGCTTCCTCTTTGTCTGATCTCTTTTAATTTCCATTCCCAAAATATAGTTTGCAGCACCAAGATATTTCATGTTGAATTTGGAGGACAATTGTGTCTTCAAATCTTGGATAATTTCTTTGTCATTTCCAACCAGCAACATATCATCCACATACAAGACCAGATAAATAACACGGTCACCAATTAATTTAAAATACACATAATGATCTTCTTTGCTTCTGGTGAAGCCAAGTCCCTGTATAAATGTATCAAATTTATGATACCACATCCTTGGTGACTGTTTTAACTCATACAAAGACTTCTTTAACTTGCATACCAGTTCTTTCTTACCCTTCACTGCAAAGCCTTCAGGTTGCTTCATGTAGATTTCCTCTTCTAGATCCCCGTGAAGAAATGTTGTCTTCACATCCATCTGTTCTACCTCAAAATCAAAAGCAGCAGCAACAGATAAAAGTAATCTAATAGAAGTTACCTTGGCAACAGGAGAAAAAATATCACCAAAATCAATTCCCGGCACCTGGGAATAACCTTTTGCTACCTACCGAGCTTTATATTTCTCCACCTTTCCTTCTGCATTTGTCTTCTTCTTGAACACCCATTTGCTGCTAATGTGTTTCCTTCCAGATGGCAACTCCACCAGATCCCAAGCCTCATTTTTGTGCAAAGATTCCATTTCATCAACCATGGCCTCTTTCCAGAGTTTTCCATCCTTTGAATCTATGGCTTCCTTCACAGTTCTGGGATCATCATCAGTAATAGATAAAGAAAAAATTGAATAGAAAGTAGATGGACTATATCTTTCTGGCTGCCTTCTTTCTTGAACTGATCTTCTCACACCTAGATTTTGTGGCTCTTCATCTTCTGATTCTTCCTCTACTGCAGAGTTTGATTCTTCCTCCTTTAGCTCAAATTCTATCTTCTCAGGTTCCTTTGGTTGGACTTCATGTTTAATAACATTTGTCACCTTTCTGAACACCACATCTCCGTTGTACACAACCTTCCTTGTTACTGGGCTCCAAAGCTTATAACCCTTTAAACCGTCCTTATACCCAATAAAGATGCACTTTTCAGATTTACTATCCAACTTGGTTCATTTCTCCTTTAGAATATGTACATATGCATCACATCCAAATATCCTCAGATGTGAAAGAGAGGGTTTCTTACCAGTCCATACCTCTTGTGGAGTTTTATCCTCCAACACTGATGAAGGTGATCTGTTGACCAGGTAACATGTTGTCTCCACTGCCTCTGCCTAGAATTCCTGTCCTAACTCGGCACCACTGAGCATGCTTCTTGCCCTTTCCATCAATGTCTTGTTCATTCTTTCTGCAACTCCATTTTGCTGAGGTGTATATGGAGTAGTATTCTACCGTGCTATACTACAATTCTTACATAATTATTCAAATTACTTACAACAAAACTGTCCACCGTTATCTGTCCTCAACACCTTTATCTTCTTCTTTGTCTAGTTTTCCACTAGAGCTTTGAAATCTTTAAATCTGTCAAAGACTTCAGATTTCTTCTTAAGGAAATATATCCATGTATTCCTTGAGAAGTCATCTATAGATTATACATAGTACACATACTTACCCAATGATGGAACCTGTACAGGTCCAAACACATCACTATGCACAAGCTTTAATATATGTTTCGCCCTCTTACCACCAGAGGGGAAAATCACCCGATTCTGCTTCCCATATACACAACTTTCATAGAAATCAAAATCCAGAGAGCTATTACTCATACCTTTACCATGAAGTCTTCAAAGGCCTTTCTCTCCAATATGTCCAAGCCTTTGATGCCACAACATGGTCTTCTCTCCAGAGACTACTAGATTTTCTGCTCCACTTTCAGGAACCACAGAATTGTTGCACCCATCAAAAATTGTGCTACGTTGCAGCTTGTACAAATTTTTAATCCGAACTCCCCCCATCAATACTAGTTCCCTGAACCATCTTGCAGGTATCCTTCTCGAACACTGTTTTACACTTGCATCATCCAACTTGCTTATAGAAATCAGATTTTTTGCCAATCAGGAATATGCAGAATACTCGGAAGTGTTCTAACCCTTCCACCTTGCAACTTCAACTTTACTTTTCCGTAACCAACGATTCTAGCCTTCCTATCATCCCCTAAGAAGACATCACCACCATCATATTTCTCATACTCGCAGAACCACTCTCTATGGGGATTGAAGTGAAAGGATGCACCTGAGTCAATCAACCATGCCTCATGATCTACATGTGTACTTGAAGAAGCCAAGTACACATCCCCACCTTCATCTAAGGTGGTTTTCGCCTCTGCAAAAGGAGCATCATCAGATCCCTTTCCTTTATCAGGAGCTTTAGATTTACAGCCCCTTTTGTAGTGCCCTTCCTTTCCACATTTCCAGCACACCACCTTTACAGGTTTTCCTGAAGATTTAGATCTCCCACTCGATGAATTATTTTTGTTTCTGTTCTGGGACCGTCCTCGTACAGACAAGGCATAACCACTCTAGCTCTCCATATTTTTCTGTCTCATCTCCTCCGTCAGCAAGGATGAGACTATTTCATCAAACTGCAAGGTAGTTGCATTGCTACCTATTGTAATAACTAGACTATCCCATGAATCTGGTAGAGAACACAACAAACTGATGCACTTATCTTCATCAGAAAATTTAATATCAACAGATGCTAACTGACTTACCACAGTATTAAATGTATTCAGATGCTCTATGACCGAGTCTCCATCTTTCATCCTTAGGTTATACAACTTTTTCCGCAGGAGCAGTTTATTCACCAGAGACTTAGATTGGTACAAAGTCCCTAACTTGTCCCACAAAGCCTTTGCCGTAGCTTCCCGTGATACATTCAACAATACTAAATTTGAGACACACAATTGTATTGTGTTCTTTACCTTCCAATCCAACTTCTTCCATTCTTCATCGGACGCTCCCATTGGTTTAGTACCTGGATCTACCGCGATCCACTAATCTTTATCCACCAATAGATCCTCCATATTGAGTTTCCACAACTCAAAACTTTGACCATTAAATTTATCGATCTCTATCTTTCCACTGCTCGCCATCTTCTTTCACCACCAGAATCAATCTCACAAATCTCCCACTGAACAGGGTCTACCACAGGCCCGAGCAAAACCCCTCAGCAACAAAGGCATCCCCTTGAAGCCAAAACAACTCTGATACTAAATGTAGGTTTTAACCCCGTATAGAAATTACCTACATACGAATTCTAAGAACACAGAAAATAAACAATGCGAGAGCATAACTGTTATAGACATATTTGGGCACTGTAACCCCAAACTCATATGTCCATAAACTAAGGGCTCCTTGAGTCCCTAAAAGTGTTTTTTCATACCCTAAAGGATCATGGTCAACTGATTACATCATTTCCCAGAAAGTTCCACTTGAAAAACTACTCAGAATTGGCCAAAACTGGACCATATAGACTGCTCCATGGGAAAGGTGTGATGCATACTGACTACCAAACTGGCCAGGTGTGATTCATACTAAAATGGCCTTTTGTGAGGTTCAATGAACGAGAATAGACAAATGGCAGAGATATTTTGCTAGGTGGATGATCATGGAATCTTCCAGAAACTTCTCCTGTGACACTTGCGTCTCAGAATTCGCCCAAGGATGAGTAAGAGATCAATGAAATCTCCAAGTGGAACCAAGAACTATCAGTGGAATGACACTAATCAAAAACCCAGAGCTGACTCATACCCTTGCAAGACATCTATAAATGGATCCCTCATCTGAGAGATCTGGACGCTGGAATTTTGTATTTTGTAAGGAAGTGCTGTTGGTTTGTTGGTGAGAAGAGACACTGCATTGTTGGGTGATTTTCTTGTTCATGAGGTGAAGAGGGCTTCTACACTAGGAGGATGATGCTAGATTAGACAACTTGGTTGTAATCCTCTCTTACATTACATAAAGTTCTTTGAGTTTTCCTCCATATAATCGTGTATTTGTGAATCTTATTGTTTATAAATGCAATTGTATTGTCAATGCATTTTTGATTCCGCATTGTTTATGATGTTTTACAGGGAGATGCTTTGATGGTTTGCTGTTACTTTGACTCTACAGGTACTCTTTGAAGTGAGACAAGTAGGAGAGGAGTGGCAAATTCTATCAAGGAAAGGAGAAATCAAGCTAGGATCAAAGCGGAAGATTAAGGTTGGTCCTCTTTTCTTCCCTCTAATCTATCTGTCACGCGGAAAGAGTCGTTAGTGCGGACACAACCGACCTTCCTAGAAAGCCTAAGACTCTCTAATGAAAAACAAGACAAATAAGAGCAATCCTTCCCTAAATATGCTTTTACAATATGAGAAATCAAGTGTTTAGATCCTACCTGTAATCCAACGCTGTTGTAGTAGTCCAGCTTCGTTGATCCGGATGAGCTCCTCCTTCCCTTCGAAACCTGCATTCACCAACAATCAAACGATTAAATAGCACCTGAATATCACATAAAATAAAACATATTTAACATGTAGACCAACGAGTACATGAAACAACTCATTAATAACAAATTTTTGAGAAGAATGGACTAATTTGTATTAAAAGGTAACAAAAGGAACCATTACAACCTGAGCCTTGGTGTTGTGCAAGCTCCTCCCAGGGTCCACAAGAGTTCTCCCTTACTCTGATCAGCTCACCCACCTCCCAATGGAAACAAGTAAAGATGGTAATCTCTCCTCACAAGCTTCTACAAGGAAGTCCTAATTCCAGCAGCATCTACCCTTAGGAATGTTCAGCTTTCAACCTCCCCTCCCTTTGGCCCAATGCCTGTATTTATAGTGCTCTAGAGGAAGTTATTCAAGTCCACCATCAATGGGATAAGTCCCTCTTTGGATGGGATAGCTCCCCTTTTGATGGGATAAGTTCCTCTTTGGTAGGGGTACATGAACCATCTGGAGGCACTTCATACACGTCAAACATACTTCTAGAAGACTCTAGAAATGACCACAAGTAACTTTTTTGGAGTGAAACTTGCGCCTTTTGACCTTTACAGGAGTACGCACCCATCCCTTTACATACAGAGCGTACAAGTACGCAGGTTTTGTGAACTTGGGTTGCGTACCCGCAGGTGAGGCTAAGAGAAACTGCGTACCAGAGATGATTGACTTTTAAATGACTTTTCTCTCTTTCTTGAAGTTTGACATGGAGAGCAGAGGCATGAGACTTGCCAAGGAGGATAGTATGACAGTGGATGGAGCCATACTAACTGCAAATAGTCATGGTGACATTTTTTAGTGTAACAGATTGCCCCCTAAAGTGCAAAGCCTGTAGTAGATTAGGGTTTTTATGATCTAGGAAGGGTGAAGTACTTTATCATTTCAAGGAGTATCTTGCGGAAGACGCGGTCAGAACCTGCAAATATTCAACACAAAATACATATATAAGATGATATCATCGCTGAGGTAGGCATTCCCATACTCAGATTGAAAACTTTAACTAACAATCTAACTACTGCTCTGATACAAGAATGATTTCGCAGTACATCACAATCATAGACTTTTGTAGACACAGTATGGACGCAGCCATCTGTTTATGATTAGTCTACTGTATAATGAATACAAAACTCCTCGCAGCCTGGATAGTGGAAACTAGATCCAGGGTCTTCATTTCTACCTCCCGAATTGGTACGATTCTATCCATGCGAATAAATGAGTTGATGCCGAGCATGGTAGAAACCACTTGATTACCGGTCAATGATGTAAACCGTTAACAAGTGTGAGAGAGACCACCAGTGATGTCAATGGTTCTCAAAGTACCCAGTACAATCCATGAAATGTGAATGAATGAGTTGATGTCGAACACGTCACGGAATACTTCGATCGAAAGTCAATGATGTAAACTGTCGTCAAAGGCGAGAAACCTGCCATCGATGCATGCAGACTTCAAGGTACTGTCGATTTCTAAGTCATCTTTCTAGATAATGTGCTGGTGTCAATAGAAAGCGACCCGTTGCAGGCAAGCCCACAACACGAAATCATTGTTCAAGTTGAAGAAATGTTGCTGTAAGGACTGACTCAGGGATGGTCAAATGGATGACAAGTATTTTGCATATGAATGGTTTATTTGCAGAGACCTCTTGAACACATAACAACACGACAGATGGTTTGGTGACGATTGACCCAAAGTTAATACCCAGAAACGGTTGAAGACTTTCAAAGTGGTTTGATCAACTTTTAAGGCAAAGGATTTCCCAAGACAGGTGAATGAAAAGTGTCGTGTTCAAGAGCGGTGATAAGGTTCTTCTGTAACAAGGATGACAAATTGGTTCATTCTTCTCTCTTTTCCCCCACCATTTCTGGCAAGTACCTCTTTATTTTTTACAAGCTTGAGGAGGATAACATATGCTTGATTATAAGCTCATCCTTCGGATGAGTCCAACTTAGTTTAGATTCGGACCCTAAGAAGGAGTGGTCCGTTCCTGTTTGTAATCGAACAGGTCCTTTACTGTGAAATTTTAACGAGTCCAGTATAGGAGAAACTCGGCGTTTTTCATTTTTAGAGAGTCTGAAAAAACTAAAGAAGACTCCACGGTGAACTTTTTCGTAAATTTGTGTCTCCCAAGCCCGAAAAAGTATAAAATAATACCTGAGAGAACCGCTTGATCTTACGACCAAGGAGTACTTTCATGATTAGTGTCTCTGACCTGAAAAGTAAAAAGCGATCAAGGACACGTCGTTTTATTTCCGTATCGAGTTTGAAACGACAAAAACCCGACAATCTTTTCCTGTTTTTACGGTCAGAAAAGAGCTATAAGGGGACCGTCTTTTAATTCCGTTTTAACGAGTGTAAAAGAAACGCTCGGCAATATTTTCATATTTTAGGAGTCAGAAAAGAGCTTAAAAGATGACTCTGATGTTTTGGTTCGTGAAAAATGATGATTTTACTCTAAAGTCCTTTTGTCCTGCACAAAAACGACACATTACTCATACCTGTTTAAGATGGGTAAAAATACATTGAAAAATGTCCTTTCATGGTGAAAAATAAACAAACTTAGCATTCATTCATCCAAAAAACCTATAAAAAGACTTTTTACCATGTCATTTTTACCATTTTACTGCTGAGGTTGAGAAAAGGGATTTTGACAAGAAAACTTCCCATGGACTTTGCGGAGAATCCGACCGTCAGAATCGAGCGCCGTCTCTTTCAGGTATTTCACAACATCCTCCTCTTCAATTTCATCTGTTTAGAATTTCATTTCAAGTTTTAGTTTGATTTTTTGGGGGGTTTAGGGTTTTAAAATATGTTTCTCGGGGTACGCAGGTGCCCTATGGGCAACCTGCGTACCCCGACTTTTTCGTATATAGGAAAAAGGTCGGGGTACGCAGCCCGCCTTCAGACCAGCTGCGTACCGCCGCTCTATCTTCTGAACGCGGGGTGCGTACCCCGTGAAACACGGATTTTGAAACCCCAAACTCCAATTTCAACCAACCAAATTTTATTTAATGAATTCTAACTATTGTTTTTTGGTGTGTAGGTCACTCACCATGCTGGATTGGCGTGAAAGAGAGCATGAAGACGTTGATTTGGCCGCAATAGGTCATCAACCTTCTATTGATGCGTTAAAGGCATGCGGTCTCTATAAGTACTGGGCCATACCTGGCATGAGGGCCCAGGTGCCATTCTTAGAGTGGCTGGTTGAAAGGTGGAATATTCAGGATCAATGCTTTTACATCGGAGAAAACTAGCTTGAGATAGATTCCTTCGACATATACTTTCTCACTGGCTTTCCTAACAGGGGCGAGCAACTCTCTCTATTCGGGACTAGGCCGGGTGGCCAATCCCTTGCTAGTCTCCAGCTAGAGGGGTGCAACAATCAAAACCAGGAGAAGGGGATAGAAATCAAATATATATCCCGACCTGAACTCATGGTAATTGCCTTTACAGTTACCAGACTCTGCGGCGCTGCCGCTTTGCACATAGCCACTGGATCCCAAATGCGGATGGCTATAGATTGCTTCCAAGGCACCATTTTCAATTGGTGCGATGCTGTGTTGGCCAATATGAAGGGCCAACTAACCAGGGCAAAGAGAGGACAACTGAAGACCTTTGGATATGGGCCTTTAGTTGTGAGCTTTGCCCTAGAGAGAGTTCCAATGCTGATCCCCCAGCATCTTACAGTTCCAGTTGGGGCTCCTCGGGAGCCTAAGTTGACGAGATGGGTCGCGGTAATGGCCCGGCATCCTGACGAGGGAGCAGCAGTTGTTCGATTTCCTGATGGTTACTTTCACTGGCTAGAGGGCCAGGTCTTTGCGATTCAGGATTTTTCGTATGCCGGAATGGATTTTCGCAATGATCCGGACATGGTTCTTCCACAGGGAGAACAATGGGACGACAGAGGTATTTCATTTTTCAAAAGTTTTTAAATTATGTATTTTTTTTTTGTTTTTTATATATCGCCTCAAAACTGATAGCACAAATTTTCAAAATGCAGATGTAGGTCCACGGGGTCCGGCCAACCTCCGGGCTTTTGAGAGGAGAGTACCAGCTGTACCAGCGCCAGCCCCACAGGATGCGGCCGCAGAGACCTTAGCCGAGCTGGAACAGGATCTAGAGCGTCTGACGGCGGATATACCAGAGACCACTATAGATGACATTCCTATCCGACTTCAACGCTACGTGGTCGCAGTCCCAGGACCTTTCAGGAGGTTCCTGTGTAGGGTAGCGCGGGCAGTGGTCTCGTATAGAGAGCACCACCAGTGATTGGCTAGTCACTTTTGTAGACACATATGACATTTTTGGTTTTTTGTACTTATCATTTTTGCCGATCATAAGGTGTTTTTCAACCTATGATCGAAGACGATGTATATTTTTGACACACTCCTATCTATATATATCATTATTACCGGCTTATTTTGTTAAACATGTGTGATGAAATGTTTATAAATTTACATTTATGATTGTTACAAATGTCTATTTAACATTCGAGACACCATTGCATCTGCTAATGTATTTAAAGACCTTGGAATATGCTGATATTTGATGTAATCAAATTCACGTTCCAAGAGACGCACCCTCAAAAACAATCTTAATAACACTGGATTTCTAATGGCATAGACTCTATTAAGCTGTAATACAACGAGTTCAGAATCTAACCTCACTATCAAACTCCGAATCCCAAATGAAATAGATTCAGATAATAATTCAATCACTGCACTGTATTCTGCAATGTTGTTTGTTGTTTGACCAAGGCTCACCCCATGCATAGAAACTAACTCGTCAGAGGGCGAATAGATAACCCAAGCCGCGGAAGAGATATTCTGTGTACTACGACAAGCACCATCAGCAAATCCAATGTACGTTTGGAGAGGCGTCGACATCTGCAATATCAAGAGTAAAACCAAGATAAGCCAGAATAACGACAAAAGCACACTCTTTAAACTAAGCACACAGCCTAAACTAAGCAAACATACCAGTTAAAAAGAAAATTAACCTAACTAGGACTAACTAAATCTCCATACCCACCATTTAAGCATAATACCTCTTTAGGTAAAGTCCATTTCTGGGCTTACCCAAAGAGTCCCCATCAAAATCTACCAGCTCATAGGCCCCTTTTGCCAGCTTTCACTTGACAATGTAGGGCCCATGCCACATGGGAACGAATTTTCCAGCACCTAATTTATCGTTAGCTTGATCATATAATAGCACTAGGTCTCCTTCTGAAAAATTACGAGGGGTCACGTTACGGTCATACTAAGCTTTTATCCTTTTTGCGTGAGTCTCGATTGCCAAAGCAGCATCACGTCGAGTCTCATCTAATTTAGCTAAGTATAACAAACGCTTCTCCTCTTCGGAAGTAGCTAGGAGTAATTCGATAACCATTTGAAGTGATGGGATTTCGCATTCAATGGGCAACACTGCTTCCAAACCATAAACTAGTTGGAAAGGAGTGAACCCTGTTGATGTTTTTACTGAGGTTCGATACGCCCAAAGCGCTGAGAATAACATGTTATGCCAATTCGACCGATGAATACCAATGATTCGTCGGATCATGATAACTAGAACTTTGTTGATAGATTCAACCAAACCGTTTGCTTGGGGATAATAAGGAGTAGAACTATCATGGTGTAAACCAAGCTGGCTTGTAAGTTCTGTCATCATAATGTTTCGAAAATGGCGCCCATGGTCAGTGATTATCGCTTGTGGGACACCAAACCTAGCAATAATATGATTGAATACGAAAATCGCTGCTGTTTTGCCGCTTGCCTCGAATGTAGGCATCGCCTCGGCCCATTTAGTAAAATAATCAACCGCAAGGATGATATACGCATGCCCCCCGGCCGAGTGAGGGTTACAAGTAATAAAATCGATACCCCATTTAGCAAAAGGACCAACGACAATTATAGGGTGGAGAGGAGCAGGTGGTGCGCGCATCTTGCGATCAAACACTTGGCAGTTGTGGCATTTTCGGACCGCAATGATACAATCTTTAAACATGGACGGCCAGAAATAGCCAGCACGCAACACCTTCTGAGCTGTGGCATACCCAGACATATGACCACCACATGCTCCAGAATGACAGTCATTCAAAACCCTTTCTGCCTCTTCATGAGTTAAGCAACGACGAAAAACCAAGTCCGCCCCACGACGATAAAGAGTATCTCCAATAATTCTGTATTGTTGGGACTGGAATCGAATTTTCCGGCGTTCCGACTTTGAAGCTTCGGGCCGAAAGGATTGGGTTTGGAGATAGACGATTATATCCCCATACCACGGATCTAAAGTGCTGATAAGAAACAGAGATTCGTCTGTAATGGGTTCCTCTGCCACAGTTTCCGTGTCAGCACGCGGGAAGTCACACATCAATTCCGCAAAAACTAAGGATTTCTTAGACTTGGACTTCTCAAACTCCAAATCGAACTCCTGCAGGATAACAATCCATTTGGAGTACTTGCCCCCGAGCAATTGTTTTGTCAAAATATAGATCATAGGGTTGCAATCCGAAATCACTGTAGTTTTACGGAGAAGAATGTAATGACGAAAACGCTGGACAGCCTGCACAGCTGCCAGGGCCAATTTCTCCACATGCGAATATTTTAGCTCAGTGGGATTTAACGTCCTGCTAAGATAATATATTACATGTTCTGTTCCGAATTCATCTTCCTGAACTAAGACCATTCCAATGGTGGAGTGGGAGGCGGCGAGGTACAAAAAGTAATCCTGGTTGTAGTTGGGAGGATGCAGCAACGGTGCATGGGTCAACGCGTGCTTAAGTGCATCAAAAGATTTCTGAGCTATCTCATCCCAAGAAAATTGAGCGTTTTGTTTCAACAACCGGGTGAAACCCTTTGTAACCTCGGCGTAGTTAGGAATGAATCGACGTAAAAAGTTTGCTTTCCCTTGCAAACTTTGGAGTTGGCGCAAACTCGAAGGAGGAGGCAATTTGATGATAGCTTCGACCTTCGAGGGATCGACGCGGATACCGGCTTTTGAAACGACAAATCCTAGCAATCGTCCCACTTCTATGCAGAAGACACATTTGTGTGAGTTCAACCAAATTCAATAATGCCGACACCTCATAAAAATAGCGCATAAATGGACAAGGTGATCAGCTCGATGTAAAGAATGAGCAGGCAAATCATCGAGATACGGTTGCACAATGTGCTTGATGTCGTGAAACGCGTAAGACATTGCCCGTTGGAAAGTGGCTCCGGCATTCTTAAGTCCGAAAGGTAATTTGCAATAAGCAAACGTCCCCCAAGGACAAATGAAAGCCGTTTTTGGTTGATCGACAAGTAGAATATTGATTTGGTTGTAACCGGAAAAACCGTCCATAAAGGAAAATATTTCACTGCCGGCACAATCATCAATTATTTGATCGATATAGGGTGTAGGATAGCTGTCTTTTGGACAAGCACGAATTATATCCCTATAGTCGATACATATTCTTATTGTTCCTTGTTTCTTGTTAACCGGAACAATATTCGATACCCAATCCGTTAACGGGATCGGATAAATGAAACCTGCTTTCAACAGCTTCTCGACTTCTGCTTTAATCGCAGCCGCTTTCCTAGGGTGTATCTGACGCAGACGTTGCCGAACGGGTTTAGCGTCCGGGTAGGTCTTGATTTCATGAACAACAATGGAGGGATCAATTCCTGGCATTTCCTCATAGGACCAAGCAAACACGTCGCAGAATTCTTGAAATAGGACCTTGTATGTTTGAATTTCGTTATCTGTACACGAGGCACCTATATGAATGTTTTCAATAACTCCGGTTTTGACTGAAATGTCAATGGCAATAGTTTGGGAAATGTTTCCCAAATTCAACTCTGAATCAGGATGTTGCATGGGATTCTGAGCGTCCTTGACATATTCAGCTGTAAAAATTGATGAAAAATCATGTTCAAAGTCATCACCCTCAGGTAAAAACGAAGATCTATGATGAAGATCTTCCCATGGTAGATCGTCTACACTTAGGATTTCGCGAAGTTGTTCGTCAGATGACACGACTTCAGGAAACGTTATCCGTTCTGAGGTTGATGTGAAAAGTGATTCCTCACGGACCACATTCATTTGGTCAAATTGGGTTGAACTGGAGTCGGAAAAAGACTGCACGGCCTCATAAGCAATTTCATATGGACTCAAAGGCATTGCATTACCAAAGGAGTCTATTTCAGATTCAGATGGGACAATCCAAGGATCATCGTAAATAATAGTGTCTGAAGTAATCATATGAATGGATGCGAATGAAGGGTCTGCATTGATGGAAGGAAAGGGAAAAGTTCCCAGTAAACCAGAATCTTTAACCAATCCTACACCAACATCCCTGTAAGGGATAGTCGTTTTACCGACATGCTGGATACTCTCTGAAGAGGCTGGGTCAGATGAAAAGTAAGCCAGCTGGTCTATCGTCACGATCTTGCCATTATGTGGAAACTTTATAACTCTGAAGACTGATGACACGACTGCTGTCATAGCATAAGACCAACTACGACCCAAAAGAAGGTTGTAGTCTAGAAGGGCATCAACCACCTCCACATCCAGACTAACGGTTTTTCCTTCAACCCCTATAGGCAAATCCTGTAGAATGCCAAACGGATGGAACCCACGGCCATCAAAGGCCTTAAGAATCATCGGGGATTGGTTCAGTGAAGGAGAACCAAGCGATCTCCAACACTGAATCGACATAATACACGTAGAAGCTCCTTCATCAATTACAGTCCGATGAATAGGCCTGTTTTTGACTATCACTGGAATCTGGAAAGCCATTTGATGAAGGAGACGCGGTGTACTATTTTCTAGATCAAATATTATCAGGTTCGGGTCCTGAATATCAACAGCTCCTATAGCCGACAAGAGTAATTTTCGTTGTGCTGGGCATGATTGCAACACTTCCAAAGCCGACATTGCTGAGGGTGAAACAACTAAATCCTCAACAATGTTATAATTCTGAGCTGCTCTCGCATGTGGATTGAAAGCAGACTTTCGAAGTATACCCTTGGCAAGCGGTTTAATTATCAAGTCCGGGTTAGGTTTCTCGATCTGTAGTGGATCGGAACCGGGAGCTGAGGTTGATGGATTAGAATGAGAAGATTCTGCTTCTTTGCCATCAACAGGATTCTTACTACCATAATCTTGCGATCGAGTCGCAATCCGTACATGAGACATCATCAATATGGGCTCTTCACTGGCACTCGAGGAAGAACCTATCATTTTACTCTCCTGCTTCGGAAATGGATCTTTCAAAACAGCAGGAGTTGGGGAACCCTTAACGATTTTCACAACCTCTGCCCGATGAGGGCAATCTCTTGTGAAATGATCTTCTTCACAAATTAAACAAGGATAGCGAGGTTTGCGCTTTTCGTCGTTAGATTCCGACTTCTCTTTTTTCTCCTTTGGAGCCTTGTCTGCTTTATCCTTCTTCTTGCCTTTCTTCTTACCACCGTTTTTTGATTTAGCCGTAGATGACTCTACAGCATGAATATCGGCAGTAATTTCAGGAGAAGATTCTCCTATCGGGGAGTCCGGTAGGGTTATTATTGGAGAAGAATTCTTTGAGGATTTCTTCTTACTTTTAGTATTCACCGTACCAATCATGCCATCGGCAGCATGAGACCCCGAAGGAGTAGCAGCAATTTGATTCGACTTAGGAAGATCTGGGATCTTCTCGTGCAACGTACCCGACTGAGTGTAAACTAAGTCAAGGTACTGGGCTTGAGCAATGACTTGCTCCTCAGTAACTACTCCGGCCTTAGCTACATCTTCAGTAATCTTCGGTAATAATGATTTTACAAACCATTCAGCTAAGATTTGGTCCGGGATAAAAACTTTCACTAAACGTCTTCGACGTCTCCATTCATGAATGTGATCGGAAATATAAGTGGAGGTCGATTGTTTTAATGAAGTTAATAGCTCCGTGCTGTTATCGTATTTGATCGGCAACTGAAAATGAGTTAGGAACGAGGTAGCTAACTAGCTAAAATTGTAAAAAGAGGCCCGTGGTAACTCAATGTACCACTTGGCCGCGAGACCAATGAGCGTACGCTGGAAAAGACGTAAGCGGATCGAATCATCTGAGATAGAATTGGAAGCACACCAGAGGTGGTAAGTCATCACGTGATTGGACGGATCCTCTCCAGACTTACCTTCGAACTTGGGTATATCACTGGGCAACTTATTTGGCATTGGCGGCAAGAACGAAAGATATTGAATTGGATCGTTCGTTAGGCGCGTCAAGTCTGGTAAATCCAAAGTTGCGATAAACGGTAATTGCCGGTTAGGATCTCTAAAACTCTGGGTCACAAGACCAGTCCCAGGAGGAGGATATCCAGGATAACTAGGAACAGGAATCGCGTTAGGGATATTATATCCTCCTGGAAAACCAGGATTAACCGGACCGTACTGGGGTTGTTGAGGTTGTTGATAAGTGTACCCAGGATACGGTTGATACTGGTAAACCGGTTGTTGGACAGCAGGACCGAATTGGTACTGTCCCTGGTACTGTTGGTGAGTAAATTGAGGTTGAGTTGTTACAACAGTACTTAAACCAGGCTTCCCTACAGGCATTTGGACCGTGGTTTGAATCGTAGATCCGGACAACGGTAAAGATGTCTGAGGAGTGGTTGCAGCAACAGTAGAAACCAGAGCTGTCGATACTCCAGAAGTAAGTGCGGTAGATGTTGCGGTAGTTGCAGCAGCCGTTTGAGATGGAGTACTAGGTGCAATTGGCGGCTGAGTAACTACCGAAGTTACAGAAGTTTGAACATTTGACTGGACAGGTTGCGGTTGCTGGGGTGGACCAGAAACTACGGGTTGTCCAGTTTGAGGTACCAACTGTATACTTGGATGCAACACCTGTTGACCTTGTGATGGATCCCACACTATCATTCCGGGGTATTGACCCGTAACAGGTTGAGGATACTGAGATCCATAACCGGATTGAGGATAGGATTGATAACTGAAAGGCATAGTTCCCATACCTTGAACATATGACTGACCTTGAGGTGGTTGATAACTTTGACTCGAGTATTGACCTTGAGGTTGATAACCTTGGGGTAAATACTGATACTGGGGTTGACCTTGACCTTGAGGTTGATACCCTTGGGGTAAATATTGATACTGAGGTTGACCCTGGGGTACATATTGAGGCTGGGGTTGACCTTGAGGCATGTATTGTACCACGGGTACATACTGACCTTGAAGCTGCCCCCCAGACACAATTTGTGTACCTTGAGGTTGCCCCCTAGGCGTTAATTGAGGCTGCCCCCCAGGCGGTAATTGACCACCTTGAGGTTGAGAAACGGGAACTGAACCTGACATCATGTAAATGTCCCCTACACCCAACGGTTTGTTACCATTGTTTCCGGCTAATAACCCATGATCAATGGGTTGAGGAGATGCCCCCGCAAAGGTACCAGAAAGTGATTGATACCCGGTGGGAACAGAAGGACCGCCGTGCAAGAAAGATTCAGGAGATTGAGGAAACACGGACGACTGACCAGACATATTTACAGGAGTATAAATACCTCCAGGTGGAAAAGGAGTACGAGGTGGAGAAAAGCCTACCCCTGAGTTGTCTAAATAATTGGTTAACGAAAGGTACCAAGTAGTACTTCTAGGAGGACTGTAAAAGATAGATTCACGCTCCCTGAGATCAATAGTAGGTTGATCTTCAAGGGTAGATATGCCTAATTCTTCCTCTGGAGCAAGTTCTTCAATAGCTATCAAACCAGTAGGAAGATTTTCGGTGATGACTCTTTCTACCCTAGGTGAATCTGGTACACTAGAATTTGGAGTAACAGGTTCAGATATTTCAGGTTCTTCACCTATATCACTAGCAGATGAAAAACTACCAGCAAGCTCAGAAACTTCAACTGCTTCAGGATTATAACCTGTCTCTAGACTTTGGTAATCTTGATGGACTACCAATGAAGACTCTCCTTCTTCTGGTGAACCTACTCTACTGCCGCTAGGAGGAGTTACAAGGACCTTTAAACCTTCTTAATGACTTGGGACCTCTTGAGGAGATGCACCCCGAAGTCTACGGGATCTTCTCAACAATTCGACCACAAAAACAACCTCAGGAGACTTGCCTCGAAGCCTACAGGACTGTCTCGGTAATTCCGCCACAGTTAAAAACTTTTAACTACTGCACACGCAAACAAAGTAAAATCTCAAAACAAATCACCTAAAGTCTCTAAAGAACCAAACAAATTTGAATCATACGCCTAAATAATCTAGGGCGTCAAACCAAACACAAATAGTAGCCTTCCAGACCGAAAACGCTAGGTGGAGATGAAACCCAACATCGCTGGATTCAGTACAGAAGTGGCGGGTGGAACAGTTACCCCGGCAACCTGCTTAATGAATAGACCGGCACAAGTTCCTCCACTTTAACCGTCTCGAGTGAAGTGAACCCCCGGAAAATCCAAGTGAGTCTAGCCGACGTCTGCTCCAGGTACAGTGGGATCTTCCCTCCACCGTCACCTCGGTAGAATCCTAAAGATAATGGTCACTAAGGTTACCAACTGCAACAAATGCACCTGGGGGAACAGTCTACACTCCGACAGCACGCAAGGGCAGAGTATCAAGCTCAATCCCCTTGCCGGTTCCTTGACAATAATCCAAGTTTTACCGACAAGTGACCCCTGGCTCCTCGACAATGGTTAATCCGAGGTTTACCGTTTGTAATACGTGCGTGTCTGGCGTCGTTCCCAATGAGGGAGGATTGATCCCCTCACTGGTTCGGACACGAGCTCGTGCTTCTCCTTTAAGAGGAGCTTTCCCAGAGTACAAATGAGACAATTGGATTTATTCTATCACAAGATAAGCTACTTGTTTGGTTTTGTTGTCTTGGAGAGTTAATTACTCTCCTACTCCAAGACACTAGCCTGATCTAAATTGGTGTTTCAGAGCCCTAGTAAATAAAAGTTACTACGTTGATTTTACTTTAAGCGTTAATTTTATGGTTTTTCTTAAAGACAAAAGGTGATGGAGATGAAACTGGTGGTGTGTAGACTCGACTCGCAACCACTACAAAGATGCACCTAAGATGATTTACACTACTTTTCCTTTTCAATGAATCTCCTAACTAAGAGAGTTGGAAAATGCAAATTTTATAAAAAACAACTTTCTTAGTAAAGACAATCAAAGAAACAATTCTCTTTATCTTTTCAAAACACACAACTCATGACCACTGATTACTCTACGAAATTTCCTTTTTCTCCCAAAAGTCTACAAATGCTACCAAAGCAAACTTTTTCCAAAAGAATTTTTTGTGTTTTTTCTATGTTAATAAAGCATATAAAACCATTTTATCAAATCGAATTTAACAAATCTAAGGCAATCAAATCAAATTCATTCAAAAGCAAATCAAAAGCAAATTTACCTAAAAGCAAAAATAATGAGGACAAAAGCCTACAAGGATGATTCCCGGATGTTTTACTTAGTCAAAATGCAACTAAGGATCAGTTCATGCAGAATCATAAACTAACCAAAAAACAAAATCGAAATCTTTTTGTTCTTTTTTCTCAAGAATGGAATTCAAGGCTTTAACAAACAAACTTTTCGACTAGGTCTCTCACTAGGGTGACTTCTATGACAGGCCCGACTCCTAAGAGGACTGATCAAAACCAGGGAGATCCAAAGTTTGACAACCTCTAACGCCAAAGTCACTACAGGACCAGTTAAAAATCAAACCCTAAGGCAAAATCCCTATGAATTCCACCAAAACCCTCGACACTAACAAGACAAGTTCAGGTGAAGATCTTTGACAGTAAACTGATGGATCTGGGCAGTAAAAACAAAGTAAAAGCAAAATCTAAAAGAGCAAAAAGCAAAAATTGAAATTTTCTCAAAATTGACAGGGGTACGCAGGTCATCTGTTCACACAGGCGCGGGTACGCACTGTGCACAAAGACGCAGTGCGTACAAGTACACACTGTGTTAAACCCAGAGACTGCGTACTGCTGGCAAAGCTAAGAAAAATAAAAAACTAAATTGACTCTAAGCTAACCCACCCAAATACACAGCTAGACAACCAAAAACCAGAAAACAAGCAATTTTTCTCAGACCAAAATATCAAATCAAAAAGAACTCAAACACATTCATGGAGTCCCCAGCGGAGTCGCCATTTTGTCACGTGGAAAGAGTCGTTAGTGCGGACACAACCGACCTTCCTAGAAAGCCTAAGACTCTCTAATGACAAACAAGACAAATAAGAGCAATCCTTCCCTAAATATGCTTTTACAATATGAGAAATCAAGTGTTTAGATCCTACCTATAATCCAACGCTGTTGTAGTAGTCCAGCTTCGTTGATCCGGATGAGCTCCTCCTTCCCTTCGAAACCTGCATTCACCAACAATCAAACGATTAAATAGCACCTGAATATCACATAAAATAAAACATATTTAACATGTAGACCAAGGAGTACATGAAACAACTCATTAATAACAAATTGTTGAGAAGAATGGACTAATTTGTATTAAAAGGTAACAAAAGGAACCATTACAACCTGAGCCTTGGTGTTGTGCAAGCTCCTCCCAGGGTCCACAAGAGTTCTCCCTTACTCTGATCAGCTCACCCACCTCCCAATGGAAACAAGTAAAGATGATAATCTCTCCTCACAAGCTTCTACAAGGAAGTCCTAATTCCAGCAGCATCTACCCTTAGGAATGTTCAGCTTTCAACCTCCCCTCCCTTTGGCCCAATGCCTGTATTTATAGTGCTCTAGAGGAAGTTATTCAGGTCCACCATCAATGGGATAAGTCCCTCTTTGGATGGGATAGCTCCCCTATTGATGGGATAAGTTCCTCTTTGGTAGGGGTACATGAACCATCTGGAGGCGCTTCATACACATCAAACATACTTCTAGAAGACTCTAGAAATGACCACAAGTAACTTTTTTGGAGTGAAACTTGCGCCTTTTGACCTTTACAGGAGTACGCACCCATCCCTTTACATACAGAGCGTACAAGTACGCAGGTTTTGTGAACTTGGGTTGCGTACCCGCAGGTGAGGCTAAGAGAAACTGCGTACCAGAGATGATTGACTTTTAAATGACTTTTCTCTCTTTCTTGAAGTTTGACATGGAGAGCAGAGGCATGAGACTTGCCAAGGAGGATAGTATGACAGTGGATGGAGCCATACTAACTGCAAATAGTCATGGTGACATTTTTTAGTGTAACACTATCACATTTAAAGGAACCCTTGAAAAGCTTTCATTGTTTGCTTCTAAGATAGATACCAATCTTAGTGGGACTAGTAGTTCGAATTGACACTAGTTTTCCCTTAAACAAAATGGTGACTTTGTTGGGGAACGAATATTTTGTTTTGTTTGTTTATTTTTTTCTTTATAAACTACAGATAGAGCCTGAAGTTAGCCAGCTAGCCTTTGAAATGCCTTTGCTATGCAATTGCGAAGTAGATGAATGCTGCTTCAGTTAATCTCTGAGTTGGTTTACTAACTGAACATCTGACTTACAAAGCATTCTAAGTGCCCTTGTGGTAGCTCAGAACCTCATCAGATCTTACCCTTATGATTTTTTTTAGTGTCCATCATTACTCAGCCTAAATCACTAAACTTAGCTGCAAATTTTGAGCAAAAACCAAGATTAGTTTCGCTCCCTGGTCCATCGCATTGTCTGTAACTGTGCAACCTGGATGCATCGCACCTCCCGTGTGTTGCAGGTGAGATGCATCCTTGTTTCTCTATGTTGCAGGTGCAATGATTGAGTGATATTATTTTCTTCTCTGAAAATTTGGTTTTGTCTCCTTGTTTTTAGCTTTATTTAGTAGTTTTGCTGTTCATGATCAATACCTTCTTGCTGAAACCTTCTTCCTTCACATATTTCAGCCTCCATCAGTTAGGAATTGTAAATGTTTTTGTGTATTTGTCAATCATTTACAGTCTTCCTTTATCAAAAGTAGCCTAATCGAACTGTTGTTTTGATGCAAGTGTCATAATTGTCATTTTGAATCAAAAGAAGAGTGTTGTAAAGTCTTCCTCTTTTAGATAGTTGATTGAACTTTTGTCATTGTACTTGATTTGAGTTATTAGTATTTGAAGTGTCGAAAAACAGTTTTCAATTTGAAATCAAAAAGCATCGTCTTAGTCTTCCTTTCATTTTGAAAAGAAATTGTTAGAAATGTCATTTTGAAAGAAAATAGTTCATATCTGTACTTAGCTTTCTTTTTGGCATTCACACCTTAAGAAAGCGGAAAAAAAATACATGCATGTGCATCTGCATTTTGACTGCATTCGAAATTTGATTTAGGAAAGTGCATTTAGTGTGTGCTCTATGCTCTATGCTGAAAGAAAATCATAATCTTCTTTCCTTTGTAGCTAAGATTTTCATTGCTAAAAGAACATAAATGACTGTTTATCATTTTAGATTGCATATTTAGGAATTTCACATCTACATCACGCGGTGAACCTTGAAAGACAAACTTCTAAGCAAGATCAATTCTAAAATAAACCTCAATGAACATAAAAACGCTTTAGAACCTAACACAACACATCTAGAAGTCTAGGCTAGAGACATGTTTCGGTGTCGTAAAACCTGGTAACTATCGTTTTCATTGAAGTTTGGGTGATTCCTCCTCTTTGATATGACAAGTGCCAGTACAAACTTGTGCTCCTCGTATCGTTGAGTATATATTGGGAGGCCACAATAGGCTAATATCCTTTATCCTTAGGAAGCCGTGTCTGCTGCCCTATCGATCGCAATGCACTGAACACAACATTCGGGAAGATTGACTGCCATACATAAGTCCTTGGTAATTTCTCTATCATTTATCACCAAGGTGTATTTTGCAGTTTTGCGATCAATTTGGTAATCCCTCTGTCTAGATTTCCAGAGTAGTCACTTTCGTTCCTTTTCAACTCCTTCAAAGAAAAGGTCCATCTGAGCACTTGTCACTTCAGGCTCATTAAAAATCAAAGGCGACTAGAGTCACCTTTAGCTTTTTCTCGAATCTTAAAAATTGAAAAAGCAAGTTGCGTCAAAGTGCCTTAAAATTTATTTTAATCGGAATAAAATCCCTGTTCCTTCATTGATATTAGGTTGAGATAATGGAGTCTACCAATAAAGGGATCCCTCTTGGAGGGAATCCTAGTCCTTTCTCCTCTTGGGGAGATATTGGTTCTCCATATATGGCTACATTGTCCCTTCCAGGAATCACAATCGGCCTGCCGGTATAGCTTTTCTTAACCTCTGTCGTTAAAAACATCGTAATTCCTCAACAATCTAATTAGAAACCAGATGATACTGAAGTTACCCCTTCACCTTCTACTTTGTTTGTTTCTCCTTCCCCTTCTTCCTTTTCGCTTGGTGAAACTAGTGAAACTAAAAACCAAGTAGCTGAGAAGAAAAATAAAGGGAAGGAGAAGAAGAAGAAGCCGGCTAAACAAGGGAACAACAATGCATCATCTGGTGAAAATCTGCACACTAAACGTCCAAACCAAAAACTCCATGCGCAATTTGCAAGGGAGACCACTACCATCGAGATTTCCCTTACATTTCGTGGATCTTGAGAGAATGGTCTCCCTGTTTGCACCATTCGATGTCATCAACCCCTGACAGTCAGGTTGACAACACACCATCAACTAGAAAAACGAAGTCAATAGACAGAAATGAAAAGTCAGAGTTCCATGTAGGTTATGTGAAGGTGATCATACTCTTCACCGTTGTCCTTTTCTGGACGAAGCCAAAAGCATTTTTGATAACTGTCCTGCTTCACCGCAGCAACTTCCACCTGGATACAAGAAACTCTCGCCAAGTCCTTTGCTAGTTGAAAACCTGATTGACATAACTCAATTATCGATCGAATCGCCTGTCATTGAAAGTGAACCTCCTGAGTCCACACCAGACCAAAGTCAACTGGTCGAGATGGCAGTCAACCCAGTCTTTCCTTCAGAAGGCCCACCTTCAGATGATACAGTTTCCAAAGAGAATGAGAACGACACCGTTCAAATTCTTTTTGTCAATACAGAGTCTAATGAACTTGGGGGAAATCCACCCATTCCTTTACAACAGGAAGAGACCCCCCCAGTTCATGAAACTTATCCGGACATTTATCCGATACCTCCTCCGAGAAGTCTAGTCGTTTTCTTTGATTGGAATCAGCTAGCAAAACCCCGCCTTCCATCTAATGTACCATTCCGGATCATAGTACAAGTTTACAAAATGATCGTGTTTGGCAGTATCATAGATGAAAGGGCTTCAGTGAGTATCCTTTCCTTAACTGCTTGGAAAGCGCTTGGTTCGCCATCGCTTTTGCTTGAAAAACAAAATTTGTTGGGCTTCAACAAAGGAACCAGTTGACCATTAGGGATCCTTCCAAAGTTACTGATAACTTTGAGAAAGAAAACTATTCATTTGAACGTGATGGTAGTCCAAGGTCCATTATATTACAATCTACTCCTTGGACGTGACTATATATATAGCATGGAAGCTATTGTTTCCACATTCTTTCGAGTGACGTGTTTTCCACATGAAGCAGACTGGTGCAACTTGTCGACCAACTTTAATTTCCTAGTTCAAACACAGCTATGAATCAATCATCATCCCTAAATGGTCTCTTTGCGTCAACAATGTCTCTTGAACCTTCATTCCATCCACCTAATTACCGCGAGTAGTTCGGTGAGTGTGATGAAGATTAGGGGGCATGCACCCTAGTCTTCTTCGACAGGCGGACCCAGAGGAAAAGAGAGATTTTCTTGGAAGGTCATAATACTTGGACCGAATAACATTCCCGTATAGGTTATGTAATTAGTCTGACACACTTATTTCCTTTGTACGATTATGAATGGAAGCTCACAGCATTCACCTTCGTACGTTATGTGATTGGAAGCTCACAACAATCACCTTCATCTATTTCGATGGACAAAGCAAAGGAAGAGTTTTTGTCTGCTGACAGAAACAATCCTGCCTAACCACAGGGACTTTCATTTGGTAACCTGGAAACTCTCCTTTTACCAAAACATCTGGGGGCATGCAAACCTTTGCATGCAAGTGAAAAGTAACCTTTGATTTTCTTAGTTTGTAGGTTCTCAACCCTTTAACCTCGTAGCTCGGTCATTTATAGCTTGCATAAAAAGGCAATGAGAACATGTTATAGTAGTGTTCAAGCTCATTAAAAAATAAATCTACCAAGAGACATTATCAAAAGACTGGTAAGAGCAATGTTCCCGCAAGGTTCAAGCTCGTTAAAAAATCAACCTGCACTGAGCACATGTTGGCACAAGGTTCAAGCTCATTAAAAAATAAACCCACCTTTGGTAACTAACTTTTGTGATCGCTTTGCTTTGTGAGTCGCCATTTTGTTTCAGGGAAAACTAGTGTCGATTTGAACTGCTAGTCCCACTAAGATTGGTAGCTGTCTTAGAAACAAACAATGAAAGCTTTTCAAGAGTTCCTTTAAATGTGATAGATTAGAGGGAAGAAAAGAGGACCAACTTGGATCTTCCGCTTTGATCCTATCTTGATTTCTCCTTTCCTTGATAGAATTTTCCACTCCTCTCCTACTTGTCTTGCTTCAAAGAGTACCTGTAGAGTCAAAGTAACAGCAAACCATCAAAGCATCTCCATCTAAAACATCATAAACAATGCGGAATCACAAACGCATTGACCATACAATTGCATTCATAAACAATAAGATTCACAAATACACGATTATATGGAGGAAAACTCAAAGAACTTTATTAATAGTAATGTAAGAGAGGATTACAACCCAGCTGTCTGATCCAGCATCATCCTCCCAGTGTAGAAGCCCTCTTCACCTCATGAACAAGCAAATCACCCAAAAATGCAATGTCTCTTCTCACCAACAAACCAACAACGCTTCCTTACAAAATACAAAATTCCAGCCTCCAGATCTCTCAGATGAGGGATCCATTTATAGATGTCTTGCAAGGGTGTGAGTCATCTCTCGTTTTTTAATTAATGTCATTCCACTGATAGTTCTTGGTTCCACTTGGAGATTTCATTGATCTCTTACTCATCCTTGGGCGAATTCTGAGAGGCAAGTGTCACAGGAGAAGTTTCTGGAAGATTCCATGATCATCCACCTAGCAAACTATCTCTACCATTAGTCTATTCTCACTCATCACACCCCATAGAAGGCCATTTTAGTATGCATCGCACCTGGTCAGTTTGGCAGTTAGTATGCATCGCACCTTGCCCATGGAGCAGTCTATATGGTCTAGTTTTGGCCATTTCTGAGAAGTTTTTCAGGTGGAACTTCTGGGAAATGATGTAATCAGTTGACCATGATCCTTTAGGGTATGAAACAAAACTTTTAGGGACTTAAGGAGCCCTTAGTTTATGGACATATGAGTTTGGGGTTGTAGTGTCCAAATATGTCTATAACAGCTGCCCCCTAAAGCATGAGGTTGTAAATCTTCTGATGTCAGGTGAAATGCTTTATCATGAGGATCGAGGTATTCGTACTAGAAGGTGACCTGTATAAGATACAATGAAATACATCATCATCATATTATTTTCATGATCTAGCTGAGGCGGGCATTCCCATGCTTAGCTTTATAAATTCATTTTCATGTACATAGGATATACAATCCTCTACTGTTGCAGATTGGTGATTCTTCAGACGAAGAGTCGTCTTCCCTGGCTTAGATGACTATCTATGCAACTTCTATGTACAATTGATGCTTTTATTTTTTCTAGATATATCGCAGCCTGAATGGATGAAACTAGATCCGGGGTCTTCAAAACCCGTCCAATCTTCGCTCGATGTACAAGTCGATCCATGTGAAAAGATGTTCTGAAGTCGAACATGGAAAGACATTGCCTGATTACCAGCCAATGATGTGAGCTGTTAACTGACGCGAGAGGAGTCATCGATAATGATGATGACCCTCAAGGTACTACAGTACAATTCACGTGGTGTGAATATATGAGTCGATGTTGAACACCATGCAAAATCTTTCAGTCGAAGGTCATTGATGTAAACCTATCATCGGAAGTGAGAAACTTTCCATTGAGGCATGCAAGCTTCAAAGTACTGAAAGGGTTATTTCTAAGTCAACTTCTTGGATAATGAGCTGATGTCAACAAGAAGTGACGTGTCGTAGGAGGGCCTTGATGTATCCCACCTCTATGATGCGAAACGGAGTAAATGATTTTTGTGGAGGTGAAAACGATTTGATGATATAAGGTTCAGGAATGGTGGCCATGAAAAATGAAGGGTCGATGTAATGCAGTGGATGAGGCATTTGCTGGATGGTGGATTCTTTGAATGACTTCTCTTGAACATATTGGTGACATTGATATGGACTTGGTAGCATTGACCCCATGGATGGTACGGAGGACCAATGGTGATGGTGAACGGAAAAATCCAACCCAACTCAATCATGGTGGAGTGAAAGTGTCATGTTCAAGAGCGACCTGCTATCAATAAAGTTCTTCAAGTTTTCTTCCCATTTTTCCCTAGTCATAGCTGACTAGTACCTCTTTATTTTTGACAAGCTTGAGGAGGATAACATATGCTTGGTCTATAATTTTCCCTTCGAGCAAACCTGTCGCTTTGTGTTTAGCAAGCCTAGCATCAGTGAGACTCGTTCTTGTTTGGGTGGACAAGTTTGTCACTATTGTTTTAACGATTTAATGACAAAGATAACTCGGTCATTTTCATGTTTAGAGAGTTTGAAAAGGGACGAAAAGGAGACTCCAACAGTCCTTTTTCGTGGCATAATCCCTTAAGTTCGAAAAAGTCTAAAATAATATGAAAGGGGTGACTTTTCGGTAGCTTTAACGAGCCGACAAAGACAAGCGCTCGATATTTTTGTTTGATAATCCCTCAGGTCCAAAAAGATTAAAATATATGAGAGGGATGACATTCCCTTTACTTTAATGAGTTGGAAAGGCCAATAGCTAGACAATCTTTTTTTATTTAACGAGTCTAAAAAGAGTTTAAAAGAGACTCGTTTTTGAGGAACGAGTGGTATTTTCGGGTAGCAACCGGTTCCAGGTAAGTTTGGAACTTCTCAAAACATGGTAGTGTGAAGAGGGTGGCAATCAGAATCACTCATCGCAGATGTTCCTCAAAAGGGTAAAAAATCAAGTGGAAGTGTATGGTCGACTAAATGAATGGAGGTGATAGTAGGAACACAACCAAGGCTCAAAAGGCTGATAGCAGGGCAATCACAAAGGTTATTTACCGAAGGTGGAATCATTTTTTAATGGGCTTGAATCAGAAGAAATTATGCTCAGTGGCAGGTTTATTTTTTAACGAGATTGAACCTTGCAGAAACATTGCTCATTTTCCTTTTTATGTAATCTAGGAATGACCAAACTATAAAGCTAAAAAGCTAAAAAATGAAATTGGTCGTTCTTGCTTGTATAAAAAGGTTTGCATGCCCCCAACATAAAAAAAGTTTTCAATAACCATATGGAAACTTATTGTGGTTAAGTAGGATGATGAAGATTAGGGGGCATGCACCTTAGTCTGCTTCGGCAAGCGAACCCAGAGGAAAAGAGAGATTTTCTTGAAAGGTCATAATACTTGGACCGAATAACATTCCCGTATAGGTTATGTAATCAGTCTGACATAGTTATTTCCTTTGTACGATTGTGAATGGAAGCTCACAACATTCACCTATGTACGTTATGTGATTGGAAGCTCACAAAAATCACCTTCATCTATTTCAATGGACAAAGCAAAGAAAGAGTTTTTGTCTACCGACAGAAACAATCTTGCCTAACCGCAGGGACTTCCATTTGGTAACTTGGAAACTCTTCTTTTACTGAAACACCTGGGGGCATGCAAACCTTTGCATGCAAGTGAAAAGAGACCTTTGATTTTCTTAGTTTGTAGGTTCTCAACCCTTTAACCTCGTAGCTCGGTCGTTTCTAGCTTGCATAAAAAGACAATGAGCACATGTTATAGTAGTGTTCAAGCTCATTAAAAAATAAATCTACAAAGAGACATTATCAAAAGACTGGTAAGAGAAATGTTCCCGCAAGGTTCAAGCTTGTTAAAAAATCAACCTGCACTGAGCACATGTTGGCACAAGGTTCCAGCTCATTAAAAAAAAACCCGCCTTTGGTAAATAACCTTTGTGATCGCTTTCTATCAACCCTTTTGAACTTTGGTTGTATTCCTTCTATCACCTCCATTCATTTGGCCGACCATACGCTTCCAGTTGATTGTTTACCCTTTTGAGGAACATCTGCGATGAGTGATTCTGATTGCCGCCCTCTTCACACTGCCATGTTTTGATAAGTTCCAAACTTACTTGGAACCGGTTGCTACCCAAAAATACCACTCGTTCCTCAGAAACGAGTCCCTTTTAAATTCTTTTTAGACTCGTTAAATATAAAAAGATTGTCGAGCAATTGGCATTTCTAGCTCGTTAAAGTAAAGGGAATGCCATCCCTCTCATATATTTTAATCTTATGGACTTGAGGGATTATTAAACAAAAATATCGAGCGCTTGTCTTTGTCAGCTCGTTAAAACTATCGAAAAGTCATCCCTTTCGTATTATTTTATACTTTTTCGGTCTTAAGGGATTATGCCACGAAAAAGGACTATTGGAGTCTCCTTTTGTCCCTTTTCAAACTCTATAAACATGAAAAGGACCGAGTTATATTTTTCGTTAAAATCGTTAAAACAATAGCGACAAACTTGTCCACCCAGATAAGAACGAGTCTCACTGACGCTAGGCTCACTAAACACAAAGCGACAGGTTTTCCCAAAGGGAAAATTATAGACCAAGCATATGTTATCCTCCTCAAGCTTGTCAAAAATAAAGAGGTACTGGTCAGCAATGACTGGGGAAAAATGGGAAGAAAACTTGAAGAACTTTATTGGTAGCAGGTCGCTCTTGAACATGACACTTTCACTCCATCACCATGATTGAGTTGGGTTGGGTTTTTCGTTCACCATCACCATTGGTCTTCCGTACCATCCATGGGGTTAATGCTACCAAGTCCATATTAGTGTCGCCAATATGTTCAAGAGAAGTCATTCAAAGAATTCACCATCCAGCAAATGCCTCATCCACTGCAATACTTCCACCCTTCATTTTTCATGACCGCCATTCCTGAACCTTATATCATCAAATCGTTTTCACCTCCACGAAAATCATTTGCTCTGTTTCGCGTCGTAGATGTGGGATACATCAAGGCCCTCCTATGATAGGTCACTTCTTGTCGACCTCAGCTCATTATCCAAGAAGTTGACTTAGAAACAACCCTTTCAGTTCTTTGAAGCTTGCATGCCTCAATGGCAAGTTTCTCACTTCCGGTGACAGGTTTAAATCAATGACCTTCGACCAAAAGATTTTGCGTGGTGTTCGACATCGACTCATATATTCACACCACGTGAATTGTATTGTAGTACCTTGAGGGTCATCATCATTATCGGTGACTCCTCTCACGTCTGTTAACAACTCACATAATTGGCTGGTAATCAGGGGATGCCTTTCCATGTTTGACTTCAGAACATCTTTTCACATGGATCGGCTTGTACATCGAGTGAAGATTGGACCAGTTTTGAAGACCCCGGATCTAGTTTCATCCATCCAGGCTATGATATATTCAGGAAAATAAAGACATCAACTATACATAGAAGCTGCACAGATAGTCATCTAGGCTAGGGAAGATGACTCTTCATGCGAAGAATCACCAGTCTGTGACAGCAAACAATTGTCTGTCCTATGTACATGAAAATGAATTTATAAAGCTGAGCATGGGAATGCTAGCCTCAGCTAGATCATGAAAATAATATGATGATGATGTATTTTATTGTATCTTATACAGGTCACCTTCCAGTACAAATACCTCGGATCCTCATGATAAAGCATTTCACCCGACATCAGAAGATTTACGACCTCTTGCTTTAGGGGCAGCTGTTATAGACATATTTGGGCACTGCAACCCCAAACTCATATGTCCATAAACTAAGGGCTCCTTAAGTCCCTAAAAGTGTTGTTTCATACCCTAAAGGATCATGGTCAACTGATTACATCATTTCCCAAAAAGTTCCACCTGAAAAACTACTTAGAATTGGCAAAAACTGGACCATACAGACTGCTCCATGGGCAAGGTGCGATGTATACTGACTGCCAAACTGGCCAGGTGTGATGCATACTTAAATGACCTTCTGTGGGGTGCGATGAGCGAGAATATACAAATGGTAGAGACAATTTGCTAGGTGGATGATCATGGAATCTTCCAGAAACTTCTCCTGTGACACTTACCTCTCAGAATTCGCCCAGGGATGAGTAAGAGATCAATGAAATCTCCAAGTGGAACCAAGAACTATTTGTGGAATGAAACTAATAAAAAACCTAGAGCTGACTCACACCCTTGCAAGACATCTATAAATGGATCCCACATTTGAGAGATATAGAGGCTGGAATTTTGTATTTTGTAAGGAAGTGTTGTTGGTTTGTTGGTGAGAAGAGACATTGCATTGTTGGGTGATTTGCTTGTTCATGAGGTGAAGAGAGCTTCTACATTGGGAGGATGATGCTGGATCAGAAAGCTGGGTTGCAATCCTCTCTTACATTACTATTAATAAAGTTCTTTGAGTTTTCCTCCATATAATCATGTATTTGTGAATCTTATTGTTTATGAATGCAATTGTATGGTCAATGCGTTTCGGATTCCACATTGTTTATGATGTTTTAGATGGAGATGCTTTGATGGTTTACTGTTACTTTGACTCTAAAGGTACTCTTTGAAGAGGGACAAGTAGGAGAGGAGTGGCAAATTCTATCAAGGAAAGGAGAAATCAAGCTAGGATCAAAGAGGAATATCTAGGTTGGTCCTCTTTTCTTCCCTCTAATCTATCACATTTAAAGGAACTCTTGAAAAGATTTCATTGTTTGTTTCTAAGATAGATAACAATCTTAGTGGGACTAGCAGTTCGAATCGACACTAGTTTTCCCTGAAACAATAACACATAAAACACATATAGACAGATATTTTTCCCTGGATCCCAAAACCGGGACTACCAGCTTGATTTTTCATTATGTTCCTTTCAATGTTATAATACATATTTATACATGCCGAAGCATCCAATACCATGGACCGAAAACCATCGCATCTAAAAACATGTGTGAAAATCATGCACGAAACCATAGGTGGGTCCGCCCAACCTAACATAGGTTCCAAAACCAAAATTTTCCAGGGCGCTACCCTGGACCCCATAAAGTGGGGTTATGTGCACCCCTCAAACCCCTTGTGACCCCCTCGCTACGTAATCGGCACAACGAAGGGGGAGCTCTACCCCCCCTCTAACCCCCCAGTTAACTACGTGGGCTAGTTGTGGAAAGAATATAACACAACCCAATAGCTTGGTTGGTAGAAAAAGGTTATTCCTAGGTGCTAGGAATTGATTATGGTGATATTTTTTCTCCTATTGCCAAAGTAGCTTCTATTAGATTACTTTTATCGGTTGCTGCTACTTTTGATTTTGAGGTAGAATAGATGGATGTGAAGATAAAATTTCTTCACGAGGATATGGAAGAAGAGATCTACATGAAGCAACCTGAAGGATTTGTGGTGAAGGGTAAGAAAGAACTGGTATGCAAGTTAAAAAAGTCTTTGTATGGGTTAAAGTAGTCACCAAGGATGTGGTATTAGAAGTTGTTACATTTATATGAGGAATTGGCTTCACCAAAAGCAAAGCAGATCATTGTGTGCATTTTAAATAATTGGTGACTGTGTAATTTATCTGTTCTTGTATGTGGATTATATGTTTTTGGTTGGAAATAACAAAGAAATTATCTAGGATTTGAAGACCCTATTGTCCTCCAAATTAGACATGAAAGATCATGGTGCTGCAAACTATATTTTGGGCATGGAAATTAAACAAAATCAAGCAAAGAGGAAGCTCTGGTTAAACCAGAGGAAGTATGTCGAGACAATACTGCAGAGGTTTAATATGCATGGTAGTAAACCAATGAAGGTTCTTATTCCTATAGGTGTAAAGTTATCTACTAAACAATGTCCCAAGACACAAGAAGAGGAAGAAGACATGTCCTACATTCCATATGCAAGTGTAGTTAGTAGCCTGATGTATGCAATGGTATGTACTAGACCAAACAATGCACATGGAGTGGGAGTATTGAGTAGGTTTATGTCAAAACCAGTGAAGGATAATTGGACACCAATGAAGCGGGTTTTCAGGTATTTGCGTAGCACTAGTGATTATGGTTTGTGCTACCAAGGAAGACCACGATTGGACAAAGTTTTAGATATCCCTGGCTTTGTTGATGCAGATTGGGCTAGAGATCTAGATCATAGAAGATCTACAAGTGGGTATGTGTTTAAACTATTTGGAGGTGCAGTAAGTTGGATGAGTAAGAGACAGTCAGTAGTGGCCCTTTCAACTATAGAGGTAGAATACATGGCAACCACTCACACAAGCAAGGAATCAATTTGGTTGCATATATTGTGTTCAAGTATGGGGTTAGTACAACGAGCTATAAGGGTATACTGTGACAACCAAAGTGTAAGTTTATTGGAAAAGAACCTTGCTTATCATTCAAAGAGAAAGCACATTGATGTTCAGTAACACTTTGTGAGAGATATGGTTGAGAAAAAAAAGGTGTTGTTGGTAAAGGTGGACACTTTAAAGAATACTGCAGATGTATTGACAAAGTCTGTGAGCACTGAGAAGTTCTCTTGGTATAGAGAAACAATGGGCGTTGCAGGGTTGGATCAATGACTAAGCTCTCCTGTGGCCCCCTGTGGAAAGAAAACAAGTGGGAGAATGTTGGGTGTGTGTTATATTATTTCCACGACTACTCCATGCGTGGGTGGGTCACAGGGGGTGGTAGCCTCCTTGCATTTGGTTTGGGGCAGCGCCCTGGGAGTTTTCTTTGGACCCTATATTAGGTGGGCGAACCTACCTATGGTTTTGTGCATGGATTTTTCACATGGTTTTGGGCATGATGGTTTTCTGTCCATGGTATTTTGTAGATCTGATCAAGGGAACTGCAGTTATGTTTTAATCCAGGGTTAATGGATTGGGGTTTATGGATGCTTCAACACGTATATATATGTATTGTAACATTGAAAGGAACATAATGAAAAATCAATCTGGCAGTACCGGTTTTAGGGTCTAGGGGAAGATATCTGTGTATATCTGTTTTATGTTTTATGCTCTTGCCATTATTTATTTTCTATTTTTAGAATTCATATGCAGGTAATTTCTGTACAGGGTTAAAACCTATAGAGTCCCTCCTTCTTTTTCCCTTTGTTACCTCCCTGGTCAATTTGTTTCGCTATTGAAAGGCCCCTTATAGCTGATGCCCCAATGTTGCTTTTTGTTACTTTTGGTAAGATCATGATGAGTATATTTTCATGCAACTGTTTCATTTTCCTAGCTTGCTTGTGCTTTAATATCCTCAAATATTGCTTCTCATTTACAAAGATCCACTTAATGGTTGAGTTGTTTGTGTTAACCCGCTGAAACTCTGGTAAAAGGGGTTTCCATTTCAAGTCATGATATGTCTCTATAGGAATTGTCACAGCCTCACAATAGTTTGGAGACCATTTTACTAATCTAATATTGTGAGGGGATATGTTTTCCATAGAAATTTGGTTTTTATTAGCAACAGAACTAGAATCCCCTGTTTTAAAACTACCTTGACCTACTTCAAGCATTGACATGACTTTAAATGAAATTTTGATGTTTCCTAATCCATCTATTTCCGACTCAAAATTATTTCTTCCACCCAAACAAGCATTAAAAGTTAAAATTTCTATTTCAAAAAAGACACATAGGAAAATGGGGTAGACATGTTCCTATAGTTCTGTGCAGTGGTCCCACACAAACACTCTCGATCGGAGAAAGCATAACCCTTACCTGTGGCTGTAGATCCCTGCCCCTTTAGAAAGTTGGGCAAATTTACTTCATATCTCGCGTGCTCCTTGGTAGCGCTGTATGAATGTGAGGTATCGCTGCTCGATCATGTTTTTTCTGTGCCTAACATTGCATAACTTAGGTATCATTGCTCAGCTCATTTATCTCTGCTCTATCTACTGCAAGCTTGGTAAGTCCAATAAAAGTGTACATACTTGGTAAGTCTATCAACTACCGCCATGATGACATTTTTTCCTTAAAACTTGGGTAGACCATTGATAAAATACGTTGAGACCTCCTCCCAATGCTAACTTGGAATGGCTAATGGTTTTAAAATACATAAGGTCCTAATTGTATCAACTTTTTTAGTTGGAAAACCAAACATTTTGCAGCAAAATTATGAATATCATATTTAAGGTCATCCTTAAAAACTTCCTTCTTGACCCTGTGGTAATTTAAAAAAAATATTGAGTGCCCTCCTATAGGAGAGGTGTGTAATTCGAAAAGAACCTTTTTTTGATTTGGGAATTCTTACATAGATATAAGTGATATTTGTACCGCAATGAACCATTTTTCTAGATAAATGTATTAGATGCATTGGGATCCTTCTACAAATTTTGAATGAGTGTCCACACCTCTTCATCATTCTTCTGTTCATCCTTTTCTTTAGTTATCCAACCAGGTTGAATAAGAAAATTGGGACAAAGAAATGCCTACACGTCCTCATCCTTTCTTGTGAGTGCATCTGTAACAACATTTAACTTCCTTTTTTTGTAGATGATTTTGAAGTCATATCCCAAAATCTTTGTGACCCATTTTTGCTACTCTTCTAAAGATAATATTTTTTCCAAGAAGTATTTAATGTTAAATTTCCAATGTTCTATGCTTAACACAATCAATTATTCCAATTCTTCTTCAATTAACAATCAATATATTTTATATAATTAAATATTATAGTAATAATAAGAAATTGTAAATAGAACAATAAATCCAATGCATAATAGAAGACAACCAAGAACAAGAGAGGCAAAGGATTTGGTCAATGACTAGGGTAAAAAGGTCACAATTGGTAAAACCCTTTCAAAATTCTTCTTCTATTAGATTTTTATCAAATTTTAAACAAAGAGATACAATTTTCCAATTCATCAACAAAAGAGTCAAAGTCAAAATTTTGAATATCCAATAGACCAATCAACCAATATACAAAAGATGAGCCCAAAATTCAAATATGGTTAACAAGTCCAATCTGCAATTCTGGTTAAAGTCAACAACAATAGTATCAACCCCAATCAATCAATAGTCAATGGTCAACAATCCTCCAAATAAATCAGTCAAAGCAACATTAAATTATGAGGCCTTCTAATATTGGTAAAAGTAAGTCAAAATAGTCAAACTTCAGCCCATACAAATTTGGTCAAAGTAAACCTTTGACCTGTGAAAACCCTAGGTGCATACCTACAATTAACGTGGGTCAAAGTGCCTAAAAAAATTGGTCAAAGGAGTAGTCAAATCACCCTCCAAGAATAGATCCAAATTCGTTCAAACGAAGTTAAAACATGCCAAGTCAATGCTGGTCAAAGAATGGTCAAATTGTCCCAATTAAAAAATCAATGCAGAAGACAGAAAATGCCTCCTTCGCTTCACATGTGTGAGCTCAGAACTCCTTATTTAAACCTGTATGAACCAAAGAAATCAAGAAAGAGAATATGTGATTTGTTGATTATGCTCCAAGGTGATGTGACATGATGTGTATTTATATGTGGTGGAGGAGGCCCTATTTGTCCTTTAGGTCAACCTGCACATGTGGGTTTCACATAAAAATAATATTTTTCCTTCACCAAATTAGATTCTTCCAAGGGCTAGGAGGGGCTTCTCTAGATGAGGAAGGCTTTGAAAGGAGGGAATTTCTCCTTGAGCTGTCAAATGTCAATACTCCCTCTCAGTTAGGGAGGAATTACTAACTGCATCATGAATCTCATCTCAAAAGTCCTACCATCATCATCGCTATATCATGTCATATCTTGTCTTTTTTCGAATATTCTCATCTTTGCTCCTCTATTGAGCATTCTCAAATCTAAATAAGAAAAATCACCATAGGAGAGCTCAAGTTACCACCCTATATCCAAGGACAATATGCAGGATAACCCAACTTTTCATGAGAGACAAGGATCATTAGAGAAATTTTGAGGTCTAAAATGGGCCTCAAAACAAAAATGTACCACAAAAATAAAATTATAAGAACCAATAGGATTCAAGATGATGATGTCAACCATGGGGAATAATTCACCATTTTTGGAGTAAAAAAGTAAAAAGATTAAAAAATAAAAAATGAAAAAACAACTTTTTCAACTTGTATTTTCAACTTATCTCCCTATAGTTTTACTCAAATTTCAAGCGGGAGTATTTGTTGGATGTGGAATTTAATTCCTCATCCAAGGAGTAACCATGTTGCATACTTTTGATGGACCCTGCGACACAAAAAATGAGAAATACATGAAAAATGTGATTGCAATAATGTCGTTGTCGTTGTTATTTATTTATTTATGTATTTGTCATTTTTCATGTAGAAGGGTCCATCAAAAGTATGAAACATGGGTACTCCTTGGATGAGTAATTAAATTCTGCATCCAACAAGTTCTCTCTCTCAAAATTTGAGTAAACTCGTAGGGAGATATGTTGAAAATACGAGTTGAAAAAGTAGTCTTTTCTTTTTTCCCTCTAAAATTTGATGATGTAATCTAATATAATTTTATTATTTCCACTATTATTTTATAATCTTCCTTAGGAGGCCCATTTTAGACCTCAAAATTTCTCTAATGCACACATCCCATTGCTTGCTAATCTTCCCACCTTAATCCTCAAGAATCATGTGGTAGAACATCTGTATCCTTTCACTTGGGGAGGATGGCCAACTTACCAGAGGTAAGGATCACACACTCACAAGTCTGTCCTCATCCATTGGAAAAATGGATGGAAATCCTAACAACCCCAGCTTGTGGGTAGGATGCATGCTTGGGTATACACTGTCAAGTCCAATCTGATGGTGGGGGTGGATTTCTCAACTTGTCATAAATGACATGGATCACATACACCCTATTATGACAATAAGCAAGATGGCCCAACTTGCCATAAATGACAAGGATAAAAAATCCTATTTTCTAGAGATCCCTTAACCTCAAGAGCTCTTATGGATCAATTCCTCACCATGGGAGCTCAAAAAAGGGGAAATAGCATAGCTCAGTGTCCTTGATCAACTGGTACCCTTACCTAGGAGGGTCACATCCATGATTCCAAGATTCTCTCTGAAGACCAAGAACTTCCATTTCGACAAATCTTTGGTAAGAATGTCTGCTATCTTATTGTTTCCCAAAATGTAATGGAGTCTCACTGCTCCTCTCTGCACCATATCTTGAATGTAGTGACACCTGATCTCAATATGCTTGGACATGTCATGAAACATGATATTCTCTACCAATCAGATCCCATTCTTGTTGTCACCATATATAATTGTTGTATCTAGTACCCACTCAAATAGCTCTCCAAAGAGCTTCCTTAACCATACAACTTTGCAGCTCGCCATGCTAGCAACAATATACTCTACCTCAACCATGATAAGGGAAACAAAATTTTATTTCCTTATCATCCAAGATATCATGGAAAATCCATGGCTAAAACAACATCCTAATGTGCTCTTCCTGTAAATAACATTTCTAGTCCAGTGAACATCAAGGTACCCATGAAGTCTCACATCTCTGGCATTATATCTCAAACCAAGATTAATCATCCCATGCAAATATCTTATCACATGCTTAGAAATGACCTTATGTGCATGAAGAGTCTCAGTCATGAATTGAATCAGAGTGTTAACTACAAAACATATGTTTGGTTGAGTGTTCACCATGAACATCAATGCCCCAATCAAATGCTGATACTCAGAAGGATTGCCAAATCAGGTCTTGCGACATATCCACGTAGCTTCTGGAAGTTCATCTCCATTGGTGTGGCCATGGACTTGCATTATACCATTCCAAATATTTCCAACAATTTTACCACATATTTCCCTTGTGAAAGGAAAATATCATCAAGTCTCTGCCACACCAATAAGCCCAGGAAACAGTGCATCAATCCGAGGTCTTTCATTTCAAATTCAGAGGCCATATCCATTTTGCACTTGAGCATAAGAGGATCACTACCTATGAAAAAATAAGTCATCAACATATAAAATCAAAATAAGGGGCATACGTTGGACCACTTTGCAGTAGAGGTTTGGGTCGACATTTATTCTTGTGAATCCAAGCTTCACTAGGTAGTTATCAATATGAGCATAGTAGGCTCTAGGGGCTTGCTTCAATCCATAGAGTGCCTTCTTCAACCTGCAAACATGAGTATTCCTGTCATGCACTTCAAAACCCTCTGGTTGCTCAACATATACTTTTTCCTATAGTATACCATGAAGAAATGCAATATTTACATCCATCTAGTGAAGTGTCCATCCTTGACTAGAAGCAAGGGAAATAATAGATCAAATAGTAGTATAGTGGGCAACAGGTGCGGATATATCATCATATACCTCTCCGTCTTTTTATGAGATACCTCTAGCACGAATATCACCTTATATTTCTAAATACTTCCATAATCTCCATGCTTGATCTTGTACAATCACTTAGAAGTCACAACAGACTTCCCTTCGGGCCCTGGAACTACTTCCCACATATAATTCTTCATAGATTCAAATTCCTTAGCCATAGCATATTTCCAAACCTACTATTTTAATGCTTCTTCAAAGGTGTGTGGTTCAGCCTGTATGATGGAGATCATAGACACAACATAACCCTAGTATTGACATGAATTATTACTTTCTTTGAAGGTTCCTCTAGTAGCATCATGTATTTCAACATCCTATGAGGTATCACAAAGCCAAAGTGGTCTCTTCTTGATATGGGGATCACATGGAGGAGGATCCAAGTGGTCCATAGGTTGCATAAGATCATCAACAACATCTTTCTTAGGTTTAGGCTTGAAAGAACCTTCTAATTGGTCCATGTCATCATACTTCTTTTTAACAGGAGGAGGAGGAATGTCCCTTGCTTTCCCAAGGGTAGCATCTTCATTGAATGTCACATCCATGCTAAACTAAATATTCCTTTGATCAAGAACATATATTCTAAAAGCTTTAGAATTTTCACAATATTCAACAAACGTACCTTTCTTTCTAGTGGATTCTAAATTTTTGTCTTTTCCTTTGGTACATTGTTATGAGGAATTTTGCATCTATGGATAAATACTAATTCCCTAGGTAGGTAGCTCTACCTAGAACAACAAATTTAATTCGCTTATCCTTTTTCTATAGACGATAAATAAGACAAGGGAATGAAATGACCTACTTGTTCTTTCTCTTTCCTTTTTTCTCCTTTGTATGGCTCCCATCACTCCTTCTTGAACTTAACTCACTCAAAAAGTACCTACAAGCATAAATAGAAGACATAGAAATAATCAAAGCAAGAGATCTATCGACTATAAGTAAATGGAATCAGATACATTCACACATATAAACATCATATACCAAGATAAGCATATGGAAAAAGGTGTAAACAACTTTATTAAGTAGAAGGAAGAATTACAACCATGAAATCCGATCCATTGCCACTCTTCCAGCTTGGGTTCCAACCAACATCACATCAATAGCACAACACTCTGGCAACATAACTACTTGCTTATACTCTCAATTCTCACACCAACACTATCTCCTTAAAAATTCTCAAAGTCCAGCCCCTGATCACTTAGATGAGTGCTCAATTTATAGGAAAATGGAGGAGGTTTGGTCATAAATGAGGGTATTGAAAGGCCTTCCAAACTTAGATTTAGTTTCCATGGAGGAAGGGATGAGAAGATAGGAGGTTACTTAACTCATTCCCTATCCAATTTCGAGCTCATAGGAGATTATAAGTGTGGGAATCTTCTACATGGCACTAGAAGATAAGAATATTCCCAAAACCCTATGTGAATTTCACTCAATCTTGCCTAGCATAGGTCAAAGTGGGCCTAGGTGCTCTGCAGAGCACCTTGACACAGGCCTACCTGCACTGAAGTGCACTTACCACCCCTGTCCAAGGCTATGTTGGTCCCTCAAGGAGGCATTTCTGGAGGGCTTCAGGCCAAGAAACTCTCAGGGAAGGAGGCATTCAAAGTGGTGACTTGTCTAGGGCATGTAGCAATTGAATTAGGGTTTGATGAGCCCTAATGGTACTGATTTGAATGATGGGAATAATGTGCCCAAATGGATCTGTAACAGTTGCCCCCTAAAGCATGAAGTCGAAAATAATGATGTCAAGTGATATTATTTACAATATGATGAGGAGGTTCTAAAGTGCTTGGTGACCTGCATTGATTACAATACATAATATCATGATATTTTTATTTTTTCTTATGAATTTTTGAGGGAAGGCATACCCATTCTCAACATATAAACTTTCACTACAAGTACATAGATAGTTGTCTATAGATATAGACCCATGATAGGATGACCATCAATGTAAAGCCATTTTATGGATGATTTGGTACTTTCCTGAAATTGCAGCCTGGATGGATGAAACTAGATCTAGGGTCTTCTATCTCATTCAATCGTTCACTCAAGTACGAGTCTAACCATGCGAATATGTGATCTAAATTCGAACATGGGAAGACACCGTCTGATTACCAGCCAATGATGTAAGACGTTAACAAACACGAGAGAAATCATTGATAATGATAATGATCCTCAAGGTACTACAGTACATTCTGCATGGTGTGAATGGATGTTTTGATGTCAAACACCATACAAAGTCTTTTGGTCGAAGGCCAATGATGTCAACCTATCGCCGGAAGTGAGAAACTTGCGATTGATTTATGCAAGATTCAAGGTACTGGAAGGGTGTTTCTAAGTCAACTTCTTGGATAATGCGCTGATTTCGACAAGAAGTGACTCATTGCAGGAGGCCCTTGATGTATCCCACATCAACGATGCGAAATGAGTGTAATGATTTTGGAGACAGGATTTGACTGACGACACAAGGTTCAGGAATGACAGTCATGAAAATGAAGGTTTATGAGTAATTCAAAGGATGAATTTTAAACAAAGTGACTTCTCTTGAACATGTCGAAAACACTGAATGGATTGGCAGCATTGACCCAAAACAAAAGTAATGGATGGTATGATAGACCAAGATATGATGACCATCAAGTAGATAACCCAACCCAAATAGTCACAATGATGAAGTGAAAGTGTCATGTTCAAAAGCGACCTACTGCCATAAAGTGGTTTACCCCTTTTCCCATTTTCCCCAGCCATTACTGACCAATACCTCTTTGTTTTTATCAAGCTTGAAGAGGATAACATATGCTTGTTGTATAATTCCACCCTTCGGCGTGAATCCATTGCTATGTAATGTTTTAACGAGTCTAGCGAAGGTGAAACTCAGTCTTGTCATGATGGACAAGTTTTTCGCTATTTGATGTTTTAACGAGTCTAACGACAATGATAACTTGATCCTTTTCATGTTTAGAGAGTTTGAAAATGGACAAAAAGAAAACTCCACAAGTTATGTTAGATTTTAAGCTTCCGTGGTAGTTTTTTGCAGTGGCATGATCCAGATTATCCACAGTTTCGTGTTCATTCTGTCGACTTTTCAAACCCCAAAGGGGGTCCATCATTAGGACTAAATTAGATAGAATATGAATGAAAGCTTATTGAGAGAAGAGTCTTTTGACCTGGGTATAAATAAACCTAGATCCCTAATTTTTATAAAGGAAAGGCACTCAACAATCTTTTCATATTTCGAGAGTCTGAAAAGAGATTAAAGAGGACTCCAAGGGGGTTCCTTTTTTGATGTTTAACAAAGCTCGAAAAAGAGATAAAAGTATGCTCTGTGGTCAAAGTACAATTCACAATCGTGCACGTCAAATTCTATAAGTTAGCTGTAAATCTGTTCAAAGCAACACCAAAAGGTTTAAACATACCTGTTTCATTGGTAAAAATAGATAAATACTAAAGTTTACTCATTTAATGTTCATGAAATAAACATAAAAACAAGAATTTACCATGTTATTTTCACCATTTGATATTTTACATTCAGTTTGTGCTCTTACCCTATTTTTTACCTTGATCTTCATCAGTTGATTGCGAGAGATTCTATGGATAATTTCTCGTGCCATCTAGACCAGGTAGGAGATCTACCCCTCCTCTTTATTTTCATGTCATTCTTTTACTATTTCATGCAAGTTTTTAGGGTTTTTAGGGCCCCTAGGGTTTGAATTTTTTTCCCTGGGATCAGCGCAGGCTTGCATGTCGAAAAATGCGCTGGGGAGCACCTAGACAGAAGGCATTTTTCACTGTAGTGTAGTGTCTCCTTTCCTGGGCTATGATGGGTGAGTTTCACAAACTTGTTTCACCAAATTGACCCTAAATTTCTCCAGTTTTTTGCATGAAAAGGATCCTAACTAAGCTTATGGTTTGATTTCATGATTTCATTAGATTAGAATGTCTATTACTTAGCGAGAAAGAGAGCATAAAGAACAAGATATGGTTTCCCTAAATGATACAGGTACAGTTGAGGCCCTAAAAAACCGTGGGTTGCTCAAATACTTCAGGTTGTCCAGAATGAGGCAACAATCAGAACTATTACAGTTCCTAGTTCATGCATGGGATCTGGCAGATCAAGATTTTCACATAAGGGACAAAGTTGTCCCTATTGTGATCGATGATGTTTACTTTCTTACAGGGTTATCAAGTCATGGTGCCCCCATATCTCTTTCAGGTTTTACTAGTGGAGGGGAGACATTAAGGGAATATGTTCGACAATTCTGTCGGCCAGGTACACAGCCTAGCAAGGACAGAAAGATAATAATCAAAGATATCCATGATTTGCCTTTGAGAACGATCCTTTTCACCATCGCAAAGTTGGCAGGCATTGTGACACTTCATCTAGAAAACAGATCATATATGCAATATGCTCTTGAGTGTCTTGAGACAACTTTATTCAATTGGTTTGAGGCAGTACTTTCTTCACTGAAAGAGCAGATGACAAAGGTAAAGAGCTGTAAGACAAAGAAATTTAGCTATGGATCACTCTTAATTTCTTTTATCTTAGAAATAATTCCAATGATGCAACCCTAGCATGTAACACTAGGTGTAGCTGGTCCTGGAGATCCACGGATGTAGCAGTGGGTTGAATTGATAGCTACACATGCTGGTTAGTCATTGATTACATTTTCCACTACATTCTTAAGTTGGCTTGATAAAAAACACATTGTCATCAAGGAGAATCCATACTCAGGGATGGATTTTTGTGGAGATCCAGGGTTGAGTCTATCAGTGGGCGCTCAATGGGGTGCTATAGGTAAATTGTTTTTGACTAATTTTTTTTTTTATTTTAAGTTTCTACATGTTTTTGTGTTTTGATGTTCCAAGACTAAACTAAAATCATTCTCATGCATGCAGATGTTGGTATTGTTCAACCCTATGAGGCAACAACAGGAGGCAGGTGGGCCAACAGGGAGAAACATTGGGAGAGCAGTTCTCTAGGATTTGGATTTGGTCGAGACACTGGCAGAGTTGCAGGATCATGTAGAGGGATTGACCCTTGTTATTTCGGATGCTTGAATTGAGGAGTTACCTATGAGGCTTCTGCACCATACTATTGGTGTTCCAGGTCGTTGGATGTAGCTCTTGTGCATGATAGCTCAGGCTATGACCTGTTATTATGGGAATCACTAGGTCTACTTAGGATGTTTTTTGCATGCATTTGAGTTTTTAGGTCAGATGACCAAACATGTCTTGGACACAAATTTGGTAATTTTTTTTTTTTTAACATCTATCTATTTTACTTTTAGAGTTTTTATATATATGGTTATGTGCAATCCTATTCAACTAATGATGTGAATTGAAAATTTAATTTTACATGTGTCACAAATGTCTATTTAACACATAGTTTGCTAATGAGTCAGTTAATGTGTTAAAGTTTTTGGAAATATGTTGATATTGAATGTACTCAAAATGTCTTTCCAAAATATGAACTCTAAGGAACATACGAAGAATTGTTGGGTTTCAGACTGTATAAATGTTTGTTAGTTGCAGTATGACAAGTTGTGAGTCCAGCGTAACGATGATTTGACGAATGCCAAGTGAAATGGCATCAGAGAGAAGTTCGATCAATGCGCTATACTCAACGATATTGTTCGTCGATCGACCAATACAAATCCATTGAAAACTCACTAACTCACCACTTGGAGAAAAAATGGCCCATGCTGCAGAAGATAGGTTTTGCGTACTACGACTAGCATCATTGGCGTAACCAACAAATGGTTCCGAAGGTTCCGACATCTGCAACAAATTCAAAGCAGATTACTTAACCACATAAAAAATATAAGACACATTGACACACACACATGCAATTAAAGCATATATACAGTGATTTTTACTACACTCAATTAAGCATAGTAACATTTGAGATACAGGCCATTTTGGGGTTGTGACAATGGAATTCCATCATAATCCATCAACTCGTAGGCACCTTTTGCCAAAACACGCTTGAAAATATAAGGACCCATCCAAAGTGGTTCAAATTTTCCTGCTCCTAGTTTATCAGCTTCCTGATTGTAAAGCAAGACCAGGTCACCTTTTGAGAAAACGCAAGGCTTGACATTTCTGTCATATTGCGCCTTGATTCATTTCTTATGTGATTTGTTAGCCAATGCGGCTTCACAATGGGTTTCATCCAGATGGATAAGTTCTAAGAAATGCGCTTCTTCTTCAAAAGTGTCGGGTAACAGGTCAATCGCGAGTTTGGGAGATGAAAATTCGCATTCTATTGGCAAGATTGCCTCCAGACCATACACCAATTGAAAGGGTGTGAATCTAGTTGCATTTCTCACCGCGGTTTGATATGATCACAAGGTAGAGTATAGGATTAAATGCCAGTTTCGTTTATGAACCCCTATCATTCTTTGAAGCATTTTCTTCAGGACTTTGTTGATGGCCTCAACTTGTCCATTCGCTTGCGGATAATAAGGAGTAGAACTATCATGTGGAAGTCCTAACTTGGAAGTTAACTCAGCCATCATGTGATTGCGAAAATACGACCCATGATCTATAACTATAGCCTGTGATACACCAAAACACGAAAATACGTGGTTGAAAAAGAAAAGAGCAGCCGTATCGCCACTGTTGTTTAATGTTGGCATCGCCTCGGCCCATTTTGTGAAATAGTCAACGATGACTATAATGTACCCATGCCCCCCGACCGAGGTGGGGTTACATTTCATGAAGTCAATGCCCCATTTGGCAAATGGTCCAACAGTGACGAAAGGATGCAATGGTGTAGGTGGTAATATAAATTTATGGTCATAGATCTGGCATGCGTGACAACTTCTGACAACAATTATGCAATCTTTGAATATGGAAGGCCAGAAGTAACCAACATGGAGAATTCTCTACGTGGTAGCATAACCAGATAAGTGTCCACCACAAGCACCTGAATGGCAATCATTCAAAACTTTCTCGGCTTCCTCATGAGTGAGGCACCTTCGTAAAATCGTATCGATACCATGATGATAAAGAGTGTCACCAATGATCAGATAACCTTTGGCTTGGTATCGGATACGTCGCTGTTGCTAGCGAGAGGTATGAGGCCAAAAATTTTGGGTCTGGAGATAAATCAATATATCTCGATACCATGCGTCAAATGACGAAATCAGAACAGAGACTCATCCATAATTGATGGTTCTGATGTTGAATCAATGGTATTTGAGGGAAGGTTGCAAAGAAGCTCTGTGAAGACTAGAGCTTTCTTTGATTTGGATTTGATGAATTCCAAATCAAACTCCTACAAAATGACGATCCATTTTGAGTTTTTTCCGCCAAGCAATTAACGTGACAAAATATATGTCATAGGGTTGCAATCCGAAATGACAATGGTCTTTCAGAGAAGGATGTAGTGGCGAAATCTCTTTACAACTTGAATAGTAGCTAGAGCCAACTTTTCGACGTAAGAGTAGTTAACTTCTGTATCATTGATATTGCGGCTCAAATAATATTTCAGATGTGCAATCCCATCTTCTTCTTGAACTAAAACCATTCTAATGGTTGTATCTACAGTGGCGAGATACAGGAAGTAGTCGTTTTGATAATTCGGGGAATACATTAATGAGGCTCTAATCAAGGTATATTTAAGAGCATCAAAGGAAGCTTGCGCAACCTAGTCCCAATGGAAGGGTATCCCGTTTTAAAAAACAAGTAAATCCTTTAGCCATTTCAGCATAATTGGGAATGAACCTCCTTAGAAAGTTAGCCTTCCCTTGGAGTCTCTGTAACTGTAATAGATTGGAAGGTGGAGGAAAGTCAAGGATTGACTGAACCTTAAGTGGATCAAGTCGAATTCAAGCAAATGACCAGAACCAACACAAAACACACATTTGTGTGGATTGAGTCGTATTTTGTAGTGTCGACACTGTAAAAATATAGCTCTCAAATATCGCGGGTGATCAGAATGCTTTTCTGAATGAGTAGGTAAATCATCAAGGTATGGTTGAACAATATGTTTGATGTCATGGAAGGCATAATTCATCGCCCTCTGAAATGTTGCCCCTGCGTTCTTCAAACCAAATGGGAGTTTCCTATAAGCGAACGTGCCCCATGGAAAAATAAATGCAGTTTTAGTTTGGTCCTCTGGGCGGATATTGATCTGATTATAGCCGGAAAAACCATCCACAAATGAGAATATTTCACATCCGGCACATTCATCAATAATCTAGTCGATAAAGGGAGTAGGATAATTATCTTTTGGATAAGCCTAATTAACATCCCTATAATCGACGCACACTCGTATTGTCCCTTGTTTCTTCATGATATGAACAATATTTGAAACCAAATCAGTAAGAGGAATAGGGTAAATGAAACCAACATGAAAAAAATTTCAACTTCTATTTTAATAACAACAAACTTCTTTGGATGAATAGGATGGAGGCATTGTCACACTGGTTTGACATCAGGATACATTTTGATTTCATGTTCAACTATACTAGAGTCAATTCTTGGCATCTCCTCGTATGAACATGCAAATATATCTCAAAATTCACGAAAGAGATCACGGTAAATATCAAGTTCTGATGGAGAACAATATTTGCCAACATGAATGTTTTATACAATGTTAGGTTTGGTCGAAATATTGATAGAAATAATTTCTTTGATATTTGACAGATTTCGCTCGAAATCTACTCTATCTATGAAAACAAAATTCGAAAGGAAATCGACAATTGAAGGGTGATTAAGTTCATTTGAATAATCTTCTATGTGATCTGGAAGATGGGAATGATGATGATAATCTTCCCATGGTTCTCCTTCCATCATCATCGATTGGATGATTCCTTCATCAATAGAGAATATACGTGAAAAAGGATTGGAGGAAGTACCATATTGTAATGAACGATCTACCCATACAACTGACGAAAATGGATTTTGATTTGCTACACAAGCCAGAGGGATTGATTGCTATGCTAGCTCAATAGGTCTTAGCGGCATGATTTCATTACGACTATCAACTTCAACGCTATTGGTAATCTTCCTTAAGTCAGATGAAGTGGAAGATATCATGTTGCAAGTCTCAACTTTTTCCACTTCCGCCAAGTTTGATGGTGATGGTAGTGAAAAAGTATCCACTAGGGAAGGATCTTTAAAGAGACCTACACCAATGTTTTGAAGAGATAGCGGGGATCTGTGTACCAATAGAATATTTCCAGTAGCCTATGAATTAGAGGCGAAGAAGGCGAGTTGGTCAATAACTGTGATTCCACCCTTGTGAGGGCATGCAATCGTATGAAAGTATGTTGAAACCACAATAGCCATAGTATAAACCCACGGTCTTCCTAGTAAAATATTGTAGTCAAGGGGTCCTTCAACAACCTCAACTTCAATAGTTACTATTTTGCCTCCTAGTTTGATTTGCAGATTACTCAATATTCCACAAGGCGTATATGTGCGTCTGTCAAGAGATTTTAACGTTGTTGTTGAACGTGACAAAGGTGGTGAGCCAAGTGTTTTCCAGCAATTCATAGCCATAATACAAGTAGATGCCCCCTCGTTAATAATGGTTCAATGAACAAGTTTATTCAAGGCATTTACTTGAATCAGGAATGATAATTGCGCTAGTAACTGTGGCATATAACCTGCATGGTTGAAAACCACAAGATTGGAATCAGTTGGATCGATTCCATCAATTGCTGACAACAAAGTCTGCTTTTGGGAGGGACAGTTTTGAAATACCTCAAGCGTTGACATAGTGGAAGGTGACTGAGCCAAATCTTCTACTATGTTATAATTATGTGCAGCTCGAGTTCGAGGGTTAAATGTCAATTTATGTACAACTCCCGTAGGCAGTTTTATTGTTAACTATGGTGCAATAGGTGGTGGGATAGGATTAGTCGAAGTCAAAGTCGAAGAGTTAGGTTGATCAACATGGTTATTTGATGACAATGGTTGACTTCCATAATCTTTACTTCATGTTGACACCAAAAATTCAATTTTAGGCTTAGAGGTGGATAGCATAAGCACTTGGGAAGTGGAAGCATGGTTTGTAGCAACCATATTTGTCTTCGGTTTTGGAAAAGGATCAGTCAATACCGTAGATGTATTAGAAGTCTTCAGAAGCTTTGAGACTTCGGAGCGGTGAGGACAATCTCGCATAAAATGCTCATCGTTACAGATCAAACATGGGTAACGAGGTTTCCTAGCCGAAGGAGAGGAATCAAATGATTTCTCTTGAGGGGAATTATTTTGTTTCTTCTTTTTTTCCCCTTCTTCTTACTTCCTGGTTGCTTTTCATTCTTTCCCTTATCAGATGACACGACATTGATTTCGAAAGTAAGAGTGTTATCAGGTGCATTTGTAGTTTGATTGGAAATGGAAAGTGTTTGACCAGATGGTCTACCTGCTGTTTGTGTGCTCGAAGAACCAATCACACCATCACTGGCATGAGAGTCCTTACTTGATGGTGGAGGAGGAACAGTGAAATCTGGTTGGGGTGCATTCAGGATCTTGTCATAAAGCATGCAAGACTGTGTATAAATTGAGTCCAAATATTGGGCACGAGAAATTACTTGCTCTTCAGTGACAAATCCACCTTTCGACACATCCTCAGTGATAGATGGCAGTAAGGATTTTATAAGCCACTCAGCCAGAAGCTGATCATGAACATAAGTTTTAACCATTCGACGATAACGACACCACTCATGAATATGATCAGAGATATGAGTAGCAATAGTCTGTTTAAAGTTGGTTAATAGTTCCATTCTAGTCTCATATCATATGGGTAACTGGAAGTGGGTTAAAAATGTGGTATCTAAGGCAATGAAGTTATCAAAAGAAGCTCATGGTAACTCAATGTACCACTTCGTAGCCAGACCAGTAAGTGTTCTATGGAAAAGGCGTAGTCTAACAGAATCATCATTCAAGGAGTTTGATGAACACCATAAATGAAAAGTCATGACATGGTTTGACGAGTCTTCTCCAAGGTTTCCATTGAATTTTGGAATATCAGAAGGTAACTTATGAGGAATCACCGACCACCAAGGTGCATAATGAATTGGGTCATTGGTGAGCCAGTTTAGATCTGGTAATTCAAGTGTTGCAACGAAAGGCAACTGTCTATTGAGGTCAGGTTGAGCATATCCAGGGTAAGATGGGATTTCCTGGGCAATAGGCCTTTGCATACCAGCATAAGGCATCTGCTGCTGGTAACCTTGATAAGGGTAAGTTTGTTGAGCAAATCCGACATAAGGTTGTTGTTGAGCACTAGGATACATTTGCTGTTGTCCAATCCCAGCATAGGCTTGTTGACCAAGACCTGGATAAACTTGTTGCTAACCAAACCCAGCATAAGCTTGTTGTCCAAGTCCATGTTGAGGTTGGTATTGCTAGAATTGTTGCTGTTGATATTGGGGCTGCCAAGGCTGTTGAATCAATTGTTGTTGTTGTTGGTACAATGGTTGTTGATTTAATGGTTGTTGTTGCCCACCAATGTAAGGTTGACCAGGTTGTGTATAAACTAAACTAGTGTAAGTTTGAGTCATTCCAGTAAAAGGTAAACTAGCCTAAAGTTGTTAGAATCCAGACATAAGTGGTTGTTGTAAAACTGCCTAAGAAGGTTGGATCTGTATACCCGAAACTTGGGGGTCTGAGGTTGAAGGGCCAACTTGCACAGGTTGAGATACAACAATCTGAGCTTGTGACTATGGTAAAGTTGTAACAACAAATGTTGTAGTATGGATGAGACAGATTGCATAGGTTGTGATGGATACAAAAGCCTAGGTTCAACGGGCATGGTTGGCCGCCACTGACAGATAGTCATTCCAGGTTGACCTAAAGACGATGGCATATCGACATATGGTTGCCCCCTAGAAAATGGAGGATAAGGGGAATGTGCATATTGTTATCTGTATGGGGGTAGTCCAGTGTAAAGCGGATACATTGGATGGTAACCAGATGAACCAGCTTGATATGAACTTGATGGGTCTAGCTGTTCGGTATCTGTTAATGAAGAACCAGATAAAATTCGAGTAGAGGAAATTGGTGATGAGCAAGGGCAACATCTGAGTGGGTTCCCAATAAAGATTGGTAACTGTTGGCATTATGAGATAAGTGTTGTCCTTGATGGCAAACCACACTGATGACAAATCATAGTACAGAAGGTCAGCAACAAGGAATTGATGATCAGACTATAAGAAGAAGAGAAAGTTCATACACGCAGGTTCGTTAAGCCCAAGTCGCGTGTACACGCTGGTTGGCTTCATCAAAAGCGCGTGTATATGGAAAAGTACCTTTGGTCCATGGTGGTTAGTCCTTGGAAGTTGTGCCTATGGTTTCGGACCATTGTGTCTCGACGGGCGTGTCGATCCCTAGTTTTGAAGTTGATGGTATTGGATTTCTATGGTTTTGGCTCTTGGTATTGAACAAGGCCTAAGGCTATATAAGGAGAAGGAAATCATTAGGCAAGTGTATCTGAAATGTCTTGAATATCTGATGAAGCATTAGATCCAGTATGCAGGGTTATGGGTTGATGATGCATTGCTTGATCTGAGCTAAGGAGAGATCTCACCGGTTGATGGAGAACTAGATCTAAGGAGAGATCGGGATCAAATGGTTTGAAATGAACTATCTTTATGATGCTTATTCTAGATCTACATACTGACGCATGTATTGTTCTATAAATGTTATGAGTATGACTGATGTCTGGTACAGCTGCAAGTTATGAGAAATTATTTTTAGATCTGTACGCGGGTTGTCTTTGGCAAAAGCGCGTATACACGCGGGTTTGATTCATCGAAGTAGCGTATACATTGTAAAGCTTGATATTTGAAGTTGCAGATGGATCTGATGGTTATTACAGAGTTCTGTGTCTGCTCTGTGTTCTGGTGACTGTTGTTAACAGGGTTTCAGTGATTCAGAGTTTGATGATTGTTCTGAGCTTCAATGATAGTTATGGGTCCAGTATGAAAATTGGATGAAAAGTGGCCTTTCAGATTATGTGTTGTGCTTCAGTGTATCCAGTCTGAAAATTGATGAAACGTGGTACCTGGAGGTGAGAAGATTGTAGGCAAGCACCTACGTACTAGTATCTAAGCTAGTACAAAAGCTAAAGGAGATCTTTGGAGCATTGTAGCAGGTAGCAGCCTGCGTACTAGTAAATGGATCGGCTAGTACAAGAGCAAAGGGGGTTGTAGCTCCCGTACTGGTATAAGACTGCACCAGTACAAATATTGTAAAAGGATTTTCTTATTAAGAAGAAGATTGAGATGACTTGCAGTAGGTGGTTTTCACCCACATTGGGTTTCCACCTTATATCTTTGTGTTCATGTGTGTGGCTCTTGTGTGATGTTCTGTTCTGTTATTCTGCACCTGTTTACTGTTAATATGCTTAATAATGATCTGATGCATTTACTGAAGATTAAGCTAACTGAATTATAAGATCTCTGGATATACGCGAGTTTCATTAGACACAGTAGCGTGTACACGCGGGTTAACTTAATTGAAGTAGCGTATATGTTTCTGAGTATGAAATTGAAAAGTTTGATTGATCTGATAATACTGATTCACCCCCCCTCTCAGTATTATTTCCAACAGTAACCTGATGGGAAGGACGGAACACCATACAAGTGTGACTCAGGTGTCGTAGTAAACATCGAAGAGGTTGCGACAAAAGATTCTGCCATAGCCGTATTAGATGGTACGGCCTGGGATGTTGACTATGCCATAGTCAAATGTCCAAATAAGTTTCCTAACGAATCAACAGGTGTCTGAAAGTAATCAGGATCAAAAGGAGTAGTGAAATGAGGAGTATGCGGATACAGATAAAGTCCAGTTCCAAAATGGAATTGAGTTCGGGGTGATTCTACCTTAGGTTCCTCTTTTATCGAAATCAAACCAGGTGGAAGAATTTCACCATCTGGTCTGTAATAGATTTTTGGTATTTGTTGCTGAGGTAAAGAGGAAGTCTCGATAGTTACAGATGTCTAAGGATGTACCAGTAAATATTCTTCCGATAAGGTAACAACTTTTGATTGTTCAACCTCAAGATCCAAATGCTTTGGTAAAAGAACAAGTTTAGGTTGGGCTTCATGAACAAATTCTTGTTCAGAAGTAACTTCTGATTGAATAGTGATGGGTTCTGTTAGCACTTGAAATTTCACCCCAGGCTGAGAAAGGCAAACTCCAAGGCAACATCAAACCACTTAGCCTTGTAGCTAGCCCTACGAGGCAGGAGAGGGCTCTCTCCGGTATATCTCAGCAAAGATCTTCAAAGGGAAAAGATAACCAATAAAGAACACTGATTTTAGGCTAGTAAACTGATAAAAGGTTTGATTTGAGATTTTTGGGATTTTGGTGGAAAATCGGGGAAAGGCAATTTTGGGTGCGGGGATTGGACACAGTTTTTGCAGGGGGTTCTTTGGGGCAAGGTAGGAGACTGTATTGATGCCTTTGAAAGAGTCAGATGGGCAAGAATGACTGGTGAGGAGCTAAGGAGAGCAAGTAAACACCTTGAGTTCTCCTTAAACAGATGAAAACATTGATATTAAGCAAACTTAAAAGCAGAGCATGGCAATCATGAATTCTACATTAACACTTCATTTGCCTAATTTGCAGAAGGAAAAGTAAGAAGATAATTCAAATAACAAACTTACAAGTACAAAGAGAAACACACCATCAATACATGTAACCACAGGAATCCCAAAAAGGACTGCAAAACCCTGGTCTTTCTTCCTTTGCCAAAATTGCAGAGATACAATGAGTAATACAATAGAAGCTTTCTCCCTCAAGAGTCCAACCATGAAAATGACCAAGAAAGTACATAATATAGGCAATCTAACAACTTTCCTTGCCTCTAGGGGTCGAGCTCACTATCCTAGGAGCTGTTTCAACCAATTCCAAACTGAGCACTAAAATCTAGGCAGTCAAAACAACTTGCCTCTATAAGCTAGGAAACCAATTCATTCATTAAATTTTTGCCTATTTCATGAATGAATCTTCTAGAAGAGATAAATAAGTGTCAAAGTATCATAAAATTACATCATTTACATCAAGGAGGATCAAAATCCACTCCAAAAAGTCAAACCTAGTCAAAACTGCGTTTTGCTGAGCTGTAGGTGCATTTCTGTGAAAATAGCCTGATGCGTAGCACCCTGATTCTCAACGCATAGTGCGCATTTGGGCCTGCTTTTGAGGCACTTCCCGGTGTCCAAATGAGGTAAACGTGGGCTTGTTGGAAAGATCTGGATGTCTACTTTCCAACCCAAGTGGAATTTTTGAATTTGGTGACATTTTCCGCTCCAAAATGGCAATCTCCCAAGACTGCTTCCTGTGTGTCAAAAAGGTGGCAGAAAGTCATTTTTTGCTTGTTTTTTGACCTTCTAGAGGCTCAAAACTTGATGGAATCTCTTGGAAATTTCTGAGCAAGTGCATTTTTGCATGAAAAATCCAAAAATGCTGAGGTTTCATGAAATGGAGTTGCCCATCTTCAGGGTAGCGCGCGGCGCGCTACGCGTTGGGGAAGAAAACCTGTTTTTTGCCCAAAAATTCACAAATGACAAAAAATGCTCAAAATTTTTTGAAATTTGTGTAGGAGGTAAGTCATTTAGCACCATGCTCCTTCAAGGAAGCCTCAGCCAAGATGTGGAGGGGATCGGGCCCTTTTCTTCGTTTTAGTGCCTTGGCCAACCGTCCTTTGAGCACCTTCATTTTTGCCTTACATACGTGCATTCGAGCCCAATAATGGTTTTTCATGTTCCGGAGCATGTCCTTATCTTTGTTAGCCTTGGTCAGCAACCTCTCCAAATGAGCATTGACCCGGAGAAGCATAGCCTCTCGCTCAATGGGTACCAAATCACCGAGTCTCTTACGAGCCAAGTTGCGGTCTTCATGGATCCTCCGCAACTCATCAAGAGTGTGTTCATCTTCTAGTTGCTTGTTGCGCTGCTCTAAGTAGGTGATTGTCCAATTTGCCATTTCCAACCTTTGCTGCAACGAGTCATTTTCAGCCCTCAGTTGCTGGATGATCTCCTTTGGCTCTAGGCTAGGAGAACTGATATCGAGGTCAACAACATCTATGCCTGGATCACCTGATGGCCCCTCATCAATCTTGGGCTGCTTGCCTCTCTCTTGTACCTGTGCTGCTGTCGGAAATGAGGCCCCTTCCACCTGGTGTGGAGATAACACTCGCGGTGCTGATGAAGAAGGCGAGACCCCTTCCACCTGATGTGGAGAAAATACTCGCCGAGTTGATGCAAATAAGGCCCTGTGGCCTCTCTGATATGTGACCAATGGAGGGGAGCTGACATGTCTGGGCTCAGGGATGTCATACTGCTGTGAAGGTCCTCCCTCCTCATGAACAACCTCAGGGGGTGGTGGCGCTGTGAATAAATCTCAAGAGATGAAATCCTCCCATGGAATACCCTGCTGGGCCAACTGATGCATGACCACAATCTTGATCAAAGCATAATGGTAGATGCTCCTGTGTTGCTGTGCTGGGCTCTTTCTCTGCACCAAGGGCACCATCCTCTCAATATTCCGGCACATGAAGAAAGGAATGTTCATCATCCGTACCCGTGTGAAATGCATCAACAAGCGGATATGGTACGAATACAAACGTGAAAATCTGCCTTCACAGGTGAAATAGCGAATGATGAGCCTCATCAAGGGTGCATACTCATCCCTCAAGAATCTGAAAGGAAATACACCAGTCAGGTGCCTCATATATACAGGTTTAATGTAGGGCTCAAACTGGAATCTGTCCAACAGCTGGCGCTTGTTCCACTCTTCTCCAACATTGGGTATCCCTGTTGCTTGAGCAACAACCTCAGGTGACAATGTAAAATCCACCCCTGCAAGATTCACATGCCCGTTGTGCAAATGCAAAACAAACAAGCGGACCAATTCCCTGTGGTGCTGAATTTGGGAAATTCTCTCGCAATATTCATAGCATGATTGATGACGGAAACATGTGACTGCAAGTGGACAAGCTTGCAAATAGGCCAAAGAGGTGGGCTCCTCTCTCACATGCTGACCACCTTTACCACCCCTGTGAGGCCTCCTTGGCACCTCAACCTCCGTTGTTGACTCACGGTCATCACTTTGCTCATAGTTTGTTTCGGTTTCTGACATGGTTTCAAGAACAAAATGGCTGAAATGTACTGTTGCTTCTGCTCAAATGACCTGCTGTTTTGACTGTTTGAATGCTGCTCCAAGGGGACAAAAACACAAGGGAGATGTTAGGGAGGGGGACTTTTGAGGGGATTTAGGGAAAATATATATATAAAAGGGAATTTAGGGAAGGGATTATGACACATACATCATCACACAATCATAATTTGTAGGGGTTTGATAGGAGGTAGGATTTAGGGAGATTTTATTGAATTTTAGGGATAGGTAGGGTTATAGGGCTTTTGATATTTTTGTTAGGGAAATTGTGTGAAAGTGACAAGGGAAGTGATAATGGGAATGTGGGGAAATGAGGGATTTAAAAAGCATGACCTTGGGCAGCAAACTCAAAACCCTAGCTTCAATTGCAATTTGAAATTTTTAAACATAATATATGTGAATTTCATGCTTCACACTTGATGGCATTTGACACATTCTCCATGCTCATTTTTCTTTAGCAAGCAAAAAAAATTGATGATTGGAGGCCTACCTGTAAAACTTAGGAGATTTGAGGTCGTTTTGAAGCTTCACTGGTGGTTTCTGTAGGTGAAAACCCAACGCGTAGCGCGCGGGTCCTGACGCGTAGCACCCGACCAATTCTTCCACCGCAGAGTGTGCCCTGGCGCGTAGCGCGCGCCCAACGCGTAGCGCGCAGGCCCTGATGCGTAGCGCGCAGGTGCTGTCGCTCAATTCGCCCAGTTTCACACTAAATCGCCTTTCACACTTGCTCTTGGAGTCTTGGAGGCAAATGAATTGCAAAATGAGGAGAGAGGGGCTTTTATAAGCTTGATTTAATTTAATTTCCCCTCAAACCCACTTTATAATGTTTATGCAATGACACTTTTTAAAACTAATTACTGCTGACTTGTGGTTTCCTTTTTGTCATGAAATTGGTTGAAATGATGATTTTTCTTGAAATTTTTTGCAGGGATAGCTTCTGAGGAGTCTTGGCAAAGGATACCAAGGCCGCATGCCGACTTCTGGAGAATTTGAATTTTTTACAAATTTTTACAAAAATGAGAAAATGACCTTGCCTTCAAAAACTGGGTTTTTGAACTCAAGGTAAAAATTAGCTATACAATATGAAATCATCTGAAGTGATGCTTTGATGGACATCCCTCTGGCCTGCTGGGCACTTATTGACCTTAAATGGCATGACCTTAAAAGACAAAATTGGACTAAACCCTAGACCTAGTACTTTGACTTCAAGACAAGACCAATGACCCTGTAAAGAATTTATTGACTGAAACAAACTTAATCCAGCAGTGCCAAGAGGGGAATAAAAGACACAAGCTCCTCCATCAGGGTTATGGCATGCCTAATGGAATGCAATAAGATGACACTGATGAGACACCTACTTATGCAAATGCAAAGAGCTTTGATCGCTGATGGAGGGCTACTAGACCGACTCTAACAGGTTCAAGATCCACTTCTAGTTGAATAGATTCAAGTTCAGAAGTAATTTCTTGTTGAACAACTTCAGATTGAGAATCAACTTATTGTTGAACATCTTGGGTTACCATTTCACTAGATTCAATTCTAGTTTCCTTAGGTAATTGTGGATATTCCACTTCAGTAACAGATGTACCAGTAACTGTAGGAGTAACTGGGGTCACAATACTTCCCGTTATAGGTGTTTCTGGTAATTCAGATGAAGAACCAGAAGCTTGTGAAGTACTAGATCCAGTCAAACGAGACCGCTTTGACTGGATAGGTGTAGCTTCGGGCAGTAAAGGTGGTTTACTTGCTGCTCTCTGTGAACAATGGTGTAAGGGTTGATTTTCCTCTGTGATTGCTGATTGATTTTATTACAAAAAAAAAAAAAAAAAAAAGGGGTAACCTAGGCAAAAAGGTTTACTAAGAAACTGTGAACTGCAGAATACCTCCTGGCGAACCAAGAAGTACGGGCATGTAATCTCCCTGAATGCTATGTTCGGTGTATCAGAGTGTACAAGGCGGACGACTTGGTTACCTAAGGATGGATAGCAACCTAGTGTTTTCCTCCCATATATACCCAAAAGTACGTGGAGGCCCAATCCGTATTAGCGTTGTCTAATGTGAAACCACATAGTGAGAGCATTCCCATATACTTTACGTATTGTAACACCGCCCTATATACCCGAAGGTACATGGAAAAGCTACAATATACTCATGTACGTGGAATGAGGTATCACACTCGGAATGTATCGTAGACAAGTTAGCGGCAGCTGCTATGTTTTATGACCTCGGAACACTTCTCTAGCCTAGAACCTCTAAATGTTTTGCGTTAGGTGACAATACTCCATTAGGTTAATTGATGTCAATTTTAAGTTGACCTTGATTAAGAATTTTCCTTTCAAGGTTCACCACGTGATGTATTTTCAATTCCTAGAATGCAACTAATATGATAAGCATCCTTTTCATTCAATTTTGACAATGAAAACCTTAGCTAGTAAGGATAGAGCAATCAGATTCTTGTAATCAAATAACAAAGAATAATGCAATTTCCCTAAACTATTCCTATGAGCACACACAAAATCTTTTAATGCACATTATAAGTTTTTATTTTCAACTCCCTTAATGTTGTGATGAACAAAGGAAACTAATGCACATACAATCAATCAGACTTTACGACAGTTCCATTTCGAAAGAAAAGAAGACTTTTATGACACTTTGTTTTGAACAAAGATTAATCAACTATAAACTAACTTTGACAATAAATTGATAGTGATAAATAAATCATTTGATAAACACTAGACAATCAAGACAAAGTAGGACTGGCAAAGGAAACACAAAATGATTTCAAAGACACAAGAATCATTAACCTTTCAGCAAGTAGAAACAGAAGGAAATTTAGCAAAAAATCAACTCAAAGGAGGGATTTTTGTCCTAAGGAGGATCAACACAACGTTGAATGGGAGACAGTGCACTTCAGAGCACTGTCCTCAAGCTAAGGGTGCTCTGTCTCTAGACCAAACCTGCGCTGGTGCCAGAGAGGCCATCCTAGGGGCTTACAAGCACAATTTTCACCAAAAAACACTTCAAAAAGGCTGAGAGAAGATCAATGGAAGCAAGTAAGGTCTACTAGAGTGTACCCAAAATGATGATCATTCCCCAGCAGAGTCACCAATTTGTTATGAGGAATTTTGCATCTACAGATAAATACTAATTCCCTAGGTAGGTAGCTATACCTAGAACAATAGTTTTAAAGAACTTATCCTTTTTCTAAATATGATAAATAATACAAGGGAATGAAAGGACCTACTTGTTCTTTCTCTTTCCATTTGTCTCCTTTGTATGGCTCCCGTCACTCCTTCTCGAACTTAACTCGCTCAAAAAGTACCTGCAAGCATAAACAAAAGACAGAGAACCAATCAAAGCAAGAGATCTATCAACTATAAGTAAATGGAGTTAGATACATTCACACATATAAACATCATATACCAAGATAAGCATATGGAAAAAGGTGTAAACAACTTTATTAAGTAGAAATAAGAATTACAACCATGAAGTCTAATCCATTGCCACTCTTCCAGCTTGGGTTCCAACCAACATCACATCAATAGCACAACACTCTGGTAGCATAACACTACTTGCTTATATTCTCAATTCTCACACCAACAGTATCTCCTTACAAATTCTCAAAGTCCAGCCCCTGATCACTTAGATGAATGCTCAATTTATAGGCAAATGGAGGAGGTTTGGTAAAAAATGAGGGTATTGAATGGCCTTCAAAACTTAGAGTTAGTTTCCATGGAGGAAGGTATGAGAGGATAGGAGGTTACTTAACTCATTCCCTATCCAATTTAGAGCTCATAGGAGATGATAAGTGTGGGAATATTCTAGATTGCTCCGAAAGATAAGAATATTCCCAGAACCCTATGTGCATTTCGCTCAATCTCACCCAACGCAGGTCAAAGTGGGCCTAGGTGCTCTGTACAACACCTTGACATGGCCCTACATGCACTAAAGTGCACTTACCCATATCTGAGGCTACACTGGTCCCTCAAGGAGGAAATTCTAGAGGGCTTCAGGCTACGAAACTCTCAGGGAAGGAGGAATTCAAAGTGGTGACTTGTCTAGGGAATGTAGCAACTGACTTAGGGTTTGATGAGCCCTAATGGTACTGATCTGAATGATGGGAGTGATGTGCCCAAATGGATTTGTAACATACATGAAAGTACATGGGGTAGCCAAAAATAATTAGGTGTCCAACATCGATCTTTACACCTATGAACACTTCCTAAAGAGTCTTTTCAGCTAAGGCTTGATGAGGAGTCCTGATTTGAACATAGACCATTGTATTAGTGGCTTCTCCCCAAAGGAACTTCAACAACTTTTGATCATGCAACATGGCTTAGGAAACTTCCATGGTGGCCTAGTTCTTTCTTTTAGCCACACCATTATGCTCATGATTATAAGGTACGATGGATTCCTTCTTGATTCCATCATTCTTACAAAAATAAACAAACTCATTTGATGTGTGTTCTCCACCATTTTCATACCTAGAAACTTTGATTCATTTCCTTGTTTGATTCTCTATCAACACCTTGAAATCCTTGAACATATCAAATGCTTCATCCTTGTGCTTCAAGTATAATATTGTTAAAATTGAAAACTAGGGCAAAACTTCATGTGGGTCATCTTATTCATGGATGATAATATTTTTATTAGATTCCTCTCGTTGAGAGGTGTAGGATTGATATAAAGATCATCCGATTCCGATAAGTATTCATGGAGATATGAATTTATTTTGATTATGGAATTATTATCAAGTCGACCTACAACTCATGTAGGCTCAGAAGCCCAACAGTCGCATCTATTCAAACACCAATGTTGTGTATAAATACAGGAGGAATTTTCCTCATTTTGACTCACTCATGTCATCACATCTCTCTCTCTCTACTGCACAGAAAAGAGTCTCTTCTCTACTACACAGAAAATGGTCTCTCCCTCACACATGTGAAGCCGGAAGCTGCCGAAACTAAAGCTGCAACTGCAGAAGTAAAGATTGACCTGCATGGAATAGAATATCTCCTCATCTAAACTGCATTATAGGTTCATATAAACCTCCTCTAAAAGCCGCAACTTTTGGTGGTGGAATCAAGTCAATCTGACGGATGGTTTGCAAGATATCCACTGGCCTAGTTTGAAGCCGGAAGCTGTCAAAATTGAAGCTGCAACTACAAAAGTAAAGTTTGACCTGCGTGGACTAGAAGATCTCCTCATCTGAACTGCGCTATAGGTTCATCTGAACCTCCTCTGGAAACCACAACTTTTGGTGGTGGAATCAAGCCGATCCGACGACCGGTTTTGTGAGATATCGTCTGCCCTAGTTTGATGATGAAGCCGCTAATGATGCTGCTAATCTAGGGTTTGCTACTACTGATATGAATCAGATTTATTGTACTATTTCTCTCTGCTGAATTATTGAAGATAAAAGAAGATTTTCTCAAAGGGTTTCCCCACATATTGTGGGGTTTGTCCCTGGCTAGCCGCAACATCTTGTGTCTCTTGTCTTGGCTTGTTTTCTGTCGATCGTTTAATGTTCTATCTGCACTTTACTTTATGTACATGTGATTGATAATCTATGGAATATAATAAGGAAAAGAAGTAAATTGTTATAAGCATAGAACATACCATAACTTAACATGGTATTAGATTTTAGGTGAAGACAAAGCCCGAGCAAGAGCAAGAGAAACCACCGAAGAGAAGATTGGCAAGGCTATCCTAAAAGAACTATGGGGTCCTCAACACTCTTTCCTGCCGAAGACAAGCTTCGTGAGAAAGCTGACTATCACAGATGGAAGATGTATATCGATCTAATCCTAGAATAACAAGGAGTGTTGGGCCATGTGAGAGGAAATATTGTTGAGCCTCCATCAAATGCATCCGCTGCTGCCTGGAACAAATGGAAAAATGAAGAAGTCAAACAAAGAAGATCATCCGGGACTCTATCGACAAGCTCTTGTTGGCCTACATATCTGACCTGAATACCTCCAAGGAAATCTACGATAGACTGGTGAGTTTATTTAAAGCTAATGATGCAAATCAAGTTTTTTTTCTTAGAAATAAGCTGAGGGAAATCAAGAAGGGTAAATATGAGCGTATGCAAGCATACTTCTTAAGAATCACCGATATCAAGAATGATCTCCTATATATTGGAGAGACTATTACTGATAGGGAAATGGCACTCACGACTCTTGGAGGATTACCATCTGAATGGTACGTGTTAAGGACTACTCTTCTGAACAATAATGTAATTCCTGGTTTCGAGGAATTAATGGCTAGATGCATTCAAGAAGAAACAAGGGTAGAAGAGCAAGAATTGCCCTGGCCTAAAGGTCCTCCTGCTGCCTTTTCTTCTCATGAAATAATTTCGAGTCTAAATCAAAAGGAAAGGCTGGAATGATGTTACATCTACGATAAAGCAGGTCACTATGTAAGGGAATGCCCTGATAGAAAAGACTCTCACCGAGACGATGATCAAGATCCCTCTCACGACAATCAAAGGAATGGAAAATTCAATAGCAAAGGTAAAAGGAGCGCCGAAAATCAAGGAAGAGGACAACCATTCAAGAAGGCTAGAAATTCCAGGATGTATTAAATGCACCTGACCTCAAAAATAACCTGGTGTCCATCTTAGCAATGGAAGACAAAGGCTACAAGGTAACCTTCAGTGATGGCAAGGTACATATATGGAAAAGTAATGTTAAATATGCCTTTACTCTTGGGTTTCGTGTTGATTCATTATATCAGGTTGATGGAAGTCCGCTAGGTGTCATGTCTTATGACACATCTCTGTAGTCTGAACTTTGGCATCGTAGGTTTGCCCCCTTCATTATAAAGCTCTACTTGGTGTAAGACAAATGGTGACAGGACTGCCTGAATTCCGAGTAGAGAAAGAAGGTGTATGTCCAGGATGTGTCGAAGGAAAGCTCAAAAGGGGACCATTCCCCTCAAGCCTAAGAAAGACCTCCGATATATTACAGTTGGTTCACTCAGGCATATCTAAGGCTAGCATTAAGAGGGAGACTACTATACCACATACTCTAGAGCAGAATGGTGTGGCACCGTGCGATTGTGGAAGTTGTCTCTATGGGTAGATGATGTAACAATGCCTGATGTGGAAGAACTAATGGATCCTATTTATCCACCTGAGCCTTCCTCTTCTAGGAAGACGCCTTCATGGCTTAGAGGGCTACTTGATGATGCCAAAGGAAACGCTACACACCGAGGAACCTTCCGTGAAAGTAAGAAACCCAACAGGTATCAGGGATACCTAACCAGTATGAGCACAATCATACAAAATGAGCCTTCATCATTCTCAGATGCCATCAAGCATCAAGTATGGAAGGATGCTATGACCATTATGGAGAATGATGTCTGAGTAGTAGTTCCCAGACCCCAGGACAAGACAATTGTTACTTCAAAATGGATTTACAAGATAAAGCTGCAGCAAATGGAAGTACATAATAGTATAAGGCTCGTTTTGTTGCTCGTGGTTTCTCCAAGAAGGAAGGTATAGACTATGATGTGATATTTGCACCTGTTGCCAGATATATGACCACCCGCTTGATCATAGCCTTTGTGGCTTCACAAGGACAGAACCTACATCAGATGGATGTCAAGACCGCGTTCTTGCACGGTTCGATCAAAGAAGAGGTCTATGTGGAGAAACCTGAAGGATTTGAGATTTATGATTGAAAATCTCATGTATGCAGGTTGAAGAAGGCTCTCTATAGGCTGAAGCAAGCACCTCGAGCATGGTATGATAGGATCGATAACTACTTGATGAAGCTGGGATTCACTAGGGGTGAAGCCGATCCTAACCTTTAATTTAAGGTTGAAGATGACAAGGCTCTCATATTGGTGTTGTATGTGGATGACCTCTTTCTAACAGGTGCATACCCTCTCATTCACAAATGTAAGAGGGAGTTGGCTTCTGAATTTGAAATGAAGGACCAAGGACTTGAAGTGTGGTAGAAGCCAAGGGAAATTTTCCTATCTCAAGGAAAATATGTGGTAAAGATATTAGAAATATTCGGTATGATGGATTACAAGCCTGTGACTACCTCGAGGATCTTAACTTTCAGAAGTTATATGGTAGTGATGTCGGACCAGATTTGGGAAATGCCTCTGAGTTTCAAAAACTCATTCGCGTTGATGTTCTTGGTGAACCTCCGTCTGAACATATGTTTTGCAGTTAACATTGTGAGCTCATATTTGGTTGAGCCTCACTAGATTGGTGCCAAGAATCTTTTGATATGTCTTCAGGACACAATCTCTCATGGATTGAGATACACTGCTGGAAATATGAAACTTCATGATTATTCGAATGCTGATTAGGTAGGTAGTGTGGAGGATCACTGGAGCACTTCTTAGTGTTGTTTCTCTTTGGATTTTGCTTCGATATAATGGATGAGTAGGAAGTAGAAGTCGGTTTCCATAAGCACCGCCGAGACCAGATACATATCTACGAGTATGATCTCGTATGATGCTGCCTAGTTGGGGAAGCTCTTCAGTGAGTTGTTTGAACACATATCACTGTGATTCTCTATAACAGCCAGAGGTGGGATTCGCTTATTGAGGAATCCTGTATTCATAGATTGCTCCAGCAGATAGACATCATTTGGGATATGGTAAGTTGATGAGCAAGGAGGCTTCATCGCATTAAGATGATGTACAGGTCGATACACCTTGTCAAAGACCCGAGGAAAGATCTAATCTATAATCTTCCCAAATGAATTGGAGTCGTCAATAAACCCTTGTACAAGGGTCTTGCATGTTGCATACATTGAGATCTGGGAGCTCTGAGGGCTTGTGGTTCTTACTGGAGCAACTATGACCACAAGGTGACTCACCCTCCCCTGGTGGTGCGCACTGGAACACAATGATTCGCTCTCTTGTGAGACAAGAAGATTCGCTCTCTTGTGGAATAGGATGATTCGCTCTCCTGTGTAGCAGGATGATTAGTTCTCCTGTGAGGCTTGAATTGATGTGTTCTCCATGGAAGCCTGGATTGATGTGTTCTCCTTGGCGATTGTAGTAGGATTGATGTGTTCTCTTGTGAGGACATGATTGATTAGTTCTCTTGTCGAGGAATCCTACCCATGCAGTCTGGGACTCATGGGAAGTACCTCTCATCTGATCAATGAGTAGGGAAATGAGGTTAGGGACCATAGTAGTACTGATGGATGCATTGTTGTATCTACCGTACTCCCTATGCGAAGATGACCTCCATTGATCTGGGATCAATGATACTGGTCTGGGACGAGTGGTAGGAGTTGTATCATACTATGACACTGACTTCGGGTTGGTTGAGACTGGTCTGGGACCAGTGGTACATACTCTGAGACTGACTTCGTGTCAGTGCAGTACTAGTCTGGGACCAGTGAGAGTGGTACATACTATGACGCTGACTTCGGGTCGGTTGAGACCAGTCTTGGACCAGTGGTACATTCTCTGGGAATGAGATACTAGTTTGGGACCAGTGGTAGGAGTGGTACTTACTATGAAGCTGACTTCGGGTCGGTTGAGACTGGTCTGGGACTAGTGGTACGCACTCTGAGATTGACTTTGAGTCAATGGAGGATGATACTGGTCTAGGAACGATGGAGTTGTACTCACTATGACACTGACTTTGAGTTGGTTGAGATTGGTCTGGGACTAGTGGTACATACTCTGAGACTGAATTCGAGTCAGTATGATACATCCTCGATCATTTCTTCTTCTTCATAATTCGGACAAAAGCAGAGAAGAACAAAACAAAGCAAATCCGTACAGATCAGTATAGGGTAGAACAAGACAAAGCAGAACAGGCAGAATAGAGCAGAGTAGGGCAAGGGTTAGGCTATATAGGGCAGTGCATTTGATGGATGAATAGTAACGACCGATAGACATATTGTAGATGAAGTTCTCCCTAGTTGAGAGGGAGTGTTAAAATGGGAAACTAGGGCCAAACTTCATGTGGGTCATCTTATTAATGGCTGATAATATTTTTATTAGATTCCTCTCATCGAGAGGTGTAGGAATGATATAAAGATCATCCGATTCCGATAAGTATTCATGGAGATATGAATTTATTTTGATTATGGAATTATTATCAAGCCAACCTACAACTCATGTAGGCTCAGAAGCCCAACAGTCGCATCTATTCAAACACCAACATTGTGTATAAATACAGGAGGAATTTTCCTCATTTGGACTCACTCATCTCATCACATCTCTCTCTCTCTACTGCACAGAAAATATTCTCTTCTCTACTGCACGGAAAAGGTTCTCTCCCTCACACATGTGAAGCCGGAAGCTGCTGAAACTGAAGCTGCAACTGCAAAAGTAAAGATTGACTTGTGTGGACTAGAATACCTCCTCATCTAAACTGTGTTGTAGGTTCATCTGAACCTCCACTGAAAGCCACAACTTTTGGTGGTGGAATCAAGTCAATCCGATGGACAGTTTGCAAGATATCGACTGCCCTAGTTTGAAGTTGGAAGTTGCCGAAAATGAAGCTGCAACTGCAGAAGTAAAGTTTGACCTACGTGGACTAGAAGATCTCCTCATCTGAACTACACTGTAGGTTCATCTGAACCTCCTTTGGAAGACGCAACTTTTGGTGGTGGAATCAAGCTGATCCGATGGTCGGTTTGTGAGATATCGTCTGCCCTAGTTTGATGATGAAGCCGCTAATGATGCTGCTAATCTAGGGTTTGCTACTGCTGATATGAATCAGATTTATTGTACTATTTCTCTCTGCTAAATTATTGAAGATAAAAGAAGATTTGATCAAAGGGTTTCCCCACACATTGTGGGGTTTGTCCCTGGCTAGCCACCACATCTTGTGTCTCTTGTCTTGGCTTGTTTTCTGTTGATCGTTTAATGTTCTTTCTACACTCTACTCTATGTACATGTGATTGCTAATCTGTGGAATATAATAAGGAAAAGAAGTAAATTGTTATAAGCATAGAACATACCATAACTTAACAAATATCCATGTCTTCCATGAGAAGTCATCCTCAAATATTATATAATATAGATAACCACCAAAATATTTGATTAATATGGGTCCACATAGATTAGAATGTATCAATTGTAATATATCACTAGTCGTGCTCTTGTTAAGAGGGAATTGTTCCCTTGAATTCCTTCCATTGGCACACCCCATACATACTCCAACATGATTAGTTTGAAATTCAAGCATTCTAGAAATAATCCTCCTTACTTTAGGAAGGGCTTCACGGTGAAGATGAGAAAACCTTCAGTGCCATATCTCACTTTGATGGTTTCTATCATGTACTGGTGCTCGCATTGGTCTTACATTGACTTTATAGAGTCATTCAATTCTTGATCCCAAGGTGAATGCATCCCTCATGAGAGATTCCATAGGCCAAGTGAGGACCTTTCCTTTTATGAAGGTAACTCTCATTCATTTTTCTTCAAAGGTAGATATAGATACAAGGTTCTTCTTCAATTCTGGTACATACATAACATCATAAGGATGTATGATTTCCCAATAATCCAAGTGAAATATAATAGAGCCAAAACCCTTCAGAGGATAATTAGAGTTGTCCCCAAGAATTATCTTCAAATTATTCTCCCTCTCAACCATGTTTTAGAGTACTTCATGATACCTAGTGAATTGTCTAGAGGCCCCACTATCTACCAACCAACTATCAAATTAATCCGAACGAGAGGAACTAGAAAGAGAAGGAATGAGAAAATATTTAGATTGAGTAGAAACTACATTATTTCCACACCTTGTATTCCTTGATACCTTTTGAGGATGACGACCTTCATCACAATCATCAATACCATCTCTTCTTATTCTATTATTGAACCAGCTATTGTTGAACCCACATTTATTGTTGTATGACCTAGGAGAATTTTCATTTTCTGAGTAGTCTTTGGAAAAGTGTCCATACCTATGGCACTTGAAACATTCAAAATTTTCCTTCCTAAATATTCTTTAAGAGTTCGTGGATGTTTGTGCTAGATATCTTGAATTAAATGGTCTTCCTCTTCCTTTCTTCTTCTTATCTTGAGCAGCAAAGGCAGGAGGCTCTCCTTCTCCATGCTTCTGAATTCTCCCTTTGGAAGTCATTCTGGTTTCCTCCTGAGTGCATTTTCCAACCAACTCGTCAAATGTTGGAAACTTATCATTTTTTCTAATAGTAGTAATGAATGTATCTCAAATTGGAGGAAGACCTTGAAGTGAAACAAGTACCAAATCTATGTCTTTACCAAATCTATATAAGACAAATTCTCCAATAGTAAAAAAATGATCCTTGAGTTTGGATATCCTCATGAAATATGACTGCACAATCTCTTCCTTGTTCATTTTGATATTCTTTAGTTGATTCTTCTAGGAAAGAATGTGGTTCAAATTGTTGACCTCATACATCCCAACCAACTAATCATAGATATCCTTGGACTTCTTCAAATTTGTAATATAAGTAAGCAAATGATCTCTCAAAGAATCAGTAATTATTTTCTTGGATATGATCTCACATTTCTTATTCTTTTCCTTGGTAATAACAAGAGCATTTCCTAGAGGTTCAGGTACCTTCCCTTCCACATAGTCCAGAAAATCATTTTCATCCAAGGTCACCTCCAACCCGATCTTCCAAGCAACAAAATTTAATGAGTCATTCAACTTCTTTGCATTCTTGAAGTATGAGATATACATATTGACAAAGTAATATTCTTCCAATTAGATTCCTTCAAAAGTGATTTCTCTTATTTATTGTCTCCTTGGGCTTGTCTTCACCTCAACTTTGATACCATGTTAAATTTCTAGTTTTCTATGCTTAACATAATCACTTATTCCAATTCTTCTTAAATTAGAAATCAATTTATTCAATATAATTCAATCTTCTAGTAATGATAAGAAATTGTAGATAGAAAAATACATACAATTCACAATATAATATGGCAAAAAATAAGAGAGACGTATGTTTTGGTCAATGACCAAGGAAAAAACCCATAATGGGGAAAACCTTTTCAAAATTCTTCTTCTATTAGATCGCATCAATGTTCAACAGATAGATATAATGTTCCAATTTATCAACGAAAGAGTCAAAGTCAAAAATTTTACTATCCAAGAGTCCAACCAACCAATATAAAAAATATGAGCCCAAAAGTCAAATTTGGTCAAGAAGTCAAATCTGTAATTCTAGTCAAAGTCAACAATAGTAGCAGCAACTCCAATCAGACAAACATCAATAGTCAACAATCCTCCAAATAACTTGATCAAAGCAATATTAAATTCAATCTTTCAAGGTCAATCAAAGGAAGTCAAAATAGTCAAACTTAATCCCACACAAACTCAGTCAAAGTCAACCTTTGACCTATGAAAACTCTAGGTACAGACCTTCGGTCAATGTGGGACAAAGTGCCCAAAAAAATGGTCAAAGGAACAATCAACTCAACCTCCAAGAGCAAATCCAATTTTTTTCAAACCAAGTCAGAACATACCAATTCAACACTGGTAAAAGGCTAGTCAAACTATCCCAGTTAGAATGTCAACACAAAAAAAAATGCCTCCTTCCCTTCACATGTGTGAGCTTGGACCTCCTTATTTCAAACTTGTATGAACAAAACCAATAAAAAGAGAGAATATGTGATGTGTTGATGATGATCCAAAGTGATGTGATTTGATGTATATTTATATGTGGTGGAGGGGACCCAAATTTTCCTTTAGGCTGACTTGGACACATTGTGGGTTTCAAATTAAAAATAATACTTTTCCTTGACAAAATTAAATTCTTCCAATGGCTAGGAAGGGATTCTCTAGATGAGGAAGGTTGTCTAATGGAGGGAATTTCTCCTTGAGCTACGGAATTTCAACATTTAACACTATCATGATATGTTTTTATGTTGAAGAGTCTTCCAATAAAGTAAGGGTATGTAGTATTTCCAACATTTACTTCTCATAAATAGGTTGGTGTAAATTATTTCCTTTTGAGTAGCCGACTTTCAAATTCAATGGGTCTTCCTTATTGTATTAAAACAACACCAATTCCATTTCCCGAGGCATCACATTCCACAATAAAGGTTTTTGTGAAGTCTGGTGTAGCTAAGACCAAAGCTCAACACATTGCTTCTTTAATATGTTCAAAGGCCTTAGTTTATTTTTGAGTAAAAAAAATGCAACTTTTTTTAGTAATGTTGTTAGAGTGTTTCTACTTGGCCATAATTCTAAAAAAATTGCGATATAACCCTGTCAATCTGAGAAATCCTCGAAGATTCCTTAAGGTTGTTGGGATTTTCCATTCCTTGATAGCCTTAATTTTTTTAGGGTCTATCTTAAATCCTCATGAGATATAATGTGACAGAAATATTCAATCTCATGTAACTGAAAGAAATATTTGGATGGTTTTTCATATAATTGTTTTTACTCCAATAGTTTGAGCACCTTGTCAACATTTTGAACATGATCTTTCCAAGACTTACTATAGATTAATATATCATCAAAATATACTAACACAATTTTTCTAAGGAAGGATTTGAATGTGGAATTCATCTAATCTTGAAATGTGGAAGGTGCATTAGTAAGTCCAAAAGGCATGACAAAAAAATCATAATGACATTCATGCGTTTTGAATGTTGTTTTCAGAACATCTTCTTTATTCATTCTAATTTGATGATATCTTGAATGAATATCGAGCTTGTTGATGTAAATTTCTCCATGTAATTCATCCAATAATTCTTCAATGACAAGAATTGGAAATTTTGAAATGTGGAAGGTGCATTAGTAAGTCCAAAAGGCATGACAAAAAAATCATAATGACATTCATGAGTTTTGAATGTTGTTTTCAGAACGTCTTCTTTATTCATTCTAATGTGATGATATCTTGAATGAATATCGAGCTTGTTGATGTAAATTTCTCCATGTAATTCACCCAATAATTCTTCAATGACAGGAATTGGAAATTTATCTTTTTTAGTGAGCTTATTGAGCTCCCTGTAATCTAGAAGCATACACCATGATCCACCCTTCTTGTGCAACAATACTACTAGAGAAGATAAGAACTTTGGCTAGGTTGAATTATACATACCTCTAACATTTCTACAACCATACATTCAATTCCACTCTTCTAGGCATAGGGATATCTGTAAGTTCTGATGTTTGAAGGACCACCTTCCGGAATCAAATGAATAACCTGATCATGACCGTGAATAGGTGGAAGACCTTTGGGAGTCTCAAATGCCTTGGAATGATTGTCAACGAATCTTTGTAGATCTAGAGAAATGGATGACTTATATGTTTGAACATCTAGTGGGAATAATTGTGTAGTTACACCTCATTGTTCCAAGTTATTAAAAATATTTTTCATGCCATTAGAGCTAATTATCTTACCAAGTCTTCTTGTAATACCCCTTAAATCAAATTCCTTTCCTTCCCAGAAAAATTTCAAGAAAAGTTCTTGAAAATTAAAAGGTATCGTTCCCAACAATTGTAACCATTGGACTACGAATACAACATCAACACCAACCAATGGAATGGAAATCATTGGAATATTCAATACATATTCCCCCATGGTTATATTGATATTAGGGAATTTCTCGGACAAATTTATAGTTCCTCCATCTGTAACCATCACTTGAAACTTTGGTTCTAGATATAGAAATAAATTTAAATCCTTGACTACCTTACAAAGAATAAAATTATGGGTGCTACCTGAATCAATCAAAATTATTATCTATATTCTTCTTGATATATCATTCTATCTTGAGAGTTTTAGTAGTGGTAATTCTAGCCAATGCATTAGAAGATATGTTTAGATTGATTTTTTCTATTTCAACCCTTGGAGCTAGTTCAAGGTGTAAATATTCTTCTTTAGATGTTTCTTGTTCCTTTTCTTCATCCTATTCACAATATGTAAAATAATTTCTTCTAAGTGCACTTATGACCATTATTGTATTTTATATCACACCTGTAACAATTCCCTTTTTCTCCTTTTTCCTCTAGTTGTTGTGGTGTCAACCTTGTAGGTTATAGGAGGCTAAGAGTGACAACACTTCCATCATTATAGTTGTGAGGGGTAAAACCTCCTTATTTCCATAATTTTTCTTTCAATATTTCTTGCTAGCTTGAACACACTCTCCAATGATTTCCCAAAGGAAAACCTCATGTTGGATATTATCCCTTAAAGTCCCTATGAAGACATTATTTAGATGCACCTCCAGAATATCAATTACCTTAATATTCGATCTTTGGAAGTTATCAATGTGCTCAACAACTGAACCCATTTGTTTGAGATTTATCAATTGGATAAATAAGGTATTTCTCTTTATATGTTCATAATGTGTTATCAATTCCTCCATAAAAATTGTCCAAGTGATAAGCGATATATGAGAAAATTTCCATTAATACCACACATAGTGATTGGGCTCTAAATATAAAGGTGTAATGCGTACCTTTTGTGTGTGTTATACTTCATGTAGATCAAAGAAATACTCCATCTGCAATATCCATGTCATCATATCCTTGCTATCAACCTTACTCATTTGGATATTTGGAATGGGTTTGGTCTTCAACCCAAATTTGGATTCTCTAAATTGATGATTCACATTCCTTTTGTTCTTATCATGAGTTTCATGGAATACCTTCTCACCACTAGGAATAATTTCTTGTAGCAACTTCGTCAAACACCCTGTTATAAACAAGTTTGGGTGCATCAACCCCAAACTTATATGTCAATGTATTAGGGTTCATTCAACCCCTAAAAGAGTTGTTTCATACCCTAAAAGAACATAGTCATTTGAATACATCATTCCCCAAAAGTTCCATCTGAGAAACCATCCAGAAATTGCCTAAATTGAACCATACTAACTGCTCCACTGGCAAAGTGCGATGCATACTAACTACTCCACTGCCAAGGTGCAATGCATACTGTTTAGGCCTTATATAGGGTGTGATGGGCGAGGATGGACAAATTTCCGAGACAATTTTCTAAGTGGATGCTCACACAATCTTCTAGAAACTTATCCTGTGCCACTTGCCTCTTTGAATTCGCCCAAGGATGAATAAGGGATCTTAAACCTTCAGTTATCCCTTCTCTTGTGGAACCAATTGTAACAAGTGGAATGACACTAATCAAACCCCATGGATGACTCACACCCTTGCACACATCTATAAATGGATCCCCCATCTAAGAGATCTAAAGGCTAAAATGTTGTGAATTGCAAGTAAGTGCTGATAGTTTGTAATTGAGGAAAGAGCATTGTATTGTTGGAGTGATCTTGCTATTTCATGAGGTGAAGAGGGATTGAAGATGGGAGGATGATGTTGGATCAGACAACTGGGTTGTAATTCTCCCTTCTATTAATAAAGTTCTTCAAGTTTTCTTCCATATGATTGTGCAATTGTGAATGTTATCAGTTGTGAATGCTATCATTTTTTCATTATAGCTAATTTTGTAATGTTTATGTTGTAATAGATCACGATGCTTTAACGGTTCTTTGTTGCTGTACTTGTGCAAGTACTCTCCAAGCGTGTTAAGTACGGGTAGGATTTACGGGTTTTGTCTAAGGGGAGAAATATCAAGCACAGGATCAAGCAGAAGTTCTAGGTTGGTTCCATTATCTTTCTCTTATCTATTACACATAGAAGAAATTGTTGAGTTGCTTTAAACTGTTGTTTCTAGGGTAGCTGCCAAACCTAGAGGGCTAGCATTATTTAGGAATACTAATTTTCCTAGATAAAAATTAGTGACTCCACTAGGGAACGGATAGATGTTTGTTTGTTGTTATTGTTTGTTTTATGTTCAATTTGATAAACTATAGACAAAGCCTGAAGTCAACTAGGTAGCTTTCGAACTGCTCTTGCTTTGCAATTGCATAGTAGATGAATGCTGCTTCAGTCAATCTCTGGTTTAGTTTATGAATTAAACATTTGACTTACAAGCACATCTAGATGCCCTTTTGGTAGCTCAGTAACCTCTCAAGACACTCCATCATACTTTGTTCTTCATTGTTCATCAAATCCCACCTTAACTCATTGAAAACAGCTCCACATTTGAGCCAAAACCCATTTCAATTGTGCTCCTTGGACCATCGCACTGTCTCCCACTGTGACTTAGTATGCATAACACCTCCCGAGTGCAATAAGTGCGATGCATCTCATATTCTGTGAAGCCTAGGTGCAATGATTGACTGAACTCTTTTTCCATTCTAGAAATTGAGGGTTTTGACCTTGTTTTTAGTTTTGTTTGGTTGTTTTGCTGCATATGAATAGTGCCTCTTTACTAAAGCTTATTTGTATCACTTAGATCAGCCTCAATTACAATACAATTAGTGAATGTTTTTTGTGTATTTTTTTCTCATTTACAATCCTTTGTCGAAAAGTTGTTTAAATCGATTTGTCGCTTTGGTATAAAAAGTGCCATAATTGTCGTTTTGTGTTGAAAAGAGAAGTGTCGTGAATTCTTCCTTCCCTTGATAATCGATTGAACTTTTATTGATGCATTTGATTTGATTTGATTATATTCGAAGTTTCGAAAACATTTTTATTCAAAATTGAAAGTGTTGTTTAGAGTCTTCCTTTCTCCTTTGAAGAAGAAATTGTTGAAAATGTCATTTTGAGTGAAATATTTCAGATCTTTGCAGCATTTAGTTTTCCTTTTTGGAATTTTTCCACATTAAGAAGAACGAAAACAAATACACGCATTTGCATTTAGCATATTTTTTTATTTGTGTGCGAAACGAATATTTAGGGAAATGCACTAGTGTGTGCTCTTTGCTTAAAATCACTGTTATCTTCTTTCCCTAGTATCCAGGATTTTCATTGCTTAAATAAACAACGGTTGTTTATCATTGTAGATTGCATCTTAGGAATTTCAGATCATGATCATGCGGTGAAACATTGAAAGACAAACTCCAAACAAGATCAACATTAAAATGAACTTCAATGAACCTAACAACACTTTGGAACTTAACGCAACATATCTAGAGGTCTAGGCTAGTGGCGTGTTCCGGCGTCGTTAAAACTAGTGGCTATCATTTTCATTGAAGGTTGGGTGATTCCTCCTCCTTGATACGACAAGTGCTAGAACGGGCTTGTGCTCCCCGTACCATCATGTATATATTTGGAAACCACAATAGGCTTAAATCCTTTATCCATAGGAAACTGAGTCTGCCGCCTTATTGATCACAATGCACTAAACATAGCATTCGGGAAGATTGAATTCCATACATAAGTCCTTGGTAATTTCTTTTTAATTTATCACCAAGGTGTATATTGCAGTTTTGTGATTGGTTTGGTAATCCCTCTGTCTAGATATTCCAGAATAGTCACTTTTGTTCCTTTTCGACTCTTTAAAAGAAAAGGTCCATCTGAGCACTTGTCCTCTCAGGCTGATTAAAAAATCGAAGGAGACTAAAATCATCTTTAACTTTTTCTCGACTCTTAAAAATTGAAAAAGCAAAGTTGTGTCCAAGCGTCATTAAAATAAATTGAATTCAGAATAACATCCCTGTTCCTTAGTTGATCTTAGGTTGAGACATATGGCAACAACTCCAGAGTCCACTGATCAAGGAATCCCTTTTGAAGGGAATCCTAGTCCTTTTCATTCTTGGGGAAATGTTGGTGCTCCTTATATGGCTACATTGTCCCTTCCGGGACTTACCATTGGCCTGCCAGTATGGCTGTTCTCAACTTCTGTGGTGCAAAATGTCATGATTTCTCCGCAATCGAGTACACCTCTAGTTGAACCTGAAATTGACCCTTTGCCTTCTTCCTCGTTTGTTTCTCCCTCCCCTTCTTCCTCTTCGCTTGGTGAAAGTAGTGATACTAGTAACAAAGTGGCTGAGAAGAAGAAGAAAGGGAAGGAGAAGAAGAAGAAGCCAATTCAGCAAGGGGGCAACTAAGCAACTAGTGCTTTGAATGCATCATCTAATGAAAATCCGTCCATTAAACTTCCCAAAGCTAAATATCCATGCATAATTTGTACGTGAGACCATTTTCATCGAGATTGTCCTTGATTTCCTCGGATCTTGAAAGAATGGTCTTCCTGTTCACACCATCCCATGTCACTAACCTCTAGAGATCATGTTGGTAACACACCATCAACTAGTGATAGTAAAGTTCATGGATGAATGGTAAAGATAAGTTTCCCTATAGGTTATGTGAAGGTAATCATTCCCTTCACCTTTATCCTTTTTTGGATGAAGCCAAAAGGGTGTTGGATAACCATCCTGCTTCACCACAATGATTTTCCATATGGTTACAGGAGGCTCTCTTTTTCATCATGCTGGGGGCATGCAAACCATCTTTCAAGCATAGTTTTGTTGTTTCGAGCTTGTGTAAAAATGAAACTGAATTCAAGCATAGTTTTGTCATTTCGAGCTTGTGTAAAAATGAAACTGAATTCAAGCATAGTTTTGTCGTTTCGAGCTTATGTAAAAATGAAACTGAATTCAAGCATAGTTTTGTTGTTTCGAGCTTGTGTAAAAATGAAACTGACTTCAAGCATAGTTTTTTCATTTCGAGCTTGTGTAAAAATGAAACTGACTCCAAGCATAGTTTGTTCGTTTCGAGCTTGTGAAAACATGAAACCGAATCCAAGCATAGTTCCCCCATGGTTCAATCTTGTCTAAAAATGAACCCATTCTCAATAATTAACCTTTGTGATTGCCATTCTATCAGTGTTTTGAGCCTTGGTTGTGTACATCCCATCACCACCATCCCTTTGCCCGATAATACGCTCTCACTTGGTTGTTTTACCCTTTTTGACGAATAGTTGCACTGAGTGGTCTTATTAGCCAACCTCTTCACAGAATTCAACATGTTTTGAGAAGTTCCAACATCACCAGAACCAGTTTCTACCTGAGACACCACTCGTTCCTCAATATAGAGTCCTGTTTAAACCCTTTTCAGACTCGTTAAATATGAAAACACTGTCAAGCGCTTGTTATTTTCAGCTCGTTAAAGTGATTGGAAATGTCATCCCTAGAGTCCTCTTTAAACCCTTTTCAGACTCGTTAAATATGAAAAGATTGTCGAGCGCTTGTCATTTTCAGCTCGTTAAAGTGATTGGAAATGTCATCCCTCGAGTCTTCTTTAAACCCTTTTTAGACTCGTTAAACATGAAAAGATTGTTGAGCGCTTGTCATTTTCAGCTCGTTAAAGTGATTGGAAATGTCATCCCTCCTGTATTATTTTATCCTTTTTCAGACCTAAGGGATTACTTTACGAGAAAGAACTTATGGAGTTTTATTTTCGTCCCTTTGAAACTCTCTAAACATGAAAAGGACCGAGTTATCCTTGTTGTTGAACTCGTTAAAACAATAGCGACAAACTTGTCCATTCTAGACGAGACCAAGTTTCATTGTCGCTAGACTCGTTAAAACATCAAATAGCAACAATTTTGCCTGAAGGGCGAATTATAGAACAAGCATATGTTATCATCCTCAAGCTTAACAAAAATAAAGAGGTACTAGTCAGCAATGACTCAGGAAAAAGGGGAAAAAACTTGAAGAATTTATGGTAGTAAGTCGCTCTTGAACATGACACTTTCACGTCATCACCATTATTGAGTTAGGTTGGGTTATTCCGTTCACTGGTAATCTCACCACTGGTCTTTCATACCATCCATATTTTGGGGTTAACGCTACCAATTCATCTCAGTGTCGCTAAAATGTTCAAGAGAAGTCATTCAGTTGAGAAATCACAATCCAGTTAATGTCTCATCCATTACAATACCTCCAACCTTCATTTTTTCATGACCACCATTCCTGAACCTTGTGTCGTCAGTTCATTTTCACCTCCAGAAAATCATTTGCTTCATTTCGTGTCGTAGATGTGCGATACATCAAGGCCCTCTTACGACGAGTCACTTCTTGTCGACATCAGCTCATTATCCAAGAAGTTGACTTAGAAATAACCCTTTTCAGTGCTTTGAAGCTTGTATACATCAAAGGAGAGTTTCTCACTTCCGGCGACAGGTTGACATCAATGGCCTTCGACCGAAAGATTTTGCGTGGTGTTCGACATTGGATCATATATTTGCACCACGTGAATTGTATTGTAGTACCTTGAGGGTCATTATCATTATTGGTGATTCCTATCGCGTTTGTTAACAACTTACATCATTGGCTGGTAATCAGGTGATGTTTTTCCATGTTCGACTTCAGAACATCTCTTCACATGGATTGACTTGTATGTCGAGCAAAGATTGAATGAGTTTGAAGACCCCGAATCTAGTTTCATCCATCCGGGATGCGATATATTGAGGGATATAAAAACATCAAATATACAAAGGCTTTGCACAGATGGTCATCCTAACCATGGATGATGACTTTATATCTAAAGAATAACCAGTTTGTATCTACAGATGACTATCTGATCTATGTACATGGAATGAAATTTATAAAGCTGAGCATGGGAATGCCTCCCTCAGCTAGATCATGAAATTATATTATGATGACGTATTGTATTGTAACTTATGCAGGTCACCTTCCAGTTCGAAACTTCGGATCCTCATGATAAAGCATTTCACCTGACATGAATATTTACAACCTCATGCTTTAGGGGGCAACTGTTATAGACATATTTGGGCACATCAACCCCAAACTTATATGTGATGTATTAGGGTTCATTCAACCCCTAAAAGAGTTGTTTCATACCCTAAAAAGAACATAGTCATCTGAATACATCATTCCCCACAAGTTCCATTTGAGAAACCATCTAGAAATTGCCTAAATTGAACCATACTGACTACTCCATTGGCAAAGTGCGATGCATACTGACTGCTCCACTACTAGGGTGCGATGCATACTGTTTAGACATCTATAGGGTGTGATGGACGAGGATGGGAAAATGTACAGGACAATTTTCTAAGTGGATGCTCATGCAATCTTCTAAAAACTTCCCCTGTGCCACTTGCATCTCTAAATTCGCCCAAGGATGAATAAGGGATCTTAAACCTTCAATTATCCCTTCTCTTGTGGAACCAATTGTAACAAGTGGAATGAAACTAATCAAACCCCATGGATGACTCACACCCTTGCACACATCTATAAATGGATCCCTCATCTAAGAGATCTAGGGGCTGAAATGTTGTGAATTGCAAGTAAGTGCTGATAGTTTGTAATTGAGAAAAGAGCATTGTATTGTTGGAGTGATCTTGCTATTTCATGAGGTGAAGAGGGATTGAAGCTGGGAGGATGATGCTAGATTAGACAACTGTGTTGTAATTATCTCTTCTATTAATAAAGTTCTTCAAGTTTTCTTCCATATGATTGTGCAATTATGAATGTTATCATTTGTGAATGCTATCATTTATTTATTATATATCTGATTCTGTAATGTTTATGTTGTAATAGATCATGATGCTTTGACGGTTCTTTGTTGCTGTACTTGGGTAGGTACTCTCCAAGCGTGTTAAGTACATGGAGGAGTTACGGGTTCTGTCTAAGGGGAGAAAGATCAAGCACGAGATCAAGCAGAAGTTCCAGGTTGGTTCCATTATCTTTCTCTTATTTGTTACACATAGAAGAAATCATTGAATTGCTTTAAAATGTTGTTTCTAGGGTAGCTGCCAAACCTAGAGGGCTAACATTCTTTAAGAATACTAGTTTTCCCAGAAACAAACCCCTTGAAACCTTCCATGTCCCCTTTTATTTCTTATTTTTAAACCATCAATATTAACATTTATCATTGCTTCTAGTTCTTTTTTGGTTTATTTTTGTCAGAGAAAATTTGTTGCACTTGGTCCCATAGTTTTGATATATCATGTTTCATTTCTTCCTCTTCTTCATATGTCATAGTAGAGCTTTTTGGAGGCTTAATAGGTGTGGAAAATTTTCTTTTAGGAGACATTTTGGAACCAAATAATGATATATATGCTTCGCTACACCCTTTTAATAACCTCAAACTGATTTTTTAAACAAAATTTATGCAATTTTTAAAATACACACTTTTTTTTGCTTGATTTTGAGATTGTTTATCTGGCTGACCTTGCAAGTATTGTATCTCTGTGATTTCAGCCTCCAAAGGTTTGAAAATTTGTCCTGAGTAGATTTTTGTGTCTTCTTTCCAACCCCACAAATTAGACCGAGATTGGAGTTTTCAAGATAAAGTTACGCCAAATCTCCAATGATGGCCCGATTATGCATTGGTTCAATATAATGAATTTGTATGGGATGCCATGTGTCGCTATTTCAACCTTAATTCTTGAAAATTTTACCAAAAAATTATAGTCCATGTGATTTTGATCACTTTTTACCGAGTTCAAAGTGGTTCTCGAAGAGAATGTTATGATGATTTTTCGCTGGACACTTTTTGAAGCCTCACATAAAAAAGTTATAATGAAAATACTAAAATGACTTGTTTGAAGTTGTAACAACCCTGGTGAAAATTCCATGTAATAAAAGGAAAAAATAATAACCACGGTTGATGGAATACTTATTCCAAGCTAAATGTTGGGAAAAAATCATAGTGGGTGGATGTTAATTTGGTTTATTATGCCCAAGGAAATTGCGAAAGGAAATGGCTAAGGCTTTGGAAAAACAAAATGACATTTTTGGCACAATTATTTATGAAAATAATGTAAATTATGATAAAAGGAAGGGGAAAGGTCATAGGCTGCATGTGAGGAGGAAGTTGAAGGAAAATAACGGAAAATGAAGAAAATGGAGGCCAAATTGATAAAAAGGCTTATGAGGATCAATAGGTAAATTATTATTATTATTATTATTATTATTATTATTTTAAGTTTAGTTTTGGAGCTCTCTCATTAATTTCTCTTTCTCTCTCTCACTCTTGGACACTTAGAATTTTTTTGGAGAATTTTGGAATTAGATCAAGAAAGGAAAAAAAGGCAAGAGGAAATAGAGATCAAGCAAGGAAAAACAAGGTCAAGCAGTTACAACAATATTCTTTGTAGGTATCAATTTGCATGTGTATTTTCCTTACTACATTTTGAATGCACGGTATTGCATGTGGTTCTTTTGCTGCTATGGCATGGGTTTTTCCAGGTGTGATAGTGTTTTCAGCGTAGCGTTGCCATTTCTAGATAGCCATGGTGTGATGGGGTTCTATTGTAGGGAAAACGAAACACCCCCGCTCCCTCCATTTTTGACTCAATTACTTCAAATAATGGGGATCTTTTCCATTAATTTTTGGCAAAACCCTTTTATGATTTTCATTTAAATTAATTGTATTACAATTTTTCCATTTTTGGTTTTCGTCGAATTTATATTTTGATCATTTCATTGAATTTGACTTTTCACTAGCTTTCCATTGATACTTGTTTCACTTCATTTGGTCAACCGGTTTGTAAATGACACTCCTTTAAAGTTTGATCGTTTTTGTCGCGAGGGTTAAAAAAATGTATAAAATGTATAATATTTCAATTAATGCAATTAAAATAGTCATTCACTGTAAATATTAACTCTTATTTAAGTTTTACTAATTTTTTCATTTTTCACTAGCGATCCTACAAAATGACCCAGCTGAATTATAGCACGGTTAAAAAAACGCATTTTGGAATCTCGATAATTTACTCCAATTTCTTATTTTAAATTAAATTTCCAGACCTAAAATCTCAAAATTGCAAAGTGATTAAAATTCATTTTGTAAAATTTTTAATTCCACATAGACCCATTCCACACCACCTCCTTTTTTCCAAAATCCTGAAATAAAAATCCCAATTTCAAAATCCTCAATCTAAAAATCTGAATTAGAAAATCACTAATATTCCTATATTATATTTTAGAAAATAACTGATATTCCTATATCACATATCGGTATCAACATTTTTAGAAAATCACTAATATTCCTATATTATATTTTAGAAAATAACTGATATTCCTATATCACATATCGGTATCAACATTTTTAATTATTCGCACATTTTTATGATATAATAATTAAGTTCTGATTGCCAATTTACGATTACGCAATGCGGTAATTTTTTTTCCACTTCTTATAACCCCGAACCTACGTCACGCTCACCTCACCCCTTAACACTCCACCTCACCACACTCTCACCTCCCACTTCTCATCAATCATCACTCATAACTCCGTTAACTCTCAACCCACCTCACATAAATATTCTTGGGGCTTTGTTTTAAAAGTTTTACTTTATATGGATTATGTTATTATATTATTATATTTTTATTATAATGTTATTATATAATAATTATAATATAATAGGATATATTTATATTTTATATATATATACAATTAATTAGGATTAATAACATAATTATAATTAATTAGTATTAATCAATTAATAATTATAATCTAATTTAAGATTAGAATTTAATTTAAAAAATTTTATTGTCAGTCTAGGCAACAAATTTTCAGAATTCTGGGAGTTTTGACTCATTAATTTTGGAGGTTCATAAGTTGAGTTTTAATTGGCCAAATGAGGCCCAAGACGACTCATTGGATAGATAAAATCATAGAGATCATTTATGAAGTAGTTTCATTACTAGATTTGATCATTTAATGAGTCTAAAATTAGCAGAATATCAAGCTCCGATTTGTTTAAACAAATCTAAATTTCTGAATTTAATTTTCTGCTTTCTCATTTTCTCACAACTTCTCCTAAGTGAAGATCCGCTTAATCTATGTTCTCCTTGACCAATTATATCCTCACAAGCATCAATATAAAGCTAAGATTTCATTTTCATTTAATTATTTAATTAAGTTTTGATTGGATATGTTTTATTCCAGATTTGGTATTTTAATTTAATTTTGATTTGTTTTTTTTATAGGGAAACAGTTGAAGAGATGAGAAGAAGAAAATATCAATCAATGAGAATGCTCCAGCAAGAGAAGAATGGGATTTTGGGCCAATGAAAATTGATGGAGCATAACTAATCTTCAACAAATTTCTTATTTGAGAATTCTTTTTGTAAATATTATATATAAGAGATTGCAGAATGTATTATGGGTTCTCTGCTTTGCAATTCCTGAAAGCACTATCGTAATGAGGATTTAGAGTTATAGGTGAGAGGAATCATGGGGAAGAAGGCTTGATATTGTTCTGTTTTCATGTGTTTGCGGAGAAACTCTTTTTTATTATGTACTACTATTGTAAGGAGGAGGCCATTTCTGCAAGCAAAGATCGATTACAGGTCTATAGAATTGTGCACTACTGCCATATTATGAGGTTTTGTAATTCAATTTTCTTTTATTAATAAAGATTTGTTTCACGGATTTTCATATAACACTACTATTTGTTGAAATCATGAATGCAAATTGTTTCTCAAATTTTCAATTTATATTTATAGATGTATGAATTAATTGTTGGCTTCATGCACTATTGTTGAGTTTTAATTCTTAATTCATTTAAAAGTCTAATTAGACTATTCTACAGACTTGATCTTAAATGTAATTTGAAAACTAAAATATACATAGGAACAATAGTTATATTCTTAGATCGACAAGATATCTTATGATTTATGATAATAATTATTTGCTTGCATACATGATGTCTTATTTGAACTAATATTAGTAATTCATCATGAATATTTGTAGTTCTTATGCATATGACAAATAAGGAATTGGATATATTTTCAATAAGCTCTTATGTAACTATTTACTAAGTGTTTAATTGTTAGTATTTATGTTAATGAGGATTCAGATCTTGTGAGCTATGTCCTCGATCTAATTCCTCCATCCTAATTCCAATTCTTTAAAGATTCTTTTCCCTATTAAGTTAATTGGCTCTCGATTGAGAGAAAGATTTTTCTTTCCTTCAATCAAGATAGGTTAGATTAATTTCATCTTAGATTAGATCTCACGTGTTATCATACCATTTTTCGTTTTATAAGTCCCGTTTTTAAGAGGAAAAACTTCAGAGTGGTTTGGCTGTGCCATCAAAACAACTTAAGGGTCATTCTCTTCCCTGATCAACAGGAAGAATCAATCCAATGTCCCTTCCTATTGATAACTAAAGACATATCTTAAATTGACAGCAATAGGGAAAAGGTAACTGGACCTAGTTAAAATAGTTGGAACCACCATTCCAAATGGAGAAATAGATGCTTTAAGGTTTGGAACCGATGGTCTCCCTTATAGTGTTGTAAGCAGAGAATTTCAAGCCTTCAATAGGTTCTCATGTTTTTGTTGAGCTGAATTGTTGGATGGATTCGAAGCTGAGTGAGGTGGATATCCAAATGATAGAGCACATGCCCAGTGGTCATTGAACTAGACTATGGATCACGGTAAAACCAATGGCCTAGTAACCCCTGAGCCAAAATTTGGGTTGCAGTAAAGACATGATTGTTTTTCCTCAGTGGCCCAGGAATCCTTGCTCGTGAATAACATGATATATGGTAAACCCAAGAGGTGCATTTCTCTCCATTGGGACTAGCAATCCCAAGTTTGGGATATGCGGTAAATCCTGGAGGGTGGGTCTCGGTTTAGGGCCTAGTGATCCAATGTGGATTGCGATAAAGCTTGAGAGACTAGGAGATAGGAAAATTCCTCACAATGTAGGTGGAGAAATCCAGTGACATCCATGCTTGTTTGGCCTAGTGATTGGGTTGAGATAATGGTAAAGCATGTTATGGCATGTTTATTATGTTGACCTAGTGATCCAGGATGGATTACGGTAAAGCCTGGTTTCTATTGATGAGGGTGAGGTGGTTTAGCCTTAGGATACCCTGGTTGGTTCTTTTGGTTTGAGTCCCATATTCATGGTTGGAATATGGCATACGGGTGAATGGTTGAAGAGTGATTTGGCTCATCCATTCTATGGTCAAGTGGAATGTGGTAATCCCATCACGGGTTTGGGTTTTACACCATCAATATAAGGTTATTTCTCCTTGTAATTCTATGAGTATTATACTGGTTTATATGTGGATTATATGGCTATGATTTCATTGGTATTTATATTTCTATTATGCTGGTTATGTATATGCGTTATGACAGTGGCTATGCATGGCTCTCATCATGTTTTTACTTGTAAATGAATGGAAAATGTATCATTGATCTAATAGATGATAATGCAACAAATTATATGAGGAAACAATGGTTCTTAGCGATTTTCAGATAAGTATGAGATGCCTATGTTTAAATATGTTGTTTAGACTTGTAAATTACATATTTTTGATATGTTTGATGAAATGCCTGTCATGGCTAGTGTGGGTCTAGTTAAGGGCTTGTCCAATTATTTACTTTTGCATCATTGTTTCCCTGTTAGTGACCTGGGCTCTGGGCCTGAAAAAGTAGCTCAAATCCTGGGGACGTTGGCATAAAACTGAGCAAAATAGTCCCTATACATTGGCATGCCTTGTTATGAGAGCATCCAGAGCCTCCTAGAGCTGGAAGGCCTATAACATGAGAGCGTCTAGAGGTTAAGTGGTAAAAAACTTCAGTGGGACCTAGGAGCTAGCTACCTAAGTGGTTGGAAAAGTTCCTAGGAGTCCTGTAGCTTATGTGGAATGTTTGTATGATGTGTTTCTGTCGATTCCACTTCCTTAAGGTCACTTAGGAGGTCGAATCTAATCATAGTAGCCTCTCGTCACATGTTTACCCCAGTTGGCTGGTTACTTTGGTAGATGTGGGAGGAGGGTGTTATAGAAGTAGAAAAACCCTAGGATCAAGAGCTTTGATACCAAATGTTATGATACTTGCAACTTAAAAATAACAAGAAAAAATAATTACAATCCTCTTCAAGGTGGAAACATCCTTCTACAAATAATACAATGAATATTTCTTGGATGATTCAAATGGCAAGACCTCCTTGGTATATATAGGAGTCTAAAGGGTAAAATTATAATTAGGGTCTACATAACAATAATACTGTAAGGGAAAAATAATAATAATAGTGGCTTCTATGGGGTAAAACAATAAAAATATAGGGGCTACACTAATATTATAGGGGCTTAATAGAAATGAAGCATAAATGCATAAAACAACCTAAACTCCAAGTGACTTTATTAATTCCTATGTATAATATCTAATTGTTCATTATAATATGATTTATTTTATCCCTCTCCCTTAAAGGTAAATCTATTAAGCACCAAGTTTATCTTAGAATTTTACATATGTTTGGGGCCTAAAGACTTGATGAAAAAGATTGTAGTTTGACCCTTTATGGGATAATACTACAACTCAATATATCCACCCTATACAAGTTGTTTGATGAAGTATCAATGTATCTCAATATGCTTGGTATGCTCTTAGAAGATTGGATTTTTGGATAGTTTGAATATTCCTTCATTTTCACAAAGTAGAAGTGTTAGATTTGTCTATTGCATCTTCATGTTTGAAAATATCCTCCTAATTCAAAGTTCTTTACATGCTACTTTCACTACCACTCAATATTACAATTCTATCAATAAGAGGCATGCTACATGATACTTCTTGCCAATCCATGTGACTGCACCTATGCCAAAGATAGATACATATTTATACGTTGCATTTTTATCATCCCCCAATCTAAATATGTAAATGTACACGACCTAGGGTGTTTTATTCTATTGTATAAAATTCCAAAGGCAAGTGTCATTTTCGTGTATATTAACGCTCTCTTTGTTGTAGTTAAGTGCTTTACAATCAACGTTGTAAAATATTTGGAAATGAATCTCATAGCATAATTGAAACCAATCATGGTGGCTGTAAGATATATTGATATCCCCACTAGCTACCTATAGAATAAATTATTAGTAGCCTTAGATTTGGTATTGGTTTAAATATTGAACCCTTTCTCCATAAGTGTAAATGAAATTCTATAATCTATCATTCTGAACTTGTCAAGACAACTCTTAGCACAAAAAAAATGCTCTCTATTTTCTAAAATTCTACACCTAGGCAATAATGTAGGAGGCTTATATCACTCATGTCAAAATTTATATTATATTTGTTTTGTTCAATAACACTTGCCTCATAAATTGTCATAATAATTTAATCTACATAAATGACCAACAAAAAATTAATGATTCCTTTGAGATATAGATTAGAATCCAAAGGACTCCATTAGAATCCTTGTTCATCTAAGTGCTTAAAAATCTTAATGTACCATGCCCAGGGTGCTTGGTTTAGTCCGTATAGAGGTTTCTTAAGTATGCAAGAAAGATTATCCTTCCTAGAACTTGAAACCCCTATGGTTGATACATGTAGAACTCTTCCTCCCATCTCCATTGAGAAAGACACTCTACATGTCCATCTAATGGATCATCCATTTAAACTATGCTTCTATGGTTAAAACTAATCAGATGGTTCTCATTTTTGTTAAAAGTAGGAGGAAAGGTTTCATCATAGTTAATTCTCTCTCACTAAGAGAATCATTTTGCAACCAACTGGGCCTTGTACTTTTTATGTGTACCATCTAACTTTCACTTGAACTTATACATCCTTTTTTAGAAAGTTCTTATATTCCTTACTGGAAGTGTAACACTCTCTCCCACCCATTATCCCCTTCTAGGCCAATGGGAGGTGTTATTTTTCTATAACCCAACAACCATGGCTTCATTATGGAAACATTGTTACAAAATTTCTCCTTCCCCAACTTAGAAAAATTAACTTTTAAGAACCCCATCATAATCAAATTGTTAAGAGATTTTTGACGATATTATTTTATCTAAATCCGAAACCTGGATCAACAATTATGGCCATTTAAAGTTTTACCTTTTAAACCCTTCCACATAGGCAAGGACTTGCCATGTGGCACCCACGTGTAACCACATGGTTCTCATATGCACCCCCACCTTACCGCAGGTCCACAACATAGGTCCACGTGGAACCTTCCACTTCTCCTTGCTTGCGACCCCCCACAAGTTTGTCCCTTGGCATGATATGTTAATATTTTACATATTTTTCACGTAAATTTCACGTATATTGAGATTTAGGGAAGATCAAAGTTCCCACAACTTCTTGCATGGAAAATTCCCTATACCCTCAAACCTCTAGACTGACTACCATCAATACATACCTCTAGAGCTAGCCCACATTCGGGCCCTTCCGCCTTGCCTTCTTGTGCTAGCCTCGAATGTCTTGAACCTCTAGACTAATTTGGTTTAAATATGGTCCTACACTATCTTCCGCTACATGAGCTCCACCCAAGATATCTACGGAAATTAAATATGTGATGGGCTCTAACCCTGAATAATAATTCATATTAACCCTGAAGGTTCCCACACCAGATATGCCATGTCAAGTTTGATCAACACTAGCTTCATACTATGTCCAACACGTCTAGAATCTAGTCCCTTGGAAAAGTAACACTTTCCATTCCTCCCAAATGCCTATGACTTTGAGACCTATCCATACTAGTCTAAGTCTAAACTCCAAGTACATGCGTTTTCTACCTTAGCAAACTAGAATGCCCTTTTGTTTTTTTTCAAGTGCTTCAAGGATTTACCCAAATTTATCCCCGAAACAAAGTTTTACTTAGAACACTACCTTCTACAATAAATAATACATTCAATCAAATATGCAGGAATGGAAACCCATTCCACACTAGCCTTACAAGCATTAAACACGACCAAAATAAGAGTGATAAAATCGTCACCGTGCCGACCATCTGGCGCAGAGCTTAGCTAAAGCATCATTAAGGCTTAAATGTAACCTTTGATACCACAACACCCCATTAAACACAATGGATTCAAAAAATAACTATTAGAACCACTGGTATTTTGTGTGATAAAAGCATTACTCACATACTTACATCAATCCATATAAACCATTAACCATGACAAGCATTGCATATCAACAATGGAAACCACATACAATGAAAAATAGATGATATAATAAAATAATACTTACACCATGTAATTTACCCCTACATTAAGGAAAACATCAACAACCACAGGTATCTGTAGATCCCCTTCAAACCCTAAGAATAGGTACACTAGCATCTCATTGAAAACAACTAGGAATAATGCCATTTCTCTACGAGTATTGTTGATACATTCATTGTCATTTACAAAGATATTACATTCATATGCAATAGGAATTTACAAGAAGTACAAGTAATAAACTTACCTTATGAAGTGAATGACTGGAAATTGAGGGAGGTACTTCCACTCTCCTCCCAACCATAAGCCAATTTCACTACAATCTTTATTGGAGTTGACCACCCCCAAGTTAGATTTAGAGTCTGAGGAGTAAGTTCTTAAGGGAGTTAAAACTTACGCTAATCAATTGATCACATAAGACTCTAGAGACCACCCCACCTCCACCTGCTTAGTTCAGAATTATATCCTATAGTGTCTGCCATCACTCAAAAGTTCCTCTTGGCTATGAAAGAGAAACTCCTAAGGTAACCTTTTCAAACCAATATTATATATTGAAGGCTAGCCCCTTCAATCTAGAGAGGGTTCTCTTTGAAAACCTAATCACTAATCTTATCAACTAGTTGTGTCTTTAAACAATGGCTATATCTTCTGTAGGGTTGTGTTGGCAATAAGGTTTGGTTGAGATGAAACAATTAATCCATTGGGAAATGGGGTCAAAAAATAAAGTTTTAATGCAATTACTAAGATATTGATTATATGAATCAAGATGGACAAAGGTAGGGTAGACAAAATACTATAGACCTATCAAAACATCATTTGAGATGGCAGTGGAATATAGAGATAACAATCCACTATAGCAAGGCATGAAACATTAATCTTGCAAGCTTTAGAAGAAAGAGTTCTTATGTTTAAAATATATGAACCCGAGCATTAAAATAATCAATTTTTTCACATTACCTTATTTAAACATCAGAAGACAAACCATAAATGGGCATCACATAGGAAGGAAAACTGTTACTAAATAAACACAGACTAAGTACACCATCACAAGAATGTTTCTATCATTGATCATAATATTCTAGTCATCTTGGCACTTGCAAAAATTCATATAATTTGATAAACTCACAACAAAAATACCTATTTTGTTTCATAATCCAACCTTTTTTCCTTCTTTATGATATATTATATAGAAAAATACATAAAGTTTCAATATCCACAATGTTTGGAAACATAACTGTCAAATATTACAATATCTCATAATATAATTTACAAGATATAATTTAAATCCTATTATTCTAGCTATTCGATCTTCAACTTGACATGTAAAGAAAACAAAGCATCTATGAAAATCGGGTACGAGTTCTCTGTTTATTTTCTGGAAAGGATGATGAATCATATAACTAGAATTCAAGATCTAGAATTATTCACTACTTTTTAGGATCATGCGCCATCATTGCCATACATATACCTCCCTTGTAGTTATCCATGAGATACAATGAATCTGCAAAATTTCCTCAAGTTATGCAACTAATTTTACAACTGTCTCCTTATCCCAAGGCATCTACTTCTTGTTGAATATGTGACCAAAACTATAGGAACTTCATTTTCATGCTTACAATCCACAAAATCTTGTACATTATCTTCATTTAGCCTTGGAGTATGCTAGCTCGATTGTCAAAAAGCTTCAACATAGTATCATGAAATACATTAGCCAAAATTAGGGTTTTACAACAAAATAAGTTCCCTTATTTTTGGATCAATACAATGCTTCACCAAAAATGTTGTAGAGCTTCTCATTCTTCCATGGCTTCAATAACTTGAGAAAGAAATATCAACTTGTCCTGATTTCTCTTTGATCTTGTAACCCTTTTTCCACTCTCCTGAATGTCTTTGCTAACTATTAGGGTTTCCTTTTTCTTTATTTCTGTAGACTCCATTTTTATCTTCCTTGTAGATTTTTTCTTACCATTTAAGGACTCTATATGATCCTCTTTATCAATAATGATTGGTTCCTTCATCCTAGGATTGAATTTTTCTTTAAAATCTAACCTCAACTTATTGGTAGGCCGAGTATGAGGTTTTCTACAATATTGAACCCTATTTTGCATGGCCTTTTGGTTTTTATTTTATAAACCCTAATCTCTGGTTCACTTACAGGGTTTACTGTAGGCTCTTCCATAGTGGTTTCATGACTAGATTCGACCTCTGCTTTTGGAGCTAGGGTTTAGATAGAGGTTTTAACTTTTATCTTATTTTTCTTTCTGGGTGCAGGGTTCCTCAAGGTCCTTTGCCTTGAATTTTGTTGGAATTATGGTGTTGGAATTGATGTCAACATAGTTGTGACTAGATCTAGTAGAGATGATGTTGTGACTGCTGAGTGGAGATGGATTCCACATGATATGTTGATTGTAGATGTTGCTGCTATAGGAGGATGGTGATCTGCTCACAGTGTGATATGCTGCTGCTATAGGTGGTTGGAGTGTTGATCTCTTGGTGTTTCATATTTCTCTACTTGTCTTGGAGACATTTGTTTGTTGCATAATGTGATGGTTTGAGGCTGCTTGTGTTGGAGGTGCTTCCACCAGTGTTGGAGGAAGTTGTATGGAACATTTTTGATGCTACAAGAGTTAACGATGCTTCTACAGAGTATAAAGATGATGCTACAGGTGTTAGAGATATTAAGGTTGTTGCTTGAGGAGTTGGGGGTGTTGGTCTTGGTCCTAAAGTTGGTAGAATAGGTCTAACATGTTGTAGAATTGTTCATTGCCTATTCATTAGTTGCATACCTATTGCAGAGGCTTGGAGGAGTGTATAGGAGCATAGGAAGATGATGGATCAGGTGGCGGATGTTATGGGTTGAAGAACAAATGTTTTACTTTAATTTTGGCCTAGTTGTTAAGTAATTGTTGGCATTATGATGCATGTGTTGTCCTTGAAGGAAACTCACTTGTAACAGAACAAGTATATGGTAACTAGATGAATTGACAGGTTAGCTGTGAGGTGACATAATGATGGAAAAAAATACCAGAATGATGGGTCAAAGGCTTACAGATAAGAAGAATAAGTTTGATATGGGGAAATTGTTGGTAATATGAATTAGGTGTTGTCCTTGATGGCAATCTACTTGATGAGTTGTCCTTAATGACAACCTATTTGATGAAATGGAATCCTACTTGATAAGTTGCCTTGTGATCTAATTGTTAAAGGCATAAACATGATGTGTTTACATATGTGATAGAATGCATGGAAGTTCAGAGGAATCAGTTCAGAGGAATGATAAGGTTGGAAGTTAACAAGATGTGTTTACAAATGTGACAGGATGCATGGAATTTCAGAGGAATTAGTTCAGAAGAATGATAAAGTTGGAAGTTCAAGAAATATACACGGATTCTATTAAGCCAAGTCATGTATGCACACGAGTTCAATGAATAAAAGTAGCGTATGGATTTTGCAACATGGTATTCTAAATACCAGGGGTTCTTACCATGGTATTGGCCCATAGTAATGAGCTTGAAAAATAATATTGAACCCGTCAAAGAATACCATCGGCATAACTATGGTTTTGACCCAAGGTATTGAAAAAGGCTAAAACTATATAAGGAGGTGAAGATCAAAGTTCTATGGTGTAAAAAGTGATGGAAATATTATGAAGAGTTAGATCAAAAGAAAATATGCATGTTATCGGTTCTCGATGCTTTGCTTGATCTAAATTAAGTATGCACCTGAGAGTTTGATGATGGATGAGATCTAATAGATATGAAATAATTATGCATGATTGAATACACTGATGGATCAAGATCATGAGACCTGAAATGACTATTAATTGTATGATCTGCTCATGGATTGACTAGATCTAGGTACTGATTCATGTGTTTACCTCTGAATATTATGATCTGGGTCTTTCTGAAGTTTTGAAGAGATGCACAATTTTAGGAAAAAAATTGTAGATCTATACGCTGGTTGGTCTTGGGAAAAGTGTGTATACATTCGGGTTGGCCTCTACAAGGTAGCGTATATAAAGCAAGGGTTTGTGTTCATAAATAACTAATCAATCTGATCAATGCTGCTACTTCTTTGCTCCCTGTCAATGATGTCCTCATGATGGATCTCAATTAAGTGATAATATCTGAAGTAGATTTGATTGAATGATGAAGTTGAATGTGGTTATGAATAGTGTTAAGATTGATTGTTGATTATGATTGAAGATCAAGTTCAATTCTGTGATTGGTTCAGAGTGTTGTAGTAGATTTTAGTATAAATCAATATTTTTTTCAAAATTGCAGTAATCAAGTTTTCAATTAAGTTTTTAGTTCTTTGTCTTTTAAGATCTGTACGCGGGTTTCTCTACAAAAGAGCACGTATGCACGCGGGTTGTCTTAAGTGAAGTAGCATATGAATTTTGGCATTTGAATGATAGGGACTGCAGTTGATTATGTATGTTGAGGAAGTATTCTGGGTTCAGTTCTATGTAATGGTTACAGTGATCTGACAGTTTGAGTTGATTGGGTTTTGAGTGAATGGTTGATTTAGTTGTATCAGAAATTGATGATTGGGTGATTCAGTTGTGTCAAAGGTTTCAGTGATTGATTGATTCAGTTGTGTTAGAGGTTTCAGTGATTGATTGATTTATTTGTGTCAGAAGTTTTAGTGATTGGTTGATTCAGAAATTGATTATTGGGTTTTAGTGATTGGTTGATTCAGTTGTGTCAAAGATTGATGACTGTGTTATAGTGATGAGTTATAGTTTGATTATTGATATTGATCTTAAGCAATGGGTCCAGTCTGAAAATTAGATGAAACGTGGCCTACAAGTTATGATGTGTTGAAGCAGGTGGATCCAATGTGAAAATTCATGAAACATGGTCCATGGAGGATGATGAGGGTTAGATCCTTCAATGAGGAAGTCGAAGCTTCCTGATAGTAGTAGCTGGTGATCAAATGAGGGGGTTGGGGCTCCCTTCCAGTAGTAGCTGGAGAATGAGTGAAGTTTGTAGCCTTCTGCAGGTTGGTGCCTACGAATTGGTACAAGTTTTTTCAGTACAAGAACCAGGGGGTTGGAGCTCCCTTCTAGTAGGAGCGGGAGAAAGAAAGAAGGTTGTAGCCTTTTGCAGGTGGGTGCCTATGTACTAGTATGAGTATGTACCATTACAATATTGTAATTTTTTTTTCTTTATATTAAAAAGAAGATAGAGACGACAATAGCAGGTGGTTTTCTCCCACATTGGGTTTCCACCTTAAGTGTTGATGTTCTTTTGTGTTGCATATGTGTGATGGTTTATTTTGTTATTACAACACATGTTTACTGTTTATATAATGTTTAATAAAGTACTGATGCACTGGCTAAAGACCAACATATGATGAATTAAATGAATCATACATTCACTGGATATACACTAGTTTTCCTAAGAACATTCGTGTACACACGCGAGTTCCTTTCAGTAAAGTCGCGTATAGAAATCTGAATATGAAATGTAAAAGGTTATTGATTTGAAAATACTAATTCACCCCCCCTCTTAGTATTTTTCCCAACAATTGGTCTTAGATCAGGTCCTTTGGAAGAAGCTTGATCACTTGAAGGAGATCTGTCAAGACAATGGGAAAGAAAAAAATAAGAAAGCACCTCAAAATAAGAATACATCTCAAAGAAACAGTGACAGTGTTAGAGACGATTGGATATTAGATGGAAGCAAATATTCATATTCATAATCACCTCAGAATGAAGATGAACAAGCAAAATAATTATCAAGTACTAATTTTTGGTTCTCTAGTGATACCTTTCTTTGTTCATCCAATATTGACGATAATGAATGTAACGGTGAAACAACTAAATTTGATCTTATGGGTGAAAGTGAAAGAAATCTTATAGAGGTATAAGTTAAAAGGCTCACATATAAAATTAGAGATCAACATGATCTATTGGATACAAGGGAATGTTCCTACAAAGAAGAGGTTACTAGGTTAAAAATTCAGTTGGAGGAAGGAAACAAAATAAGGAAGTAGTACAAGGGAAAGGAAGATCAATGTCAAAGGCTGTAGGATGAAGTAACATCACTGAGAAATCAAGTGAATGAAAATGATACAACAACCAAGGAACTTAAAAAAATTAACATTTACTATGAAGGTCTTGAAGCTGAGGTCATCCCTCTAAAATAATATCTTGAAAAATCAAATAAGTAGAATGAAGAACTACTTCAAGTATTTTAAGAACAAGAAAATGATATTATGAAATTAAAACAACAAGTGGAAGGTTGGAAGAAAAGATGAAGAAATCCCGAAGAAGTAGTATCTAGAAAATGAAAATAAATATCATGTTAAGGTAAATATCCTAAAAGGTAAATTAGAAGAAAAGGATAAACTTTTACGATTTCAAGATAGCACTAAGATCTTGGATAATATTTTTAGTAATCAAAGGTCTCCTACCATCAATTTTGGTCTTGTTTTTCATGAAACTATTAAAGGTGAATCTAGCTCACAAACTGAGGTAAGGAATTCTAATGCAAAATCTGAAATTCTCAATAAAGAGATAAGAAGTCAACCCCATCAACAACCAAGGAAAGAAAATCTTCAAAGAAAATCTTTTACTCTTAATTATAAAATTGTTAATCGATTCTTTTGTCTGATCAATAATGTTGAATGTTTTATATGTCATAATTTTGAACATATTGCAGCTAGGTGTAGAAGTAGAATCTTTCAATCTAATAAACGTCTCACGAAAAGATCTTCAGCTTCCAGGTACGTTAAGGGATATTGTTTTTCTTGCAATATGTTTGGGCACAAATTCATTGATGGCTATAGAAGGAATATGAAACATATAATATGTTATTCTTGTAACAAGTTTGGGCATATAGCAAAAGAATGCAGGAACAAGTTTATGGATCACCATAGACAATTTGGTAAGCAACCAAATAAGAACATTAATATCAGAAAATCTGAAAAAGATGGATCCACCAATCAAAAAGAAAAGGAAGATCATATAAGTTGTGGTCTTTCTCTCTGCTCATTCGAAGAAAAATATGATAGTGGATGTTATCATCACATGATTGGAGACAAGAGTAAAATGGAGTCTCTGATGAAGAACCTTCATGATAATAGTATTCTTGGAACTAATGCTTTGGCAAAAGTTCTAGGACCAGGTATAGTCAGAACAGACTTAGGGGCAATTGAAAGTATGAAAGTTTAGTATTCCACTTTTCATACATAGATCTTATGAAGACAAGTTTCCTATATACACAAGTTCAAAATTGCATATTCGCGTATATGTTGGTTTGATGAAGAAACAATGGGACAAACTTAGAAAAATGGTATGATATGGTTCAATCAATTATCAATTGTCTTTTCTGTTTTGATGGTTGATGATTATAGCCTATGGATGTTATTTAGAAGTGATTTTGACTCTCATAGTACATATGTTATGTTGATTACATGGTGATCTTCACAAGTTAAAGGAGAAAAACAAAGCTTGAGTACACATCTTCATTATTTGATGATGTTAAGTGTCACTCATTTCTGTTATGCTACTGTCATCATGCCTTCAAAGATGCATAAATTTCAAATGGTGTAGTTATGGATGAATATTCCTATAGCTCTTGGCTCTCACATGGTTGAGGATTGCTGCTTTTGATGGTATCAAGAAAGCTTGACAAATTATTGTGAGATCATTGTTTGATTTTCTCATTGATGAAAAGCTAGATACATATTTCTATCTCTATGCTAGATACATGGATGATTACTTAAGTTGCATATTGGTAAATAATGTTGGTTGTCCAAAAGAATGGTGTTATTGCAGGTTTCATGAAGACATAACTATTTGAAGACATGGCTATTTGGAGACATGGCTTATTTAGTCACATAATGATGATGAATTTTTACTTTATGATGATAGGTTTGGTTCTCACATATGTTGATTCTCATGGTTGATTCTTATCAGATGTGGGATGTTGGAAAAATCCCTAGTGATGATACATGGTTGATATATTGAGGGTTGTTGTTAAAATATCATGCAGTTCTTGCTACGATGATGATGTTATGGTCATGAATGACGGATATGGTGTTTTCACATATATATGATATGATGTGAATGGTTTTGTATCACTGCTTGGAGATATGGCATATGCTTAATTGATTCATGGAAGACTATTGTTTTTTGATAAACATAAGGATTTTTCTACTAAGGAAAGGGAGAAAGTTGATCTTGATAAGGTCAAGAGGATGAATTGATATCTATATTTGGCATACTTAATCACAGGTTGATGATATTAAAGTTACATTGTCTTATCTTGCGAATTGATGATGGACATCTACAGGTTATTATTCTTGATGATGATGACATATGCTTATGGTGCAGATCATATATGGTGTATGATAGTTGCTGATAACTACCATGATATTGTTTAGGTCTTTGGTCTTTTCTATAAATGTCATGTATATAATTTGATGTAAAGGTCATGTAAAGACCTATGATGTAATAATTGTCATATTCAATCATGTATGGACTTTTGAGATCATGTCAAATATGTATCCCCACTTGGTTGGGATATTGATGTAAGTATGGGTCCTGGGTGATAGGAAGCTAATACTCAGTTGAGTCATAGAGTCATATACTTCATTTTACATCCCTAAGAGATTTCGACATGTGCTCAGGAGGAGCATGATCAGAGATTTCAGCATGTGCTCAGGGGGAGCAGTTCAGTAGTTCAGTATATTCAGCAGTTCAGATATGGATATTCATAAACATTGGTTAGCCCTTTGCCCTTAATGTCAAAGGGGGAGAGAAACTCAGTGTTTGGAGAGTAGCTTGATGTTTTGAAATATTCGTGTTTGAAATAATGTTATTTACACTTGATGTTATTTACAGGTTGTGGTGACCAAACACTAAATGGTTTCCATCAAGTCTAAAGGGGGAGATTGTTTGCATTATGATGCATGTGTTGTCCTTGATGGAAACTCACTTGTAATAGAACAAGTATATGGTAACTAGATGAATCCACATGTAAGTTCAGAGGTGACAGAATGATGGAACAAAATACCAGAATGATGGGTCAAAGGCTTACAGATCATGATAAGAAGTTTGATATGGGGAAATTGTTGGTATTATGAATTAGGTGTTGTCCTTGATGGCAACCTACTTGATGAGTTGTCCTTAATGAAAACCTATTTGATGAAATGGAATCCTACTTGTTAAAGGCATAAACATGATGTGTTTAGAGATGTGATAGAAAGCATGGAAGTTCAGAGGAATGATAAGGTTGGAAGTTAACAGGATGTGGTTACAAATGTGACAAAATTTATGGCAGTTTGGAGGAATCAGTTCAAAAGAATGATAAAGTTGGAAGTTCAAGAACTATACGTGGGTTCTGTTAAGCCAAGTCACATATGCACGCGAGTTAAGTGAAGAAAAGTAGCCTATGGATTTTGCACCATGGTATTCTAAATATCAAGGGTTCTTACCATGGTATTGGACCATAGTAATGAGATCGAAAAGTAATATTGATCCCGTCAAAGAATACCATCGACATAACTATTGTTTTGACCCGAGGTATTGAAAAAGGCTAAAACTATATAAGGAGGTGAAGATAAAAGTTCTATGGTGTGAAAAGTGATGGAAATATTATGAAGAGTTAGATCAAAAGAAAATATGCATGTTATAGGCTTTTGATGCTTTTCTTGATCTAAATTAAGTATGCACCTGAGAATTTGATAATGGATGAGATCCAATAGATCTGAAATAATTATGCACGATTGAATATAATGATGGATCAAGATCATGAGACTTGAAATGAATTTTTATTGTATGATTTTCTCATGGATTGAATATATCTATGAACTAACACGTGTTTATCTCTGAATATTTTGATCTAGGTATTTCTAAAGTTCTAAAGAGTTGCACAATTTTAGGAAAAAAATTGCAAATCTATACGTTGGTTGGTCTCGGGAAAAGTGCGTATACACACAAGTTGGCCTCTACAAAGTAACGTATATAAAGTAAGGGTTTCTATTCATAAATGACTAATCAATATGATCAATGCTGCTACTTTTCTCCTATCTTTCAATGATGTCCTCATGATGGATTTGGGTTAAGTGATAATGGCTGAAGTAGGTCTGATTGAATGATGAAGTTGAATGTGGTTATGAATAGTGTTAAGATTACTTGCTAATTGTGATTGAATATTAGGTTCAGTTTTGTGATTGGTTCAGAGTGTTGCAGTAGATCTGAGTATAACTCGATATTCTTTTTAGAATTGCAGTAATCAAATTTCCAGTTTTTTGTATTTTAAGATATGTACGCAGGTTTCTCTACTGAAAAGCGCGTATGCATGCGGGTTGTATCAAGTGAAGTAGTGTATGCATTTTGGAATTTGAATTATCAAGACTGCAGTTAATTCTGTATGTTGATGCAATATTCTGGGTTCAGTTCTGTGTACTGGTTACAGTGATTTGACTGTTCTAGTTGATTGGTTGAATTTTGATTAAGTTTCAGTTGATTGGGTTTTGAGTGAATGGTTGATTCATTTGTATTAGAAATTAATGATTGGGTGATTCAATTGGGTCAGAGGTTTTAGTGATTGATTGATTCAGTTGTGTCAGAGGTTTCAATGATTGATTGATTTAGTTGTGTCAGAAGTTTCAGTGATTGGTTGATTCAGAAATTGATGATTGGGTTTCAGTGATTGGTTGATTCTGTTATGTCAAATATTGATGACTATGTTACAGTGATGAGTTATAGTTTGATTATTGATATTGAGCTTAAGTAATGGGTCCAGTCTGAAAATTATATGAAACGTGGCCTACAAGTTATGATGTGTTGAAGCAAGTGGATCCAGTGTGAAAATTCATGAAATATGGTCCATGGAGGATGATGAGGGTTGGAGCCTTCAGTGAGGAATTTGAAGCTTCCTGCCAGTAATAGCTGGTGATCGAATAAGGGGGTTGGAGCTCCCTTCTAGTAGTAGCTGGAGAACGGAGTGAAGGTTGTAGCATTCTACAGGTTGGTGTCTGCGTACTGGTACAAGTTTACGCCAGTACAAGAACCAGGGGGTTGGAGCTCCCTTCTAGTAGGAGCTAGAGAAAGAATGAAGGTCGTAGGCTTTTGCAGGTGGGTACCTACATATAGGTATGAGTCTGCACCAGTACAAGATTGTAAACATATTTTTATTTATTTTAAAAAGAAGACAAAGATGAAAACAACAGGTGGTTTTCTCCTGCATTGGGTTTCCACCTTAAATCTTGATGTTCATTTGTGTTTCTTATGTTTGATGGTTCATCATGTTATTAAAACACATGGTTACTATTTATCTAAAGTTTAATAAAGTACTGATTCACTGGATGAAGACGAACATATGATGAATTAACTGAATCATAAGTTCAGTGGATATACACTGGTTTTCCTAAGAACAGTCATGTACACATGCGGGTTCCTTTCAGTAAATTCACATATAGAAATATGAATATGAAATGTAAAAGGTTATTGATTTGAAAATACTGATTTACCCCCCTAGTATTTTTCCCAACATGGTGTTTTGATAGAAGTTGCAGTTTTGGATTCAATTTTCTCGCTAAATGAGGATGAATTTCAAAATTCCGAGACATGGGTTTTGCGGAGAACGGACCCAACTATCTTTTCAACAGGAAACTTTTTGAAATTTAGTCAAGATTGGAAGAAAACAAAGGTTCTCTACTCTAGAAACAGGCATAAAGGCTTGCGGGAGTGACTTTGGTCACTTGCACAATGTGCCATGAGATTGAGTAAGGAGTTGGAGGCTTGCACAGTGTGTCATGGGAGTGAATGAGCCTGTAGATGAGTTTTATTCATGTTTCTCGCACTCCTCAAATGTTTTATTTGGTTTTTATGTTATATGTTGATCGAAAATTTCAAGTATATGGTCGAAAAAGGTCGTGGTGTCTTTAGAAGCAGATCTAGTTTGAAGATATAAAAGAGATAGTGGAATTAGTGCTTGATTTGGTGAAGGTGCCTTCCTAAATCAAATTTGAAGCACGTGAAAGGAGTTATTGAGTCTTCCATAACCTGTAGCATATACTGAGTTAATCATTGCAAGAATTTGATAAATAGAGGAAGACATTGAGTCTATTTGGTTGATTGCACTAGTGTGTGGAGTGAGTGACAGCTTAGAGAAGAGATTGCAAACTGTGTGAGCCATATTATGCATATTTATTGAATCTGTTTGCAATTGTAGCAACAATGAGATGAAGTATATTTCAGCCATTATGTCTACACAATGAGTGAGTTGTTGGTGTGTGATTCCAGAAGTGATCGAGGAGATTCCTTTGCTCCTTGTGTGGAGATTTGTGTATGGACTTTTGGTTGCAACTACTGATGCAAATTTATTTGTGCTTTGATGCTATGTTGTTGCAATGCTCATGTTGAGCAAGTTTTCAGAGTCCAGTTTGAAAATATATGAATGCAAGCTCACATGGAGGTAGTGAAGGCATGGAGGCTTTGAGTAGACAATGACTTGGTGGATTTAGTAGAAGGAAGAATTTTCTCCATCCAATAGGAGTTGGATAGTCCCATCGGAGTGGGGTGAGGATCGACTGATCGTGGTGGCCTTCAACGGATGGTAGTCCGAAGATTTGAGAGAGAAACAAGTTCTTGTCTAAAAGGACCAGAATACTATGAAAGAAACAAGTCTTCAAGGCTAATTGGAGTGAGCTTATCCATGTATAATTTGTTCAGCTATTAATAATAGAATTGAGCAGCGCAACAACAACAAGGTGGTTTTTTGCCCGGGATGGGTTTTCCACTAGAAACTTGTGTCATTGTGTTGAATGATTTTGTGGTTGCATGTTTATTTGTGTTGCACTAATCTCTGATTATATGTTTCAGTTTATGCATGCTAAAGATTAAATAATTGGAGAAAAAGTTTATAAGTGCCCTCACTACTGATTCAATCCTCCCTCTCAATAGTGAATATATTTCCAACAATTGGTATCAGAGCGGGGCTCTTGGTTACAACTCGATTGCTTGAGAGTAGATCATGGGTTTGTTGGCGGAAATTGAATTTTATTTATTTATTTTTTAATTAATTAATTATTTGTTATTTTTTTTTTTTATTTTTTTCTCAGTAAAACTAATTCTATTAAGAGAACGTATGGTACAATCAAAAGTTACAACCAAGAGAGGTAAGAACACAGGCTGCCGGAAAGGATACGCTATCCACCTCGGCCCCTACAAGAAGAAGATAGGAGAGTTGAACTGATCAAGAAGAAACAAGAAGAACAGAGAAGCAAGAACAGAACAGAGGATTCTACCCAACATGTGTAGAATCAACTATTCGACATTTTTTCCCTTTCTTTTTTCCAACTTTGACCCAATCCAGAGGACACTGCTGAACCGGCGTGATTTGCAAACTGCGCTGTTCTGGCGGGGAGGGCTCCTTATCTGAATCTGAGGTGGAGGATTCATGATTTCTTTTCTATGAGATTGGGTGGATAGATAAATCCTTGGGATCGGTCGAGGGCGGATCCTGTGCTAGCTTTGCTTCCATTCCTTTCTCATCCTCTTCCTCTTCATCCGAGCTGAAATCAAAGTCATCCATGGGGGGAGGATCATGAGGCTTCCAGCTTTTGGATTTCTGCTTAGGCTTGACTTTCTTCTTTTGGGCAGCCATCGTGGGACAAGAACTCTGAAGGTGCCCTGTGAGATGGCAATTTCGACAGCGAAAGGCTGTGTTCTCGTAATCCAAGGTCTGAGTCCAATGGAAGTCTCCAATTTTGAGATTGATCTGGTCAGGGAGACCTTTGCTCATATCTATTTCTACACAGATTCTGGCAAAGGTATATAGGCCCTTTTCCCCTCTAGAAACGTTTGTGTCTAGAAGGCGGCCTAGAGTATTGCCGATCCCTTGGAATACAACAAAATGCCATAGGTGTGCCGGGAGATTTGGAAGTCTGACCCAGATAGGGAGCTTGGTGATGATTGTTGTTGCAGGATCGAAGTCTGGGAACCAGGGGGTGAGGAATAAACCTGCTGAGCCCCAGAACCATGGGCCTGCAGTTAATGCCTTTTGGTAATCCTCCTCAAAGGCGAACACTACAATGAAGAAGCCTTTTGAGCATAACAAAACCTTGCAATTGTTGGTCCAGTTAGAGTGAAGCCATTGGTAGAGGTCTGCTGTTCGTGGCCATAGCCCATTGAACCTGCAAATGATGGCATTATCTGCAAACTTTTGAGTTTGTTCATCTAGCGATGGATGCATGATTTCAATGGAGGGGGTTTCCTCCAGTTTGTCCACCAGAAAGGGCTTGGGAGCCTGAGCTGGTGGAGCTGTTTTCTTAGGCATTTGAGCATGGATGGCGTCTTTGTAAGAAAATGCCTTAGCTGAGGATGACTGTCCTTCAGCTCCCCCTCTCAGACAAAGGGTAAGAGTAATGGTTGCATTTCTCACAATACTGTAAAAAGACAGGGGGAGTTGATCCTCGAGTTGTTTACCTTCGTGGAGAAGTCGCTGAGCTGCAAAGAGTATACCCAACTTGAGATCCAGAGCATGCTTGAGGTCCTGCACAAGATCTAACGGGCTAACCCACTATAGCAGAGTTTTGCCAGAGATGAGCTTGATCTGGATCTGGAATGCGGCATGATTCGATTTTTGCTTTCCTCTGCAGATCTAAGATGTGAGGAAACTGGTGCATGTACAGCTTGCTGAGAGCCCAACCTGTGCCTGTTTCTTTTTTTTTTTCCTTCACGACGCCATCTTCTGCAGGACCGAGCAGGGGCCGGACGACGTCTGAACACTGCCTCTCACGAGGGTTTCTCAAAGCCTCTCCATAAGATCTATTCTATGCGTGGCTTGAGTTCAGGCCCCTCCATGAGCCCAAATCTTGGTGATGCCTTTCGTCAAACGCTTGCCGCACATCCTCCCATCTCCCTAACCAAAAACGGTATGGGTGAGAGCAGAGGATATTCACAAACTTTGAAAATGATGTCTCAAGCAGTGGAAGCCATTACTTCTCTTTTAACTAGAAGGTGCATCCATTTGTGCCGTCGATTAAGTAAACCTGGAATAAATCGTTTATTCCAAAATCTTCTCTCCCGCAAGGAATGACCTTTTTTGCACCTGAGCTGAGCGGATTCTAAATGGTGAACAAGTCCACAATAAGATCGGAGCCAGGGGTTCCAGACGCAAAAGAGTTGAGTCTTGCCCATGCTGTGCTATCCAGGGAACCATTGGAACACAGGGAAAACCTAGCCGAACATGCCATTTCTCTTTTTATTTTTATTTGTTCATTTGTTTTTTGTTTTTTTTTGTTTTTATTAGAATGGTGACACAAAAATGTAAAATCTCAAATTTTATCTTGTCGATCTAACATCTGGAAAGCAGTGTGTGAAGGTTGTGGAAAAGATCCAATTGCAGATGAAGTTTTGTAGCAGGATGCACAAGTACGGTGTATAATGTATGAGAATATTCATAATGATGTTATGAAGAGACTAGTGGGTTTGAAACGTGCCAAAGATATATGGGACAAGCTCGAATCCATATTTGGAGATGGTGGAACAATAATTTTGAAAATGAGAAGAAGAGCAACAACAAAAAGAACAAAAATAAGAGCTTCCAGAAACAAGAATCTTAGCTACAATAATCTCATTCTTCTAGTGCACATGATTCAACAGATGATGAGAAGGAACCAAACTTAGTCATGCTCCTAAAGGTATAAATATTGATGATTCTGATTTAGATCATGTTAAAGAACATAATGAATATGAGAATGTTATTAAAAGCCTTAGATATGAGATTTCTAGACTAGCAACTACATGCAAGGATCAAAAGAATCTTTTGTAGATCTGTGATGACAAGGAGACCAAGCTCAAGGAAGAGGTTGTGAGCTTGAAAGTTAAAATGGTAGAGTTTGAAAGATTTGAGGAAGGAATGAGGAATCAATGTCAAGTAAAGGTAGAATAATGTGAGAAATTAGAAGCTAAAATTGTTTCCTTGAGAAAGCAAAGGAACATGGAGAAGAGTACCATGGCCTTGGATAATTTTCTTGAAATCCAAAGATCACCACTGGATAAATCTTGCCTTGGATTTCAAAAGGGTGGATCTAGCTTGCATGAAGATAAGAACATCAAAGAAGAACCTAAGAAAACTGTTGCAAACAACACCATCAACAAAAATGAGATCCAAGGAAACAAGAAGTAGATTCAGCACATAGTTAGCAAACAAAAGAACCAGCAACAGAAAAGCAAGAAAAATGAGCAACCAATCAAGTAGCAAAACCAACAGTGGAGAAGAAAATATGAAGGAGCACCTACATTCGGAATATCCTTTGCTCCTAGAGATGATCATGGAAGCTCCATTAGATTTCAAAGTAAGAAAAGTCCTTTCATTCCTTTGATGCATGAGATACAATGCTACAATTGTCATAAGTTTGGGCATATTGCAGAAAATTGTTGGAGCAAAATGTATAGACCATATCAGTAGAGCTTCCAACAATATCAATAGCTAAGGAGAATGGCCAACAAGTATACTTATGATTTTTATGGTTATTGTAACTCATGTCACTTTTTTGGCCATAAGGAAATAGATTGCAGGTCTAACCATTCAAGGAGAGAAATATTTCATGCATGGTTTAGATTTGGAATGAGCATAAGAGGAGTTGATCCTCTTATCCATGTGGAGTGCTATATTTGCCATATATTTGGCCATATGGAAAGAGATTATTTGCTGCCCCGTTACTCAAGGTAAAATCATCAAAAGTAGCAAAAACCAAGAGGATCTAGCACAAAACCTGTGAAGGAAGAGAAGAAGCAGATAAAGGAAGAAAGGAAGCAACCCAAGACCATGTGGAAGAAGAAGGAGCTTCAACTCTTCAACTAGTGAAGAGAATTCAATCCTGTAATCCATGGTTATTTTATTCATACTTATTAAGGACTGCAGATTATGAGAGGTGCATAACCTCACGGGGAGCATATTATGGAGTTTGCAGCAACATATGATGAGTTCATTTCATCCTCATGCACATTCAGGTACATAGGATCAACCTGTCTTATTGGAGCTGCATATTGGAGTGGTTATGATGTTAATGATGATATGGCAGTCATGCATTGTCAAGATGTAGTGAGAAATCACACATTCAGGGGGAGAATTTGTGCTTCCAAATGTTTTTGGAATGTGTTGGCATTGTGTTTCAAGAAGATTTTTGTTACTGTTACCACACATTGCATGTTGGATGAGTTAGTATGGTTGCATGGAAAATTTGGCATTGATTTTTTTGCTAGATGATATTATGCCATGTGTATGTTGCTACCATGGAGATTTGTTGGCTCATCTAGATTGTGCACTTTAGTGCTCATGTTTTTATCTAGATGCATTATGCATGTTGTCGCTCATGTATTTTGGATGGGGGAGAGATGATCATATATGTTTTTGATCATATATGGAGTATACTTGTGTTGTTTCTCACTGATTTGATGCTTATGCCTCATTGATGATATATTTCTCACCTTTGATGAGGATAAGTATTTGTTGCTGCTTATGATGGGTTGGTACGATGGAATTTGTTGCTTGGTTTTGCTCTCATAGGGAGAGAGAATGTGTTGATGTGGATGTATTTGCTGCTGCTTATGACATTTTCCTATGTTGCTACTATTAGTATACTTTATTGTTGGTGCACATGAGGAGTATGGTAGTTGCACGATGATTTTTCTACAGGATATTTGTTGATGGGATGATGGCCCCATGCACTAGCACAATTTTTGGTCAGTGTTCCTATTTATTTCTGCTTTTGGGGAGGTTATGTTATAGCTCATGGAGGCCTTGTGTTTGATGGATATGCCATGTATCACATTGTATTTCTGCTACCATATGGAGCATATGTTGATGCTCATTATTTCCATGTACTCAGTTATTTCATGTTTTGGGGATGTATTGATGAGAGCACCATTGTGTGCAGATGTAAAAGCCATGTATTGTCATTATGTCATCTTTTGGGCACATTGCTCATGGAGAGACCCATGGTGTCTAGTATGTATTGTCATTTACTATGTATGGGTCAATGGATGTCCAAGTCATGTATTATGATGTATATCATTGATGTAGCCCCACACATTTGGGTGCATGATGTAAACTTGGGTCCATAGAGTCATGGTTGGTGATAGGAGGTTTTATAGAGGATTCATATGTCAAGTCCTATGTATATGTCACAACCATGTATTTGCTTCATGAGGCATTATGTATTTTAATGAATTGTGTATCATGTCCAAAGTCAGTAGGAGTCATGGTCATGTGGAGTAGTCTCTTGCATTTAGCAAGGAGGCTTATTACAGTAGGAAAATGAGTTGCTTCAACATCCATAGTGTTTGGTTGTAGCTTCATTACATGATTAGGGGGAGCATGTTCATCGTTCAAAGTTGGCATGGAATTGGTAGTGGTCTTGGAAGCCAGTTTCCTTGTCTTCATGCTTATCTTACAGGAGATACTTCTTTGGGATGCATCAGTTATGGTGTTGAGTATGACAGGGGGATCAATCTTCTCTTCCGACACATTATTGGCATGGTACTTCCATGTTTGCATGGCCCTTTGCCATTGATGTCAAAGGGGGAGATATTTTGGATTGATGAGTTAGCCTCACATGTTGGGTTGAGGTTTCCATTAATGCCAAAGGGGGAGTTTGTTGGCATTATGGTGTTGGCATTGATGTCAACGAGCTCTTAGTGTTGGTGGTCATATGCATGAGTGATGGATGCATGTTTGGTGATGGTTTTGTTTAGTTGGCATTGATGTCAACATACTTATGACTAGAACTAGTAGAGATGATGTTGTGACTAATGAGTGGAGATGGATTCCACAAGATGTGTTGATTGGAGATGTTGTTGCAGCAGGAGGATGATGAGCTGCTCATGATATGTCTCTACTTGTCTTGGAGACATTGGTTTGTTGCATAATGTGATGGTTTGAGGCTTCTTGTGTTGGAGGTAGTTGTATGACATGTTGTTGATGCTACAGGACTTGAGTATGCTTCTACAGAGGGTAGAGATGATGCTACAGGCGTCAAAGATATTAAGGTTGTTTCTTGAGGAGTTGGAGGTGTTGGTATTGGTCCTAAAGTTGGAATAATAGGTCTAACATGTCGTAGACTTGTTCATTACCTATTCATTAGTTGCATACCTATTGTAGAAGCTTGGAGGAGTGTATAGGAGCATAGGAAGATGATGGATCAACTGGCAGAGGTTTTGGATTGAAGACCATATGTTTTACTTCAGCTTTTGGCCTAGTTGTTGAGTATGGTGTTTGGATAGAAGCTGCAGTTTTGGATTGGATTTTCTGGGCAAATGAAGATGAATTTCAAAATTATGAGACATTTGTTTTGTGCAGAAAAAACGCAATTATCTTTCCAATGAGTAGTTTTTTGAAATTCAGTCCAGATTGGGAGAAAATGAAGGCTCTCTTCCCTAGAAGCAGGCACAAAGGTATGTGGGAGTGACTCTGGTCACTTGCACAGTGTGTCATGAGAGCGCCTAAGGACTTGGATGCTTACACAATGTGTAATGGGAGTGATTGAGCTTGTACATGAGTTTTCTCCGTGTTTCTCGTGCTCCTCAAATGTTTTATTTGGTTTTTATGTTATATCTTGATAGAAAATTTTGAGTATGTGGTTAGAAAGGTCATGGTGTCTCTGGAAGCATATCAAGGTTGAAGATATCCAAGGGATAGTGGAATTAGTGTTTGATTTGGTTAAGATGCCTTCCTAAACCAAATCTGAAGCATGTGAAAGGAGACGTTGAGTATTCCATAACATGTAGCATTTACTGAGTTAATCATATTAGGAATTTGATAAATAGAGGAATACATTGAGTCTATTTGGTTGATTGCACTAGTGTGTGGAGTGAGTGAGAGCTCGGAGAAGAGCTTGCAAATTGTGTGAGCCATATTATGCATATTTACTGAATCAATTTGTAGTTGTAGCAACAGTGAATTGAAGTATATTTCAGCCATTATGTTTATGCAACAAGCAATTTTTTTGTGTGTGATTGCAGTAGTGATTGAAGAAATTTCTTTTCTCCTTGTGTGGAAATTTGTGTATGGAGTTTTGATGGCATCTATTGCTGCAAATTTATTTGTGCTTTGATGCTATGTTGCTACAGTGCTCATGTTGAGCAAGTTTTCAAAGTTCAATTTGAAAATAGATGAAAGGAAGCTCACATGGAGGTAGTGAAGGCATGGAGGCTTTGAGTAGATAGTGGCTTGGTGGATTCAGTAGAAGAAAGAGTTTTCTCCATCCAAAAGGAGTTGGATAGTCCCATCAGAGTGGGGTGAGGATTGGCTGATCGTGGTGGCCTTCAACGGATGGTAGTCTGAAGATCCAAGAGAGAAACAGGTTCCTGTCTAAAAGGAACAGAGTACTCTGAAAGAAGAAAGTATTCAAGACTCATTGGAGTGAGCTTATCCATGTATAATTTGTTCAACTATTAATAATAGAATTGAGTAGCACAACAACAACATGAAAGTTTTTTTCCCGGGATGGGTTTTCCACCAGAAACACTTGTGTCATTGTGTTGAATGATTTTGTGGTTTCATGTTTATTTTGTTGCACTAATATTTGATTATATGTTTAATTTTATGCATTCTCAAAGATTAAATAATTGGAGAAAAAGCTTATAAGTTCCCTCACTACTGATTCACCCCCTCCTCTCAGTAGTGAATATATTTCCAACAACTCCTCTAAATGCTCACTCAATTCATGGGTGTATAGGATCTTATTTACAGAAAATTAAATATATCATGATCAAACAACTTAGTTTTGGTTTTGGCTTTAGTGTTCATTTTGAACAAACTTTGATGTAAAAGGTATGGTAGACTTATCTTACAAAAAACAACTAAGTGACAAAAAAATCTCATGTGATATAAATAAATTTTGGAGTACCTTCCTTCACAAGTAAAGAAAAACTTGACAGTTCTTAGAGCATTGATCCATTCGGGCTTCAACATGCTCTGAGGAACTCCAATGCTCCAATTAGGGTTTTGATAATTTTCCTTCAAGAAGAAATTGAAATCTACATTTTGTACCCTCTGTTTTTTGAACCACTTCTCTCCTTCAATAAGTATCCTTGTTTCTTTCGCAATAGATTGTTTTGTGACCAAAAACCGTAAATCACTAACCATTTTTGTGCCACCATAAAAGGAATTAATAAAATCATGACACCAGCCCAGATTATATCCACTGAAATGGTGAAAAATGGGATGCCATCTTGCATTGGTAAAAACTATCATGATTTCTTCATAAGTATGAAACCACTCCATACCATCAGGTTCATATCATTTAACATGTCCAGACTTTCCCATTTATCAACTGAAACTACACCAAGCCATTGGTCACACATTGTAACTACAAACTAGTTACTTGGAAACATTGGAAATGGTTGTTTTACAAGTCACTACAATTTTTAGATTTAACTTCAAAACCATCCTCTAATACTTGGAAACCTCTTCAAATGTCACATTAGGCTTAACATGGGTTAAATGATCTAGAAAAAAGGTTTGGGTACTTTGAATGATAGAAAAGGTGGTTTAAAAACTTCATTTTTACAATTCTTATATGCGCTATGAAAATATTTTGTAGTGTGACCTGTAGCCAATTCATTCGATAGGATCCAATTGTTGAAGAACTTAGGAAAAACTTATATATAACTTAAATATACCTTTTTAAAATGCTTCTAAGCCTTATGCCACCCTTCCATACATTTTTTTTTAGCATAGCTCCAAAATTAACCCTTCACTATTTCTAAATGAAGTAGTCAACTGATCATCGAAACATTTGGACCCTTTGAGTAGATAAAAACTCAGTGCTAATAGTTGGCTCCAATGGGGATAATGTCTCCCCAAAAGGTAGTAAATAACACGTTGACCCCGAGCTTGATCCATTGGACCGAATGTCTCTGAAAATCTGTTTCAAAGGACTAAAAAGTTTCTATATGTTTTATTGAGAAATAATTATTCTAAAACCACTCAAATTAACCTAAATAAAAAGGAAACTAAAATATTTTCACACTAGGACAATCACCAATTAGAATATTATGGCCTACATTTTTGGCTTCAAATCCTTCAAAGTGTTGTCTCAACCTGCGAACTTCTTTAAAAATGGATATGTAGAGTGAATTGTGAAAATTTCTTTTTTTCAAAGCAAGAAATGTTTTAGGAAGCGTACATTCATTGGACCTCTGCTTAACTGAACCCCATTTAGGTCTTCCAAAATAAAATTATTCTTACCACATAAAATAATAATTCTGTAAGGTCCCTTCTATAAGTGATCAAACTTTCCATGCTTCCCCTTTTCCTCAAATCTAGCTTACCACTTTAAGACTAAATCCTAAATATTGAAATTATCTTCCTTTACCTTCTTGTCATGAATATTCTTGATTTTCTCTTGGAATAATTGATAATTATTATATACTTTCTCTCTTAGCTCCTAAAAGTCAATCAACTTATTGGTCCTTCTCTTAAAATCATTAGGTTCTGTATCATGTTCCTGCAATAGTCTCATCATTGGTACACTCAATGAAACTGGAAAAAAACACTTCTTTACCATATACCAACTGAAATGGTGATGTTCCAATTGATTTCTTGGTGTTGACCCTATTTACCCATAGTGAAAATTTCAACTTGGTATGCCAAGCCTTTTTGTTTTCCTCTAATAACTTCTTAATGATTCCAACTAGAATTTTGTTAGATGATTCGACCAATCCATTACTCTGGGGGTAATAGGTTTTTGAATGACTTAAGGTGACACGATAATCCTCACAAAATTTGACCATTTTATGAGATTTAAAAGACTAAGCATTATCTGTTATTATTTTTCTAGGGAAAACAAATCTGCAAAAAATACCTTCTAAAAACTAAATCACCACAATATCAATATCTTGTCTTGTCAGTATGGATTCAATCCATTTAGTGAAGTAATATGTGGCAATTAGTATCCACTTATGTTTCCCTAAAGAATGTGGATGAATTTCTTTGATGAAGTCCAACCCCCATTGCTTAAAAGGGGTTTCCACTGAGATACTCTTTAGAGGAAATGATAACAATTTTACTTTTCCTTAAAAAATATGACATTTGAAACAACTGTCACTTCTTTGTGTACATATGCAAAAATAGTTGTCCAATAATAGCCTACTCTAAGAATTCTATTTGTTGTAGTTTTCCAATAGTGATTTCCCCCGCAAACTCCTTGATGAAATTCTTCTACAATCCTTTTTGTTTCACTTTCAATTAGGCAATTCAAAAGGATTCCAGACGGACCTTTCCAATACAAATAACCACCAAGACAATAGAATTTTGTAGCTTTCAACTTCAATGACCATGCTCATGTTTTATTCATCCCCGGAGGAGCTTCTAAAATTTTCAAAACATAAATTATGTCACTGTACCAAGGGGAAGTTCTGAGTTCATCTGACATCTTGAAAACCAACCTCTCTTTTGTATCATTTGAAAATATTGAGAAAAATTTTATACCCAAAGTGTCACAATTTGTCTCGGCCATCAATTTTTCTAAACCCTGACCTTTGATCAACTTGATTGATTTAATGTCTAGATCATATTCTAACAGTCTTTCTATTTAATTACTCCTTCTTCCATCACTGTTCAACCAACTTGGAATATCTTTTATAACAACATTGGGGACACAAGTTATTACATGAGAGTGCATAATGTATACCCTAAAATCCTTCAATGCTTTCACGTATGCAAAAACCTATTTTTCCATAATATTGTACTTTAATTCTACATCTTTTAATGTTTCGCTGAAAAAAGAAATAGGTTGCTCTTGACTGTCCTTATTTTTCTACAACAATACTGCTAAAATGGTGTGTTTTAAAGCAAATGAAAAAACTAAAAATTCCTTTGAGAAATTTTGACTGATAAGAGAAAGGGCTTTAGTTATTGCTGATTTAATTTCTTCAAAATATTTCTTAGCTATAATTATTCCCTTGATTTCGATGTTTTTCAACATGCTATTAATTACCCTTAAGATTTTAGCGAAGTTTGAAATGAATCTTCATAGAAAATTTACTCGACCAAGGAAATACTAGACCTCTTTTTACTTCTGGGAAACTTGAGCTTTTGTATTTCTTCAAATATTTCTAGATCAATTCAGATTCCATCGTTAGATACTATATGACCCAATATCTTACCCTCCTTCATAAAAAAATGTGATTTTTTGGGGTTGAGTGAAATGCCAAATTTTCTGCACTTTAAAAATATTTGTTTGAGATGTTTTGAATGATCCAAATCAAATGGTGAATATACCGTGATATCATCCAAATGAACTACTACAAACTTATTTTTCTCTCCTAGAAAATCTATGTCCATTACCCTTTGAAATGTAGTTCCCATGTTCATCAATCCAAAAGGCATTTTGGAATGCATGAACATTCCCCATGGCGTAATATAAGTCATATTTTCTTGGTCTTTCAAATGCACCAATATTTGATAGTACCCTGAGAAACCATCTAGCATTGAAAATCTTTCTGAACCGACAACACTTTGCAATGTATGTTCCATCTTGGGTAGTGGATAATTATCCTTCAAAGGCACCTTTTTTAAATTTTAGAAATCCATTTACAATTGAATTTCCCCATTCTTCTTTCTCACTGGCACAAGGTTGGCAATCCATTTGGGGAATCTTAGAGAAATTATAATCTTAGCATCCAACAGTTTTTTAACTTCCTTCTCTATCAATGGCAACTGCTTTGGATTTATGCTTCGTAGTTTTTATTTGAATGGATTTTTATTTCCTTTAAGGCTATGGTGTCATGAATTATGATTTTATCATGCACCCTTAAATCCTCATATCTCCATGTGAACACAACAACAAACTCTTTCAATAATTCAACATATTTTCCCTTCTTCTCTCCATCCAAAGAATTAGAAATTTTAACAATTTTTGGCTCATTTTTTGTCCCTAAATTAAAATCCTGTAATTCACTGCTATTAGGCTTTATTTTTGTCTTAATAACCACATCATTTTTGAAAAATAATTTTTCCAAAAGCAGTAACCCACTAGGCAGGAAATTATTGCTTAGCTGAATTATTTTTTGATCACCTATAGCATTTAGAAAACCATCGGTATCAACATTTACATCTGAATCCACATCTTCATCAATAGGACTGTAGGAAAACTCATCGGTCATTTCCAAAAATCTATTTATTTTCTAGTCATATTAAAATACCTATCAATGTTTAATTTTGTTTGGAATAGATGGCATATGTCTCACCTCTATCTGATATTTCTTATTTGGGTAAATAAGAATTTTGAGCATACTAGCTACACTAGCTAATGAGTCAGCAATATAGTTTTCTTGTATGGAAATTGCTGGAATTTTAGGTTCACAGACTAAATTACCAAATAATTCCAAAACTTCATTTTTGTAGGCTCTCATCCTTGGATGTTTTTTCTGGTATCTCCCTTTGACCTAATTTATAATTAATTCAAAGTCCCAAAAAACACAAATCCTTTTATCCTTTTGTTCCTTAAGTATGTTCAAGCCAATGATCAAAGCCTCATATTCAACTACGTTATTAGAGAATTCAATATATGATTTAAAAGAATGCACTTGACTACCTCCATCTAGTGTAATTATCTATATACCATCCCCTGAACGATCTTTACAAACATATCCATCAAGATGCATGTTCCATGTCTCATTCTTCTCAGGTACCTACTCATTTTCTGTTTCTTGATCCTCCACTTGCTACTGGCTCCCTTCCTCCAAATTTAAGTCATTATATAGGATTTCTAACCCCAAATCAATATCCACAACATAAATAGGACGATTCTTTGGTTCAAAATTGCTACTCACCACATAGTACATCTGACCTCCCTTGTAAAGTCTCCTTATTTCTCCAAAAATAGAGATGGAAGAGTAGGACATGTCCATTTGAAGAGTTCCACCCACTTTGGCTGATCAAGAACGAGAAAGTAACATTTTGAATCTTGGTGGAATATCAACCACCTCAACCACCACCACCTTTTTTTTCTTCTTCTGGAATTTGAGTCAAATTTATAACCAGATCATTAATCATCCCTAAACACTTGACCTTTCTTGAATCAAAATAAAACAAATATTGATAAGGTCTAGTGGTATCAAGTCCTAGGTTATCCATAACAATATTTGGCATCAAGTTGTGTGATGACCCTGGGTCCAACATGTCATTATGAAAAACCATATCATGAATGTTAAAGTTGGTATAAAATGGGGGAACATCTTCATTTACTTTAGTTACATAAGGACCAAATAAAATGTAGGCGAGTCATCTTGTATACTCAAAAAATATTGAGTGTTGATGTTGAGTTTCTAATCCCTTTACCATTTTGACAATCTGTTCTTTATACTGCATATTTTTAACAACTCAACAAAAGGAATTGATATCTTAATCTTTCCTATCTCATTTTCCAAACTGAAGGAAGACTAAAATTTCTTCGAATATTTCACATTTCCCTCTTTCTAGCCTTCATCAATCTTCTTAGGTGCATCCTTCTTTGAGTCAACTTCTTTCTTAGGATCACCTCCCTTCTTAGGATCAACTTGTTTATGCTCAACTATAGTTTTACTGAAGGAGATTTGGAAACAACTACATTTCTTACCCTAATATTATATTGTCTCTGAAATTCAGCAACCATATTGTTGTAACCTTGCTAATATATCTTTGAGTCAAACATTAATTGGGTGATGTCCTTTTCTTCTGAAAACTCACTAGATTTATCATGCGCTTCTTTAGTAAAAAACACACGAGTTTCTTCATCATCAAAAAAATTAATCTGCTACTACTCAGTTTCTTCAATAGTTTCCTCATTAATAATATTCTTCGAAAATGAAGGTCTAACTGTTTGTTACTCATAAGGATTTATCTAATGAACCTAAGGTACATGTGACCTTCTGAAATTGGGATTTTAGACTTGGGTTTGAGGTTCACCCCTGGGAGGAGTTAACTTATCAACCAACCTTTCCATTGTTTTTAGCATGACATCAAATTTGGTATTTGTTGAAGAAGAAGGTTCACCTTTAATTACTTTCCTTTCAGTTCTCATTTTCACCTTTTTGGCCAACATATTAGTTTCCACTCCTATGGAATTAGTTTGCATATCTTCTAGTGTATCAGGGTTTATTTCTATTAATTGAAAAGAAAACTTTGCATCGAATGCATCTGGATAATGAATAAGAGCTAGTCCCAGAGGTGGCTTAAACTCAATTGGAATAGCATTATCAACTTTGTTAAACCTAGCAGAAAATTCCTGCACTATTTCACTTGGGTTTCTCTTCAAATTTTCATATTCGACCAAGAACTATAAAGGATTTTTCTTAACCTCCCATATTTCAAGGAGAAGTTGCTCATAATATTGAAAGTTTGCAATTAATCTTGCTAGCAATCCCGTGAACCATTTTTTAAATTCTCCTAAGAAGTTTTGTGAAAATAGACTCACCTTGACATCATGATCATCCACCTCTTCTAGATCTATAAAATCATTAAACTTATCCAAATGCTGCTGAGTAGTGAAACCCCTCTGTCCATAAAATTGTATCAAGCATTGGCCATAATTCTGTGGGAGGTCATGCAGTTGACTTGGCAAGGCGAAATGGGCATATGTAGCAGCCATAATTACACGAGATGAGGTTGAAGAGACTACAAAACTAGGAATTTGAAATGCAAATGACAAAGGAAATGAAGTTGTTGTTGTGACAACTGATGAAGCAGGGATATGAGATCCAACAAAAAAAAATGGAGCAGAAAATGATGGAATAGACAATGGGAAAGTAGTGGATTTAGATACAACTACCTGAAGCTCATGCAACAAATGTTCCAATTTCTAAAACTAGAGCCAAATATTCTTGTCTTCTTGTGATAAACTTAATTCTTGAAAAGAAACACTTGGAATAGAAGTTTTAAATCTTGTCTCACCAAGAACTACTTTTGAAAAATTAGAATATGATTTTGACCTAAATAAATTATGCTCAAACTTGAGATCAAATTGGATGTCTTTAATGGATTTAAGCTCTTTAGGTAGAGACTGAGACCTTTCTAGGTAAATCATTCCCGACTCCTTTGGATACTTCTTTTTTTTTAAAGTTTTTTAGGACTTGATAAGATCTTTGGTGGATTAGGATATGAGTTCCTCCATGTGTGAACCCTTCTATGTGCCAAAATTCCCAATGGATTCACCTTGAATTTTGAACCCTGGAGTCGCCAGATTAAATTGAACAGGCAATGCTGCGATCTAACTTTTTGTTTTCCCTCAGAAATTAGATCTGATCATTATAAATAGTTCTAGGGAATATGTAATTTTGTGTCCCCAGTATGGTCGCCACAATGTTATCACTCAAAATATCCTCTTGGCTATGAGAGAGAAACTCCTAAGGTAAAATTTTTAAACCAATCTTATAGATTGAAGGCTAGCCCCTTCAATCCAGAGAGGGTTCTCTCTGAAAACCTAATCACTAAGCTTAAAAATTGGTTGTGTCTTTAAAAAATGGCTATATCTTCAGTAGGGTTGTGTTGGAAATAGGGTTTGGTTGGGATGAAGCAATTAATCCATTGGGAAATGGGGTCAACAAATATGGTTTTAAGTGCAATTACCAATATATCGACTATATGAACCAAGATGGATAGAGGTAGTGTAGATGGTCGACTATAGACCTATAAAAGAATCATTTGAGATGGAAGTAGAATAAAGAGATAACAATCCACTCTATCAAGGCATGAAATATGAATCCTGCAAGCTTTAGAAGAAAGAGTGCAAATGTTTAAAATATATGAACCAGAGCATTAAAATAATGAATTTTGTCACATTACCTTATTTAAACATTAGAAGAAAAATCATAAATGGGCATCACATAGGAAGGAAAAATGTCACTAAAGAAACATAGACTGAGTACACCATCAGAAAAATATCTTTATCATTGATCATAATATTCTAGTCATCTTGGCACTTGTAAAAAATCATATAATTTGATAAACACACAACAAAAATACCTCTTTTGTTTCAGAATCCAACCTTTTTTCCTTCTTTCTGATATATTATATAGGAAAATTACATAAAGTTTCAAGATCCACTATGTTTAGAAACATAAATGTCAAATATTAAAATATCTCATAACATAATTTACAAAATATAATTTAAATCCTATTATTCTAGCTATTCGAACTTCAATTTGACATGTAAACAAAACAAAGCAACTATGAAAATTGGGTACGAGTTCTCAGTTTCTTTTCTAAAAAGGATGTTGAGTCATATAGCTATAATATGGGATCTAGAAATGTTCACTGATTTTTAGGATCACGCACCATCATTTCCATACGTAGACCTCCCTTGTAGCTATCCATGAGATACAATGAATCTGCATAATTGCCTCAAGTTATGCAACTGATTTAACACCTGTCTCCTTATTCCAAGGCATATCCTTCTTGTTGAATATGTAACCAAAACCATAGGAACTTCATCTGCGTTCTTACAATCCACAAAATCTTGTATAATATATTCATTCAGCCTTGGAGTATGCTAGCTCAATTGTCAAAAAGCTTCATTGAAGTATCACGAAATATATTAGTCAAAATTATGGTTTTATAACAAAATAAGTTCCCCTCTTTTTTAGATCTATATAATGCTTCACCAAAAATTTAGATATTCTCATTCTTCCATGGCTTCAACAGCTTGAGTAAGCAGGTTCAACTTGTCTTGATTTGTCTTTTATCTTGTAACCATTTTTCCACTCTCCTAAATGTTTTTGCTCACTGTTAGGATTTCATTTTTATTTCTTTTTACAAACACTATTTTTTATCTTCCTTGCAGTTTACTTCTTAGCCTTTGAAGACTCTACATCCTCCTCTTTATCAATAATTATTGGTTCCTTCATCCTAGGATTGAATTTTTCTTTAAAATCTAACCTCAAATTATTGGTAGGATGAGTATGAGGTTTTCTAAAATAGTGAGCCCTATGCTATGTTTCTCTTCTAGTATCCTTTGTCTCTATATGATTTGATTTCTCATCTTCTTGTACTAGTTTGCGTGGCCTTTTGGTTTTTCTTTCATAAACCCTAATCTTTGGTTCACTCACAGGGTTTTATGCATGCTCTTCCATGAGGATTTTATAACTAGATACGACCTTTGCTTTTGGAGGTAGGGTTTCGACATAGCTTTTAGATTTTATCTTCTTCTTATTTCTGGGTGTAGGGTTCCTCAAGGTACCTTGTCTCAACTTCTCTATATGCTTACTAAAATCATGTGTGTATACTATTTTTAAATCATGATGGCATATATCATGAGAAAAAAAATTAGTTCTGGGTCTATCTTTAGTGGTCGTTTTGAACAATCTTTTATGTAAAAAGTATGACAAACTGATATTACAAAAATGAATTAAGTGACATAAAAATCTCACGTGATATAAATAAAATTTGGAGTAACTTCCTTCACAAGAAAAGAAAAACTGCATAGCCTTTAGAGCATTGATTCATTTAGGCTTCAACATACTTTGAGGGACTCCAATGCTCCAATTAGGGTTTTGAAAAATTTCCTTCAAGAAGAAATTTAAATCTACATTTTGTACCCTCTGCTTTTTGAATCACTTTTCTCCTTCAATAGGTAACCTTGTAGCTTTTGCAATAAACTATTTAGCGACCAAAAACTGAAAGTCCCTAACTGTTGCTATGCTGTCATTGAAGGAATTAATAAAATCATGACACCAGCCTAGATTGGATCCACTGAAATGGTGAAAACTAGGCTCCCATCCTTTATGGTAAAAACTGGCATGATTTCTTCATAAGCTTGAAACCACTCCATGCCATCAGGTTCATATCGTTTAACATGACGAGACTTTCGCATTTCTCAACTGTAACTACACCCAACCATTGGCTACACACTGTAAAAACTACTAGAAACTCTCTTGTTCACTACAAACTAGTTACTCGGAAACACTTGAAATGACTGTTTTGCAAATCATTGTAGTTTTTAGGTTTAGCTTCAAAACCCTCCTCTAATACTTGAAAACCTTTTAAAATGTCACATCAAACTTAACATGGGTTAAATTACCTTGAAAAATGGTTTGGGTATTTTGAATATTAGAAAACGCGGTTTAAAAACTTCATTTTTACATTTCACGTAGGCGCTACGAAAATATTTTGTAGCACATACTATGGGCGCTATGAAATATTTTTATAGCGTTAGTTGTAGGCGCTATGGAAATATTTGATCGCACTAGCTGTTTTCATTCAATAGGCTCTAATTTTTCCAGAACTTAGGAAAAAAATGGATATAACTTAAATATACCTTTTTAAAATGCTTCTAAGGCTTATGCCACTCTTCCATACAATTTTTTTTAGCATAGCTCGAAACATAACCCTTCGCTATTTCTAAATGAAGTAGTCAACTGATCATTAAAACATTTTCACCATTTGGGTAGATATAAACTCAGTGCTAACAGTGTCTCCACTTGTTCACCCAAGAATCTAGAGCACACTTATGTCCATCTACTAATCCCATAGATATCAGAAACACACATACCATTTCCTCTGCTAACTAGGAATCCAGACTACACTGAGTTTCCACCTGCTTAACTCGGTAGGGTTCCATATCACACAGTGTCTCCACCTATTTACTCTTTTAACCACACTTCTGACCATGCTCCTGCTCCATTGCCAACAGTTATTCTAGTGTTCTCCTTCTATCTCAAGAGTTCACTTGCAAATCCCTATGTACCTAACCCAACATACACCCACAACCCACAACCCAGGTTTTTGATTCTTACAAGATCAACCACACTTATTTCCATCTTGCAATTTTCTCTCTTGCATATTACAATTCTTATTTCAGTTCTCATTCCAATCATGATATTTAATCCCCCCTTCCTTATCATTAAGTATCTTTTTCTCCATTGACCTCTCGTGGTCTCTTTCATGTTGACCACGAAGCACAAACTTGAGGAAACAAGGGTGGTATGAGCTTGTCCTCCATTTAGGAAGACCATACTCCACCTCCGTGCCTACCATTGGGTCCATTAACTCTAGTAAGGAAAATTGGTGGCCATTAAATGAACATCCTTGACTTAACCAATTCCTAAGAAAATCCTCCTTAAAACTCTGAATCCATGTCCACTCCTCATAAACAACCATTGGGTTTACATTTCCACAATATTTACATGAATTGAAATTCATAATGGTAATTACAAGAGGGATAGAAAAGGGGTTGTCTTAGACCCCACTCCATTAGAGGAACACCATCCTCAATGTTCTATACTTAAAAAAATGTCAACCATGTTCTATCCCGAGAACAAAATTTCACAGTGCTCTTTACCAAACACCAAATTCAAGAGTATTATATGTTGAATACGATGTTAATGGTGAAATTTATATACAAAACACCTTAGATTCATTTACATTTACATTTTCTCATCCAACAAACAAAAATGGGTATTATAACCTCATTTTCTTAGCCATCTCCCAAGTGGCTTCATCTAGACAAAAGTACCTCCACTACACCTTGACCTACTTGATTCCTCAATTTTAGAGCACGATCTGCCTGCGATCCATAATGCATAGTTTCTCTAGCTATAATTATTCCGAAGTTTCCACCTATATAATAGACCAATCAAAAACATGATTAAAATCATGTACACACTTTTTGGGTAAAGAGATATGGAAAATATCATGATCCTTCACTGTGGGTGGCATGACTAATTTGTAAGCCATTAGCCCCACTCTTTATAAATTATGGAATGGTACAAAAATCCTTGGTTCCAACTTAGCATAAGATCCAATATTTAATGAAATTTTCCTTGGTATGATGCAAAGGTAAACATGCTCCCCCACTTAAAATTCCTTGTGCATTATTTGTTGATTTTCATAGCTATTTTTCCTGTCTTGAGCTATTTTCAATTACTACTTGATAACAATTATTTCATGTTCCACCTCCTTCAACTTATCAAGTCTAATATGCACCCTATTCATTAGATCACTCTAGCTTATAATTGCATTTTATGCCATAAAAAGCCTCAAATGGATTCATCCCTAATGATTCTTGGTACTCATTATTATAGGAAACTTCTACTAAAGGTAGAAACTCTTCCTACCTCTTAGGCTGATGCATGACATACATTCTCAATATGTCTTCCAATACTTTGTTAACTCTTTCAGACTATCCATATGTATGATGATGGTATGATATATTGAAGGCTAACTATGTCCCAAAACCAACAAACAATCCTTTCTAAAACATGGACGTGAACTTACCATCATTGTCCAAAATGATCTTCTTGGTTACACTGTGAAATCTCACTATTTCTTTTATAAACATCTGAGCAATATCACTTTTTTGGTGAGTAGATTTAATAGCTTCAAAGTGAGATACCTTGCTCAAATTTTCTACCATCACCTTATGGCATCATGATGCCTAGCCATACTTGGAATCCTAGTGAAAAAAGTCCATTGAAATGAATTCCCACTTCAAGTCTGGAATCCTAGTGAAAAAAGTCCATTGAAATGAATTCCTAGTAGCAATCCTGTTGGGTGTCTACACTTTGCCTTCACATACTAGCACTCAAAGCATTTGATAATGTACTCAACCACATCCCTTTTCATGCATGGCCAATAGTATATCATTTTCATAGATATTACAATTTTATGGTAACTTGGATGACTTGGCTATGTTATTTTATGAAACTCATCAGAAATGAGTTTCTTCAAGTTTCCCATACAATGCATATACAACCTGGCTCTGAACTTCATGGTGAGAGATAATTTCTTAGTCATTGTTCCTTCTAGATCTTGATGCAAGAATTCTTCTATTGGTTGGAAATGCTCATATCGCTGCATTTCCTCTTTAATCATTTCTTGGATGTCAATTTCACAAGAACTTATATATTCCACATGAGCTACCTATAGCCTCCTACCAAGTGCATTAGCTACCTTGTTTTCCTTTCTTCATGTATTTGGTTTCAAAATCAAACTCACTAATCAAGGCTAACCACCTTGCTTGTCTTACTTTCATCTTGGGCTGATCAAATAAGTACCTTAGCCCTCCATGATATGACATTAAGATAGATATTATTCCCAAGAGATAATGCTTCCACAATTTTAATGCGTGCACTATCTCTGCCAACTCCAAGTCATGAGTGACATAATTTCGCTTATGCTCATTCAGATTTCTGGACTTATAACATACCACATGTCCTTCTTGCATCAAAAATCCACCAATATCTTCCTCCCAGGAATCCATGGACACCACAAAATATTTCTCTATATCTACTATCCTTAGTATCAATGAATGTGTGAGAAAAAAATTCAATTGTTCAAAAATATCTTCACATTCCAGTGTCCATTGGAATTTAAACCCTTTTCTTTGAAGTGTGGTGATTGGATATCCAATCTTTAAGAAGTTTCATGTGAATCTATATTGATAACCGGGAAAACCCATCAAGTATCTAAATTCTCTCACATTATAGGGAGTAGGTCACTCCAAAATGGCTTTGATCTATTCCAGATCTATTGTAGCTCCTTCCTTGGAGACAATGTGTCCTAAATACTAAAATTGTGACTAGAAAAATCAGACTTGTTGAGTTTGGCATAGATCTTGTGCTCTCTCAGCAATTACAACATTGTTGCTAAATTCTCTTCATGCTCCCACTTGGTTTTTGAATAAACCAATATGTCATCGATGAAAACTAATACAAACATGTCCAAATATGGACTTAAAACATTGTTCATTAAACACATGAATGTTGTTGATGAATTTTTGATCCCAAATGGTACAACCACAAATTCATAGTGCCCATTCCTACTTATGAATGTATTCAACTTTAATGTGCACTTTATGGTACCCATATCTAAAATTGATTTACAAAAATACACAACTCCTCTCAGCTAATCAAACAAATCATTAATCCTTGGTAGATGATATATTTTCTTAATTGTGGCTTTATTGAGCCTCTTGTAAACTATACACAATCTCAACATGCCATCCTTCCTCTTGAAAAATAATATATATGCTCCCTAGGGTGATATGCTAGATCTAATATATACTTTGTCCAACAACTTTTTCAATTTCAATTTCATCTCTACCAGATCTAGTCTACTCATTTGGTATGGAGATTTTGATACTAACATTGACACTAGAAATAATTCTATCGATAAATATATTTCCATGTGTGGTGACAGTCCTTGGATCTCCTCAGGGAACACATCTGAATTGTTTTAAGATCATATGATTTCCAAGTTATTTGTACTAATTTTTGAGTCGTTGGTCACTTGGAAAACAAACAACTCACATCCCTTCCTACTGCATTGCTTTAGCTACAACATTGTTATTTGTTGAACTGTCACTGGTTCTCTTTTTTCTTGCAATGTTATCCTTTCCCCACCTTCATTAAGACACTCAATAGACTTGGTGTAGCAGTCGATCTTGAATCTGTGGGTCATTAACCAATCTGTTTCGAATAGGACATCATATGATCCCAACAGTAACATGTTAGTATCTGCAGTTTCAGGCATGGGATCTACAGTGACTAGTGTTAAGTTATGGTATGTTCTATGCTTAGAGCAATTTACTTTTCTTTCTTATTATTATTCACAGATTAGCAATCACATGTGCATAAGTAAAGTGCGGATAGAACATTAAATGATCAACAAAAAACAAGCCAAGACAAGAGACACAAGATGTGGTGGCTAGCCAGGGACAAACCCCACAATGTGTGGGGAAACCCTTTGATCAAATCTTCTTTTATCTTCAATAATTTAGTAGAGAGAAATAGTACAATAAATATGATTTATATCAGTAGTAGCAAACCCTAGATCAGCAACATCAACATTAATGGCTTCATCATCAAAACTAGTGCTAGCCGATATCTCGCAAACTGACCGTCGGATCAGCTTCATTCCACCACAAAAAAATGTGGCCTTCAGAGGAGGTCTAGATGGACCTATAGTGCAGTTCAGAAGAGGAGGTTTGATGGTCAATGCTGGTCAAAGTTTGGATTTGCAGTTGCAGCTTCAGGTTCAACAGCTTCCTTCCACATGTGTGAGAGAGAGACTCTTTTCTGCGTAGGAGAGAGAGAGATGTGATGAGATGAGTGAGTGAAAATGAGGAAAAGTCCTCCTGTATTTATACACAACTGTTGATGTTTGAATAGATGCGACTGTTGGGCTTCTGACCCTACATGAGTTGTAGGTCGACTTGATAATAATTCCATAATCAAAATAAATTCATATCTCCATAAATACTTATCAGAATCAGATGATATTTAGATCAATCCTACACCTCTCGATGAGAGGAATCTAATGAAACTATTAACAGCCATGAGTAATATGACCCACATGGATTTTGGCCCTAGTTGCCAATTTTAACACTCCCTCTCAACTAGGGAGAATTCCATCTGCAATCTGTCTGTCGGTCGCTACTATTCATCCATCAAATGCACTACCCTATATAGCTTGACCCTTGCCCTGCTCTACCCTATTCTGCCTGTTCTTCTTTATTTTGTTCTACCCTGTACTGATCTGTACTACTCTGCTCTATTCTTCTCTACTCTGCCTTGTTCTGTTCTGCTCTGTTTTTGTTTGAATTATGAAGAAGAAGAAATGATCGAGGATGTATCATACTGACTCAAAGTCAGTCTCAGAGTATGTACCACTAGTCCCAAACCAGTCTCAACCAACTTGAAGTCAGTGTCATGGTGAGTACAACTCCTACCACTGGTCCCAGACCAGTATCATTCTCCACTGACTCAAAGTCAGTCTCAAAGTGCGTACCACTGGTCCCAGACCAGTCTCAACCGATCTGAAGTCAGTGTCATAGTATGTACCACTCCTACCACTGGTCCTAGACTAGTATCACAATCTCAGAGAGTGTACCACTGGTCCCAGACCAGTCTCAACCGACCCGAAGTCAGTGTCATAGTATGTACCACTCACCGGTCCCAGACCAATATTGCACTGACTCGAGGTCAGTCTCAGAGTATGTACCACTGGTCCCAGACTAGTATCATTAATCCTAGATCAATGAAGGTCATCCTAGCATAGGGAGTACGATAGATACAACGATGCATCCATCGGTACTACTATGGTCCCTAACTTCATTTCCCTACTCATTGATCAAATGAGAGGTACTTCCCATGAGTCCTTGACTGCATGGGTAGGATGCCTTGACAGGAGAACTTAATCAATCCCATCCTCATAGGAGAACTAATCATCCTGCTACACAATCGCCATGGAGAACATGTCATCTAGGCCTCACAGGAGAACTAATCGTCCTGCTACATAATCGTCATGGATAACACATCATCTAGACCTCATAAGAGAACCAATCATCCTGCTGCATAGTCGTCATGGAGAACACATCATCTAGACCTCATAGGAGAACCAATCATCCTGCTACATAGTCATCATGGAGAACACATCATCCAGATCTCACAGGAGAACCAATCATCCTGCTACATAGTCGTCATGGAGAACACATCATCTAGACCTCACAAGAGAACCAATCATCCTGCTACATAGTCACCAAGGGGTGTACATGTACACCACCAGGGGATAGTGAGTCACCCTGTGGTCATATGTTGCTCCAAGAAGTACCCCGCACCCCGCCAGAGCTCCCAAAGCTCAATGCATCATACAGGACCCTCATCGGAGGTTCTTTGAACAACACCAAGTTGTTCTTGGAAAGTCAGGAATTTGACTTTCCATAGGGGCTTTGTCAAAATGTTGGCAACTTGTTCATCTGTATCGATATGATGGAGCCTTATAGCTCCCCACTGCACCATATCTCGAATATAGTGGTACCTGATATCGATATGCTTGGAGTGATCATGAAATACGAGATTTTCTGATAAACGAATCCCACTTTGGTTGTCACATAGGATCACGGTGGTATCCAATGTAAATGCAAATAGCTCACTGAAGAGCTTTCACAAACACACTGCCTCATAGGAGGCCATGCTAGCAGCAATATACTTTGCTTCAGTGGTGCTCAAAACCACCGACTTCTGCTTCCTGCTCATCCAAGATATCGAAGCAGACCCCAAGGAGAAACAACACTTGGAAGTGCTCTTACGATCCTCCACATTGCCTGCCCAATCAACATCAGTATGCCCAAGTAGTCTCACATCTCCGGCAGTGTATCTTAACCCATAAGTGATTGTGCCCCAAAGACATCTCAAAAGATTCTTGGCATCAAGCCAGTGAGGCTCAACCAAATATGAGCTCACCATGCTCACTGCAAAACATATGTCCGGACGGAGGTTCACCAAGAACATCAACGCGAATGAGTTTATGAAACTCAAAGGAATTTCCCAAATCGGGTCCAACATCACTACCATATAACTTTTGAAAGTTAAGATCGAGGTAGTCACAGGCTTGCAGTCCACCATACTGAATCTTTCCAATATCTTCACCACATATTTTCCTTGAGATAGGAAAATTTCCCCTAGCTTCTGCCATACTTCAAGTCCTAGTAAATAATGCATCAGTCCTAGATCCTTCATTTCAAATTCAGAAGCCAACTCCCTCTTACATTTGTGAATAAGAGGGCCTGTGCCTATTAGGAAGAGGTCATCCACATACAACACCAGTATGAGAGGTTTGTCATCTTCAACTTTAAAATAAAGATTAGGATCTGCTTCTCTCCTAGTGAATCCCAGCTTCATCAAGTAGCTATCAATCCTCTCATACCATGCTTGAGGTGCTTGCTTCAGCCCATAGAGAGCTTTCTTCAACCTATATACATGAGATTTTCAATCATAAATCTCAAATCCTTCGGGTTGCTCCACGTAGACCTCTTCTTTGATCGAACCATGCAAGAACGTGGTCTTGACATCCATCTGATGTAGGTTCCATCCTTGTGAAGCTGCAAGGGCTATGATTGAGCGGATGGTCGTATATCTGGCAACAGGTGCAAATATCTCATCATATTCTATACCTTCCTTTTGGGAGAAGTCATGAGCAACAAAACGAGCCTTATACTTTTTTGTACTTCCATCTGCTGCATGCTTTATCTTGTAAAGTCATTTTCAAGTGACAACTACCTTGTCCTAGGGTTTGGGAACTACTTCCCAGACATCATTCTTCATAATAGACTCATACTCTTCGGCCATAACATCCTTCCATACTTGATGCTTGACAACATATGATAATGATGAAGGCTCATTTTGTATGATCGTGCTCATGATAGTCAGGTATCCCTGATACCTGTTAGGTTTCTTACTTTCACAGAAGGTTCCTTTGGGTGCAGCATGTCTTTCAGCATCATCAAGTAGTCCCATAAGCTGTGAAGGCCTCTTCCTATAAGAGGAAGGCTCAAGTGGATAAATAGGATCCATGGGTTCCTCCACATCAGGCACTGTTACATCATCTACCCATAGAAACTTCGAAAGTCTTTGATCATAGATCATGGCACAGATAGCTTCCACAATCGTACGGTTCTTCCTTTCCACCACACCATTCTACTCAGGAATATGTGGTGTAGTAGTCTCCCTATTAATTCCAACCTCAGATATGCCTGAGTGAACAACTGTAATATATCGTAGGTCTTGCTTTGGCTTGAGGGGAATGGTCCCCTTTTGAGCTTTCCTTCAGCACATCCTGGATATACACCTTCTTTCTCTACTCGGAATTCAGGCATCCCTATCACCATTTGTCTTACATTGGGTAGAGATTTATAATGAAGGTGGGCAAACCTCCGATGCCAAAGTTCAGACTGAAGAGATGTGTCATAAGACATGACACCTACCGAACTTCCACCGACCTGATATAATGAATCAACATGAAACCCAAGAATAAAGGAATTTTTAGCATTATTTTTCCATATACGTACCTTGCCATCACTGAAGGTTACCTTGTAGCCTTTGTCTTCCATTGTCGAGATGGACACCAAGTCCTTTTTGAGGTCAAGTGAATTTAATACATCCTGGAATTTCTAGCCTTCTTGAATGGTTGTCCTCTTCCTTGATTTCTAGCAATAATTTTACCTTTGCTATTAAATTTCAAATTCCTTTGATTTCCATCAGAGGGATTTTGATCATTGTCCCAGTGTGATTCCTTTCTATCAAGGCACTCCCTTGCATAGTGACCTGCTTTATCGCGAATGCAACATCGTCCTTTTCTTCCACCCTTAGGTCCAGCCTTTCTTTTTTATTTAGTCTCGAAATTATTTCTTTTCTTAGCATGAGAAGAAAATGCAACAGGAGGACCTTTAGGCATGGGAATTTCTTACTCTTCTACCCTTGTTTCTTCTTGGATGCATCTAGCCATTAATTCCTCAAAACTAGGAATTACATTATTGTTCAGAAGAGTAGTCCTGAACATGTACCATTTGGATGGTAATCCTCCAAGAGTCATGAGTACCATTTCCCTATTAGTAATAGTCACCCAAATAGATAGGAGATCATTCCTGATCTCGGTGATTCTTAAGAAGTATGCTTGCATACTCTCATCTTTACCCTTCTTAATTTCCTTCAGCTTATTTCTAAGAAACAAAACTTGATTTGCATCATTAACTTTAAATAAACTCACCAGTCTATAGTAGATTTCGTTAGAGGTGTTTAGGTCAGAGATGTAGGCCACCAAACACTTTTCAATAAAGTTCCAGATGACCTTCTTTGCTTTGAATACTCTGGTTTTCCATTTGTTCCTGGCAGTAGTGGATGCATTTGATGGAGACTCAACAATATTGCCTCTCACATGGTCCAACACTCTTTGATCTTCTAAGGTTAGATTGATAGACATCTTCCATCCATGATAGTCAGCTTTCTCATGGAGCTTGTCATCGGTAGGAAAGAGTGATGAGGACCCCATAGTTATTTTAGGATAGCCTTGCCAATCTTCTCTTCGGTGATTGCTCTTGCTCTTGCTCAAGCTTTGTCTTCACCTCAGCTTCGATACCATGTTAAGTTATGGTATGTTCTATGCTTAGAGAAATTTACTTTTCTTTCTTATTGTTATTCACAGATTAGCAATCACATGTGCATAAGTAAAGTGCAGATAGAACATTAAACGATCAACAGAAAACAAGCCAAGACAAGAGACACAAGATGTGGTGGCTAGCCAACGACAAATCTCACAATTTCTGTTATGCTCTTAACCTGCAAAATAATACCCAGATACAGAATATGCGAAGAAAAGATACCCAGAACACAGAATATGCGAAGAAAAGATACCCAGAACACATAATAGCAATGATTTTATTATTCAAAGAGCAATGTTCACATGCCCCTTCGAGGGGGAAACCTCCAATAGAGCAGAGCTCGATTACAAAATAAGACACGATGCTCCTCGCAGGGAGTCTCTATCCTTTATATATGACTCATACATGCAATACCACGGGCCAATACCATGGGTTTTATTAATACCATCTATCTAATACTACGGCCCATTTGCAACTAACTGTGGTCCCGTCATTAATTGCGGGTTAACCACTTACAAATATTAATATGGGCTTTATTGAATCTTGACTATGACGTGATCCCATGACATAAATAAGGGGGTTAGGGTGGGACCCTAACATGCCCTCCCCCTTAAGACTAGCCTTGTCCTCAAGGCTGAAGCTGCGGAAACTGCTGAAGAATAGTGGCTGGTTCCCAAGTTGCATCTTCCGGAGAGGTGTCTTTCCATTTGACGAGGACTTCCTTAATCATGTGGCCGCGCAGTTGCTTGTCTCGTGTGTCTAGAACCGGTTCGGGTTGAAGCCAGATTGACCTTTCTTCGTCCAATTCAGGTAGACTGGTTTGAACTTGGAAATTGTTCCCAATCACTTTCTTGAGGCACGATACATGGAAAACTGGATGGATTTTTGCCGTCGGTGGCAAAGCCAGCTTGTAAGCCACTTCTCCAATGCGCTGAAGTACTTGGTATGGTCCGTAGAATTTTGGAGAGAGCTTTTGACAACCCTTGTCTTTGAGTGATGTTTGCTTATATGGTTGCAACTTCAAAAAGCCCTGATCCCCTTCTTGAAATTGGTGCTCTGAGTGATGTTGGTCGGCCTGTTGCTTCATGCGGTTCTGAGCTTGATGAAGATTCTCTCTAAGATGGGCGAGCATGGTTGCGCGGTGTTGTAGGAGTTGATCCACTGCTTGTACTTTGGAGCACCCCTTGAGATAAGAAGTAGGGGAAGGCGGAAGTTGACCATATATGGCTTCATAGGGAGTCATTTTGGTGGTGGCATGATAGTTGGTGTTATACCACCATTCAGCCAGAGGTAACCACTGTACCCAAAGGTGTTGCTTTTCTGAGGTGAAACACCTAAGGTAAGTTTCTAGACATTTGTTGACGGCTTCGGTTTGACCATCTGTTTGCGGATGATATGAAGTACTGAGTTTGAGTTGAGTGCCTTGTATTCTGAAGAGTTCCTGCCAAAAATTACTAGTGAAGATCGGGTCGCGATCAGACACAATAGAAGTGGGCATGCCATGCAGTTTAAATATTTGATCCATGAAAGATTGAGCAAACAAAGTTGGTGTGAACGGGTGGGTAGGGCACAAAAATGAGCATACTTCGACAGGTGGTCCACCACCACCATGATGACTGACTTGTTCCTGCTTTTGGAAGACCTGTAATGAAATCCATAGAAACCTCCGTCCAAATTGATGTCGGAATGGGTAATGGTTGTAATGTGCCTGGTGTGTTGACCGTTTCCCCTTTGTGGCGTTGACAGACATCACATTCTGCTACAAAAGTAAGGATGTCCTTTTTCATGCCGGTCCAAAAAAATGATCTTCTGGTGCGAGCATAAGTTTTCTGAAAGCCCGAATGTCCTGCAATGGGAGATGAGTGCAATTCAGCCAATATGCGACTTTTGAGGGTTGATGTTGGTGATATTACGACTCTGTCCCTGTAGCGAAGAATATCATCCTGCCAGGAGTAATCCTTAATGGAATTTGGATCTACCTGCAATTGAGAAATGAGTTGGGATAGCCCTGGGTGTGAAAACCATTCTCTGCGAGCTTCTTCAATCCATTCTGGAATGGGGAGGGAAATTGCTAGCAGAGTACTTTCTTCCTCAAATTGGCGAGATAATGCATCTGCTACCCTATTGTCTTTCCCTTTCTTGTAAATGATCTCATAATCATATCCCAGCATTTTGGCGAGCCATTTATTTTGTTGTGGGGAAGATAGGCGTTTCTCCAGAAAATATTTAAGACTGTGATGATCTGTGCGGATTTGGAAACGTCGCCCCAATAAGTAAGGTCGCTAGGTGTCGACTGCATGTAAGATGGCCATCATTTCTTTTTCATAGGTAGATTGGCCCAGATTCCTCCCACTTAGTTGTTGGCTTGTGAAGGCCAAGGGTCGCCCTTCCTGTATTAAGACTGCCCCAATACCTGTCCCCGAAGCATCACATTCAATGACAAAAGATTTGGTGAAGTCAGGTAGTGCTAATACTGGAGTGGAACACATTGCATTTTTTAGAGCTGTAAATGCCTGTTGGGCTTCCTCATTCCAGAAGAAGGAATTTTTCTTTAGGAGTTGAGTGAGGGGCTTCGCTATGCGGCCATAGTTGCGGACAAATTTACGATAATAGCCGGTGAGTCCCAAAAATCCTCTCAAGCTCTTCAAGGTCTTAGGTTGAGGCCATTCTTGCATTGCCTGGATCTTTTTGGGGTCCACCTTGACACCTTCCCGCCCCACAATGTGGCCCAAATACTCAACTTCTTCCATGCCAAACGAAAACTTGGACATCTTGACAAATAATTTATGTTGGCAGAGCAACTGCAAGAGTAGATCTACATGCTGAAGATGTGCAGCCCAAGTGCCACTATAGATGAGGATGTCATCGAAGAAGACCAGGACAAATTTTCTGAGATATGGTTTAAGAATGTGATTCATAAGGCTCTGAAAAGTAGAAGGGGCATTACAAAGACCAAATGGCATGACCAAAAACTCATAATGGCCTTCATGAGTTCGGAAAGCAGTCTTGGGAATGTCGACTTCCTTCATGCGAATTTGGTGGTAGCCTGAGCGAAGATCCAGCTAGTGAAGAATTGAGCCCCATTGAGTTCGTCCAGCAAATCATCAACCACCGGGATGGGAAATTTATCTTTGACTGTCAACTTATTGAGGGCCCTGAAGTCAGGACACATCCGCCACTCTCCGTCTTTCTTGAGCACCATGACGACTGGGGATGAATAAGGACTAATGCTGGGACGAATGACATCTGCTTCCAAAAGTTCCTTGATTATCTTTTCTATTTCATTCTTTTGGGTGAATGGATATCTGTATGGCCGCACATTTGGGGGTTGGGCCCCTGGAACCAATGTGATGCTATGATCATGTTCCTCTCGCGAGGGTGGGAGCTCCTTAGGCTTGTCAAAGACCTGCCGATGTTTATTTAAAATTTGTTGCATCTCAGGATGAATTTGCGGGGACTGGGTTTCAATGACCTGGATAGCATTAAATTGAGCTACCACTCCATGATTGCCCTTTTTTAACAATTTTTCCATCCTATGCGAGCTGATGATCGAGGGGGCTCCCGCCTGGAGTCCACGGAGGGTATGTGTGCAGTTGTTTTGTTTAAAACTCATATATAACTCCTGGAAATCCATTGTGATTGGCCCAAGAGTGCGGAGCCATTCTGCACCGAGGACAATGTTGCATCCCCCCATGTGGATGGCAAACATGTGTGTTTTCAACTGATAATCCCCCATTTGAAGTTTGACATTTTCACAGCGGCCTTCACATTTCATGGTGCCCCCATCCGCGATTTGGACTTGGAAGTTAGAAACTGCATGTACAAAACAATGCACTGCGTCTGCGACTTTTTGATGGATGAAGTTATGGGTACTTCCACTATCAATCAAGACTACTACTGGGCGATGTTTAAGAAAACCCCTGATTTTGAGAGTTTGAGGGGAAGAAATTCCTGCCAACGCATTTAGCGAAATAACGGGTCGTCAGATACAATCTCCTTTTGGTTGTCCTCTTCTATCGCCTCAGGTTCCTCAAGTGGTGGATCTTCCTCGGTTGAGCTGTAGTCAGTGGCATCTATTTGAAAAAACTTGGGCTCCTTGCATTTATGACCCGGGGAATATTTTTCATCACAGTAGTAACATAGTCCTTGCTTCCTTCTTTCGGCCATTTCCGCAGGTGACAACTTTTGGATCTTCAGTGTCTGAGTCGTGTTGTGAGCTTGTGGGGAACGACCTTTAGCGGGGAAATTGGGGCGGCTGTATTGGGCTGATATTGCACGTTCCACCTTACGAGCTACCTGGCAAGCCTCCGTCCACGTGGGAGGGTGGTGGAGTAGAACTTGAGCTTTGATGGCTTCTTTAAGACCGCTGATAAAACATTCCGTGTAGAACTCATCTGTGAGACCCTTAGTGCGGAAGGCTAAGGCTTCAAAAGCGGTAATATATTCATCCACTGTACCCGTCTATCGGAGCTTAGTGAGACGCCCCAAAAAAGAGTCTTCCTGTTCAAAGCGATCTCGAAGAGCTTTGGTAAATTGGTCCCAATTCTGAAAAGGTCCATTGCAACGTTGATGCCATTCCCCCCATTGCCATCGTTCATTGTCCAAGTACATGGTTCCCACCATAAGCTTAGTCCCATCATCTAGGATACGATTCAATTTGAAATACTGCTCCATTTGTGCTAGCCATGCGGACGTGTGAGAACCGTCAAATTTATGCATATCCAACTTGGGAGGTCGTTGACTGGGTGGTGGATGGGTGTGCCAGACATGAGGAGAATGGCTAGACTCACCCTCATGGTATTCATGGCCATTAGACGCCTCCTCTTGGGCTGGCTCCTTGCCCTTCTCGAGTACTTTCTGTACCTGGATACTTAGTCCGCCAATCAGACGGTTGAGGGAGTTCAGATCTTCTTCAATTTTGTCTAGCCTTTCATTGGCCATCGCTTGAGCTCTAGTTTCTACCATACACCAACTTGATGAAAAATTGGGACCGCCAATTTTTTTTTTTTTTTTCTAATAAATTGAATGGTACCACCTTGCTCAGCTCGTCGTCCTGATGCTGATGGGCTAGATCACCAATAAGCGCCTCGGAAGATCTCAGATTTTTTTTTTTTTTTTTTTTTTTTTTTTTTTTCGGAAAACTCCTAAGGGAGTTTTACTCCTTGATCAATACTGCAGTCGCCAAATCCTCAAAATGTCAATGCTGCCAAAAGTCCTGCGAAAAGTATACCTCGGTACAGGAACCCTTCACAACAACTCCGATCTGGTGGATCTGAGAGATCTGAATGGTGGAACAACTGCTGCTGCGGATCTGATGGAGCGGCGGGGCTAATGTTTGCTGCTGCGGCACTTCTTTGCACACGCAGATCTGGAATAGATGATGTGTGATCCAGCAATAGAAAAGGGAACTATGGTCTTGAGGAGTGTCAGGTGCTACAGATCGCAATATACATAAGGGTCTGACAGTAGTACTCAGCCCAATGTTTTAGGGCTCTAACTAAGGAGGATTGACCGTACCCTTAGCCGTACAACCCGACTACCCTATCGTACGGGCGAGTAATCTCTCCGAGTGCTGTTCTCGGTGTACTGTAGCCACAAGACGGCCGAAGGTTTATCTATGGCGAGGTTTCAAGGGAGCCTAGGGGGCTTCCTATATACCCCGAGGGTACGTGGAAGACAGTCCGTGCGCGGTTCTGTCTAATGCGCTACTACTCGAAGGGGTACCCACAGGGGTTACAAGGGAGTCCAACAGACGTGACCACCTCTTGTATTTCCTGCGTGCATGCCTCCCCAAATCCGCAGGTTTATGCGCTCAACGACAGATCCCGTGGTTTAAAGACGCCAGAACATGTCTCTAGCCAAAATTTTTTTTTTGCTAAAAATTGGAGATCCCACCGAGCCCTAGAAAGTGCTCTGATACCACTTGTTATGCTCTTAACCTGCAAAATAATACCCAGATACAGAATATGCGAAGAAAAGATACCCAGAACATAGAATATGCGAAGAAAAGATACCCAGAACACAGAATTGCAATGATTTTATTATTCAAAGAGCAATGTTCACATGCCTCTTCGAGGGGGCAACCTCCAATAGAGCAGAGCTCGATTACAAAATAAGACACGATGCTCCTCGCAGGGAGTCTCTATCCTTTATATATGACTCATACATGCAATACCACGGGCCAATACCGTGGGTTTTATTAATACCATCTATCTAATACTACGGCCCATTTGCAACTAACTGTGGTCCCGTCATTAATTGCGGGTTAACCACTTACAAATATTAATATGGGCTTTATTGACTCTTGACTATGACGTGATCCCATGACATAAATAAGGGGGTTAGGGTGGGACCCTAACAATTTCTGGGGAAACCCTTTGATCAAATCTTCTTTTATCTTCAATAATTTGGCAGAGAGAAATAGTACAATAAATCTGATTTATATCAGCAGTAGAAAACCCTAGATCAGTAGCATTAGCATTAGCGACTTCATCATCAAAACTAGGGTAGTCGATATCTCACAAATTGACTGTCAGATCGGCTTCATTCCACCACCAAAAAATGCAGCCTTTAGAGGAGGTCTAGATGGACCTACAGTGCAGTTCAAAAGAGGAGGTTTGATGGTCAACACTGGTCAAAGTTTGGATCTGCAGTTGCAGCTTCAGGTTCAGCAGCTTCCTTCCACATGTGTGAGAGAGAGACTCTTTTCTACGCAGTAGAGAAGAGCCTCTTTTCTGCGCAGGAGAGAGAGAGATGTGATGAGATGAGTGAGTGCAAATGAGGAAAATTCCTCCTGTATTTATACACAACTGTTGATGTTTGAATAGATGCGATTGTTGGGCTTCTAAGCCTACATGAGTTGTAGGTCAGCTTGATAATAATTCCATAATCAAAATAAATTCATATCTCCATAAATACTTATCAGAATCGGATGATCTTTAGATCAATCCTACACCTCTCGAAGAGAGGAATATAATGAAAATATTATCAGCCATGAATAAGATGACCCACAAGGCGTTTGGCCCTAGTTGCCAATTTTAACAACTAGGCATGAATTCACCACATTCTTAACCCATTTCTTAGCCTTGGTTGCTAGGTGAACTAACCAAGATATTTCATGTGCTATACTACACAACACACACTTCTCTACAACTAGTGGACTTATATAACTAAAATTTGAGCTAGGGTTAATAAAAAATTGAAACAAATTGGTTATTGATCATACCTTACATTTTGATCACTGAAGCTTGGTGATAAACTTGTCTATTGTCCAATGCTGCATAGATGTGTGGTATACTCCAAGCCACATCATTTACTGTCTTCACTTCCTGCACATTATATAACATTGAGCTTTTATTTTTTCACTGGGGACAATCTCTCTTCTTATGGTTTTCTCCACAAGTCCAACACTTCATAAGATCTCTTTCGAAACTCTTTGTTTCCTCTGCTATAGGCTGAAATATTTTGTCTCTACTAGCAGTAGTGGATTTATGCTAAAAATTTCCCCTGATGGGAGTGGAAAAATTTACATTCCTTCCTCTAGGTTGTTGTATTGCAACTTTATACCCTTTTCCTTTAAATTTGGGCTTCCTTTTTCTTTCTAAACAGTGTGGGACTCGTTCCTATGCTTGGACTATTCATACCAATGCTTCATATTTTAGATGGTGTCCTCCAAAGTTCGTGGCTCATCAAACTACATTGTGTCCTTGAATTCTTGTGGCAACTCATTAAGATAACTTCGAATATTTTCCTCTTCATCCTTGAGGTAAGGCACATACATCAACATCTCCAAGAATCTATTTATGTATTCATCAACTTTCAGCTGCCCTATCTTGTGCTCATAAAATTCTTCGACCTTGCTACCATAGTCCCTTTCAAATAGGTACTTTTCCAGGAAATACCTCTCAAATATCCTCTAGGACAATTCTTTCTCTTTTATATCTTTTACATTACTTAAATATTCCCAATAGATATCAGCCTTGCCATTCAGGCTAAAGATGGCTACTCTTGCCTTCATATTTTCAAAGTAATTATGGAATTTAAAATATTTCTTCATCCCTAGCAACCATACTTTTGCTTCCTATGCCTTATTCATCTCTCCATAAAATGTAGGAGGTTTTTCTTTCTTAAAATATTTTGGCATGAAATATTTTCCTTTCTTCTTCTGCTAATAATGCCTTTTAATTGCATCACTATACATGTGCCCACAACTACATGTCCTCTTCTGTGGAGTACTTAGTGGAGATTCACCTCTCACTGTATCCTCTCTTTCTTTCTTATGCCTCTTCGTAGACCAACTACCTTTGCACCATCAGTCTTTAATTCATGCTTCGATGGGCCTGATGATCCTTATTTGTATTTATACTTTCCTAGGTGGCTAGCACCTAACTCATGCCACTTCTTACTTTACAAGTCTGGAAGACTTGGGAATATAACTACATTTACTTCATCTTACTTATACTGAGATCTAACAATCTTCTCATTGTCATCCTTACAGCTTCTTAACTTATTCCTTAAACTTTTGAGAGTGTCCATCTAATCAAAGGAGCCTTCCTCTCTCCTCTTTCCAACTAACTCCTCTTCCATACCTTACTGAGGCATTTCGGTATTGTACTACACCATTTGATGCTCATCCATTCACTCACTTGTTGTTTGTTTGTGCATTTTTATATGTTGTTACGCGCATATAAACATTACCTTTAAGAAATGTAATTTAGAACATTTACCCATAACCTTGGATTAATTGAAATAATCCTCTGGATATAAGGCTATATGAACACCAATTTTCAAGTTAGTGTGATAGTTAGAAACAAAATAATAGATCAAAAATCTATCTTGCCAATCACTTATCATCCCATCACTTTGATGTTAACAAATACTAGCATACAATGCATAATCTAAAATCAACACACACAACAAACAAACCTCCTTTAAGGACTACACTATGTAATAAAGCTCCAAACCTAATAATTTCTAAGCACATCTAGTTCCAATGTTGAACCATGCTCTGATGCCACTCTTTAACACTCAATCCCACCACTTATCCATTTTTAGGATGATAGGAGGTGTTGCTTTTCTATAACCCAACCTCCATGGTCTCGTTATGGAAATGGGGTTACAAAATTCCTCCTTTTCTGAAGTTAGCAAAACTAAAATTTGATAACCTGATCATGTTTAACTCATTGAGATATTTCTGGCAATATAAATTTTATCAAAATTCAATACTTGGATCAAAAGTTATGTCCTTTTAAAGTTTTACCATTTAAACCCTATGACATAGGCAAGGACCTACCACATGCCACCCACGTGTTGCCCACGTGCACCCCACCTTACCTAGGTGCTTCCATGTCGCCCCTAGGTGCCAACATGTCCATAACATAGGTCCACGTGGAACCTGCCATGTGACTTAGCCTGCGGTCCCCCACAAGTATGACCCTTGGTGTGATATGTTAATATTTCACGTAATTTAAAATTTAGGAAAGTATAGCATTCCTAGGACTTCTTGCATGGAAAATATCCCAGACCCCTAGACCTCTAGACTAACTACCATGGGTACACACCTCCAGAAGTGACCCACATTCATGCCCTTCTTCCCCACTTTCCTTCGCTTACCCTAGATGTCCCATACCTTTGTACTAATTTGGTTTAAATCTGGCCCTGCACCATATTCCATTGCAAGGGACCAACCCCATACCTCTACAAAAATTCTATTTTTGATGGGATTTGGCCCCAAATTCCACTTCATATTAACCCCAAAGGGCCCCATGCCGAATATGCCCTATCTGGTCTGATCAAAACCCACTTCATTATATGTTAAAACCATCTATATTATGATCCCCTGGCAAAGTAACACTCACCATTCCTCTCAATTGCATAGAAGCCTAGAGCTATCTAGATTATTCTAAGTTCGAACTCCAAATACAAGTTTTTTTTGCCTTGGAAGAACAAAATGACCTTATGATTTTCTTTGAGCGCTTTAAGGATTTGACTAGGGTTTTCCCCAAAGTAAAATGTTACCAAGAACATTTTCCACTACAAGAAAGAAGACCTTCAATAAAATGTTAATTTATTCAGGAATGGAAACCCCCACCCTTACAAGAATTAAACATAGTCATAATAAGAGAGATACAATTGTTACCATGCCTACCACTTGGAACACAAGTTAACTAAATAATTTACTGAGGCTTAATTGTAGCCTTTGATACTACAACACCACATTAAGAACATAATGAATCTAGGAAAGTGCTATAATAACCAATGATATTACTTTCCATATAAGAATTACCCATAGACTTACGCCAATCCTTAGTAACCATTAACCATGATAAACATTGCATATCGACAATGAAAACCACACACAATGACAAACAACTAAAACCAACAAAAAAAACTACACCATGTACTTTACCCCTACATTCAAGGAAACAACAACAATCACAGGGATCTACAAATCCCCTTTAAACCCCAAGAATAGGTACACTTGCATCTCATTGAAAATAACTAGGAATAATACCATTCCTCCATGGGTATTGTTGATACATCCATTGTCATTTACAATGATCTTACAATTAATATGCAGTAAGAATATACATGAAATACAAGTAAGAAACTTATCTTATGAAGTGAATGATTGGAAACCAAGGGAGGGGATTTCACTCTCCACCCAATCATAGGCTAACTACATTACAATCAACACCACATTAAGAACATAATGGATCCAGAAAAGTGCTATCATAACCAATGATATTACTTGATCTGTAATTGATCTAAGACAAACAATTAAGGTATTACAGACTCATGTGCATGGATGTGCCTATGTTATTTTATGCAATGGATCGATAAGATTGTGAAATACATAGACAGTGAAGCAGTTAGAGAAAATATAACAGGAAAACATGTAAATACAACAAATTTAATAAGGAGTTCACCCAATACTCCTGGGCTACGTCTCTCGGTCCATCCTTCAGTGGTGGCCTCTCTATTATGTTTTCAAAAGCAGAGTTTTTACAACAGTGAGCTCAATTTGAGTCTCACACAACATAGATGAATCAGTAAGACTGTACTTGGATCTCCCAAGTCTCTGGAGTACACAGACTCTACTTACTGAAACTTGACCTCTATTGTTCACAGTAGTATGAGCCCAATCTGAGACTCATACATGACAGGCATATACAGAGGAGTTCGCTCGAACCTCTCAATCCTTCTCTGGAGTACACAGACTCTCTGACTCTCTCTGGCTCTGTCTGGCTCGATGCTGCCTTTGCTTCTGTAGGTCAGCTCGGTTCCTTCTTTCTGCTCTTAGATTTTTGCGTCTAACTAACTCTCTTTTCTACTTGCTCTGTCTCTGTCAATTCGTGGCTTTAAAGCCATCGGCTTCCTGACTGTTCGTTTTCGCTTCACAGCTTTCTAGTTTCCCTGCCTCTATTCATCTGAATCCCTCTTTCCGACGTAATCATCCTTGTATAATGCCTCACAGGGAGGTGGCCACCTATTCTGTAATGGATGAGTCTGTCAGGTTCATTGAAATGTTTGAATGACCGTTTTGTCCGTTAACTTCAAGAATGCCCGCGAAATACGAATCTCCGCCAACGCATCATCCATATCAGACTTCAAATCCTTTACAATTTTGCCTGTTGACCTCGTCAAATCTGGTCATCCATCAGAACGTGTCTCCGTCGTTGATCTAGGGGTCCTAGATCCTACGGTCATCGCTCATACCGGGTGGCTAAGTAGCACGATGGTTACCTGTCTGATGTGAGCGGTTTTCTCTCTCTTCCGCTAGATGCGTGGCACTCGCTGTATGGCATCAGGTGGAACTCGGTTGAAACCGCTTACTGCTCAAAGCCATTCCGATATTCTGCTAGTTTTGTGGAATCCCGCTTCATTGGAACCGAGGCATTATTTTCTGCATTTTATAATTATTTCGGGTCCGGGCACTTAGGGATTTTCCTTATTTGAGGGGTTTGCCCGGTGATATGCAATTAGCAACTTGTAGCTAATCACATATCAGATACCATCCCCGTTTCTTAAAGTGACCTCCCGTTTTGCTAATTTGCGACAGCGCGCGTTACCATGGGCCAACTATCTGCGCTCTTGACCGAGGGTCCTCGTTGCTCCATGTTGATCACAAATTGCAACTGTCACGAGGATATCTCTGATAAGCTTGATCTTTATAAGACTTTGAAACTTTCGCATAATTTTAAGAGTTCATGAAAACTTAAAGTGTGCTGTAGGATCCAATTCGGATCACGACCTTCCCACTGAAAAATCTTTTGGACCACCAAAAGTTGGTTTTTGAGCATCAATCAAGTGAGGGTATAAATTCCTCGCTTATCCAATTTCTATCCATCTTGCACTGCTTGGTTTTGAACCTTTGAGCCCAATCCTGAGGTACTCAACATCTACTCTGCGCGTTGTTCTTACCTTCCTGTCCAGAACTGTATCTTCCTGCAATTCATTGAGATATTCGAGAAACAGATCATCAATAGAAGGCAATTGACTCTGCTCTTTGTGATATTCAATCAATGAAGGTTCAAATAGTCTCAAGCTTTCTGCATTAACAACTGAATATATGTGCATGTAAGTTGGAAAATCAAGGCGAAAAGCATTTTCACCAATTTTCTCAAGTCTTCTGAAAGGTCCATACCTTATTGGCTTTAGCTTCTTACCTTCACCTTTCATTCTGTCTTTGCTGATATGCATCTAGAATTGATCACCAACTTGGAAACTATGCTCAATCCGATGCTTATCATGCCTTGCCTTGTACTTGGCTTGGCTCTTTTCCAGTTGTTCTTGTACTGCCTGGTGAATCTCTTAGATTTGTTCAATGAACTTGGTTTCCTTGTCCACATCACTGTGTCCATCAACCGCTATTTCTTTTCCAAAGACAAAATTCAAGGGAGACCTTGGTGTGAAACCAAAATAGGTTTGAAAAGGAGATCTCTATGTAGAAGAATGTTTAGCTCAGTTGTAAGCATGCTGCACATAGCATAGGTGTTCATCCCAAAGCTTGGGATGCTTGTTGCAATAGCCTCTGAGCAACTGGATCACTGTCCTGTTGACCACTTCTATTTGGCCATTTGTTTGTGGATGAAAGGCTGTACTCTTCTTTAGTCTGGTGTCCATCAATTCCCACAGACTCGACCAAGATTTCCCAACAAATCGAGAATCTTGATAAGATACAATGGAAAAAATGAACCCATACATGCTAAAAGAACAACTTTGCTATTTGTTCAGTTGTAATCTGCTTGTTACAAGGTATTAAAATACACATTTTGCTGAACCTATCCACAATAACATATAAATAATCATGACCTTTTCTAGATTTAGGCAGTCCCCCAACAAAGTCCTTGGAAACACTTTCCCAAGGATGAGAAGGAACTAGTAGTGGAGTGTACAAGCCTAGTTTTCTATTGCTGGGCTTGCTTTTAGCACACATGGTACACCCTCTTACATATCTAGAAACTGTTTCATGCATTTTTGGCCAATAAAAAAATATTTGTAGCTATGCAACTGTTTTACTTACCCCAAAGTGACCTGATATTAGAGAAGTGTGTGCTTCTCGAATTATCTTTACTCTTTCAGTTTGAGGAATGCATAACTTTCCAAAATGATACAAGAATTGGTCCTTAACATGATAATCCAATTCTTCTACTTGTTTTCCATGACTTAAAGTTGCATATACATCTTTAAAATCTATATCTTGAGCATACTGTTCAGTGTATCTTTCATGCAATACTGAATTATGCTTAAGTATAGTGGATGCATTTATGATTGGTCTAAAAAACATGTCTGCAACTTTATTGTGTATGCCCTTTTTATATCTGATGACAAGATGAAACTGTTGTGGAAAACCCATCCACCTATAGTGTCTCGATTGCTGCAACTTAGTTTGTGAGTGTAATATTGAAGTGGTTGATGATCAATATGTATAACTGTCTCCTTGCCCATTAGATAATGTTTCCACTTTTTCACACTCTGTACTAATGCATATAATTCCTTATCATATGTGGGATAATTAACTACTGTAGAATTAAATGTCTCAAAATGATAACATATGGGTTTACCGTGCTGCATCAACACTGCTCCCATGGAAAAGTCATTGGCATTGGTTTCAATCTCGAATGGTCTTTGAAGATCAGGCAATGATAGTACTGGTGCTGTACTAATATTTTATTTTAAGGTGTCGAAGGCTTTCTGCTGTTTGCCTCCCCACTAAAACACCTTGTTCAATCTTGTTAAAGCATGTAAGGGAGCTGCAATCAAGGAAAAGTTAGAAATAAACTTTCTCCAATACTGTGTTTCTCCTAAGAAGTTTCTAACTTCAGTAGCCGATTTGGGTTTAGGCCAGTTTATAATGACTACAACCTTAGAGGGATCTATCTTCAATTCACCACCCCCTACAATATGACCCAGATAATTCAAAGATGTTTTTCGAAATTCACATTTTGAGAGCTTAACATAAAGATTTTCTCTTTACAAAACATCTAAAGTTTGCTTTACATGCTTCAAGTGTTCTTCCCATGTTTTACTAAATATAAGAATGTCATCTAAATATACAATGACAAAATCATCAATAAAAGGCCTGAGTACATCATTTATTACTCTCATGAAAGTAGCAGGAGCATTAGTTAAGCCAAAAGGAATAACTAACCACTCATACAATCCTTGCTTTGTCTTGAAAGCAGTCTTCCATGCATCTTGCTCTGCAACTCTGACCTAATGGTAGCCACTATGCAAGTCCAACTTGGAAAAATAAACAACTTCTTTCAACTGATCTAGTAGATCATCTATGTGAGGAAGGGGATAATGATTTTGATTGTTATCTTATTTAGTGCTCGGTAATCAATGCACATTCTCCATGAGCCATATTTCTTTCTCACCAAGACAATTGGAGATCCAGATGGTGATGTGCTAGGTCTTATGAACCCTTTTTCGAGTAGCTCTTGTACCTGCTTCTTGATTTCTGCATTCTCTAAAGTGGACAACCTTTTATGCCTGTGGTTGTGATTGTTGTTTCATCCCCTGAGTCTAACCCCAAATCTTTTTGAATAGTTGCAACAGTCTTCTTATTTTTTCCATCGTAATTCTTGGGTTTCAGCTTTGGATGCAGAATCCAACAGTGTTCATCATCATGCCCATCCTTCTTGTAGTGAGTGCATGAAGGTTTGGTATTTTGTATAGCATTTTCCTTCCACTCTGGGTTCACATTCTTACCTCTAGCCTCTAGATGTGTAGCATAAATAGATACCTCATCTATGCTAGTGGGATTAAACATGAGAATGGTATGCTTTAAATAGCTGTGTAGACCACCTATATACTTCAGCAAAGTTTTAGGTGAGTCTAAAGAAATTCCTAGAATCAAAGCTCTTTTCCTAAATTCTTGGGTGTAACTTTGTACACTTTGCCCTTTCAATTGTCGAAGAGTTTTCCAACTCATCATGGCTTGCTGCATATAAGCTAGTGGATATAACTGTTTTTTAATTGCAGAAACAAATTCACTCTAGACAGAAAGAATTTTACCATGCTTCTTCATGTCAGTTTGTGTCCTGCCTTCCCACCATACCAAGGCAGTGCCTCCAAGGTGTAGGCTAGCCAGCTGAATCTTACTACTATCTGAATCAATGCTCTGCACCCTGCAATACACATCAATCTGTCTAATCCAATTATCTAGCTTCTCTGCATTCAAATCTCCATCATATATTTGTAAATCAAATTTAACATCTAATTTAATCATAGATGTCTTCTTTTTATTTTCAGGGCTATTAGGAGGTGTGGGAAGCTTTTATTCTTTCCCTTTGCCTTTAGAATGGTCATTGAGGAGAGATTCTTCTGCTCCTTTATCTTGTTTGGAGTTTGATGAATCTTCATCTCTACCTTTCTTAAATTCTCTATACATTTCCTCTACCATGGCTCTCATGGTCATGAAACTATCCATGAACTGGGGGTCTGATTCCAAGGGACTTTCTTTGGCCATTTTCCTCTTAGGATAGACTCTTCCAATTTCTAGGTTAGTTTCAACCAACTCTCCTTCTCCTAATTTAAGCTTTGATATAGTTAGCAGTCAACAAAAAATCCAGCACAAGCTTGTCTAACCTTAGCAACCTAGAGCTATGATACCACTTGATCTGTAATTGATCTAAGGCAAACAATTAAGGTATTATAGACTCATGTGCATGGATGTGCCTATGTTATTTTATGCAACGGATCGATAATATTGCGAAATACACATACATTTAAGCAGTTAGAGAAAACATAACAGGCAAACATGTAAATAGAACAAGTTTAATAAGGAGTTCACCCAATACTCCTGGGCTATGTCTCCCGATCCAGCCTTCAGTGGTGGCCTCTCTATTATGTTTTCAAAAGCAGAGTTTTTACAATAGTGAGCTCAATTTGAGTCTCACACATTAGATATGAATCAGCAAGACTGTACTTGGATCCCCCAAGTCTTTAGAGTACACAGACTCTACTTACTGAAACTCGACCTCTATTGGTCACAGTAGTATGAGCCTAATCTGAGACTCATACATGACAGGCATATACAGAGGAGTTTTATCGAACCTCTCAAGCCTTCTCTAGAGTACACAAACTCTCTGACTCTCTCTAGCTCTGTCTGGCTCAATTCTCCCTTTGCTTCTGCAGGTCAGCTCGGCTCCTTCTTTCTGCTCTTAGCTTTCTATGTCTAACTAACTCTCTTTTCTGCTTGCTCTGTCTCTGTCATTTTGTGGCTTTAAAGCCATCGACTTCCTGACTGTTCGTTTCCGCTTCTCGACTTTCTAGTTTCCCTGCCTCTGTCCATCTAAATCCCTCTGTCCGAAGTCATCATCATTGTATAATGCCTCACAAGGAGGTGGCCATCTATTTTGTAATGGATGAGTGTGTCAAGTTCACTGGAAATGTTTGAACGACCTTTTTGTCCATTAACTCCAAGAATGCTTGCGAAATACGAATCTCTATCAACGCATCATCCATATCAGACTTCAAATCCTTTACAATTCTGCCTGTTGACCCCGTCAAATCCGGTCATCCATCGAAATGCATCTCTGCCGTTGATTTGGGGGTCCTTGATCCTACGGTCATTGCTCATATCGAGCGGCTAAGTAGCACGATGGTTACCCATCCGATGTGAGCGGTTTTCTCTCTCTTTTGTCGGACGCGTGGCACTCGCTGTATGGCATTGGGCGGAACTCGGTTGAAACCGCTTACCGCTCAAAACCCTTTCGATATTCTGCCGGTTTTGTGGAATCCCACTCCATCACAACCGAGGCATTATTTTCCGCATTTTATAATTATTTTGGGTCTAGGCACTCGGGGCTTTTCCTTCTTTGAGGGGCTTTTGCGTGCTTGTCGTTAATCGCATATCAGAAACCACCCCCGTTTCTTAAATTGACCTCCCGTTTTGATAATTCGCGACGGCGTGCGTTACCATGGGTCGACGGTCTGCGCACTTGACCGAGGGTCCTCATTGCTCCGCGCTGATCACAAATTACAACTGTCACGAGGATATCTCTGATAAGCTTGATATTTATAATACTTTGAAACTTTGGCATAATTTTAAGAGTTCATGAAAACTTAGAGTGTGCTCTAGGATCCAATTCAGATCATTACTTTCCATACAAGCATTACCCATAGACTTACACCAATAATTAGTAACCATTAACCATGATAAACATTGCATATCAACAATGAAAACCACACACAGTGACAAACAACTAAAACCAACAAATAACAATTACACCATGCACTTTACCCCTACATTCAAGGAAACAAAAACAATCATAGGGATCTACAAACATCCTTTAAACCCATATAATAGGTACACTTGCATCTTATTGAAAATAACTAGGAATAATACCATTCCTCCATGAGTATTGTTGATGCATTCATTATCATTTACAATGATCTTACAATTAATATGCAGTAAGAATATACAAGAAATACAAGTAAGAAAATCATCTTATGAGGTGAATGATTGGAAACTAAGGGAGGGGATTTCACTCTACACCCAATCAAAGGCTAACTACACTACAATATTTCTTGCAGATGACCACCTCAAGCCAAATTCAGAGTCTAAGGAGTAAGTTCCCAAGGAATTAAAACTGATGCCAATCAATTGATCACACATGAATTTAGAGACCACCCTGCCTCTGTTGGATAGTTGGAATGGTATGGATGGCCAATAGCCTAGTGAAGATATCTGCAATTGTGTTGGCATTGATGTCAACATGCATGCTAGGGAGATGTGTTGGGTAGCTGGCATTGCCTAACCGTTGGCAGAAGTGTTGATATTGATGTCAACCAGACTAGCATGGATACTTGTCGTAGCATATTTTGGCAGTGTTGGTCAGGATGGAATCCCATGGTAGCTGCAGGCTTCATGTAGATAATCATCATAGTAGCAGGCTTATTGGAAAAACCATAAAATGATGACTACTATGTTGGTCAGGATGGAATCCCATGGTAGTTGCAAGCTTCATGTAGAGAATAATCATAGTAGCAGGCTTATTGGAGAAGCCATAAAACGATGACTATGGTGGTTGGGAGTTCATGATTCCATGCACAAGAAAGAGTCAAGGAGCAAATAGTGGAAGAGATTTTTTCATCTATCCTAAAGATAGAAGGTGAGCTCAAAGTCTACATCAGACCCTCTTCATTGGAAAGTGCTCTGGAAGAGCTTTCCAATAGTGTGTGGAAGTCCAAAAATGGAATCCTGGATAAAAATATATGTTCTGTTGAAGTCAAGGGACTTGATGCCTTTAGGAGGATGAAATATCAAAATGTCATAGGTCATCAGAACGCCGCATCAGAATATCAAAAGTCTGTGTATCAACACATCGTTATATCATAGGTCTGAGCACATCGGGACCCGATACCGAAACTCCGAAGTAGGCTATATCGGAGGTCAGCGTATTGGTGCATTGGAATATCATATATTTGGATACCAGAACATCGAGGATCATAATTTCAAAGGTCAGAATATCAACGCATCAAAATATCGGAAGTCAGAGCATATCAGATGTTGGAGTAGGAAACATATCGGAAGCAGATCAGCATATCAATACCCCAGAGTGTAGAGCCATAGGAGCATCAGAAGGCTGATATCGAAGAATATCAAGACCTAAGAGTAGGTCATATTGAAATATCGGAGATCGGAGGATATCGGGATATCAAAACCCTAGAGGTCAACACATTGGGACAATGGCACATCGTGATATCGGAATATCGGAGAACCGAGACATCAGAGTATCAAAACTTCTTAACTGAGGTACTTTAAGAAGTCCTGATGTCCAGTAGTTCCAATAAGCATTAAAATGTGCCAATTATTTCCAAAGAAGATTAACAAATGATTTCATTTTCAAAACCAAATGTTGACGGGCTCTCTTCTCTCTCCTCTAGTGGGACACATGGCAACATGATATTAGATGCAATAAAGATACAACGACAATGACGTTAACATGACATGATAATACAACAGGGCACGTGGCAGGCATATTCAACCTTATTAGGTAGCCTAATGGGCCAGAACTAGGTGACATGTGTCGCCATTAGGGAGTCGTCATGTGGAGTGGTGAAGTCATATCGGAGGTCGACACTTCAGAGTATGAAGATCTCATACCTTTGGAGTTTGGAAAATATTTGATAAAGGGGAATTAGAATATTGGGTTGGCACTTGGCCATGTGAATCTAAAAGAACCAAGGGCGCATAGTAGAAGAAAAGGAAGATTGGCCCCTGAAAACACTCTGAAGGCTTGACACCTATGTGCTACACTGGTGATCACAGGCAGCAGTCCTATGATGAGAAATGCAATGAGGGCTAAGCAAAAGGAGCTAAGACACAATCGGAACTTCATAAAAGTTAGGATACAAAGGGGGCTTCGATATGGCATTAAGACGACAGTCACTAGCCTAGTCATATGAGACAGTAAATGCTCAGGGAGCTAAGCACTAAGGGGCCGAGGATATTGGAACTAAGTGACATTGTAACATTTCTCGTGTATGCATTATGATATTCTATGGCTATGATATGAAAATACAAAGGTATATGGAAGATGGATGAGTAAAAAACAATGACCATGATCATGTAGAGGAGTTGGTCTCAAGATTAATGGTGATTGTCAAAGATCGTTGGGTCAAGGTAGAAAGGACCATGATTAGAGTGTTGGGCCTCCCTTGAGGTGAGACAAGCCATCTCTATGCTCCGATGCATGCCATAGTGAGTTAAAGAGATGAATGGGTATGCAGCTGAAGAAAAAATGTAGATTAGAGGAGTTGGTTTATGGAGTCAGATGGACATGCAGAAAGTGTTGAGACAAGGTAACGAGGACAACAATCCATAGAGAAGCCATCCCGAAGTACATCTAAGCTGTACGAAACCATGAATAAGCATGAAGAGCTTCAGTGATAGGATATTTGTTCATAGAGATAATTGTGCATGGTTGGAGTGTGCAGGTGGGTTGAGAATTAATTCTCACTATGGAAAAAATAGTCAATGGCCATTCACATGTTTAATGTTATGGTAGAGACCAAGTTAGATGCAATAAAAGAATGGAAAATCCATGCTGAAGTACACTCGGACAATATGGATACAGTACAGTAGTGGAAACATCCACTTGTATGCATTAGAGGAACAAAACAGAGATTCCTAGTTAAGAAAATTGGGGGTAACAAAATTTGTGTGAGAGAGATGAGTGGAGAGTTCTGAATTGTGAATGCGTTATTGTGTGTAAGGCGAAGTGAGACTGTTTTGCTATGAAAGGTTGTGTGTGCCAAATAACAGGAAAGAGATCCCGAGAGAGAGAGTGCTCATGTGTACAGAAGGTTGAGTGAGTCTCTACTATGTGAAGAAGGTCTAGCTAGCTAGTGCTACGATGTGTAAGGTTGAGAGGGCATGACAAAGAAAAGAGGCTGGGAGCTGACTGTATGCAGTTGAAGAGAATATTGCAGAGAGGAATGAGTGGCCTGGTTGTGTTGGTGAGTGCTATGAGTGAAAAAATGAGTTGCTATAGATCGTGCAGAGGGCTAAGAACATTAGAGTGTTGCAAGGAGTTGTGATAGTGACTGTTGTTGAGAAGATCAGTGAGATGTTGCAGAATGAGAAAAGTGGGCCAAATGTTGTGAAGAACAGAGCTAATATCAGGCAGAGTGGCTGCCAAATTACAGAGAACATTGAGTTCCTTACTGAGTGTGGGTTGGAGCCTGCATATAGGGAGTTGATGCTTCCATCTCTAGTGGGTGCTTGAGAAGGCTTGGGGGTTGGTTCCTGCTGAAAGTTGGTGCTTGCATAAATACAAGGAGCTACAAGTTGGTTCTTGCAAAAAATCCATGAAGTCGGTGCTTCACATGGTGCTTCTAGTAAGATGGACATGTGTCTACAAAAGGAGGGAGTTGGTGGTTCTAGCTAGTGGGTGCTAGCAAACAATCAAAGGGAGTTGGTGCTTCCTATGAGTGGTGGATCACAAAATAGATTGATGTAATAGAGTAGGTTCTCTTATTTTACATCAATAACAACAACAAGATTTGGTGGTTTTTTCCCGGAAGGGTTTCCACGTAAAAAACTGTGTCTCATGTGTATGATGCTCATGGTGTGTTATTGTATGTTGATATCATATTGCTACCATATTATGTGTTGTTGTTGAGTAGATGGATGGTTTCCAAGTTTGAATAAGGAAAGTAAATTGGCATAGAGAAATTAAAATTAGCCTTAATATTGATTCACCCCTCTCTCAGTATTAACATTCTTTCCAACAACCTCCACCCTACTTCATTTAGGATTATATCCTCTAATGTCTACACCCATTCACCAAAGAATATAGAGCACAATGATTTTCATCTACTTATCCTGTAGATATATAAAATACACATATCCTTTCTTCTTATAATCAAGAATATAGAGTACACTGGGCTTCCACATGCTCAACCTGGCAGGGCTATAAAACACACCGTTTCTCCACCTATTTCCTCTTTTAACCACACTTCCTTACATGATGTCTCTCCAATGCCAATGCTTATTCAAATGTTCTCCTTATATATTATGGGTTCACTCATGAATCGTTGTATGCCTGACTCGACATATAAACACCCAGAACCTAGAACCTACATCTGTGATTCTTACAATATCAACCTTGCTTGTTCATAGCGTGAAGTTTTCTATTTCACATATCGCAATGCTTGTTTCAGTGCTCATGGAAATTATGATACAGAATCCCACATTCCTTCCCTTCAACTCTCTTTTTTCTCCATTTACCCTCTCGTGGCCTCTTGCTTGTTGACCACACAACACAACCCATGAGGAAAACATGGGTGGCATGTGATTTTCTTCCTTTCAGGAAGCCCATACTCCACTTCCTTGCCTGCCATGAAGGCAACTAATTCCAGTCAGGAAAAATGGTGGCCATTAATGAACAACCTTGACTTAACCAACCCCCAAGCAACTCCTCAAAAATTTGAATCTATTTCCACTCCTTACAATTGTTGAAAATAGCAACAAGAAAAGATAAAAATAGAATCCAGAATATTCCAATTTTAATTTGTCCTTGAATTAAAATTCGAATTTAGTCTCACCAACTACTTGAAAAATAATTAATTAATTCATCTTGAGTTAATTAGTTGGAGAAATTCAAGTTAGAAGTCTTTCTGAAGTCATGCAACAGTTATCCCTTAAATTAAGGAGATTATCCCTTAATTAAGGAGATAAGATTGAGTTATATTTGAGTTGTAATTAGTTAGCTCAGTTTACTGAGTTAAGTCCAGTTAAATTAGTTCCAAACTGTTTGATGAACTAATTATGAGTTATCAGTTAGTTGATGCATGCATACGCTCAATTAATGTACTCCAGATAACTGAAGATTCTCTCATCATTAACTCATGCATGTTTATTCTGAGAAAGACCCAGTTGAGCTAAATGTCAAGGACATTGTACTATCAGTTGCATGTTTTCTCCTATAAAGGAAACTCATGCATGCAGAAGGAATAATTTTCCTTGAGGATTGTGCAAGTTTACAGGGTGTGAGATCAGTGTTCCACTTAGTAACAAGAGGATCACCCAGGAGAAACTGCACAAGGAAATAGGAGGCTTGGAGGGTAGAGGAGAAGGTTTGTGAGAAGCCTTGTTTTCCTGTGAGCATCCAGGAGGATTGTACTGATAGCTGGCTAGCTGTGAGAGCTAAGGCTTTGTGTAATTTTGATATATTTCCACCTTGTATGATAGTACAAATAGTGGGGTTTTTAGCTGAGGATTTCCCCTGAGTATTTTTTGTGTTTCATGTGCATTGATTCTTCTTCTGGTTATATGTGTTCAGCTCGTTCTTGCTCAAACATTTAAGCTTCTGAAAATTGATTGTAGAAGTAAGTTAAAGTATTTGCTTTGGTTATATTGCACTATCGGGTTAACTTTCAGCATATCTACAGAGCTAGATTTGTAGACAAAATTTCTACAATAGCCAGTCATTGTGTTTACATTTCCACAATGTTTACATGAATTATAATTCATAATGATAATTAAGAGGGATAGAAAAAATGATTGTCACATAAGAATTGTAAAATCGCAAGTTTGATTTTTCATCAAACTTTCATTTTTACCTACTATGGCCTTCTCCCGTTCAGGTCTCCTTCTTTCCTCCTAAAACACTTGCAACTCATATACTTACTGATCGTTGGCCATTAGAGAAAAGTTGGATATATTAGGTGTCTTGGTATTATTTCTCAATGATCTTCACTTAATAATTTAATCTATCCAAACATCTCTAATGGTTTTGTGCCACCACTTTTGTTTTTCTTGGGATCTTCCTATCAAAGTTGTTACTTTAATAAGATCCCAAAAAATCCTCATTGTGATGTCCCAATTTTTCTCCTTAGAAAAAATTGTAATTAAATTTGTTAAAAAATGAGGTAGATATACTATGGTTTTGTAAAAATTATAAATATTTCTAATTTTGAAGTTAATAAAATGATGATGACCAAGAACGACAAATCATGAGTTCCTATAGGGGCTATGATACCACAACTGGGGAAAGGTTAGGGGGTCTAATGGATTTATTCATGTTTAAAAATCCTATGTACTTTATAGCTATCCTACTTTATTATCTTCACCTCACTTATGAAATGAGTAGTGGATAAAACCATTTTCTAGAGCTAAGCCATCACTCCTATATTTTAGCAATGTCTCTCCCCTACATTATGGGAATATGAACAAGTAGTGCAGGGGGTGACTTCTTGTTGGGAAATTATGCATGGAAAATTCGAATTTGAGGGGAGAGGTTGAAAAAGGGAAAAGAAAAAGAAGGGAAATTGATGGAACAATAGAAAAAAGAATCCATTACCAATTTTCATCAAACCAACTATGGAAATAAGCTAGCGGAAAGTGTAAATAAACCAAGAAGAATATGCTTTCGATTAGAGATAATAACTAGAACTTTCTATCTCCTCACTGGAGATTGATGTAAGAAGGGATTTATAAGGAATTGCAAAGCAGAGAGGGAAGTTTTCCCTATGTTGTGAGAGGTAGGTATTATGGGTGTTTAAAATATTGGAAGTGATAATTGACTAGTTTGAACTTCATTTAAGTTGAATTATGAGTATTATTTTCTTTCCCACTTCACGCTAATAGGATCATAAACTGGATAGGGGTGGATTTCTACAATGAGTTTCCTATAATTGGTTGGAGATCACTCATTCTGAATTGGTTTATTAGTCTTCTTCTTTACATTCAAATAATTATTTTATATTTGTTATAGTAATCTCCTATGGCTTGAAAAAATCCCCCTATTCATTCTATGCTTTTCTTCTAGGTTATTGTTTTCCACAATGAACATTTTAAATTTAAATTTGGACTCAAATAGAAATCAGTAGATCTATTTGAGAATTTTTCTATGCCATGATTCACTAAAGCATTTTTTTAGGTCCTAAACATATTCTTTTACTGCATATCTAAGTCACTCCTTCTTATTGTAACTACAATAAAAGGGAACCCTATTGTATGTTAAATATATTCCTATTTTTATTTATAAATTCCAATATTATATTACAAAATTAGGATTTTATAAAAATGTAACTGTGATTTTCAATCTCCTTTTAGAATTTTTATTATTGACTTACAGAGGGCCATGAATAGTTAGGAGTGTGACTTTTCTATTATTTTCTTACAAATATTTAATTTTCAATGAAGTACTGGTACTCGTACAAGTATGAAAATAAACTGTATTTTCTCATCACATGCTTGTTGTGCGTATTCTTTTAAATCCCATCAAATTCAACTCATGAGGCATAGATGTTTAATTATAGTTACATCATACTCATTTTCAAACTTCTAATTATTTGTAAGCCTTATTGCTCTATATTATTTGATAATGGAGATCATATATGTTGATGTTTGTAATTTAGGAAGGCACTTCTGCACAAACCTAAGTGTCTTGGAATGTAGAAGTCACCCATAATCTCCTTAAGAAACTTTCTCAAGTGTGAGAAAGTTTCTAATGTAACTTAAACTAAGTTTAAACTTAGGAAAAACACATAATTAATATGTTGGTTAATTGAGCTAAAGAAACTTAGGATAAGTAAAGTATTTACTTTAGTGATTATGTTTTAGTCTTAGTTGTTGATCTCAAGTGGGATCTCGGTCGTCAATCATTTTGGAGATTATGGTTAGGGATTTAGCTTAATGCCAATTTATAAATGCAAGGCTAAAGAGAAGAGAAAGACACACCACATAATAGCACTAGCCTTTGAGAGATATATTTTCTCAAGTTATGAGTGTGTTGCTATAGGGTGGTGCCAAATCCAAAGAAGTGCAAAAGGGTAGCATTGAGATGCAAATAAGAAAAGGAGATTGAGGACCAATCTAAGGTTCAATGTACTGGATCATATCTAGGGAATTTTATATATGTAGTTTTCTTACTTGGGCCATTATCCAAGGACAAGAGCCCAAGTAGGTTTAGATTTAATGAAGAAATGTTGGTTGGGTTTCTAAATTTGTTTGTGTCATTATGAATGATATTTGTTATTTGTAAATTTTTCTTCCATTAATTATGATAAGAACATATTTGTGCTTTCATTCAGTAGTTTGGAAATATACTGTGTTAGTGAATTGTTGGGTGTGAGGTTCAAGGAAAAATTAGCATGGTATATGTTTGTTTCCTAATTGGCCTAACGACTACAAAATAGTTAAAAATGAATTCATTAACAATAAATTCCTCTCACTTCATACTATTTCGCTGGTATCCAATAACCTCAACTGGTGTTCCCTATTTTTTGTGTCAAGAATGATTTTGAATCCTACCTTTGTAATGCAACCAGATTAATGATGACATGTAGAAACAATATAAATTTCATACAAAAAAAATTTGCTCAATGAGATCTCATGCTATATGAAAAGACAAGAGACAATTAAAAATATGATATATGGGCACATAGGATACTAACAAGAAAGACATAAGAATCAATCTATTTAACATAAAAATAAATCAAAGAAAGTTTATAAGGAAATAACTAGTTGAAGTTAATCGGCGACACAGTAACTGCTTGCAGAAATTAAATACAGCAATCAACATCAAGTGCCATTTCGTTACTATTAAACTCCTCATATAATTTAAATTAATTCAAAAACTAATTGATGATATAATAGAATAGATTGATGAACCCGCAATAATATAGACGTCAAACTGAGCACTAGTCACCCATTTAACGCTAACTTAAAATTACGATATCAACATAGAAAGTATGAAACAAAGCACTATCAAAGTAATATTAGATTTCTTACAACAAATGAAGCATCAAGTACCTGATTCATCAAAGAAAATCAAAATAAATATCAAGTTCATTTAATGATTAGTTACTTAAACAATCGCTCAAGTCAAACTGCATAAGTCACTGCTATTTCTTCAATAGTTAATAACAATAATCAAAACACATTAAACTTGAAAAAGTTTGCAGCAAGTGCAATCATACCTGCTTCTAAAGTATGTTTCCTAATTCACCCAAAAATCGACCCCCTCATCATAAGAGTTAACATCATTATCAGGAAAGTAACTATATTTTAAAATAAGTAACTACTTAATTCGAATACCGAAACATATCAAATCCCTTATGAACCTTTTTTCTCTTTTACGAATTACTTGGTCGTCTTAGACTTCTTTGACGTGGCAACTGATGATGTGGCTTAGGCTCCCCTAATTTTTGGTTTACTGATGATGTGGCTTGGGCTCCCCTAATTTTTGGTCAAAACCTGGTTCCGTTCACTCTTTGTTCTCGTGTCATAGGATGAATGACATGCGTAGTAGAAACAACTTCCTCCAAGACTACATGAATATTTAAATGCTTTTAACTTTAGCAATTTTATCCCAATCTACTAGCAATAAACATGACACCTTTATATATTTAGTGACTTCCACAATTAAGTGGGATTTGAGTTGATAGTGGGATGCATGAATATTCTGTATCAAATTATTAAACACAATCAATATATTAAAGTCCCTGTATAGAGAATTTACCACCAACTGAGGTGAAATGGATTATTCGATGGCTAATGTGAGGCATATGAGATCTTGCTAAGTAGCTTTTAATTTATTTTGAAAATATTGTTATGATACTCAACCAATTCTCATTTCCCCAAAATGACAATATACCAAACCTTCCTAAATAGTTCTATTCAATCCTAAAATTATTTTTTCATTTCTAGAGACAGTTCTGCTTCTCTTTTATCATAAAAAGAGAGTAGACACAATTTTCTCTAGTTGGTAAACCCATGTCCACAAGCGTCTTTTCTTCGATTGAGTTATAATAGTTGTTGAGATGGTTGACATCCTTTAACCTTTCTTCAAGAAGGGGAGTGATGTTTTTAACATCCATATTACCATTTTTCATCAACACTTTTTCACAATCCAATAAAATCATGACTTATGACCTGACTGTGGAAATATTTTGATCGATCTTCCTCCATATTTCTTCTTTTGAGTCAATTAGGATTTGTTTGTTAGTTGATATGATCTTAATGATTTATTGAAGAGATGCAATTTCATTAAGTTTTTATTTTAAGGTGTTTTGTATTTTCTCAATTATTTCATCCTTTATTTCTACTTACCAAACCCATTGCCTTTCAATATGTTCCTTTTCAAGCCCTAATTCATTTGTATTTTGTTCTAATTGTAAAGATTTAAGATTGGCAGCCTTAAGCTGTCTAAATTTGTAGTTTCTAGTGTAGTCAAAGCCTTATCTATGGCACTTTATATTATTCAATCATATTAAGATACTTCTTCTGTTTTTCTTCAAATTCCTTTCTGAAGTTGTTCATCTAGTCTTATTTTCCTTTAAGTTCATGATCCTTCAACTCAAGGGACTTCTGCATCATTTGCATTTGATTCTCAACCTCTTTTTTTATTTCAAATGCGGCTAGTAAAATGTTTCCATCATAATCAAGAATTTTAGCTATGGATTTAAGGCTTTTTATCTCCTCGTATTTCTCTTCTAATAACTTCTTGAAAGAATTGTTATCTTTAGGTTTCCCTAATTGTTTGATTATTCTATCATCCAATTATTTAATTCTATTAGATTTTGTCTTCAAGGTGACTCGTGCAATATATAATTGTTCTTAGACTTTTTTGAGCATAGCCTGTAACTTTCTATTATTGCCCGCTGAATCTAGAAACCTTATGGATACAACTTCACTAGTCTATATGTGCCAATTCAACATATCTCTGCCAGGTAACTTACTCAGATTAATGGCTAGAGAGGATGCTATGAAGCCCAAAAATTTCTTATTATCATCAAATTCTGATTGCATTATGGTAAGATTGAAAGTATTTATCTCAAAATTAGCAAAAGATATAAATATTGGCCTTGTAGTGGGGGCCATTTAACCAAGCACAACCTTTTCTACCATTTTTGCTTATTGAGGAAACATCGTTATTTACCCAAATTTTCTACAAGATTCTCCTTGATGAAACTGTGATTTACAATCAATGGTTGTTCTCTTGAATATTTTGGTTGTGCTTCATCAAGGGTTTGTTATATCTCCTTAGTTAAATATTATATTTATTTCTCAAAATATTCAATGTCAATATCTTCATATTCCTGTTCCTTAACAGCTCGCTTTGCCTATTCCAGCTACAATGAGCTTGATATTCTTTTCATAACATTTATGGGTGACACCACTAAATGTTGGGCAGGTTCTGCATCACAGGCTTGAATTGTTGCTGGAAAAATGACTTGATTTGTTCTTTCACCTTTCTTTCCTTCTTTTTCACCTTGTCTTGTGGTCACCTCCATAATTTTCTGTTCCTTGCTATTTTGAGGCAGAGAAAATGCTAGCCATTTTCTCAATCTCCTTTCTAGTCTCATGAATATAAACAAATAGGCCAACTTGATTTCTCAAACCATAGATTATACCACGAGGGTCATACTTCCCACACTCATCTTGCATCAAACCAAATGAGAGCATCTCTTTTTCAATAATATCAATTGTTGTTTTATGCCTAGTAATTAGAGAAATAATTGCATATTGGAAACTGAAAAGTGCTTTCTTGTTCTTTGAAACAAAATGAAACTCATTTACAATAATTCTTTGCCTTAATACCTCATAAGAAAATATTAAAGGAGTGATAAACTTTGAAAGGCGTTAAAGCCTTCTCAAAACCATAGATTCTAATAATAGAAAAATTAGGAAAAATGAACTAGCTTCAAATATTGTCCTCTTCAATTAACCATAAAATTTTTCTGTTCTCTTATGATATTCTATCTACTGCCTGTTCTAATAATTTTATCTTTAAATAAAAATAAAAACGATCAATAAACTGAGTATATCCATAGGGGATTCACCTAAGATATATAACACCTATCCTATGGTAGATCTCCATTTATGCCTCATCTTTATCTTTGTTTTTCTCTATCAATTTCGTTGACATGAAAAAGGTGTGATAGTTAAATAATATTAGATGTACCATGTAAGTGAAACATCTACAAGATTTGAACATACCAATTGTACTAAGGTCTGGGAATGTGGCTCTAGCAAAATATTTATTTCTTTAAGGTTAGCCGCTATGAGATGGATGGTAATGAATATGGCTTCGTCCATCTTAGAATCATCAATAAGGCCAAAAATCACAGCAAGTTGGGATACTAAGATCTGGAAGAAGGGTTTTAATAGGTTAGTAAGAAAAGGGAATTCTATATTCTGATTTTCAAACGGGATTTTAAGAATAATTCAGAAAAATTGAAGTTTATCATCCTCAATCCAGGTTATGAATTCTTCATCAAGCCTTTTGTCCCTGATGTCAACGTTGTTGGTGGGTAAATTCAACATCTTAGAAAAAATAGTTTCATAAATTTATAGGAAAGTTTGGTTATTGATTGTAGAGGTGAAGAATTTGGTCTCACACTTAAAAAGCTTGGCTAAAAGCAGTATGGAGTCGAGGTCAAAGTGAACAACAAGTAATTTGGCTGCTAACACCCGAACTAGACCAAATACTCATCTTCTTGAGATTTATTTGAAGAAAGAATCATGGTCTATTTTAAGGTAATAATGTCGATATCCTAGACCTGAGTGTTTTTAATCCCTGATAATTCATTAACATAAACTTCTTTTGATGATTCTTAAGACATTTCTATGACCTAAGCCTGAATTGTCTCTAAAACCAGGCAAGCTAGAGGAATAATGAATTTGGTACTTACTTGGCACTCATAAAACAACAGGGTTGAGTCCCAATTTGGTTCTTACTGTAAAAAAGAGAGAAGATGCACCCAATTTCGACTGGTATTGCATGCAGGAGAAAAATGGTTCCCATCAACGAGAATGCAAACTAAAACTGATGGAGGAGGGAAAATGAGTTATGAATGAAATGTTAAATGTTTGTAAAATTGTCATAATTAAATTCATGTATTTAAATGTTACTTGAAATATGTGCTTCATCCTTTCCATCATCTCCAACTACAAGCATAAATTTCACTTAAGTTCACTCCTGACATGTTCTTGTGACCATAGATTTGAAAAGTGGTGAGAATTCATATCTTATCGTGTGGGAAACAATGCATTAAGAAACATGCTTCTTCTATCTCGACGATAGACGAGATCCATTGGATGGAAGGAAATCATGTGAACTTGTGGCATCAACTGAGAGATCAATAATTAAGTGGAGAGTGATTTTGTGCCTGATGACACACATGTCCGTCGATTTGTCTGAGTGACCGTCGGATTTTAAAGTATAGAAGGTTGTATAAATCGTCGGGCATAAAATAAATAGTTAAATATATTATGCTTTTAATCTCGATGACAAAAGATAGATGTTGATTAATATATAGGATTGTTCAACCAACCTTAAAGAAGGGATAAGTTAACAAGATCATTATTAAGGTGGAATTAACTTAATCTATCACCATTTTGATATATAAAGGTTAGATAATAATTTAATATTAAGGAATGATAAGAGTTGTGGATCATATCACCATGAGGAGTAAGACAAGTGATAACAACTAGCTCCAATCGGGGATACTATTCACCAACATAATGGTAAGAACATGACCAATTTCCTTCCATTGGGTTTATGGAGTCATCGACTGGGTGGCAATGTTTAGTTATCAGGTGGGAACATTCCACACGTGAGAATTTATTTTCATACCAATCCTAATATGGAAATCTATTAGAAAAGACAATGCAAAATAATTTGACATTGATGGGAGGAAAAGATGGGGGATGATATAAACCTACATTACATGATTTCACTACCATTTTATGTTAAATACTTTCGGTGTAGAGCATTATCAGACTTATTATTTCTTTAGAAGCTTCAAAAATGGGGGATGCTTCGAAAATAAGGAGTAACATGCATGAAAATCTGCATGAAAACCTGGATAGACTCCTAGTTGTAATGGAATATGTGCAGGTGTGACTAACTTGAATTGAAGAAAATAAGCCATCCTGCTAGGGATTTACGAAGAGGCTCGTGAGGCACGTGTAGATGAAGATGCAGGGAGAATTCCTGCAGCTAATTCTAACAACCTACAAGAGGAGATAATTATAATATCGAATTGACAGGTTCAAAATTTTGAATGCTAGTTTGAATAATAGCTATAGAAATTCCCACTATTTTTGGATTAGAAAGTTTACTTAAGAAGATGTAAAATTTAAAAAGAGTCATGACAATGGAAGAATAATTCAATCTTTTTTCTACCCTTATATACATATAATTGTAAATGTGTTCATATAACAAGTACCCTCTACAACTAGAAAACGTTTTTTGGGCTTTAGCCACAAGAATTTTGGCATTGTTCGCATATTAAGGTACGAGACATGACCAATAGCTTAAGGAATTAATTTCATGGTGCTATTTTGGTAAGAAATGCACATATATTCAATACATTTTAATGGTTCTGTTGTTAATGCACAAATATATTTTTAAATATGGACCCTCTTACATTGTTAAAGTGTTTATTCGTTTTAAATATATCGTTATTTATCTGCTATATGAATGCAAAATTGTTTAATGGTCAAGAGAGTAGGCCCATGCAAGATTTTGTCATTTGACATATGAGACAATATTAATTACATAATTACTTATATTTTTGGGATAAGTGTCTTATCAAAAACCAATACTCATAAAACAATATACCAAATAGTAGTTACTATGCTGAAAAATATTAATGTAAGGGATGTAAACAAGAAGGATAATTACCCCTTTAAACACCTTGTTCATGATCCTTGATGCCAAACATTGTTTTGTTGCTAGAAGGCCTCTTCAGTACCCCAATGGAGTCATCCGCCATTCCTTATTATATATTACCTATCTCCTTTTGTTTGACCTTGTAATAGTGATACTCAATTATGCTTTCTTAAGAAAAGTCAACTTATCAATTTTCATTCCATTATTACAGATGCTTTAATTCCATCTTCATACTAGGAAATATGGGAAGATAACACACTAGGGAAGCCTAATGGAACTAAAATTGCTCCACTTCCAACAAGACTATTTAGTGCCCTGACAAAGATGTTAGCATACCCCATTATAGTGATCACCGTACAAGGAGGTGGAAAGATCATGCACTGGAATAATCTGATGCCACTAACATTGCTCCACTTCCAATAGGTCTATTCAGTTCCCCGATTAAGTTTTTAGAACACCCCGCCCCAAAATGAGCAGGTAACTACCATAGTTATGGTATGATGGCATGAAGTAGCTCATGAAGGGGAAGAACAATCATTTGCAACCTAGGGTTAATACTTTAAGCAGTAGGTAGCATCTTAATGCAAAATCAATTATTAAACAGTACCAAAACTTATTGATAGATCAAATTATGGAGTTAGTATCTAATTCAAATTAATTAGGTATGAATGTCGAATTCAAAATACAGATAGGTAGTTAATCCTTTGACCATAACAATTGTATTAATTTTAAGTTTTAATTATGTTTGATTTTTGATCTTGGTTTATCCCTTTTATTTGTTATTATTTACATAATATGTATTTTTTTTAATGGAGAGAACTTAGTATGTGAAATAATGTTTGAGGAATTAGCCATTCACTGGAGGGCCAATCACCTCATCATTGAATTTCTTAAGGGAGAAAGTGTTTTCTCCCTCAATCTGGTCAATGACAAATGGACCAAGCCACAAATTATCAAAATTACCATGTTTTCTAGGATCTTCATTCCTTTCATCCCACTTCAACACTAAGTCTCCGAAGAGGAAATTTCCGGCTCTGGTTCATTTATCAAATAGTTTTTTGACCTCTACTTGATGTTTAGTTATCTTTTTGTAAACTTGTTCCCTTTCTTATTGAACACAAATTAATTGTTTCATTCTTCTTTGTAAATCATTTGGTTCTTCATTAATTTCTTGCAAAAAATTCATTACTTTACTACCTAAATATAATGGAATAACTGCATCTATGCCATATACTAAGTGAAAAGGAGATGTACCACTTGATTTTTTTGGTACTCATTCTATCAACCCAGAGGGCATATTTTAAAGTAACGTGCTAGTTTCTTTTCTTTGAATTGATTGTTGTTGTTGTTGTTGTTGTTGTTTTTTTTTTAATAATGTTTTTGTTTGTCGATTTAGCTAGCCCATTACCTTGAGGATAATATGATGTAGAATGACCTAAGGTAATATTATAATTATCACAAAAATTAAGGAAGGAATATGGACATAAAGGTTTAAACATTATAAATAATTATTTTTTGAGGGCAACCAAAGTGTGAAAAAATATTTTCAACAAGAAAATTCATGGCGACTATGTCTTTACTATTTATGACAGGGATAGCCTCTACCCACTTCGTGAAATAGTCAGTAGCAGTTAGTATCCAATGATGTTGAACACTATTGTGAGGATGTATCTCACCAATAAAATCTAGAACCCATTTTTGAAAAGGGACTTCCGAAGGGATAGATTTGAGGTGTAAGGCAACTAGTTTTTGATTTCTGGAGAAAATAAAACATCGATGATATCCTCCGACCTTCTTATGGATGAAGAAAATAATGTTTTCTAATAAAACCCAACCCTCAAAATTTTATGCGTGGTGACTTTCCATGCATGGTGTCCACTACATATCCCATCATGAAATTTAGTAATTAAACAATCAACTTGATTAGGAGAATACAATTTAATAAAATTCTCACTTGATCTTTCTAGTATAATTTCTCGTTATGACACAATAATTTATATAATTTAACTTCAATTAACATTTTTCATATTTTCTCATACGAGCTAGGAATTGTAAGGTTTCAAGATAGGTTATTATGTTTGCATACCATCCAGAGGTGGAAAATATTTGGCTAATGGGAATGTCTGTGGGTTGCGGTAACGACTTTGACTATTTATCTATCTCCTAATATTTAACCTGTGCAATTTGACTTGTATGAGTTAATTGATTTATTCATAATGCTTCGAAATTGACTTCAACAAGCAACTTGGAAATACACTGCCCTTTTACTATCTTGATGGGATTCAAATCTAAATCATATTCTTGAATTTTAGTGATCTATCTGAGTCCTTTTCTGTCAACATTGTGCTGAGTAATAATTTCTTTGGATGCTAGGTTGGGTAGATAGGAAATAATTTTATATTGTAGGATAAAATCCCTAAAGGATTTCAAATATTTCACTAATGAGTAAGCCCAATTTTCAATAATAATATATTTAAGATTAGAATCTTGCAATGCTTCACTAAAGAAAGAAATGGACTACTCAAATCCTTGGACTTTATTCTAGAGTAGGAAAACGATGACAGTGTGCTTAGAGTCGAAAGGAAAGGCTAAAAAGTCCTTTGCATAATTAGGACTCACGAGGACAGGTGCTTCCATCAATGACTTCTTAATTTGGGAAAAAGAGTACATGGCCTCGTCAATCCACTTTATTTCATGTCCTTTCTTAAGAATTATAGCTATATTTTTGATGACCTTGGCAAAATTTGGTATAAAATGATGTAAGAAAAAAATTTCCCAAAGAATGAATGAATCTCCTTTTTGGTTCCATGGAAAGGAATTTTTTTGATCATGTGGACCCTTTTTGGGTCCACTCGAATCTTTTTCTCTAATACTATATGACCAAGTAGTTTTCCTTCATTCATGGCAAAAAACAATTTGCGAGGATTGAGAGACAATCCATATTTTTGACATTTTTGAAATATCTCTCTCAGGTGATCTAGATGTTGCGAATTAGATTTCCAGTATATCGTCATGTCATCTAAGTAGATAACAATGAAATGATCCTTTTCACCTGCAAAAGCTATATTCATAGCTCACTGGAGAGTAGATCCAATGTTCATGAGTCTGAAATAAATTTTTTCATACATGAATTCCCCCCAACGGGTAGTGAAGGTCATTTTATATCTATCATCTTTATGAACAACAATATGGTTATATTTACAAAAACCCTCCATCATCGAAATTATGCGAGATCTGATCACTCTCTGTAATATGTGATCCATTTTAGGTAATGGATAATTGTCCTTTAAAGAGGCTTTGTTTAAATTTTAAAAGTCAAAGCAGATCCTAATCTCTCCATTCTTTTTTCTTACACGAACTAAGTTAGCAACCTAATTAGAATATCTGAGTGGTATAATGATTTTGGCATCTAATATTTTTTTTTCGATGGAGTGAAGTAGAAGAGGGCTTATTTGTCTAAGTTTTTGTCAAAAATATTTTACTCCCTCTTTTAATGGTATTTTGTGTTCAATGATTCTTTTATCATAAGTTTTTAGATCATTGTAACTCCAAGCGAAAACATTGGAAAATTCTTTAAAAAGGTTTACATACAAGTTTTTAACTTATCTTGGAAGATTTTTAAAGAGAGTAATTAGCTTAGTTTTTTCCTCTGTACCCAAATTAATTTTCTCAATTTCTAAGCCCAATGGCTTTAAAAGGGGAGAAGAAGTAGCTCCCTTTTGAACAAATATCTTCTCGAGGGAAATCAACCCTCGAGGGATATAGTTTTTTTTTAACTGTAGCACCTCATTTCTTCTGATTTTTTGTTTAAGTCGGGGGACGTGAGAATGGGGCTCCTCTTTGTTCTTGCCTTCTTAAATGCATAGGTCAGAAAATTTGCCTGCCATTTCAATAAAATTCTTAATTTGTTGATCATCCTCAAAAAATTTCCAATGTTTAACATTATGGGGTATCAAAAGACAATACAAAATTTGAATTTCATACTTAAGTCTTGTTTGTTTCGGAGGAAAAAATGTGGCGGCTATAACAACCAATTCTTTTCTTTAGGAATAGTAGTTAAATTTATAGTGGAAAATAAATTTTCCACTAGGTCCCAGACCTAAGCCCTAAGTCTAGGATGTGTAGTCTGGCATTTTTTTGTTACTTGTTTAATTATTAATTTAGAATCACCAAGGAATGAGAGATTCGATATATTGAGCTTACGCGTAGTCTCCAGACCTAGGGCCAAGGCCTCATATTCGGTCACATTATTGGTAGTTTCGAAATCGAGCTTAAAATGGAAAGTTAAATTTTCACAACAAGGAGAAACTAGAGCCACACTAGCCCCAGATCCATTCCTGGATGAGGCACCATCAAAAAACATCTTCCAGATGGAATTATTATCTATAATATTCTTAGGTGAATTCTTTTGACTAATAAAATCTTTTTCTTTGTCACTTAGTATTAAGACAAAATTTCCTAAATTATCATAAAAGGTGTAGACATGGAAGTTATTAGGTTTCTCTTCAGAGCTTATGGTGTAAGATAACCATGATTCGTGATATAGTCGTCGGGTTCCTCCTCCAAAAACTGGAATGGTTTCATATGCCAAATCAAGTTGGAGAGAGTCTCCCAACTTGGCTCCACAAGTTCTAGAGAGAAACATTCCATAGTTTCGAGGGACATTAACCACTACCACATCCATCACTATGCCTTTGGCTGAAACTTGAGCTAGAACTACTACTAGGTCCTTTATCATGTTGAGACATTTGACTTTTTGTGAATCAAATGAATAAATATTTTTGTATTCATGGGTAATATCTAAAGCTAGCTGATCCTTAATTTGTTTCTACATTAAATTATGGAACACTCTTGAATCTAAGATGCAATTGTGTAGGATTAAGTCATGAATTTTGAGACTAATGTAAAAAGGAAGAACTAGATTATCATATTTATCATTATGTAACCCAATAGTGATTATAGGGGCATCATCATACACATTGATTACATTGTTTTCTTGTACATTGTTAGTTGGATTATCAACTTGATGAATAAATCTATTAACTTTTTCTTTATAGCCTAGAATTTTAATAATTTCAATTAGGGGATATTTAATTTTAATTTATTTAATTCATTTTGTAAGTTAAAATTTTGTGAGGCGCAGGGTTGCTTCTCATCTTGGTCCATTCTTTTAGGGTCTTTTTTATTTTCTATTTTCCCATCTTTGGGGGCAATAATTTTTTACAAATTTTCTTTATGATTGGCATTCTCTATATTTTTGTTTTTTTGCGGGGCCTCATACCATACATATGTTGGACTTGGGATTCCAAATGATGAGCAATTTTTTTGATTTGGGGTGCCCAAAACTCTATGTTGAGACACTAGATATCCCTTTACCCAGGGATTACCTGGTTAAAATAAAAGGAATCATTGAAACAATTTAGTTCAGGGTACTCTTCTTCGTTAGGATCAACCTGTTTACTTGCTAATTCATTGTTATAATATTCTAATAAATTAGTGTTATTCCTCAAGGGAGGTTAAACTGGAGGTTCCTCTCCTCTTTTCACGTGTTCGGGAATTTGCAGGTTAAATGGCCTACAATAAGGTGGAAATTTCCTATAAAGTGGATTAGGATTTCTATTTTGTATATTCTGTTGGAATTTCAAGGGTGGGGGGGAGGATTTTGAGGGGATGGCCCCTAAGGTTTGTTTGCAACTTCAATTCACTAGAGCTTATTAGATAACAATTTAATTAACTTATCCATTTCATATATTTTTTGTTCCTGGTATTATTTAGTCCTAGAAGTCTCAAGCGTAGGATTAACAACTTTATTTTTACCTTTACCTTTATCTTGTTTAACATGGAATTTTCCCGTGCCTATTGAATTTCCTTCACAAGCACAAGCTTTGGCTTGAGCATCTGATAGGGTTGTTGGCTCACATTCTCTCCACATCAAAGAGATAGCAAAGTCTAAGGTGGTTGAATATGCTACCATTAGAGAAATTTTGAGGTCTAAAATGGGCCTCCTAAGGAATATTATAAAATAACAATGTAAATGAAGTTTTCTGAAAGTGCCCTAATCTGTCGGTTCAATGGTTTTTGGCCACGACTCACAACTCTCCACAGTTGGATCTCGGAGGTATGGAAGCCTGTCATTTCTGATCAAATTAATATCTACCCCTGTACTAGGGGTTTCTTTATAGTGGATTTTGAAAACCCTGAAAGCATACAATGTATTCTAGATTCCAGCCCTTGGTTTTGGGAAAACTTAGGCCTATTCATGAAGCCATGGAACCCATCATTCGATCCCTCAACAACAATCATAACCTCAACACTAGTTTGGGTGAGATTGCCAAAGCTACCCTTGCATCTCTGGAATTTATCCTCGCTACAAGCCATTGGAAATGCAATTGGGAAATTTTACTGCAGGTGCCCAAAAATAGAGGAATATGCTAGAACCACCTATGCACACATCTGTGTGGAAATGGAATTTAGTGCCAGATTCCCAGCTGAAATAAACCTAACAAGTAAAGACTATGTGTGGAACCAGAAACTCGATTATGAAAGTGTCCTCTTCAGATGTTGATCCTGCTTTGAGACAGGCCATCTAGCCAAAAATTGCCCAAAAGCCTCCCAGAAAAATTATGCTAGAAAGAATCACCACAAATCTACATGGTGGGAAGGAGCACAAAAAGAACATTACATTGTCATCAAGGAAGAATACTCTCCAGAAAACTCTAAATCGCAAGAAATCGGGCAAGAAAGAAAACACTCTCAAGACAAGCATGGGGAAAGCCCCACCCAACAGAAAAAAAGTGAACTTGACAACCCCTCAAGCATCAAAGTAGATCTCCCAGACCAAACTTCTTCTCCGAATATCTTCAAAAGGACGAACACAACAGATCGTGAAGCTAAGACACCAATGTCCCAAGAATTATAAGAGATGAAGGAGATGCAAGATAAAGGAAGTTGGAAGACCGTAGAGAAAAAAAAGAAAGCTACAACATCAATCTCGCCAAGAATGATGAGGAGCCAAACAATTAGGAACTAAGAAAATTATAGGTCCGCTAGACCAATTTGGTCCCAGTGGACGTTAACCACCACCATCATCATCAATAAAATAAGATTAAATTACATCATCAAAGTTTAGAGGGAAATGAAAACTACTTTTTTACCTTGTATTTTCAACTTATCTCCCTATGATTTTTACTCAAATTAAGAGTGGGAGCACTCATTGTATGAATAATTTAATTCCTCATCCAAGGAGTACCCGTGTTGCATACTTTCGATGGACCTTTCGACACGAAAAATGAGAAATACATGAAAAAACATGATTGCAATAATGTTTTTCATGTATTTCTCATTTTTTGTGTAGCAGGGTCCATCGAAACTATGCAACATGGGTTCTCCTTAGATGAGGAATTAAATTCTGCGTCTGAGTTCTCCTCAAAATTTGAGTAAAACAATAGGGAGAAAAGTTGAGTTGAAAAAACAATTTTTTTATTTTTTAATCTTTTTTACTTTTTTACTCCAAAATTAGTGAATCATCCCCCATGCTTGACATCATCATATTGGATCCTATTGGTTCTTATAAAGTTGATTTTGGTTTTACATATTTTTTTTGAGGCCCATTTTAGACCTCAACATTTCTCTAATGCAAGTCAACAATATCTCAAGGTTTAATGTCAATGAGTAGCTAATTATAGCATTTATTAAATATTTTATTGAATTCATTAATCGATTCATCAGGTTTAATTTTTATAGCTACAAATTGAGTCTTCCATAGTTGATTACTTTCCTTAACTCCAAATTGTATTAAAACAATTCAACTAACCCATCTAATGAATTAATAGATTTTCCTTGTAAAGTTCTAAACCATTTGCTTGCATCACCTTCTAGGATTTACATAAATAGCCTCGTGCAAATGTTATTTTATTTAACTCCAATATTTTTCCAATAATACTAGAACTTAATGACATGCTCCTCCATGATACGTTCCCCCAAATTATCGAATTTAGACAAGTTTTTATTGTATTTATTAGGCAGGTCATGCAGTTGGCATTGCAAATTCATAATGGGAGGTGAAGGAGGAGAAGAAAATTCAGAGGTTGGATTCGGTATGTTCTCAAATTATGATGTGTTAGACACTAGTTCAGATTCTCGAGTAAGTGTTGAAGGTTAAAGGTTTTCACGTTTTCTAAAGTTAGGCGATTGAGGGTTTGTCTGCCCAAATTCTTGTACTTATTTACATCTATTGGTAACAATCACTAAAATTTCAAGGTCCTAAAGGGTTGAATAAGTTAGGTTTGATGTAGATCTAGTGATTCTTTTTGGGGTATCCAACTTGGGGTTTCCAAAAATTGTAAATTTAGATATAATCTATTGAGATAAACCAAGGTGTATTTATTTAGAGCACTGAATTTTGTTATGAATATGCATTTTTTGAAGAAAATCAAAGTCAAAACCTTTATTGTTGTTAAGGGAGATTTGGACTAGGTTACACTCGCTCGTCTTCTTGGGCTAATGCCTCCCAATTCTTCTCCAATTCTTCTTGAGTTGCATAAACCTGTAAAGTCAAAAGATATAGGTTATTAAGAATACTGCATTGGTCATGTAAGCCAAAAAAGAAGGCAGGGTTGAACATGGTTACCATTAGTCATGAGAAAACACAAAGAAATCATTTCCTGGCAATGGCTCCAAAATTATGTTGGTTCCCTAACTGTCCCGACGACTAAAAAACAGTTAAAAAATAATTCATTAAGGATGAAGTCCTCTTGCTTCAGTTGGCTAGTCTCTAATAGTCTCAGGGGGTATTCCTTTTTTGTGTGTTAAGAATGATGTTCAATCTAGCTTTATAATGCAACCAAATGAATGATGATGTGTAGAAACGATATCAATTTTAAAGTTCTGGCTGTACGAAAACAATTCTCTCAATGAGATCTCAAGTTATACGAAAATAAAAGAGACAATTAGAAATATGACACATGGGCACATAAGATACTAACAAGAAAACATAAGAATCGATCTATTTAACATAAAAATAAAAGAAAGAAAGTTTATAAGGAAACCAAATAATTGAAGTTAGTTGGAAACAAAGTAATGAATAGAGAAATCAGCATCAAGTTCCATTTCACTACTATGTAACTCATATAATTTAAATGAATTCAAAAACTACTTGATGATACAATACAAGTGATTGATGAACCCATGATAATCTAGACGTTAAACTGAGCTCTAGCCACCAATTTAATGTTAACTTACAATTACCATATCAACATAGAGAGAGTTCGAAACATAACACTATCAAAGTAATATTAGATTTCCTACAATAAATGAAGCATAAATTACCTAATTCACCAAATAAAATCTCATGAACAAAATATCAAATTATTATAATACTAAGAAAATATCTAGTTCATTTAATGATTAATTACTTAAAAGATCGCTCAAGTCGAGCTGCATAAGTCACTGTTATTTCTTCAATAGTTAAGAAAAATAATCAAAACACATTGAAATATTAAAAAAGTTTGAAAAAAATTTCCATTACTCGGATTGCACAAATCAAATTCAACACAACATGAGATCAAGTTAGTGCCACAAGTGCAATCAAACCTCCTTCTGAGAAAGAATTGCATACAGGAAACTAAAAAGTGCCTTCTCATTCTTTGAAACAAAATGAATCTCATTTACAATAAATATTTTGCTCAATACCTCATAATAAAATATTAAATGAGTGATAAATTTTGGAATGTGGTAAAGTTCCTTCTCAAAACCATAGATTCTAATAACAGAAAATCAAGAAAAAGGAACTAGCTGCCAACACTGTCCTCTTCGGTTAACTGTAATTTTTTTTTTCTCTTCTAATATTCTGCCTGGGGTCTCTTCTAATAATTTCACACTTCAATAAAAAGAAAAACAATCAAAAAATTAAGTATAGCCATAGGGGATTATCCCAGGATATATAACATCTGTCCAATGGTAGACCACCATTTTTGCGTTATTTTTATCTTTGATTTTATCTACCAATTTCGTTGACATGAAAAAAGAGGGAGAGTTAAATAATATTAGATGTAATAGGTAATTGCAATGTATACAAGCTTTGAATAGATTAGCTGTGTTAAGGTCCATGACTATGGCTCTAGCTAAATATTTAGGAAAATTAATAGTTATTTATTTAGGGTTACCCATTATGAGATGGATGGTTATGAATATGGCTTCGTCCATCTTGGAATTGTCAAGAAGTCAAAAAATCACAACGAGGAGGGATGATAAGGTCCAGAGGAAGGGTTTTAATAGGTTAGTAGGAAAAGGGAATTCTATCTTTTGAGGGATGATAAGGTTTGGAAGAAGGGTTTTAATAGGTTAGTAGGCAAAGGGAATTCCATATTATGGTTTTCAGCTAGGGTTTTAAGAAAAAATCTTAAAAATTGAAGTTTATCATCCTCTGCCTAGGTTATGAATTCTTCCTCAAACTTTTTGTCCCTAATGTCAACTTCAGTGGCAGGGAAATTTAACATATTAGTGAAAATAATTTCAGAAATTTCTAAGAAAGCTTGGTTATTGACTCTAGAGGTGATAATTTTTCTCTCAGACTTTAAAAAATTGACTAAAATTAGTATGGAGTTGGGGTCAAAGTGAACAATAGGTAAGGTGGCTGCTAACACCTAATATTGGACCAAATACTCATCTTCATGAGATTTATACAAAGAAATACTCAGGGTTTGTTTTAAGGCTAAAATGTTGACATTCTAAACCTGAGTGTCTTTAATCCCTACTAATTCATTAATATAAAATTATTTTGATGATTCCTCAGACATTTCTGCTACCTAAGCATGAATTGTCTCTAAAACGAGGTAAACTAGAGGAATGATGAATTGGGAATTGGGTACTCACCTGGCACTAATAAAACAATAGGGTTGAGTCCCAATTTTGGTTTTTACTACAAAAAGAGAGGAGAGGTGTTCAATTATGACTAGAGTTGCATGCAAGAGAAAAATGGTTCCCCTTAATGAGAATGCAAACTAAAACTGGTGGAGGAGGGAAAATGTGCTACGAATGTAGTTTATATAGTTGTCATAATTAAATTCCTGTAATTAAATGTTACTTGAAATTTGTGCATTGTCCCATCCTTCAACTTCGAATGCAGTCATAAATTTCACGTAGGTTCACACCCGATATGATCTTGTGACCGTAGATTTGAAAAGAAGTGAGCTGCCAATTCTCATTGGGTGGGAAAAGTGCATTAACACACACACTTCTTCTCAACCAATGATGGAAGAGAGATTTTGGATGGAAGGAAACCACATGAGCTTGCAACGTCGAGTGATAGATTGGTAATCAAGTGGAGTTATTTTGTGCATGATGACACATCATGTCCATCGATTTTTCTGAGCGACTATTGGATTTTGAAGTCTAGATGATTGTATAAATTGTCAGGCATAAAGTAAATAGTTAAACGTATTATGTTTTTAATCCCAACGAGAGAAGATAGTCATTGATTAATATATAGGTTTGTTCTATCATCCTTAAAGAAGGGATAAGTCAACAAGATAATTATTCAGGTGGAATTAACTCAATATATCATCATTTCTGATATATAAAGGTCAGAGAATAGTTTAATCTTAAACACTAATAAGAGTTGTGGATCATATAACCATAATGAGTAAGAAAAACGATAACAATATCAGAGCGAGAAAATCTAAAAATCAATCTCTAAATCACATAGGAGGTCAGGTTCATATGGGGATTGTCATATCCATTTTCAGTTGCAATTATACAGGGCATGACTTTTAAAGTTGTATGATGTATGATGTAGCTGAATACGGCTAATTTTAAAGTTTGATTTTTTTTTAAGGTTTAGACATAGAAATAAAAAAAGGGGTTGCATACTGGTGGCTGAAAGGTCGTACATTAGCCAACCACCCAACCGCACCCAACTGAAATCCCATTAGACATACTCAGGGATGGAAAATAAGTAGCTTGACCATTTACATGACACAACCACCAACCCATGTTTCCCACATAGGAAATACTTGGCCATGATTGTGTCAATGCATAGATAAGGGAGATCAAGGGCTTCTATCATTAGTAATAATATCATAGGGATTGATGGTAGCACTATAAGGAGGCGATAAATGAGTTATAGATACATGCACATGTAGTTCCAGTGGTCGCATAGGCTATGATAATGTAGGCTACAGATTAGGTAAGGAATGAAGGTAGTGAGGCAGATACCATGAACTACGAAGGAAAGACATTGCTAAAGTTTGTGGCACATGAAATACCTAATGACTGAGATAGGAAGACAACAGGATGTTGGTCGGATGATGCTAGTTGTAGAGTGCATAAGTTGCGGAGTTTGCAATCAACTACACATGGAGCGAATTCATGGGTAGACAATTGGTTTTTGCAATCATAATGGAGCTTGGGGAGTAGTGTGGGTTGACTTTTATAGTAAGTGATATGTAAGTGAGACATGGAGTGTTGATGCAGGGCCAATGATAGTTAGAAACAAGGGAGATCTGATATCAAATTGAAGTGCAAGACTATTGGGATATTTAGACACTTAGGAGCCAATTATTCAACTTGGTCCTATGTGTCTATTAGGAAAAAAAGTATTTCTTAGTGTGCTTCTTAGTATGCATTAGTTGAATTGTAATTTGATGACCACAATATGTTTTGGACATAAAGTGATATGACAACTTATATTCGCCTCGATATTATTGGCTCATTAGAGGAAATTTCAACTTAAAAGGGTCTGTAAATTTTTCAAGTAATTTCCATGTCATAATATGTAAACAAATAAAAATCCTTTAAATTTAAAAATATGCAAATGTAAATATTTTGGAGGGAAAAGAAGAAACTACTTTTTTTAATTGTATTTTTGGCTTATCTCCATATAGGTTTACTCAAATTTTGAGTGTAGACACTTGTTGGATGCGGAACTAAATTCCACATATAATGAGTACCCATTATGAATAGTTTTGAGAAGATCCACATTGATAAAATTGAAGATACATTTATTTATTTATTTATTTTTTATCGCATAGGAACTGAGCAACCTGCCTGACACGTAACTACTAGTAAACCTGCGTCCATATGCTACTTCCTTTAGCCCAACCTGTGTATACCTCTAAAGATTTTGAATCATAAAATCTATGAATCACAAACTATACCAACCAGCAGTGTATTGAACATCTATTGTCAACTTACAGAACTTTACACAGGCAGGCAATAGAAAAAACTTTTTCTCACTTATACAATCAATCAAATATCAACCTCCTTATGCATTCACTAAGAAGACTTCATTGACAGACAACAGTAAAATAGCAGCAACAATAAATCAGCAATATTGATATGATAGTTCAGTCATCTCTGAACATCAAGCCTTTCTTTTGTATACGCTACTTAAAAGAACAGAACTTGCGTGTATATGCCCTTTTGCTGAGACGAACCTGTGTACAGATCTACAAATATTGACTTAGAACTTTTCTGCAATTCCAGACTTCAGACAAACCCAGATCATGATAGATAACGAATAAAACAGATGCAAAACATTAGATCTAGCCTCAACTAATATCAGATCATTCAAGAATAAGTCATTTCAGGTCTCATGATCCTGATCCAATATTGAACTCAAGGTGCACATAAATATTTCAGATCTAGTCCCAAACATAACCCTGCAACATAAAATATACTTCAGATAGAAGTATTCCTTAGAATCTTATTCACTTGCACATCTGGCCTTATGATCCTCTCTTATTATATAGTTTTTGGCTTTTCTCAATACCATGGACCGAATCCACTTAGGACCAATACCTTGGATCAAATACCACAGACCGAATACCTCGGACTAAATACCTAGGGTCAATATCATGGTCCAAAGATACCTTGGATCAAATACCTCAGACCAAAACCATGGTTTTCAACATGTATACGCTTTGCCTTCTGTGGGAGTGCGTGTGTACGTTATACACTATTTTTGTTCTAAGTACCTACGTGTATACACTACTTGGACTAAGTGAACCTGCGTGTATCTATTAAACTGCTCTTACATCATCTTATTCCTTCAACTTCTTTATTTTGATCAATAGACCTTAGTTACATCTTCCTGATCCTCTATACCACTGCCTTATTGGCTCTGAATATTCCTGTGAGCCTCTTATCAAAACTTAGTTGACCTATAGAGTTGCCATCAAGGACAATACTTGTATCATAATGCCAACAATCTCTCCCTTTGGACTTGATGGCAACCATGATGGTGTTGACTACTACAAGCTGTAAAGACTGTTAGAGATACCATACAACACCAAAATACCAAAATACCCTCCCCCTTTGACATCAAGGGCAAAGGGCAGACCACTCTACTCCCTTCCTTTGCATGATGCTATCCATACTCCCCCTGAGTACATGTCGAGTCTGCAGAGAGATGATTCAATATAATAACATGACACCATAACTCAACAAAGTGGGTATGACCTCCCTATGACCATGAACTCATACATACATCAATCACCCAACCAAGTGGGGATACACCATATTTGACTCATCTTCCCAACCAAGTGGGGATATACCAAAGTTTATACATGACAGAAATACAACAATTATTACATCATCCATCCCAAGGAGATTGGGGAAATAAATTACATCATATGACCAATAGAACCCATTGAAATATAGACGATGACAGAAGAAGTTATATCACACTAATGACTGATACAACTAAGAAATAGCTAAGTTCAGCAAATATAATGCCAACAATGTGGAATGTGAACGCTCCCCATGAACTTGTGCTACCACTTTTTTTTTAGAAAAACATATACGTGCTTTCAGCCAAGGAAACCCGTATGTACCCGCGCATATACTACATGAAACCAACGTGTAGTAAACTTCCTATGAAAAACTAGATTTAAGAGCAAGATGGTGCAGCAACAACTCCCAGCTTTTGTCTGATATATTCAAATGTTTCTCTGGGCATTGGTTTAGTGAATATATCAACAACCTGTTCTTTGGAGGGGATATACTCCAATTTGACCTTTTGTTCAAGCACTTGTTCTCGTAGAAAATGGTACTTGATGGGTATGTGCTTGGTCTTGGAGTGCATGACTAGATTCTTTGAAATGCTGATGGCACTTTTATTATCACATAGAATGGAGATGGGTGGAGTACATGTGATCTGAATGTCTTACAAATTTTGCATCATCCAAAGTATTTGTATGTAGCAAGATGCAACGGCCACATATTCTGCTTCAGCTGTAGATAAAGTAATTGAACTTTGTTTCTTGCTAAACCAAGACACTAACTTGAAACCCATATAGAATGCATCACCACTAGTGCTTTTCCTATCATCAACACTTCCTGCCCAATCTACATCTGTATATGCATCAAGATTAATATCTGCATCTCTAGGATACCATAGTCCAAGTCCTGAGTTCCTTGAAGATATTTGAAAATTCTTTTGACTGCCTGAAGGTGTGATTCCTTTGGATTTGTTTGGAATCTTCCAACTATTCCTATTGCATGCATGATGTCAGGTTGAGTACCTGTTAGATAAAACAGACTGCCAATCATGGATCTGTAAGTTGGTTGATGTACTGCTATTGATTCATCATTTGAGCTAAGACTGCATCATGTTACCATTGGAGTACATACAGGTTTAGAATCTTCCATTCCGTAATTTTTCAAGATCTACTTGAGATATTTGGTTTGTGAAAGAAAAATACCATCTTTGATTTGTTGAACTTGTAGACCAAGAAAATCGGTAAGTTCACCAAGCAAGGACATTTCAAATTCTTGCTGCATTACTGAAGCAAAATTCTGACTCATGGATTCTTCATTGCTACCAAAAATGATATCATCAACATAAACAATAATAATTAGCAATTTATCATTTTCAATCTTTTTATATAAATTGCTATTTTCAGAACCTTTTGTAAAACCTTGTTGGTGTAGATATTTGTCAAGGCGGTAATACCAAGCCCTTGGAGCCTGTTTTAGACCATAGAGAGCCTTTTTGAGTCTGCATACAAGTTTTGAATCATTTCCAAGAATGAATCCTTCTGGCTGTTCAATATAAACTTCTTCTTATAAATCTCCATTAAGGAAGGCCGATTTTACATCCATTTGGTATACTTTGAATTTCCGAAAATTGGAAAGAGAAAGAAACATTCTTATGGCTTCAAGTTTGGCAACAGGTGAAAAAGTTTCTTCAAAATCTATACCTTCTTGTTGAGCATACCCTTTACAACAAGTCTGGCCTTATTTCTAATGACTTCTCCCTTTTCATTCAGCTTGTTCTTGAATATCAATTTAATTCCTATAATATTTTTATCATGAGGTCTAGGAACTAATTTCCAAGTGTCATTCTTTTCAATTTGCTCAAGTTCTTCATCCATGGCCTTGACCCAACATTCATCTTTGCATGCTTCATTTACATTTTGAGGTTTGGTGGAGGATAGTAATGCTAGATAGCTTGTGGTCTTTGTAATAGTTCTTCTTGTCTGTACACCATCCTCCCTTTCTCCTAAAATTTTAGTTTCTAGATGATTTTTCTAAACATATCTAGACGGAGTCTTTTCTTCTACCATTATGTCTTGTTCTGGTGCTTCATTGGTTTCTTCTTCAATATAATTTTGATTTGATGTGGGAAAGTAATCCCCATCTTCCTCATTGTCATAATCTTCTGTTGATTTTATCTGTTTTGGATTTTTGCATGCTTCATCAACTACAACATCAATGCTTTCAACAATTTTCCCAAGTCTTTTATTATAACATTTATATCCTTTACTTCTAGAAGAATAACCAAGAAGAATCCCTTCATCTGCTCTAGGTTCAAACTTACCAAGTTTTTCATCAGTCCTTTTGATAAAACATTTGCTTCCAAAAACTTTAAAGTATTTTACAGTAGGAGTCTTACCATACCAAATTTCATGTGGAGTTTGAGTGCTATTTACCCGAACATTTTCTTTGTTGAGAATAGTCATGGTAAAAAATGCAGCTTCACCCCAGAAGGTTGCAAGAGTTCCAGATTCATCTAGCATGGCTCGAGCCATTTGTTGAACTGTTATGTTCATCCTTTCTACTACACCATTTTGCTGAGGTGTTCTTGCAGTGGATAATTCCCTTTTTATTCCATGTTGTTCGAAAAGTCAAAGAGTTCATCTGATATAAATTCCCCTCCTCGATCAGATTTGAGGCATTTGATTTTTCGATCTGATTCATTTTCAGCTAAAGCTTTGAAGGCTTGGAACTTTTCAAATGCTTCATCTTTATGATTTAGAAGACCTATCCAACACATTCTGGAAAAATCATCAATGAAAAAAATAAAGTATTCTTCTGCGTGAGGTGACTTTTTCCTTGTTGGTCCACATAAATCAGTATGGGTAAGTTCAAGAGGCTTACTAGCTGACCCTTCTTTTTCCATGAAGTTAACTCTAGTTTTCTTACCGATTTGACATGGTTTTCGTATTTTATTTCCTGGGATGCTGATATCAAAAAGATCACAAACAGCCTTGAGTCTACATGATTTTCTTATTTGAGAAAAGCTTATATGTCCCAATATTCTATGCCACATCCAATTTTCATCATTTTTTCTTAGATAGCACTATTGTTGTCCTCCTTTGAGTATGTATAAGTTGTTTGGGGTTCTTGTACCCTTGATCACGGTCTCTCTTATATCAAGCTCATGAACAACACATCTGTTTGATCGAAACACCACTTCATTTCCTTGATCACATATTTGACTGACACTCAACAGGTTATGTTTTAAACCATCTAGATACATAACATTTCTAGCTTTAACCTTTTCTTTCAAGAAAATAGAACCTTTACCTTTTATGACAGCTGGAGTGTCATTTCCAAATGAGACATTCTTTTCCTTTTCTAATGCATTATATGAGTGAAGTTTCTCTTTGTCACCTGTCATATGTTTGGATCATCCACTGTCGATGTACCACTGATTTTCTTGTCCTTCTTCATACAAGGCTATACCACATCTTTCTGTTTGAGATTCTTTCCTTCTCCATATCTTGGGTTTTAATGGCGTTTTCTCATTTTGGGGTGTTTGCCAAAATTTTCTCATGCATTCATATTCTTCATGATTAAAGTTGTTACAAATTAAGTGTTCTATTTCATTTTCAAGAGGAGAAAAGTTATTATAGGGACTTCTCTTGATTCCTTTTACATTCCTTTGATTTTGTGCTTCTTTAGTCATGATGGTTTTGTAAGCAACACATTGAGCAACTTTGTGCCCAAAATTATGACATGAGAAACATTTCCCATTAAAAAGTTTTTGCGACTATCGAATCTATTTACATGTTGATTGTAGTTTCTATTGATATTCATCTTTGGAGCAAATTGAGTATGATTTGCCTGAGATTGGTTGTGGCTTCTATTAATATTCATACTTGGAGCAAATTGAGTATGATTTACCTGGTGATCAACTTTATGCCTTTGTTGACGATTGTCATACTGTTCACTGGTCTTTGCTGCATCAAGATAGCTTTTGGTGGAGGTTGAAGGTTGATGGCTTTTGTGATTGAGATGCTTCTTCAGTATATCCAAGACTTGTATTTATCAGAGGAGAATGCTGAACTTTGATAATTTCATTTAAAGTTTCTGATCCTTTAGCGAATCTAAGGTTGAGAGATTTTGTTTTCTCAAGATCTTTTCTTAAACCCACAATTTCACATTCTAGTTTTTTATTGTGTTTTTCTTTTTTAGCAAGTTGATATTTCAAGGTATCTATGATCATATTCTTTTCTTCTAAATAGATTTTGAGTTTAGATATTTCTTCATGAAAGTTTTCCTCTTCTAAAGCATCCCAAAAATCATCATTCTCATAAGCCATGAGAAGTCTATAATGATCACTATTAGATAAACCATCACTATCCTCTTGTAAACTATCCCAAAAATCATCGCTATCATAAGCCATGAGAAATTTGTAACCTTGACTAGTTTCATCTTCATCAGTATTATATAAACCATCCTTATCTTCATGAGTATAGTAACTCCTATTCACAACTTGTTTCCTATTCCCTTTTGCATATTCCTTTCCTTTTTCATATTTATCTTTATGAGGACATCTGGCAGCATAATGACCGACTCTACCACAAGCAAAGCATTTGAAAGGTAGCTTACCTCTGAACCTTCTAGAACCCCGTTGAAGCTTCTTGACAAAATTTACCTCATCTTCTTCTTCTGAAATGTGTCCTGATTCATTGTGTTCTTCCTTTTCTTTATCTTTTGCTGAAGCTTTAAATGTGACTTCTCTCATATCTGATGGACCTCCTTTTTTCATCTCAAAAGAAGTTAGGATTCCATGAAGCTGTGTCATAGTGATATTCTGCAGATCGTATTTTTCTTCTATGGTAGACACTTTTGATTCAAATTTAGTAGACAAGGATCTCAGACTTTTCTCAACTAAGGTAACTTCCTTTATTTCTTCACCCAGTTTCTTCATACAATTAACAACCTCATCGATACGTAAGAAGTAACTAGCTATATTCTCATCACTATGCATCTTAATTAAGAGTTTCATATTGAATTCTGAGAGTTTTAAGCTTAGCACGTTTTACCTGTGAGTCTCCTTCATATCTCTGAATGATTTTGTCCCATATCTCTTTGGCTGATTTTAGCTGCATGAATTTGACAAACTCTAATTGTGACAAACTTCCCAATAAAGTATTGACAACTTTGGCATTGGTTTCATATTTCTTTTTATCTGCCGTGTCTGTAGGAATTGTTGTTGGAAATTTATATCCTCCTTCCACAATTTCCTAGACATCTGTTCCAAGATATTGTAGATAGGTTGTGCTTCTTATTTTCCAATAAACAAAGTTGCTCCCATCGAAGATTGGTGGTCTCATGGATCCCATGCTTTCGTGATTATTCATCTTGATGGATCTTCCTTCAAGCAATCAAGTTTCTTATGAAGAACTTGGCTCTGATACCAATTGTTGGCAATAATACTGAGAGGGGGGGTGAATCAATATTATCAGATCAAGAATTTTTCTTTTTCATAATCAGATTTATATACGCTACTTCAGAGAGGGGAACTAGCGTGTACACGCAACTGTCTTTAAGGCAACCAACGTTTATGTAGTAAACCTATGATTTAGTTAATTCATCGCTTCATCAATCATTAAATAATAATCATGTGAAATATAAACATAATAAACCATTGCACATAAGCAACACACAGGAACACCAAGATTTAAGGTGGAAACCCAATGTGGGTGAAAATCACCTACTGCTGTCATCTTTGTCTTCTTTTAATAATAAGAAAATATATTTACAATCTTGTAGTAGTGCAGACTCATACTAATATGCAGGTTCTACCTGCAGAAGGTTACAACCTTCTCTCGTTATCCAACTTCTACTAGAAGGGAGCTACAACCCCCTAGCTCTTGTACTAGCCAATATGTTTACTAGTATGTAGGTACTAGGCTACAAAAAAAATCCACTCTTCCACAAGGGACCATGTTTCATGAATTTTCATATTGGGTGCTCCTGGCACATATCAAGACATATAAAGACCTTGACTCATCTGTAACTCGTCAGAAATTTAGAAACTCAAACTTCATCAACCAACATGTAGTTACTCTAAAACAATGAGATCAATGTCATCAGAAGACTGTGCTGTACCCAAAAACCTGTATCAACATTCAAAACCAACTGAAACCTCAAAAATTCATGTGTTAGACTATATACGCTATTGAGCAATAAAATGTGTCTTTTTAACCCCTATTTATCCTACATTAATTATCAACCCAGGGACGATTTTTTATCTCAAGAGTGTACTCAGTCTGAGGTTGTCACTTGCTCAAGAGTAATGTTTTGCAGTATAGTGCTTTACAATGAAAAGGTAAATGAATGCTGGAAACAAAATCTAATTGGAACAACAAGAAACTGAAATATTCTGTAACTAAATCATTCACTCAAACAATCATTAGTCGAGGACTCAGTAATGATAACTCTCTCCCCTGTAAACTAATGCAAATGAAAATCAATCATAGGCAAGATCTCCAATCTGAGAACTTAGACAGCGGTAGTCAGTGTCCTTTACAATTGTAGATCCTTCAATCCACACTAAAGTAAATAACTAGAAATAGCAATTCAATTGGCAAAAAAGGAACAACAACTAAGTCTATTGAAAAACTGAAACAACAAAGCTTGAATTATCAGAAATGAATTAAACTGCAGAGTTTATCCTAACAAAAATGAATTGAACAACAATCTTAATCCAATGGAACAACAAAGCAAATCAACTGGAAACACACGACGATTATAAGTTAAACTGAATCAACAACCTTATTCTATCAGCATGAACATTAATTGCAGGTATTAAAGGAATGGAAATCACAATTATAACTGAAAAATAACTTAATTGAACAGCAATCGCAATTATGAGTGAGTAGCAATTAGATGAACAACAATCTAAATTAGACATCGCAATATTAGATCAGAATGAACAACAGGACATTTCAAGTTATAATTAATAATTTTGTCACCAATGCAATCCGATTATGATTTCGATATAACAGAGCAATTCCGCGAAATTTTCATAAACAGGAGATTACCGAATAAAGTGAATTAAGGAAATGCAAAGGAAATCAAACCACATAAGACTGTAATTGTAAAATAGTGATACAAGAAGCAGGTGAATCCACCAGGGCTGGGCCCTTAGCCACCAGGGAAGCACTGCTGAGTTTACTCCAGGATCAGATAATGGAACAACAACTGAGTTATATATTAATCATGCATGGCAAAGTTTACAACTATCACTCTTCAAAGAGAGCTGATGATCAAAGTTGAGATTACAACAATAATTTCTGCAAAATGATAATACATGACCCCCTGGGCTACAAGCACTGTCCCTTTTTATAATGGCCAGGCGGATATATCAAGAGTGCAGATAAGCTTTGAAGCAGTGATCCCTCAGGATCAAAGGATCCTGAGGGATTCACTCTATCTTTAATTTCTAGTTTATCGTTTTGTCGTCTTGCGTTGACGCCGCGCTTTCCCTTTATTCTCCTGGATTATGCGCTCCGATCTTGATCTCCTTGTCTGGATATGGCTTCCTGGGGAAGGGACAGTAATTGCTTCTGCTTTGTCTTTTTCTTCCGAATAGTGGTTTTCCATTTCCTTCATTTTCCATATAGAAAAAAGACAATAATCAATTATTTTGTATCAATCACAAATCTCCTTAATTCTACCATAATTCTTTAACATATTACCATTTTAGAATGTAAAGGAGTTATGATCCAAAGGAAAAGATAAAGAAATAAATGGCAAATGCATACCTTTTCCATCGCTCAACACGCCCCCTGCTTACCCTTCTTCATGTCCTCATGAAAACCATGTAATTTAAATGCAAGGTAGTTAGGGAATAGGCTGGACCAGGATTTTCATGAAGTGGTCTAAAACCATGATTTGCAGCGAAAACTTCAAAAATGGCTCCTGTCTGCCCCTGAGGCAATTTGTATATAGCCTTATATCCTACTGCAGGATACCAGATAATGGGGCTTCAAAATCTACACCCTAGCCAAAGTCGACCTTCTCTCAAGATGAGGTTACTATAGGTAACCAGGTGATCGACAGCTAATTTAAAATTTTTATAATTGAAGGGTTCTCTGTCCTGGATATTTCGATTGAAAGTCTTCCATCGAAGTTTAGCTGTTGCTATGGCAGGGTCTTTGATTGAAAGGAAGTATTCTACTCCTCTCTGGACAATTTATTTATGGATGGTTCCCAAGATTTGGATCACACCCTACTTTTTCATTAAGCTTTTATGCTTAGCCCACAATTGCGATGGGTTTTTCAGTTCACCTCTAACCCAGAGGTCCATCCTATTTTCTTGTCTCTAAAAAGTATTATGGACCTTGAGCCACTTTATCTGGTTAACAACAAACAAGATGAATGCCTGAAACTGGATATCACCCACAAAAGGACTAGGATTCTTTTCCATTTCCTCCTCCAACACAAAATTATGCAAATAAAATTCACATAGCAATCGCTGGACTTTCACTCCATAATGTTTACAGCAGTTTATGAAATCATCAATAGTTTTTAACTCTATAGGTACCCCTGCCTTGACAGCCTTAATTTTTAACTGTAAATACCTTTCTAACAAAAACAAAGCATAATTTTTGGCAGGTGCCCTACAGGCTAGAACATCAGTATATAGAGAACAGAGGGTATCCATTCGGCTTATGACTGAGTTTAGCTTATTTGTTACCTTTTCAACTTTTTCCTCTGCCTTCCGACATTTATCAAAGGCCTCACTCTCTAATGCATTGATGTTCTTAAATTGCTGCTGTAACTTTTGGTATTTCTCCTAAGGAACAGTCTCTTCTGTGAGTTTTCCTATCGTCTGCTGAGCCTATGCCAGATCCTCTTGGAGTTTCACTATCCTAGGATCATTGTCCGTTGAAACACTTTTGGGCTGAAGATCTACCTGGATCTTCTTATTGTGACATCTGGTTCCTACAGTCTGTGTCCCTTTATCATAAATTTTCTGGTCAGTCGTGACGCTAGAGGATAGTGCCTCTATTTGGACATCCTTATTATAGACTGGTGTATCTTTTGTTTGGGTCGTTGTGTCTGTAACAGCCGCATGCTGTTCCTTGCTATCTTGAATGGATATGGGCTCCGTTTGAGTCCCTGTGGCCTTTATTTTATGGGGTTTCATTCGGGTGGCTGCATCTCTTGTTCTTGGGGTTATTTTTGAGATTTTCCCCATTTTTAGGGCCCTTATCTACTGTCTAAGTTGTCTTATTACATTCAGTAGCGTTTGTTATTCCTTTTGCAGCCTCTTGATTTCATTCATCTTCTTCTTTTTCATGGGAGGAACAGTTATTTCCTTGACTGGACTTGGCTGCTTAGTTGAGTTTTTTTCTTCAGGGACTGTGCCCTCGCCCTAGCTTGTTTCCATATTTTCTGTTTGGAACACTTCTTTAGTGTTCTCATCATCATGATTTGGTTCCTCAGGGGAGGTAACCCTGGTTTGATCTGCCACTTCCCAAGTGGCTTCTGCTTCTTCTTCTTCCTCATCATTCATTTCCTCGAATTCACTCTTACTGTGAGTAGAGTGTTCCTGTGACTGTGCTTCTTCTTCTTCCTCATCATTCATTTCCTCGGATGCACTCTTACTGTGAGCAGAGTGTTCCTGTGACTATGCTTCTTCTTCTTCCTCATCATTCATTTCCTCAGATGCACTCTCACTGTGAACAAAGTGTTCCTGTGATTGTGCTGCCTCAATATTGAGGTTGAGCGGGCTCTGTGGTTGAATATACTCACCCATATTGGCCAAAATTTGGGCCAATTCATCTTCCTACAATGGAATTTGTAGTGGACTTGCACCAGAGTGCTTAGTTTCTTCCTCCAATTCTTCTTCCCATTCTTCTTCCACATTTTCCCCTCCTTCGAGTTGTGGGGGTTGCTCATCCCGAAGTCCAGTATTTCTAAGGGTTGGCTACTGTTATCTTGGAGATTTCCCAACATTCCCCTGCTTTTCCTCGATCTAAGGGACTGTCTGTGTTTTTGCGGTCTAGTTGATGTGCTGGTGGTTCTTTTTCTTTTCGGGGTTGGTAAGGCCAATCCCCCATCTATTGAAAATACCAATTCTTCCCAACTAGACTGCTACTGAGCAAGACTATGATTGACTATTAATCGAATTAAACCATGATGACTTACTACCATTTCTGTATGACGTGATTTCCTTATGCTCTGAGCGGCGTCATGCAATAAAGAAATTAAATATGCAGGCAAATTTACAGCACATTTCTGTCTTAATACTACTAATAATTTGAGATGGCATGGTCTTACCACATCCTTTCTCCCATTGCATGTCATGTAGCTTTACACTATTCTGGCTAATTCTGCCCATGGTTCTCCCAAGGTTGAAGGCAGGATTCCTTTTGCTTTGACGGTAAGGTTCTATCCTTCGTCTCGGAAGATGGCTATGGCATCTCGAAGTCTCACTTTTTTCTTGGTCCATACTGGTCCGACTGTCGGTAGTCCAGATATTTCAGTAATTACTGCCTTTGTTACCGTTATTCGCCTTCCCCTCACCATGGAATAATCTTCCTGCAAATTCTGTAGAAATTCAATGGCCATAGTTTCATGGGACTGCTGTAGCCGTGTAAGGTAATTGATCCATCCTGCTCTTTCCAGAATTGCTCGTGCAGCATCAGAAATTATCAGCACTTGTGGTTCACTGCGTATTGCTCTGCCTCCCATTTCGTCTAAGCTTAGCACACTGTTAATTTTTTTCAAAACATAGAAATGACAATGGAACAGCACAACTGTGCATATTGAAAAATGTCAATATAATTAAACTTGCTATTTCCGAGATCTAATGGAGTCATAGTACCTCCAAATAAGGAATTGTGTTATGAAACTAGCTCAAGAAAAGATAGAAAAGATAGATCAACACCTTAGAATTCAGTCTCTTCGAGCGGGAAACCTTCTTTACATTACATAAATGAACAATTCTTGGATGATACAAATGAAAAGACCTCCTTTCTATATATAGGAGTCTAAGGGTTCATAACATAATCAGAGCCGACATAACAATAATAATGTAAGGGCACAATAATAACAATAGTGGGCTTCTATGGGGCACAATAGTAACAATATGGGCACTACATGGGTACATCAATATAATAAGTGGGTTGGACTAATAACAATAAGGGGTTACACTAGTAGTATAGGGGCCTAACATGCCCCTCTCCAAAAAGCGTTTTCCTCAACGCTTGAGTAGTTCTTGATGCTTCTGTATAAAATTCTTGTCGTCCCATGTGGAATCTTCAGCGAGTAAGTTCTTCCACTTGATGAGATACTCTGAAATTGATCGATTTCGTAGCTGTTGGATTCTTGTTTCTGTGACTTCTCTAGGTTCCAATATGATTTTTCCTTCCTCTTCAATTTCTGGAAATATTGTTTGAATTGGGATCTTTTGCAACTTTTGAATAAGTGGCCATACTTCTTCTTCCTTCTTCCATTCATCCCTTATTTCATTTATCCAATTTGGTTGGATAATAGAAATAGCACAAAATAATGCTTCCACATCTTCATCCTTGAAGAGTCTTCCCATTCAGTAAGGTCGCCATTTTTTAAGTGCATGTAGTATTGCCAACATTTCCTTCTCATAAATAGCTTGCTTGAGATGTAGTAGTAAAAATACCCAATCACCTACATAAAAACATTTTTCTCTATGATGTTGATCTACCTGTTGTTTCGTTTGATTTTGCACTGAAGTGGCGTTATCCTTTAAAATTTGGAGAACTTCTTGGTGATGCTCGATGTGATCTTTCACTGCTTGAACCTTTTTCTTCTTGATATGTCCTTATATCTCTAGAGTTTTAGGAGTGGTAATTTCTTCCAATCCTTTACAATATATGGTCAGATTCATTTCTTGATGCTCGATGTGATCTTTCACTTCTTGAACATTTTTCTTCTTGATATGTCCTTCTATCTTGATAGTTTGAGGAGTGGTAATTTCGACCAATGAATTACAATATATGGTTGGATTCATTTCTTCTTTCTCGATGTAATCTTTCACTTTTTGCACCTTTTTCTTCTTGATATGTCCTTCTATCTTGAGAGTTTTAGGAGTGGTAATTCTTGCCAATGCTTTACAAGATATGGTCTGATTCATTTCTTCTTTCTCTGGGGTGGGGTCCTGGCGTATATCTTCTTCTTTTGATGTTTCTTGATCCTTTTCTTCCTCCTCTTCATATTCTATGTAAAATAATTTCTTCTTAGCACACTTATGACCTTTAGTGCATTTTCTATCACAATTGAAACAAAGCCCTTTTTCTCTTTTTTCTTCCAATTGTTGTGGTGTAACCCTTGTAGGTTGTGGAAGGCTAGGAGAAACAACACTTCCATCTTTATAGTGGTGAGGGGTATGCTTCCTGGTTGCAATAATTTTTCATTCCATTTTTCTTGCTAACCTGAATGCCTTCTCTAATGAATCAGGTTCCCAAAGGCGAACATCATGTTGGATATTATCCTTTAAAGTCCCTATGAACACATCAATCCTATGCTCCTCTTGAATATTTTTTACCCTTATGTTCAATTTTTGTAACTCCTCAATGTGCTCCATTGTTGAACCCTTTTGTTTGAGACTTATTAATTGGCTAAAAAAAGTGTTGCTTTTTGTATCCTCATAATGTGCTGTCAATTCTTCCATAGAAATTGCCCAAGTGATAATTTGTTTACGAGAGCAAAGCCATTGATACCATACAAACTGATTTGGTTCCAAATATAAAGTTGCAATACGTACCTTTTGTGTTTTGCACATTATTAAGATCGAAAAATTGTTCCATTTGTAATATCCATGTTGCAGTATCCTTGCCATAAAACTTCCTCATATCGATTTTTGGAATATGGTGGGTCTTCAATCCCACATTAGAGTCTATGAAATCATGATTAACATTTATTTTGTTCGCATCATGAGTTTCCTTACCTTTTCACCATTAGTAAGTATTTCTTGTAGAAAATTTGTCAAATTTGTCTTCAAATCTTCCATGTCTGTCTTCAAATCTGCCATGTCTCTCTTCAAATCTATCTTCAAATCTATCATCAAATCATCCATCTTAGCTTCCACACCCTTTATATTAGATTTCACGCCATTTATCTTAGCTTCTGTTAGCTTTTGTGAGAGTGACATTTGTTGCACTTGTTCTTGTAATTTTGATATATCATGTAGCATTTCTTCCTCTTCTTCATGAGTCATGCTAGAGCTTTCAAGTTTCTTACTAGGTGTTTGAATTTTCTTTCCTCAGGGCATCAGTTACCGATAATAATGCTCTACTATGCCCTTTGAATTCCTTCAAAATAAATTTTCAAACCAATCTTAAGCAAAAATTTAAAAGAATCTACACACCTTTTTTCACTTTGTAGGAGCTCGATATTGCCTCTGATGTATCTCTATAATTTCGGATCATCTAGTTATGAAATTACGAACTGTAGCAGCCTTCTGTGTCCTCTTTTCAATGCCACCAGTCTGATCCAAATTGGATTCTCCAAGGAAGAGTTATGCGAAATCTCCCACAGTGACCTGATTATAGACTAGTTCAGTAGAGTGAACTTGTACGATGTGTCACTAGTCACTCTTTCAACCTTTGGCTCTGAAAAACATATACAAAAAACTACATTTTGTCTTCTTTCTGTACCTTCTTACGAAATTTCAATCTGATGCTCAGAAAGAAAGTTATGACGATTTTTCCCAGGTCACCTATTTGGAATGTAATTCAGTAGTCTGCAAAAAGACCAACTTCCTCAAATCATATCTCCGAAAATATAGCACTAAAAGCTCTGAAATTTGGACTCGAGGTTCAGCAAGATTTCTTCTCAAATGGTTTTTTTTTTTTTAGCTTCTGAAATGTCACAGAAAAAAAGTTATAGTGAAAATTCCACGATGACCTATTTGGAGCAGCGAAACCCTAGAATCCAAAGCTCTGATACCAAATGTTATGAAACCAACTCAAGAAAAGATAGAAAAGATAAATCAACGCCTTATAATTCAGCCTCTTCGAGGGGGAAACATCCTTTACATTACATAAATGAACAATTCTTGGATGATACAAATGAAAAGACCTCCTTTCTATATATAGGAGTCTAAGGGTTCATAACATAATCAGAGCCGACATAACAATAATAATGTAAGGGCACAATAATAACAATAGTGGGCTTCTATGGGGCACAATAGTAAGAATATGGGCACTACATGGGTACATCAATATAATAAGTGGGTTGTACTAATAAAAATAAGGGGTTACACTAGCAGTATAGGGGCCTAACAAATTGACATGTCTACCAGTGTATTTTGGAGATCACACGTGCCCCCCTGAAATATTATAGGTCATCCTCGACCGGCAAATGGAGGAGCGGCGTACTAGACGAAAACCCTATAGAAAAAAAAGGAACGACGTATATATTCATGGCATGATTGCAAAAGTAGCGAATTATTGAAATCAAGGCTTATGATGAAAATCACAAATAGATATAGAAATGCTATGAAATGATGCAAAAAATAGGGGAGAAGACAGCTGACATAAGTAAAAGTGCTTATGCGGTCATTATCCACTTAACCATTATGATTGATTTTTAAACAATATTTCATGTGTAATAGGTTCGAAAGGATTTTAGAACATACTCTCATTTGAGATCAAGATAAAGATATAAGAAGAGGGTTTATAATGACTATTGATGTGTAGTAATATGACTTCAATACCATTAGCAGAGCTCTATTGCCCACAGGTGTTCATAACCTTGACAAAGTTGCTTTTTTCACCCTTGGAACCATAATCCTTTATGTATGCCTAGGAAAGTGATTTTTGAGAGAATGGAGGCCATTGAGCTGGCTCGGTAACCAGATGAGTCTCAATGCCATTCACCAGGAAGGAATGAAAGGTGTGCAAGGCAACTCATGATGATACCTCCTGTTCCAAGGGCTTTTATTGTTCTTATGTGCCTATTGGATCATTTCCCTGGTGTGGTGGACATAACGGGAATGCCACTTCATTGCTTCCTTATGAACATGCTAGGCTGGCTCTTGATGAGACCCCCTATCCTCCATCTGCTAAATCATAGAATTGTTAGTGATCAGATAGATATTTTTTTTTCTTTTTCTTTTATATAGCACTTCCTATTTATATATAAAGGATGGCTCATCACTCCTTAAAGGTAGGGATGGTGGAAGAAGTCTAAATATCTCAATAGAGAAAATTATACCCTTATTCTTATTGGATAATAATAATCAAAGAGAGTTATGAGGAGTAGGGAAGAACCAACATGATAAAAATAATCAATCACTTAGTTTGAGTGGAAATAAAAATATAAATAGTTGTATCCTTTCCCCCCTTTTTCTTATCAATACCAAGCAGTTTCTCTAAGGATAACGATTTTTCTTTTGTTTGCTGATTTCAGTATCCTCTGGTTTTGTGTTCTTATATGAATTTAAATTTATGCCGTGAAGGGATCATGGCAAATGAACCATTACTCACAAGAAATTCTTAGAATGATGTTCATACAAAAATGCACTCAAAAAGTGTTATTCCTTAGATGGAACAACTATTGTTCCTTAAGAGGAACAACAAAAATGCAATCTGGCGGAGGTACTGTTCCTTTAAGAGGAATATCAAAAATGCAATCTAGCGGAAATGTTGCTCCTTTGAAAAGGAATAGCAAAAAATGCAAAAGTGATGTTCCTTTGAAAAGGAATAGCAAAAAATGTGAAGGTGTTGTTCCTTTGAAAAGGAACAACAAAAATGCGAAAGTGTTGTTCCTTTGAAAAGGAACAACAAAAATGCAGAAATGTCGTTCATTTGAAAAGGAACAACAAAAATGCGAAAGTGTTGTTCCTTTGAAAATGAACAACAAAAATGTGATAGTGTTGTTCCTTTGAAAGGGAACAGAAAAAATGCGGAAATTACTTTCCTTTGAAAAGGAACAACAAAAATGCGAAAACGTCGTTCCTTTTTAAAGGAACAACAAAAATGTGAAAATGTTGTTCCTTTGAAAAGGAATAGCAAAAATTCGAAAATGTCGTTCCTTTGAAAAGGAATAGCAAAAATTCGAAAATGTCGTTCCTTTGAAAAGGAACAATAAAAAATGTAGAAATGTCATTTCTTTGAAAAGGAACAGCAAAAATGCGAAAATGTTGTCCCTTTGAAAAGGAACAACAAAAACGCGAAAGTGTTGTTCCTTTGAAAAGGAACAACAAAAATGCAAAAATGTCGTTCCTTTGAAAAGGAACAAAAAAAATGTGGAAATGTTGTTCCTTTGACAAGGAACAAAAGAAATGCGAAAATGTTGTTCCTTTGAAAAGGAATAGCAAAAATGCAGAAGTGTTGTTCCTTTGAAAAGGAACAACAAAAATGTGAAAATGTTGTTCCTTTGAAAAGGAACAGCAAAAATGCGAAAATGTTGTTCCTTTGAAAAGGAACAGCAAAAAAGCAGAAGTGCCATTCCTTTGAAAAGGAACAACAGGAAAAGAAAATTTGTACAAAAAGTGGTTTATACAAGTAGGAAAGAAAAAATTATATTATTTGGAAGCAAAAGAGTTATTCAATGAACTAATGCTGAGGAAGGATTATTTTCCTCAGCAAGAATTTGCATATCAGAATCTTCCCGTAGCTGCTAGTAAAAGGAATCCCGAGTGAGCGGTTTATGGTACGTTTGCTTTAAAAAAATGTACAGATCCATCAAAAGTAGTCAAAGTAATGGTGCCATTGTCATGCACTTTCTGTATTTAATATGGTCCAAGCCATCGAGTCTGTAGTTTTCTAGGAAAATCCTGAAACCTGAAATCATATAGGAGTGCTCAATCTCCTTCGTGGAAGATTTTCTTTTTGATAAGGGCGTCGTGCCATTTTGCTCTCTGCTGTTGAATTAATGCAGTGTGTTGAAGAGCCGAGAGCCTGATTTCATCTAGCTCGTTAATTTGTTGTAATTTGTTAGTCTGGGCCTCATTTAAATTCAAACCCACCTCCTGTGTTGTTCTTAATGTTTGTATCTCGAATTCTATTGGAAAGATGGGTTCTTTCCCAAATACTAGCTGATATGGTGAATGGCCAGTGGTATTTCTCCATGTTGTTCGGTATGCCCATAAGGCTTCCGGCAATCTTGAAGCCCAGTCACGTCTGTGCGATGCAACCGTTTTTGTAAGTATTGCCTCTATCACCTTATTCGTGCTCTCTACTTGGCCATTTTCTTGCGGGTGGTAAGGGGTTGTAATTTTGTGTTGAATGTGGTAATTTTTTAATGTTGAAGCAATTTTATTACCTACAAATTGTGGCCCTCCATCCATAATTATGTCCCTCAGGAGGCCATATCGAACAAATATTTGGAATAGGAAATGAATCACAGAGTCCTTTGTAGCTCTTGGTAGTGCCTCTACTTCAACCCATTTGGTAACATATTCTGTTGCTACCAATATGTATGTTTTCTGATTTGATGATGGGTTAATCGGACCAATAAAGTTGAGTGCCCAGCGCTCGAATGGCTCAATTACTAACTGCGACTGCAAAGGAATTTCATCGGATTGCCCAGGGCGTCCTGCCCTTTGGCAACTATCACAAGCCTGTACAAACTTCTTAGCATCTTTAAAGATTGTAGGCCAGTAATAGCTTGTTTGTAAAACCTTGTGACCAGTTCTGCATTCTGCGAAATGTCCGCCACATGGTCCATCATGACAAGCTTTCAGAATGTCAAATATTTCGTCTTCGCGGACACATCTTTTGATGTGCATATCTACCCCTATATGAAATAGGTAGCCCCCAATCCATGAGAATCAGGTGCTGCGCTGTACAATCTGTTTTCGTTCATTGGGGGTTAGATGCTTAGGTAATTTACCTACTGCTAAATAATTTGCAACATCAGCATACCATGGTGTTCTGACAGTAACAACAAACAAATGTTCATCTGGGAATTGATCTTCGACTGTTGCTGCGTCCATTGGTTTTAGCATTCATGAAAGAAAATCAACTACATGATTCTCTTTTCCAGGTCGATCTTTTATTGTGATGTCAAATTCCTGCAATAAAATCAACCATCTTGTTACTCTACCATTTGTAACAGCTTTATTTGCTAAATATTTTATGGGAGAGTGATCAGTGTATAAGACAATAGGATATCCAATGATATAATGCCTAAATTTATTTACAGCATGTATTACAGCTAAAAATTCTTTTTCAGTTACAATATAGTTTAGTTCAATAGGAGATAGATTTTTGCTAATATAATAAATTGCATATGGCTTTTTATCTTCTTCCTGCCCAAGGACTACTCCAATAGCTGTGTCTGAAGCATTAGATGAAATTTGGAATGGAAAATCCCAATTTGGGCCCCTTAGCACTGGGGATGTTGATACAAGCTTCTTTAGATCCTTAAAAGCATGGTCGCACTTATCTGTCCAAATAAAATCAACATTGCCTATTAGTGCATATAAAGGTGCAACAATCTGAGAAAAATGTTCTATGAATCTTCTATAATAACCAGAGAATCCCAGAAAACTGTGTACCTCTGTTTGTGTAGTAGGTGTAGGTATTAACAAGATTATCTGAATTTTAGCTAGGTCTACCTGTATCCCAGCTGCTGAGATATAATGACCTAGGATGAGTCCCTCAGTCATCATCATATGACACTTTTCATGGCTCAAGCAAAGCCTGGTGGCAATACATCTTTGCAGTACCTTTTCTAATGTGTCTAGTGCTGGCTCAAAATCATCTCCATACGGTGTGAAATCATCCATATATACTTCGAGCCCTTCATTTATTAAGTCTGAAAAAATGCTTAAGATAGCCCTTTGAAATGTGGTAGGGGCATTGCATAGGCAAAAGGGTAAGACTCTATAAGCGAATGTTGCCCATGGATAGGTAAAAGTAGTTTTATCTTGGTCTTCAGGGGCAATCTGAATCTAATTGTATCCATTGAAGCCATCTAGGAAAGAAAAGAATTTCTTTCCTGCTAATGAATCTAATACCTGATCAATAAATGGAAGGGGAAAGTGATCTTTTTTTGTTGCTTTGTTCAATTCTATGTAGTCTACAAATATCCTCCATTTTCCCTTCTTCTTTGGCACCACTACTAGTGGGGAGACCCACTTGCTATCAGAGATTGGATAAATAAAGTTTACATCTAAAAGTTTTTGTAACTCAGCTTTCACAATGTCTTTCAGGTGAGGATTCAATCTCCTTTGAGGTTGGCGAATGGGCCTAGCATCTTTTTCCGTATATATGTGGTGTGTGTATAGTTGGGGGTCAATTCCCTTCATGTCTGGGTAGTCCCATGAAAAGGCTTCCTTATATTTTCTCAGAAGTTGGACCAGTTTTTCCTCTTGTTCAGTTGTCAGATTTTTGTTAATGTTCAGAGTTTTTCCCGGTTCAATTTCTATAGTTTTGCTATTGTAAACATAGGTAGTCGGTATAGATTGATCATGGGTATCTTTGAGGGGATATTCTTCTAGTTCGGTATCGAATGCTGCTTCTATCATATGGCATTGTACATGGGATCTGGGTTCGGATTGGTTAATGAAGTTGTTAATGATGTCATCCTCTATTTGGTCTTTAAATTTGAGGGCATATTCTATAGTTAATGGTGATCTAATGTTTTCTGTGAGATATGATACAGGTTTTTTGTTAGTTTTCATTATTGTTAAGCTTGGCTGTGTTGGAGGGTATAGAGCTAAATTCTTGACATTACTCCCTCTAGTTATAATCATACTACCTTGTCGGCAGCCAATGTAAGCATCAACAGTTGCTATCCAAGGTCTACCTAAGATTAAAGGGTGTCCATCTAGCTGGTTTTTGGGGTTAATAATCAGAAAGTCGGTAGGGTATTCCCAGGAGTCCACAAATACCATTACATCATGTAGTGTACCCTTTGGTCTGGCTACTGATCGGCCAACTAGTTCCAGTAGGGTTGTAGTTGGATCTAATGATGTAACGCCAAGTTTTTAACACGTGGTGGTTGTCAAAATATTAATTGCAACCCCCAAATCAACTAAGGCATTTGGAAAGGAGTGTCCATTGATTTGTACCATAACTATAGGATTCCCTGGGTCATCATATTTTATGGGTGCCTCTCTTCCTGATAGTAAGTCAGATAGGGTGCTGACTACTTGGATGGTTGGGTTAGTTGTTATTCTCCTCTTTAGATTTTTTATATATAACTCTTTGATGGTTTTTGCATAGATCGGGATATCTTGGATAGCCTAGAGGAGTGGGATCTTTATACACAAATTTCTTAGTTCTCTCAGAAGATCAAAGTCAGGATGTTCTATTGGGCGCAGTATGATTAGCCTTTTTGGGAATGGAGGAGAAGAGGTGGTTGCTTGGTCATGAGTTTGTTGTTTAACCACATCCTCTTCTTGTAATGGTTTTTCTAAAGGCAATGGATTTTAAACTTGAGCATTTTTGTCTCCCTCTATTTCTATTATTTGCCTAGACCTTAATTGAAGGTCGTTGCACTCCCTTAACTCGGTTTCTAGTTTTGGAGCTTCGATTATTTGAATAGATTGGACCAGTCTATTATTAGGGTTCGGGTTGAGTTGGACTGGGAGTTGCAGTCTTAAGTTGGTCTGAGGATTTTGTTGCAATGTATATGGTGCTGGCAATGTAGGTTGAGGGAGAGGAATTGTTCTGGCTGGCTGATTCATAGGTCTTTGCCAATTTGACTGCCAGGTTTGACTTTGTGAGGTGGAGGGTGACCATTATGTCGGATATGCATTATTTTGCCAAAATGGTGGACAGTAAGGGAAGTTTGGCCAATTGGTTTGATTTGTTTGATTTGGCCATGGTGATGTAGAAAATGGCTGTTGTGACCAGTTGGGGAAAGGTGGCTGATTTTGCCACATTGTATTATATTGTTGAGCATTATACTGAGGAGACTGAAAAGAAGAGGATGGATCAACAGGCATACCTGTTTGTCATGGCTGCCATTGACGACGCTGATTGAGTAGGTACACTGGTTCTGTTTCTTCTTCCACTTCCTTGTAGACTGCTTTCAGGCCTAGGAGTGAGGGATAGTTTTTTGTGGAGTGGTCTTTCATGCAGATGGAGCAGATTTGGACTGTATCTAGCGGGCACTCTTTATGGCTATGCTTCTTTCTACATTTAGGGAAGAATATTTCCAAATTTTGTTCTGCTTCTGCTTGTTTATGTTTAGCTTGCATAATATTGAGCTGCATTTTCAAAGTTCCCAATATGTTAGTTTTAAAATCTTCCAGTAAATTCCTGATTTCTGCATGGGTTACACTTCCACCAGAGATCCTGTTGTCCCTTGTAAGCATGTCACGTTCTGCTAGTTTTAGCCTCGTACTGCCTCTCAAACTCTTGATACACAAGTCAATAATGTCAGCAAAATTTTCTTGATAAATGTCACCTTTTCCCATAATGTTTAATGTTTCCACCCATTATTCCTTCATCCCTTTAATTAATGTAGTTTTTAACACATTGTCAGGTAAGGGTAAAGATGCATAAGGAGATCTCTAGAGATTGTATTGAAAGCGTTCTACATATTCCTCCAATGTTTCATTATGTCTCGCTATCATCTAAAATATTTCATCCTTTAATTCTCTAGACCTACAATAATCTTGATATTTTTTTAGCAAGGTAGTTTTCATTTGATCCCAATTGTTTATAATGCCTCCACCCAACCCCATAAACCATTGTAGAGCTGCTCCTTTTAGTGTGGAGGGAAATAGTTTTAGTTTTTGGGGGTCTGTTATGTAGTCATACCCCCGACATAACACATCGAATTCGAATAGAAACACATCTGGGTCTTCCGATGTTAAACCATGGAATGTAGGGATATGTTGCAGAGGTATGGCTTTCATAGGTGCGTTTACTGCAGTGTCCACAATGGGATATTGCAGTGTGGAGGTTTAAGGTGTTTGCTGATTTTGGACCATTTGATCGAATATATGCCAATATCCTTCTGGGATTTCTAGGGAATTATTCCTAGGTTGATTAGGAGTAGGAATGGCCTTAACATCACTTCCTTGGTCTAGGATGATGAACGTTCCTTGCTGAACTATTATCTGGGGGGATTTTGGCTTTTCAGGTTCTTTGGCTTTGTTTTGGATGATCTTGTCAGAACTTCCCTTATCTGGGCTACTTAGTGTTTGAACTACCCCAAGAGGGGATCTTGGTTCTTCTATTTCCCCTGTTCTCCCCCTCCTTCACAGAGATTACTAGAGTTCCCTTCTTGTAAAGAAATTGGGCGAGAATTCTCAATTTCTTGAAAATCTTGCTCAGTTTCTTCTGTTTGGCTATGCACCTTAGCAAAGGCTACAGATGGTGATTCTGTGGCCCGAAGGGAGCTAGTAGGTTGTTTAGAAGCAACTTTTCTAGGACCTACTGATGGCTGAGATTCTACTTTCTTGATGATATCATCTATAAAGGTCGATCGGCCAAGGGTCACCGGCCCCTTAGCTTTGTCAAGTTTGGGTAGTGGTTTTGGATTCTTTTCAGGCTTTTTCTGCTTAGTCATGCACACAACTCAAATACTTATTTCTACCCAAAGTAATCAACAAATCTGCAGGAAAGCAGGCGGGGGAGCAGGGCTGTTACATGCTCCGTATGTAGGTTCTTACCTTTCATTTTTAATACCCAATTCTCTCCTAGCAGGTACTTATCAAATGCACACTACTCTTCTTAAAACAATTGGCTACACTCTCCCCAGCAACAACACCAAAATGTTGAGTGATAAATGGTGTCTTTTTAACCCCTATTTATCCTACATTAATTATCAACCCAGGGACAATTTTTTATCTCAAGAGTGTACTCAGTCTGAGGCAGTCACTTGCTGAAGAGTAATGTTTTGCAGTATAGTGCTTTAAAATCCAAAGGTAAATGAATGTTGGAAACAAAATCTAATTCGAACAACAAGAAACTGAAATGTTCTGTAACTAAATCATTCACTCAAACCATCATCAGTCGAGGAATCAATAATGATAACTCTCTCCCTTGTAAACTGATGCAAATGAAAATCAATCATAGGCAAGATCTCCAATCTGAGAACTTAGACAATGATAGTCATTGTCCTTTACAGTTGTAGATCCTTCAATCCACACTAAATCAAATAACTGGAAATAGCGATTCAATTGACAGAAAAGGAACAACAACTAAGTCTATTGAAAAACTGAACAACAAAGCTTGACTTATAAGAAATGAATTAAACATCAGATTTTATCCTAACATAAATGAATTGAACAACAATCTTAATCCAACGGAACAACAAAGCAAATCAACTAGAAACACACGACGACTATAAGTTAAACTAAATCAGAAACCTTATTCTATCAGCATGAACATTAATCGCAGGTATTAAAGGAACGACAATCATAGTTATAACTGAACAGTAACTTAATTGAACAACAATCACAATTATAAGTGAGAAGCAATTAGATGAACAACAATCTGAATTAGACAGCGCAGTATTAGATCAGAATGAAAAACAGGACATTTCAAGTTATAATTAATAATTTTGTCACCAACGCAATCTAATTATGATTTTGATATAACAGAGAAATTCCGTGAAATGCTCATAAACAAGAGATTACTGAATAAAGAGAATTAAGGAAATTCAAAGGAAATCAAACCACACAAGGCTGTAATTGTAAAATAGTGATACAAGAAGTAGGTGAATCCACCAGGGTCTGGCCCTTAGCCACCAAGGAAGCACCAATGAGTTTACTCGAGGATCAGATAATGGAACAACAACTGAGTTATATATAAATCATGTATGGCAAAGTTTACAGCTATCTCTCTTCAAAGAGAGTCGATGATCAAAGTTGATATTACAATAGTAATTTCTACAAAATGATAATACATGCCCCCCTGGGCTACAAGCACTGTCCCTTTTTATAATGGCCAGGTAGATATATCAAGAGTGTAGATAAGCTCTGAAGCAACGATCCCTTAGGATCAAAGGATCTTGAGGGATTCACTCTATCTTTAATTTCTAGTTTATCATTTTGTCTTCTTGCACTGATGCCGCGCTTTCCCTTTCTTCTCCTGGATTATGCACTCCGATCTTGATCTCCTTGTCTAGATACAGCTTCCTAGGGAAGGGGCAATAATTGCTTTTGGTTTGTCTTTTTCTTCTGAATAGTGGTTTTCCATTTCCTTCATTTTCCATATAGAAAAAAGATAATAATTAGTTATATTGTATCAACCACAAATCTCCTTAATTCTACCATAATTCTTTAACATATTACCATTTTAGAATGTAAAGGAGTTATGATCCAAAGGAAAAGATAAAGAAACAAATGGCAAATGCATACCTTTTCCATCACTCAACATACGCTACTTCAATGAAAAAAACATGTGTGTATACACTACTTCCTTCAGCCCAATCTGCATATACCTCTAAAGATTTTGAATCATAAAATCTCTGAATCACAAACTGTACCAACGTGTAGTGTACTAAACATCTACTGTCAACTTACAGAACTTTATACAGGTAGTCAACAAAAAACACTTCTTCTCACTTATACAGTCAATCAATTATCAATCTCCTTATGCATTCACTAAGAAGACTTTATTGACAGACAACACTAAAATAGCAGCAACAATAAATCAGCAATATTGATCTGATAGATCAATCATCTCTGAACATCAAGCCTTTCTTTTGTATACGCTACTTGAAAGAACAGAACCTGCGTGTATACGCCCTTTTGCCGAGACAAACCAATATCAAATCTATCTAACCTCAACCAATATCAAATCATTCAAGAATAAGTCATTTCAGGTCTCATGATCCTGATCCAATATTGAACTCAAGGTGCACATAAACATTTCAGATCTAGTCCCAAACATAACCCTACAACATAAAATATACTTCAGATAGAAGTATTCCTTAGAATCTTATTCACTTGCACATCTAGCCTTATGTTCCTCTTTTCATTATATAGTTTTTGGCATTTGTCAATACCATGGACCAAATCCACTTAGGACCAATACCTTGGATCAAATACCACAGACCAAATACCTCGAATTAAATACCTAGGGTCAATATCATGGTCCAAAGATACCTTGGACCAAATACCTTGGACCAAAATCATGGTTTTCAACATGTACGTGCTTTGCCTTCTGTGGGAGTGCGTGTGTACATTATATGCTATTTCTGTTCTGAGTACCTGCGTGTATACGCTGCTTGGACTAAGTGAACCTATGTGTATATCTTAAACTACTCTTACATCGTCTTCTTCCTTCAACTTCTTTATTCTGATCAATAGAGCTTAGTTCCATCTTCCTGATCCTTTGTACCACTGCCCTATTGCCTCTAAATATTCTTGTTAGCCTCTTATCAAAATTGAGTTGACCTGTAGAGTTGCCATCAAGGATAATACTTTTATCATAATACCAACAAAATAAACTCCCTTGGTTTGGAAGGCTTGGAGGTGAAGGAAATAATTCAAATATCCTAATTATATCATTTCAAACTTCTTCTTAAGACTTGACTTCACATAGGTTAAAAGTTTAGGATCACTACGAGTGATTATAAGGTCATTAACATAAAGAACAAGGATTATGAAATGAATTCATTTTTCCTTCTTTTGGCCCTTACGTCTTGTTGACAAGGTTAATCCTCTCTGCGGATAGAGACGATCCCTCTATCCCAATGAGTGGGTCTAGCAACTAAAGTGACAATCAACTAGACATCTTCCTAGGTTACAATTGAAAAGAAGAACACAGGATATGGACTACCTCGTTTTGATGTTATTCTGATTTCCTTTGTTGAGGACCCTGAACTGCTTGTTTCACAGCCATGTTCCTGCTTCTCTCAGTGTTTATGCACCTACACGGGTGATCAAGACACAATAAGGCATGCCAAAAAAAATAGAAAATCCAATATCAGCCTACTTAACTAATCAAGGAATGTCAAGCTAAATGATACATGAACATATACATTTTGCGAAGATGAACCAGAAGTTATGTATTATTAGAAAATAAAGGGAAGCTTACAACCAAAGCCTTGATGTTGATAGGCTCTCCTTGAGTGTAATCTAAGTCCAAGCCAATAAATCTCCAAGCACTCCTTCTCCAAGTCAAATGAATAGCCTCTAGGCACAATCCTAGCATAAGGGTGAAAATAGAAATAGACCAACCAGCGTCTAACCTAACCAACCAACCGTTTGGGAATTGGAGAGGATGAATATATAGGCTAGGAAAGGGAGTTAGGACCTCTCCAAAGATAGGATTAGGCCCTCATCTAAAGGAGGTAGCTCATATGGATAATACCAAGAGGCCAAGTTGGGAGAATTTGACCTCATCTATGCTGAACAATCTCCAGCTCGCCACTCTGGAAGCTTTTAGATCACGAAGCTTCTCATCCTCTTTGGGAAAATTCATTTTTGGTATCATTGAGGATATATGAGCAAACAGAGCAATGCCATCGTGGGTCTAGCATAGTGAAACATGCGACCATCATGGTTTTTAGCCTCATAAGGGTGATGATTCTCAAATTAGGGAGCTATTTCCTTTAGAGGAAGCTCAAGGCATTTTCTAATCAATGTCTTAGGAAGGCTATGAATTGCATATATGAATGAGTACACTGCATTATGGTCATGTTTCGGGCACTTCAGGGTATGTCACAGGGAAGTGCAGGAGGTGTGACAAAATACTATGTATCAGATGCCCCATAAAGCATGAATGCAGAACAAGGAGTGATGGCTGAGATGCTTTACGAGATTTTGCAAGGACGAGGACACACATTGTTAGGAGACCTGCAAATCAAGGATGTATATACATATACCTATATGAGAGCAAGACATGAATCTACGGCATAGGCACAACCATCCGAATAATAAGGACTATATGAAAAGATCCATGGCATGGGCACAACCACCCAAATAAGAAGGATCATCTATAATCTAAGATCCAAGGCATGAACACAACCATCTGATATAGAAGGATCATCATAAATGTAAATTCCCATGGTATGGTCACAACCATCCGCATAACAAAAACATGTGTACAATCATGAAAAACATATAACTCCACGCAACCTGAGTCATATCAAACAAGACTTAGGGTCTTGCACCCCATCCCGACCCGATCAAAGTACAAATTCTAACATGTGAATGAATGTGTCATAGTCGAACATGCTAGAAAACCACCTGATTACTTGCCATTGATGTGGACCGTCAACAGGCACGAGAGGAGCCACCCATACTGAAAATGGATCTCAAGGTATGAAAATACAATCCGTGAATGTGATAACAAAGATGAAGTCGAACGCTCGTGGAATCACCCGATCGAAGGCCAATAGTGAAAACTTGTTGTCAGATGCGAAGAACTTGCCATTAAAGCATGCAAGCTCTAAGGTAATGAAAGGGAGTTTCTAAGTCACCTTCCCAGATAATGAGCTGAAGTCGACAGGAAGTGACCCATCGAAGGAGGGTCATAATGAATAAAGTGGAAGGAATAAGATCCAAGGCTGTAGCAAAGGGTCATAAAATGTATAGGTAATAGACTGCAGATTGGACTTCTCTTGAACATATTGGTGACATGACTCTGGAGTGCAATAACATTTGACTCAACATAGGACCAAGGGTCATAATGACAAAATGGAATAGTCATATGAGAGGCAAAATGGATCACCCAAACCCGAAAGGACAAGTAACTGAGCAAGAATATCCCAAAACCAACACGAGATACAGATGAGTGTCATGTTCAAGAGCGACATGCTGCCTATACAAGAGATGTTTCATATTTATTTTCCCCCTCTATTTCTAATGGGTACCTCTTTATTTTTACACAAGATTGAAGAGGATACCATATGGTTGTCGTATAAGTTTTCCCTTTGGATGAATCCATCCTAGTAAGTTTTACGAGTCTTAGGAAGGAGAAACTTGGGCTCATCATGGTGAAAAGTCTTTCATCGTTTAACTTTTATGAGTCCGATGGAAGAATAACTCGGTATATTTTTCATATTTAGAGAGTTTGAAAAAGAGATGAAAAAGAAAACTCCATCAAGTCCCTTTTCGTAATTTGTCTCTTGAACCCGAAAAGGTAGAAAACAATATTCGAGAGAACCTCTTAGCCATGTTCAAATAAGGTTTTCCTTTTTCGTACAATAGTTTATCTCAATCCAGAAAAGGGTTAAACTTATACTGAGTAGGTTCCATTTAATTTACTTCTATGAGTTCGAAATGAAAAGTACTCGGCAATCTTTTCATATTTCAAGAGTCAGAAAAGAGCTTAAAGATGACTCCGCATGGAAGAACGAGTGGTATAGAAGGATAGCAACTGGTTCTGGTAATGATGGAACTGCTCAAAACATGTAAGGGTCAAGGGTATGGATAATAAGACCACTCATCGCAGATGTTCCCCAGGCAAGGGTAAAACAATCAAGTGAAAGCATATGATTGGCTAAAGAGATGGTGAAAAAGGAATGAACAAATCAAAGCTCATTTGGCAAAAATCAGTTGATAAAATTGACAATCATGAGATGTAAAGTGAGAATGGTTTCATTTTTACACAAGCTTGAAACATGGGAAACTATGCTTGAGTATATTTGAAGATGTTTTCATTTTTTCAAAAGCTTGAAATAGGAGAAAAAACTATGCTTGGATTTGGTTTCATTTTTACACAAGCTTGAAACAAAGATAAACTATGCTTGGATTTTTTTGCATGCCCCACACATAATGACTCAATTCAAGGTACATGCCCCCCAAGCTTCATCTCATTCACTTAAGTAGACTACTGGTTACTAACAGGTGGATGGAATGAAGGTTCACTTATGAGATCAAGTGAAAGACTCGACTGGGATTTTACGAGATCTAATCAAAGAATCAAATTGGAAGGGGATTCATTTCATTCTTTAATGAGCCTAACATAGGAAAAAGAACCATGATCATAACCTATTTCATTTTTTTATGAGGTTGACATAGTAAAAGAACTATCCTCATGGGGACCTATTTCATTTTTTAACGAGGTTGACATAGTAAAAGAACTAGCCTCACTACCCTTGTTTCATTTTTTAAGGAGCTTGACACAAGATAAAGAAATCTGCTCCATATGCCTTGTTATTTTTTAAGGAGCTTGACACAAGATGAGGAACTTTGCTCCATATCCCTTGTTTCATTTTTATGGAGCTTGACCCGGATAAGGAACTCTGCTCCATATCCCTTTTTTTTGTTGAAATATGGCAACAAGAATATTCCAATTTAATTTGTCCTTAAATTAAATTGTGAATTAAAATTGAATTTAGTCTTAACAACTACTTGGAAATATTTAATTAATTTATTTTGAATTAATTAGTTGGAGAAATTCAAGTTAGAAGTCTTTTTGAAGTCATGCAAGAGTTATCCCTTAAATTAAGGAGATAAGATTGAGTTATATTTGATTTGTAATTAGTTAACTCAATTTACTAAGTTAAGTCCTGTTAAATTAGTTCCAAACTGTTCGAGGAACTAATAGTGATTTAACAGTCAGTTGATGCATGCATGCACTCAACTAGTGCTACTCCAGTTAACTGAATATTCCCTCATCAGAAACTCATGCATGTCTATTCTGAGAAAGACCCAGTTGATATTAAAGTTGAGGACAATGTACTATCAGTTGCATGTGTTTTCTCAAAGAGAAAACTCATGCATGCAGTCAAGGATTTAAGCCTTGAGGATTGCGCAATTTTGGAAGGCAGATCATCCACTAGGTAGGAGATCATCCACTTGGTAATAGGAGAATCATCCACAAGGAACAATGCAAGGAAATAGGAGCTTGGAGGGCAGAGAGGAAGGCTGGAGAGAAGCCAAGATTGCCTGTGAGCATCTATGAGAATTGTACTGAGAGCTGGCTAGCTGTGAGAGCTAAGGATTTGTATAATTCCTATGTATTTCCACTTGTATGATATACAATAGTATGGGGTTTTTAGTTGAGGCTTTCCCTAAAGTATTTTCATATGCATTGTGCCATTGATTCTTCTTCTTCTAGTTATATTGTTCGGCTCGATCTTTAAGCTTCCACAAATTGATAGTAGAAATAGGTTATAGTATTCTGCTTTGATTTATATTGCATTATCGGGTTAACCTACATATATTTTCTACAGTTTCATTTTTTAAGGAGCTTGACACAAGACAAGGAACTCTGTCCATATCCCTTGTTTCATTTTTTAAGGAGCTTGACACAAGACAAGGAACTTTGCTCCATATCCCTTGTTTCATTTTTTAAGGAGCTTGAGATAGGACAAGGAACTCGATGATCCTTTAAAGTTTAAGGAGTCAGGAAAGGTCAAAATGACCACTCAGGTAACTCTAGGAAAAAGGGAGTACTAGGTAATCGTGAATTGCAATATACACCTCAACAAATAAATTTACCAAGGACTTGACGTATGTACAGGCAATCTCCCTGAATGTTGTGTTCGGTGTATCACATTTACAGGGCGACAAACCTAGTTTGCTATGGATAAATATTTGCAACCTATGAGGGTATCCCTTAATATACTCGATGGTACAGGGAGCACAAGTCCGTGCTAGCACTGTCTAATGCTAAAGCGAACGACAACTGCTAAGTTTTATGGACGCCGAAACACATCTCTAACATAGACCACTAAGTATGAATGCTAATGTTTCAAATGCTCTTTAGATTAATTGATAGATTTTAATGTTTATATTCAATTACGTTTCAGTTTTAAGGCTCAAAATGATGTCATCTGAACACTTATGATGAAAATATATGAGAAAAGGAAAAATTTCGTTCTAATGAAAGCTAGACTAATCAAGGGAAGAAATTTCAATCAATAATGCGTCAAACAAAATGCATCACACAAAATGTCTTCCACTAACTTTCACTTTCGTCTTCCAAATACAAAATGTGAAAACAAAATCTAATCTTTCATTTCACTAAATGCAATGTGAAAAGTAAAAATAATTTTACACTTCTCACTATCCTAAATGCAACTTTTCTGAAAGAAAAATGATTTTACTTTACAAAGATTCACTTATACGAATTATGCTTTTCTTTCCATTTTGAATGATTTGATGCACCTAATACAATTTTTAGCTTTCAATTGCTAAAAAATGTGATCTATTCTCAATGATGAATCTCAAAAATAACTTTTCAATGCAACTAATCTAATGCATTTTCACGAAAAGTAAATTCTGAAATACAAGCTAAAACAAATGCAAAACAGTGTTTTCAATGATTTCCACAGAAAACAACATTCAATCAATCAACCAAACAAGTATCTCAATGACACCAAGAAGCAGCAAGTGATGACCAATTGACTAGAAACCCTAGAACTTAATCAAATTTCACTTCAAATCTAATGAGAAAATTTTGCAAATTAATCAAGACAATCAATCAAAAACACTATAGACACTCTGGAAAATCACTGATAGAGGACACAAAAACTGAAAACAAGAAGAAAAACCCTTTTTTCTCTTATACTCTGGGACCATCATGCCTATCAAAGGCAAAACAATGATCATCACGACTATCATTAAAACATCCGTAATGCCATCATGGCTATGAGAGGAAAACCCATGATGGGTGAGAAAATGAAGAAAAAATAAGAAATCTTCAAGACCAGACAAAAATCAATGTTCTTAAGAAATCACCAACAAGTGAAAATAGTTACAGAAAAGAAAACAAGCTAGAAAACTGACAGTTGGTCAAACTTGACACAAAAACAAGTTGAAGGATTGAATGGAAAGGATCATAGGCTCCCCATTGGAGTCACCATTTTGTGACAAGGTTAATCCTCTCTGCAGATAGAGATGATCCCTCTATCCCAATGAGTGGGTCTAGAAACTGAAGTGGCAATCAAATAGATGTCTTTCTAGGTTACAATTGAAAAGAAGAATGAAGGAGATGACCTACCTCGTTCTGATGCTATTCCGATTTCCTTTGTTGAGGACCCTGAACCGCTTGTTTCATGGGCTTGTTCCTGCCTCTATGAATGTTTATGCACATGCACAAGTGATCAAGACACAACAAGGCATGCCAAAACAAATATCAAATCCAATAAAAACCTACTTAACTGATGAAGGAATGTCAAGCTAAATGCTACATGAACATATACATTTTGGGAAGATGAACCAACAATTGTGTATTATTAGAAAATAACGGGAATATTATAACCAAAGCCTTGACGTTGATAGGCTCTCCTTGAGTGTAATCCAAGTCCAAGCCAAGAACTCTCCAAACACTCCTCCAAGTCAAATGAATAGCCTCTAGGAACTACCTTAGCATAAGGGTGCAAATTGACACAAAACAACCAACCTCTAACCTAACCAACAACCATTTGGGAATTGGAGAGGATGAATATATAGGTTGGTAAAGGGAGTTAGGACCTCTCCAAATATCGGATTAGGCCCTCATATCAAGGAGGTAGCTCATAGGGATAAGACCAAGAGGCCAAGTTGGGAGAATTCGATCTCATCTACGCTGAACAACCTCTAGCTCGCCTCTTTAGAAGCTTCTAGATCATGAAGCTTCTCATTCTCTTTGGGAAAATTGCCTTTTTGGGATCATCGTAGGTATTTGAGAAAACAGAGCGATTCCATCACACGTCTGACATAGTTAAACATATGACCATCGCAGTTTTTATCTTCCTAAGGGTGATGATTCTCAAATTAGGGTTTAAGAGCTATTTCCTTCAGGGGAAGCTCAAGGCATTTTCCAATCAATGTCTTAGGAAGGCTCTAAAATGCATATATGAATGAGTGTACTACATTATCATCATGTTTCAGGCACTTCGGGGTATGTCACAGGGAAGTTCAGGAGGTGTGACAAAATATTGTGTAACACTACCTTACTTCGATGGGAGGTCCATCAAATGGGTGTTAAATCTTCCTTCTTGCATGGGGATATACAAGAATAAATATACATGAAATAATTTCTTGGCTTTGTTCAAAGTTACTCTAGCATTGTTTTCCATCTTAAAAAATATATCTATGCTATTAAACAAGCTCTCTATGCTTGTATGCAAAAATTGATAGCTTTCTTGTTGACCCCAACTTCTCTAGATGTCAGTGTAACCCTAATGTCTACACCAAGAAAGTAGGAAGCCATCTCGTAATCATGGTTCTTTATTTGTATGACATTATCATCACTAGTAGTGATCCTAAAATTTTAACCCATGTGAAGTCTGTGTGAGATATTATGATCCAAAAATACTTTTAGAATTATATTTTAATATAGTTAGGCTATTATATATTATTAGTAGATTTAGAAAAGAATTTGTTAGTATTAAAATTAGGAAAATTGTAGTATTGCATTTAATGTAAGTGGACACTTTTCATTTGTGATAAGTTGTCCATAAAAAATCAGTTTAGGACATAAGCTTATTATTGTTCTCATGCAAAGATTATTGAGAGTCTGTTGTAATCATTACATTTATTATGTACATTTATTTTCCTTTGACTAATAAAATTTGTGTTTTTGAGGAAACTTTTGTTATCATTGTGGTATCAAAGTTGTAGTGATGTAATTGGTGTAAAGAGGAGAAGAGGATATTCCAATTTTACAGGATTTTGGAGAACTCCATCGAATTGATCAGTTATTGTTTGGTTTGACATTATTTAATTTTATTAAGGAAAATAAAATAATTTCTTTTTTCTCCCAATTATTTTGTTTAACTAATTTCTAGATCTATAGCTAGAATGTAGTTTTAAATTTGTATATTTTAAAATTTTGTGTTAGTTTGGAAAATCCTCCCTCTATTTAGAATTGGGATTGGTTTGTCTGATCTCTACCTAGCTAGCTTCTTCTGTAGTATGACAACTTCATAGGGGTAGTTCTTGAGGACAATATATAACTCAATTGTCTCTATGAATTTTTTTTGTTTTTCCTTACTATCTACCATGATTTGAGAAATGGCCTACCTCAACACATCACTCTGAAGATCACTTATATGTTCCTTCTCCTAATTCCCTCCCCTATGTTCTCTCTCCATTAATATCATTCAAAGGGTGCTGGGCGAAGGAAAATATGAGTGAACTTAAGAGTGATGTGTTTTTTGAATATGATAGCGATTTGAAATACAAGAAAATGACAATTAGAATATTTTCATTATTTCCTTGGCCTCCAAGTATTGCAAAAGCAAGAAAGGAATTTCTCTTTCTCTATATAATTATGCATGGGAATTCTTCACCATTTTCACATGGAGGATCGTAAAATATTCCCTTCTCTCTTTGAATCTAAAGTCAAACTTACGACCACTTGGATGCAACCAAAGCTGATGACACTTTTTACCATCAGTTAGCTGGTAGCTTGTTTTGGCTCATACTTGTTCTGATATTTTCTTTGTTGTTGGCATTGTTTCTCGGTATATGAAAACACCACACAAAATTAATTATAAAGCAAAAAAATGGATTTTTTGATATAATCAGGGTACAATTTAGTTTGGGATACATTATAGTTGAGGGGAAATCCTTTCTTGGTTAGTTTCACTAATTTATATTGGGATGGAGACCCTAATGATTATAAGTCTATTACAAGTTATGTTTTTAGTCTTGGTTTCCAACATGTCACTTGGGCTTGTATAAGTAATAGGATATTACTCTTTTTTCATTAGAAGCAACATACTAAGCAATGATTAATCCAAGTCAAGAAGCCTTGTGTCTTTGACATATCTTTTCAAAGTTTGGATTCTGACAACAATATCTAACCATCCTTTGGTGTGACAATTAGAGTTCCATCAAGCTTCTAAAAGATCTAGTTTATAATTGGTGCAAAAAACACATCATTAGATAAATTTTGAGGTCTAAAATAGGCCTCCTAAGGAATATTATAAAATAATAGTGGAAATAATAAAATAAGATTAGATTACCACATCAAGTTTTGGAGGGAAAAAGGAAAAAAACTACTTTTTCAACTCATATTTTCAACTTATCTCCATACAATTTTACTCAAATTTTAAGAGGAAGCACTTGTTGGATGCAAAATTTTATTTTACATCCAAGGAGTACCCAGGCCACATACTTTTGATGGAACCCACTACACGAAAAATATGAAATACATTAAAAAATGTGATTTTTCCAACGACCATTCACTAATTCTCTAAGAAAAAACTTTTTCCGTTGAAAAAATTATTAACTAGGGATTTAACATGATAAAAATACTCAATCTTCTTCCAGAGAGTTGTAATTTTTCTTCAGAAGCATTCAAAAATTTGAATTGGCTAGGAAGACATTGATAATGCTTCTGTCCTTTCTCTCCAAGCACCACCCACTCTTCATATTTCATACCAGTGGGTTGGATTCTTGAAACTATAACCCATAGATCTCTATGTATGGAAGATATTGAGCCTTCACAACTCAAATTTGGTGCCATTAAACTTATCAATATATGTAGATATACTTTCAATTTCCCTACAAATAGACTTCCTTCTACACAAGCTTCCACTCAAGCAAATATTGGATCACAAACCTCATCCCTAATTACTTGGATTTGAGGTGGTTCATCTCTAATACCAAATTAAAGGAACTTGAGGTATGGAATACACTTTGTATACTAATCCATAAAAAAATAATGTGTAGAAAATCAAAATTAAAATTAAAATGAAAAACTTAAGAAATTAACAACAAACCGTTAAGAACAAGATATCTTAAGAAAAAAAACCTTTCAAGAGAAAAACTCCACACTTTAAAGCACATCCAATGTATTAATTAGAAACTAATGGTTACAATACATAGTTTCTATGCTCTATATAGGAGTGTTCAGTAGTGGCTCAATTTTGGAGAAAATTTGGCAGCATAGCAATAAGGTAAAAAATACTATCACATACATTCCTCTAATTCAACCCTCAATAAATAAGGCATAGTAAAACCATAAACAATTTATGGTTTGCCATTTTTGTATATTGGAAACCATTAGCAGATTGTTCTCTACCACTACTAAATATTGAGTTATTATGTACAATTGTGCTGAAATATTCTTTGTTGTAGTGCTAATTTATTCCCTATATAAATGTTAAAATATTCATTTTTGTAGCATTGAAATATTCCCTATAGAATGATGAAACATTATTTGTTGTAATGATGAATTATTTCTGACAAAATTGTTGAAATATTCCTTATAGTGGTGCTCAAACATTCTCTATAGAATTGCTGAAATATTCTATACACAACACCATGGATATTATTTGCACAAGACCATGAATAATATTATTATTACTTCCAAATTTAAGGAAAAGTTGTGGGACAATAAGGAGTTAGAGGGAACAATAACATAAGGTATTATATGAAGGCGAACAACCCTAATCTTGAAAACTAGAATTATCTTTCTATCTTGACTGCTAAGAAGAAATGAACTAATTCTCATGAGCTCCAAAGTGAAACTGGGAATTGGTCTATTACAAAAACATATTGGGATGAAAGTGTTTGTAACCTTTGTGATACTAAGAAGGTTGAAAATGAAAATCACTCTCTCTTTGATTGCCTAGTTCTAATATTCATCATATTTTCCACACTACCAAACTTCTTGACTTGTTAATTCAACAAAACTATGAGGATCTATGAATGCTTCTCTCCCCTTTTTGATCATAGAAATAAAATTTCAAAGAATATCAATTAATACGTTACTTTCTTAAGGTCTAACATACCATATTGGTCTTAGTGGATGTTAGTAATAATCATCATACTCTACCAAACACTAGAAATATTTAATAACACTACAATGTTCTAAACAACAATGTAAGGTTCCCTATAGCACTACAAATATTCTCTGCAATACTACAAGGTTCTCAAAAGTGTTGCATATTTATTCAATATCATTGTAATTGTTCTCAATAGCATTACAAGGTGTATGACATACATATCCTAAAAAATTCTAACCAATATGTAGGATTTATGGTTTTTATACCAGGTGTTCATCCATTCTTTCTCTTTTTAGCCTAGCATGGCTCTAGTCTCATATGGAATCTAGGAATAAGAACTAGAACCAAAGCCCTTAATATGACTAACTCTATGACTCCTCTAAAACCATGATTCCTCCAAATTATTATACTTTACCACCATTTTGAGATTTATTCAACAATTATACTATTGTACATACTACCCCAACCCAAAACCTATTTGGAACATATTTATTTTGTGACATATCCCTATCCTTATATGTGACAGGGAAATTCCACCTCTCAATCACTCCATTAGAGTAGGGCACAATGCACCATATTTTAATCTCAAGTTTATCAAAAAAGTCATTGAATTATTTAGAACAAAATTCCCCACCATTATCATACCAAAGTGTTTTAATTTGATAACCAAACTATTTTTCTACTAAGGCTTTGAACTTTTGAAATTAATTAAACACATCATATTTCAATTTCAAAAAAGACATCCACATATTTATATTATAAATGTCAACAAGAAAAATAATACCTAACACCAGTGATGGATGCTATGTTCATTGGTCCACAAACATCTGCATGAACCCATTGAGGGACACTTTCCTATATCCAAGATTTCCCTTCATCAAATGGTTCCCTATGTTGCATCCCTATCTAGCAATGCCCATACACACCATGATTTTTCTTGAAAATTGTAGCCATGGTCTACATTTCCATCAATGAAAATAAAAGGAAGAAAACAAAATTGAACTTGCAAATTTCAATTTATGATTTCCCTCCCAAAATCTACAAGTCAACCTTAAATTGTTTTAGGTCAGTTGGGCCCCCAAGAGGCACCCATTCGACCCACTCTTCAAGTTTATAAATAGGATACATACTCTCCTAATTTTTGCACATCAAATGGATCTTGTCTATCTCTTATCCAACAAATTTCAGAAGGAGAAAAGGAGGCCAAAAATCTAGAGAAGGGATATGGGACTTGGCTTGGTATTTTTCTTATTCGTGGGTATTAGTTTGGATATTATCATGATGATGTTTCTGTTAGGTCCCTATAATACTAGTGATCACCCCATTACTATTGTAGTTGTATCCCTTATTAATATTTTTGTGCCCCTATTGTCCCCATATTGTTATTACTGTGCCCCATAGAATCCCTCTATTGTTATTTTTGTGGCTTTATATTATTATTGCTAGGTCGGCTGGGTTATATTGTGACTCCTTAAACTCCTATATATAGAAAGGAGGTTTTGTCATTTGAATCATCCAAGAAATTTTCATTTATGTAATGTAAAGGAGGTTGCTCCCTCTAAGAGGCTGAATTCTAAGGCGTTGATCTATCTTTTCTATATTTTTGTGAGTTGGTTTCATAACATTTGGTATCGAAGCTTTGGATTCTAGGGTCTCACTGCTCCAAATAGGTCATCATGGAATTTTCACTATAACTTTTTTTATGCGATGTTTCAAAAGCTAAAAGAAAAACCATTTGAGACAAAATCGCACTGAATCTTGGGTCCGATTTTTAGAGATTTTCGCACTATATTTGCAGAGATATGATCTGAGGAAGTTGGTCTTTTTGCAGACTCCTGAACTACATTCAGAATAGGTGACCTGGGGAAAATCGTCATAACTTTCTCTATGAGCATCGGATTGAAATTTCGTAAGAAGGTACAAAATAAGTATGGATTGTAGTTTCTTGTATATATGTTTCAGAGCCAAAGGTCGAATCAGTGACTCGTGGCACGTCGTACAAGTTCGCTCTACTGAACTAGTCTATAATCAGGTCACTGTGGGAGATTTGGCATAACTCTTCCTTGGAGAATCCAATTTGGATCAAACTGGTGGCATTGGAAAGAGGACACAAAGGGCTACAATAGGTCATAATTTCAGAACTATATGATCCGAAATTACAGAGATACATCAGATTCAATATCAAGCTCCTACAAAGTGAAAATAGGTGTGTAGTTTTTTTTTTAATTTTTGCATAAGCTTGGTTTGAAAAATTAGTTTGAAGGAATTCAAAGGGCATAGTAAAGCATTATTATCAGTGATTGATACCATGAGGAAAGAAAATGAAAACACCTATTAATAGACCTCAAAGCTCTAGCATGACTCATGAAGAAGAGGAAGAAATGCAACCTGATATATCAAAATTATGAGACCAAGTGCAACAAGTGTCACTTGCACAAAAAGTAACAGAATCTAAGATGGTTGGTTTAAAGAAAGATGTAGAAGCTAAGATGGATGGTTTAAAGAAAGACGTAGAAGCTAATATGGATTGTTTAAAGAAAGGAGTAGAAGCTAAGATGAATGACGTGAAAGCTAAGATGGACGATTTGAAGATAGATTTGAAGACAGACATGGAAGATTTGAAGATAGATTTGACAAAGTTTCTACAAGAAATGCTTACTAATAGTGAAAGGGTAGTAAAGGAAACTCATGATGAGAACAAAAGAAATGTTAATCATGATTTCATAGACTCTAATGTTGGATCGAAGACCCACCATATTCCTAAAATCGATATGAGGAAGTTTGATGGCAAGGATCCCGCAACATGGATATTACAGATGGAGCAATTTTTTGATCTCAATAATGTGCAAAACACACAAAAGGTACATATTGCAACTTTATAGTTGGAACCAAATCAGTTTGTATGGTATCAATGGCTTTGCTCTCGTAAAAAAATTATCACTTGGGCAATTTTTACGGAAGAATTGACAACACATTATGAGGATACAAAAAGCAACACTTTTTTTAGCCAATTGATAAGTCTCAAACAAAAGGGTTCAATAATGGAGCACATTGAGGAGTTCCAAAAATTGAACATAAGGGTAAAAAATATTCTAGAGGAGCATAAGAGTGATGTGCTCATAGGGACTTTAAAGGATAATATCAAACATGATGTTTGCCTTTGGGAACCTGATTCATTAGAGAAGGCATTCAGGTTAGCAAGAAAAATGGAAAGCAAAACTATGGCAACCAAGAAGCATACCACTCACAACTATAAAGATGGAAGTGTTGTTGCCCCTAGTCTTCCACAACCTATAAGGTTGACACCACAACAATTGGAAGAAAAAATAGCAAAAGGGCTTTGTTATAGTTGTGATAGCAAATACACTAAAGGTCATAAGTGTGCTGAGAAGAAATTATTATACATAGATTGTGAAGAGGAAGAAGAAAAGGAGTAAGAAAGGTCAAAAGAAGAGGATATACTCCAAGAACAAAGCCTAGATAAAGAAGAAATGAATTCGACCATATCTTGTAATGCGTTGGCTAGAATTACCACTCCTCAAACCATCAAGATAGAAGGACAAATCAAGAAGAAAAAGGTAATAGTGTTGATTGATTCAGGAAGCACCCACAATTTTATTCATTGTAAGATAGCAAGAGAATTGAATTGCTTCCTATATCCAACACCAGAGTGTCAAGTGATGGTTGCAAATGGAGGAATGATAAATTTCTCTGGAAAGTGCCATAATATCAAGCTATCCATGGGAGAATATGTATTGACTAGCCCAATGCTTTCCATTCCAATGGGAGGTGCTGATGTTGTACTAGGAGTCTAATGGCTACAATCCTTGGGTACAATAGCTTTTAATTTTCAAGAACTTTTCATGAAATTTTCTGCAGAAGGAAAAGAATTTGAATTAAGGGGTATGGCAGGGAAACCGGGAAAGATAATCAGCTCTAACGGTATGAAAAAGCTTCTAAAAAAGGAATAAAGAGGTGTAATTGCACAATTATGTTCACTAGATGTTTCCACATCGGAATCATCTATTTCTCCAGATCTCCAAAAAGTCTTGGACAATCATTCCAAGGTATTTGAGACTCCTGAAGGTCTCCCACCTATTCATGATCATGATCATGCTATTAATCTGATTCCAGGGAGTGTTCCTCCAAACGTCAGGCCATACAGATATCCCTATGCCCAAAAGAGTGAAATTGAACATATGGTTGTAGAAATGCAAGAGGCTGGTATAATTCAACCTAGTCAAAGTTCTTTCTCTGCTCCAGTAGTATTGGTGCACAAGAAGGATGGATCGTGGTGCATGTGTCCGGATTATAGGGAGCTCAACAAGCTCATTATTAAAGATAAGTTTCCCATTCCTATCATTGATTAATTATTGGATGAATTGCAGGGATCAATTTACTTCACCAAGTTGGATCTTCGTTCAGGATATCATCAATTCAGAATGAAGACTGAAGACATTCTGAAAACAACATTTAGAACTCATGAGGGTCATTATGAATTTTTGGTCATGCCTTTTGGCCTTACCAATGCACCTTCTAAATTTCAAGGTTTGATGAATTCCATTTTCAAACCCTTCCTTAGAAAATTTGTGTTAGTATTTTTTGATGATATACTAATCTATAGCAAGTCTTGGAAGGATCATGTTGAACATGTTGATAGGGCGCTACAACTATTGGAGGAGAAACAATTATATGCAAAAAGATCCAAACGTTTCTTTGGAGTACAAGAGGTGGAATATCTGGGTCATATTGTATCTCATGAAGGAGTTAAGGTAGACCCTAACAAAATTAAAGCCATTAAGGAATGGAAAATCCCCACATCCATAAAGCATCTGCGAGGATTTCTCGAGTTGACAGGGTATTATCGCAAGTTTGTTAAGAATTGTGGGAGAATAGTAGCACCTCTAACAACATTATTGAAGAAAGATGCATTTTCATGGACTCCAGAAGCAACAAAGGCCTTCGAAAATCTTAAAGAGGCAATGTGCCAAGCACCAGTCTTAGCTACACTGGACTTCACAAAAACCTTTATTGTGGAATGTGATGCTTCAGGAAATGGAAATGGTGCTGTTTTAGTGCAAGATGAAAGACCCATTGCTTTTGAAAGTCGTCCAATCAAGGGAAAGTTTTTACACAAAGCTATTTATGAAAAGAAAATGTTGGCAATACTACATGCACTTAAGAAATGGGGACCCTACCTAATGGAAAGACACTTCAAGGTAAAAACGGATCATGATAAAAGTTACAACAAGATTCTAGTACATCTGATACATTTAGCTAGCAAAATGATTCGTTATTGTACAAAGATCGCTTATACCTCTGTAAGATTCCCAACTCAAACAAAAGATTCTTATGGAATTGCACACTTCTCCCTTAGGAGGGCACTCGGGATTTTTAAAAACTTACCACAGGGTTAAGAAGGAATTTTTTTGGGATGGCCTTAAATCAGATATTCAAAAGTTTGTGGTGGAATGTTTAGTTTGCCAACAAAATAAAGTTGAAACAATAAAGACTCCGGGTCTATTACAACCTTTATTCATTCCAAGCCAATGTTGGGAGGAGGTTTGATGGATTTTATCACAGGTTTACCCAAGTCTGAGGGAAAGAGTGTCATCATGGTGGTAGTTGACAGACTAACCAAGTATGCACAATTTTGTGCATTATCACATCCATTTAAATCCAGTACAGTTTCTACTGCATTTATGGAAACAATTCAAAAGCTACATGGAAACCCAAAGATTATTGTAAGTGACAGAGATCCCATTTTCACTAGAAATTTATGGACAAAATTATTTTCTTGCCTTGGTACTCAGTTAGCTCATAGATCATCTTATAATCCTTAATCTGATGGGCAAACTGAGATAGTAAACAAATGTTTGGAAGGATATCTTCGTTGCTTTGTATATGATAAACAGACACAATGGATCAAATGGTTGCCTCTGGCTGAATGGTGGTATAACACTTCCTTCCATACATCAACAAAAATGACCCCATTTATGGCACTTTATGGATATCAACCACCATCCATCACATCATATTTAATAGAAAATTCTAAGGTTAAAGCAGTGGAACATCACATCGAACATCAACAACAAGTCCTCCAACTCTTAAAGGATAACTTCGTGTTGGAACAGAATAGAATGAAACAATAGGTAGATCAACATCGTAGCGAAAGAAGTTTTGATGTAGGTGATTGGGTATTCCTATGGCTACAACCATATAAAAAAATGTCCCTCAAGCAAGCTAAGAAGGATAATAAATTATCACCAAAGTATTATGGTCCGTACAAGGTGTTGCAAAAGATTGGTACTATGGCATACAAATTGGAGCTTCCTGCAGCTTCTCGAGTGCACCCAGTTTTCCATGTTTCATGTTTAAAGAAGGTTATAGGTGACAAGCTCCCAGTTAAAACAATATTGCCAGAACTTGACGAGGAAGGAAAAATTATATTGGAACCAGAAGCAGTCACAGAAACAAGAAGTCGACAGAAATCGATCAATTTCGGAGTATCTCATCAAGTGGAAGAACTTATCTGCTGAAGATTCCACATGGGAGGATGAGAATTTTATACAGAAGCATCCATAACTACTCAAGCATTGAGGAAAACACTTTTTTGAAGGAGAGGGGCATGTTAGGTCCCTATAATACTAGTGATTACCCCATTACTATTGTAGTTGTATCACTTATTAATATTGTTGTGCCCCTATTGTCCCCATATTGTTATTACTGTGCCCCATAGAATCCCTCTATTGTTATTTTTGTGGCTTTATATTATTATTGTTAGGTCGGCTGGGTTATATTGTGACTCCTTAGACTCCTATATATAGAAAGGAGGTTTTGTCATTTGAATCATCCAAGAATTGTTAATTTATGTAATGTAAAGGAGGTTGCCCCCTCGAAGAGGCTGAATTCTAAGGTGTTGATCTATCTTTTTTATCCTTTTGTGAGTTGGTTTCATAACAGTTTCTGATGTACTAATGAATCATTTAACTCTCTCTTTCTCATAAGGAATAATTTTATGGGTTTGCCCATTGTGGGTTTTTCCTTGGCCTCAAGCCTGATTTCTGTGTCTCTTGTCTCATTGTTGCACTATTATCTTTACTACTCTTTTAATGTGTTAATGGTTGAATTTTCTTCTATATAACTGCTTAATGATATTAGATAATGTTGAACTAATCATTAATAGTTATTTGTTGAAGAAAATATTTCTAGTTTTGTTAATGCTCGAAATTCAATATGGGATCATAGCTAGTTCGATCCAAAAGCAGTTTATGAATGACTCAAGGAGGCCTATCCATGTGTAGCAGACAATTTTTTTTATAGTTTGTGTCTGTGGTTCTCAAGGAATGATATATGAGGCTAGGACCAATAAATTTATGGGTTTTCTTCTCTGTGATGCACAACGAAAGCATGGGCCTGTTTTTCTTGAGGATCCAAGTGAAATTATGGGTCATTGTATTTTACTTAGAGGACTGAAAATATGACTTAGTTAAGAAATTTTATACAAGTTTTGAAGTCTTATTTATGAAGTATGATTCAAGTATTGTTACTCTGATACTATGGCTAGTTCGAAACCCTAAGGAGGAGTCTTATCTAGTCCAATCTGCTTGATCTCAGGGAAGTCAAAGTTTGGTCTAGTTTTGGCCTAAAATAGGCTTATTACAACTCCATTTTATGATAGGGATGGGGTCCGAATAATATGTGAAGGGCCAAGGAACTTTTATGTGCTACTTTGAATGTCTAGTCATATCTTAAATGTGGACTTGAGGTCTGGATTGTATTTGGTAGGAGAGAAGTGTTTATAGGTCCAAGAGGTTGAGATTAAAGGTTTTCATAATATTATTTATGTCTAAAGTTGGTCACGAAAGTTTGGAGGTGCAGTTACAACAATCCAAAGTAAGTGATGGGTTTACTAGGTTAAGATCCTAGTCCTGGTTATCATTGGTTGGAAATTAGAATTAAACCAATTTTATGCTCCAAAATGACTATAGTACCTTTGAAAAATATCCAAACATATTCATAATGGTTGATCCAAATGGTATTGTTATTCATCCATAAAGTATATGAGGATATTTTTCTGTGGAAGATTTGAAATTATTCTTCTATGTAAAACTACTTCTGTGGAATTTCCAAGACACTGTGGATATCTGAATTGATGAGCTTTGAGGATACTATGGAATTCTAAAGGTCTGAGGATATTTCTTGTAGAATGAAACCTATACTTCCAAAAGAATTTAATTTGGCATGGAAAACTTAAGTAAGATCATTTCTTCTTTGTCAAACTCATCAAACTTGTCATGTTCTCAACCCTAATTGTTCGTCAGATATCTTTACCTAGGATAATAGAATACAAGCACTTGTAGTAAAAAATGTCTAACATATATCACTTCCAAGTATTGTAATTCTTGTTAGAGAACCTTTCACTACCTTCCAACATGATGTTTAATAAAAATACCATATATACAAGTAACAAATCCATAAAATATAATCATACAATGATAAAATGTTGAGAAACGCTTCCTCCGTCAATCTACAATCTTGGAGCAAGCACATTGGGATACTGGCTCTCAATTTTTGTAACAATCACATATTGATAAAACATAAGCATATATTCTTTTAAACATGAAGCTAGTGAATTTCTACTTGGATATGAAAAACAACAAATGGAAACCAATTCTTCTAAATATGTAAATATGGGTGTCAATACAAGCAAGAATATACCAAATCTACTCCAAAATCCATTAAATTGATCCTATCTTCGCATGATCTGATTTTTTTTTGTCTATTTGATGTGTCACACTAGTGATCCATTAATCTATCTCTACTACCTACAATCCCAAGGTGTTCATGCTCACACAAAATTATGGCGCTTAGAATATTGTAGTTGCAACAGAAGAAACCTTGTATTTTAAACACATAAGACTCTTGATACGATTTTGAAATTGTTGATGTCACAAAAATGAAAAGTTGGTCTTTCAAATACTTAAAACTAACTTGATACAACTTTGAAAATGCTAATTTCTGATACCATATAATGATAACATGAACACATAAAGAAAACCAATATTGAATTAACAATGAGAAAGAAAAAGCTTCCTTATAAAGGGTTACAAGCCAATTGAGTCACTTCACTTTAAGAATGTGGAGTAAATAAAAAAGAAAATAAATTAAAATAAAGCCTAAAAACATGAAATAATTGAAAGTACAAGTAACTTTATTAATTCTTACGTTTAATATCTAATTAACCATTATAATTTGGTATTTTTTTAACATAAGTGACCAACTAGATAGATTCACAGACCAAGAAATGTTGCCAAGTGTGTATTGTCTCATTTTCTTTACTTTCTCACTTCCTTTGTCCTTTCCTTTTGAATTAGAATTGTTCCTTTACTATTATTAATTAAATTTGAAGAGTTACCTACCAAATATATTGAAGGAGAAATATGTATGTCAGCCTAACCAAGCATCACTTTTAGTCTATGCCCTCTTAGGACTTGTGATTATTTTCCAATAGTACTTATAATTTCTAGTTTCTTCTTAGCATGCTAAATCATAACATATTGACCTAGTTGTCCATATAAATCAACACATAGAAACAACCAAGAAAATATTCATAGATGATGAGAATGCGAGTTTGATTTTTGAAATTTGTAACGTATAAATTTGGATAGCAATGAACACTTCATATTACAATGTAAATGAATATATAATTGTGTCGAGAGGAACTCTACAATGTAGTATGGCAGAGAAATTGTCACGTATCATTATCTAACGTTAAACTAAAAAAAATAAAAAAATCACTTCATCGTGGAAGAAAATAAAAGGAGGCTTAAAAAAAAATGTTCTTTAAAGTAAATTTATATTTACATTTTTTTAATTAGAATTAAAAATATATAAAAATGTTAATTCTGCCAATTTTTTAATAATAATAACAAAGATTTATTTAAAAAATAAAATACACGTCAACTAAAAATAAAAGAGATTGTTAATTTTTATTATAGGTCAATACTAATAATAACAAGAACTTACTTTGGCCTCAAAAAAGAAAAACATGATGTATACTTAATTAGTTTGCAATAAGAAAAGTAATGAATTCTTATGTTCACAAGTTGATAACGGACAAAAAAAGGTACTCTATTCATAGTTGATTGCAGCATGAGGTGCTTTACATCCCAATACGAGGGAGATGTTCTCATGTAAGATTATGTGAAAAAAAAAATACATATGTACATGTATATATAACAAAAAATAAATAATTACATATATAAATGGCAACATTTAAAAACAAACCAATATAGATCCACCTTATTCCCAAGATCTATCAATTATCGAGGGAGATCAAATTTATTAAGGTATAAAAATTTTATCATTTAATATGAAGGAATTAATATATGACATGGAATTTGACAATAACAAAATTTACACCTTAAGAAATTTGGTTCCTCTTAGTGTTTGATAGATCTAGGTTTAAGATAAATCTATGCTAATATAGTACCTCAACCCATCTCACATTGGTACAACATTCTATTTCACATCATCCAAACCTATCAAACCCTAGATAGGGTATACAACATCAACAAAAAACCCTAACTAACAATAACATGGCCTAGTAAGGCATTCCACCAAATTCTCCTAGCCAAATCAGAAGGTTATAAAGAAGTTAGCATCACTAGAACCAGCTCACTCTTGGATATTCCACTTTCACATGAGCCTTCAAGGGGATTCACAAGGTTGCATCACACAAGCTCCACTAGCATGCTCCAAGGCTTCTCAAGTTTTCATGCCATAAACATTAGTTATTACTCACACCAAGACTTTTCAACCCTAGTGCAACAAGTCTTCACCCGAATCTTTCAACTCTTTCATCACATAAGCACAAAGACTCTTAAGAAAGTGCATCACAAAATGATATAGTTATTAAGTTGTTAATACAAAGACAATATTCTATCTCTAGGTGAGAAAGGTCAATAATAAAAAGTAGAATAATTCCACAAGCAAACTAATATAAACCACCATAGTATATGTATCTGAGGAGCACTCCTCTCTAAGGTGTATACACATTACAATGTGGTTAGACTCCATCTCCAAGGTGATGCACTCTTCAATTTTGAGCTTGACATGTAAAAGGCTCTTAATTTTAAGGTTGAATGCTTTCTACGAAAGGTTCCAAAATCCAATGCTCCTCCACATCTACGTCGAACTAATATTCCTTACCAAAAACACTTCCTCAAGCTAATCACTTGATGCAATAACATCTTACCTCTAATTCATAAGGGATATTTCATTTACCAAGGGAGTTGTTTCCCTAATTGAGTGTGATTGCTTAATTATTTGTATTTCCTATGTTTTTAAGGAAATCTATAGAAATTGTGTAAATAGGATTGAGATTGTAATCATACCATTTCTTAGAATAAGTTACGAGAATGATGAGTGAGTTAGAGAGAATTGAGGGCAGGTTATATCTCTTGAGGAATAGTTGGATCTAGAGAATCCCAAATATAAGTTTTGTTGAAGATTTTGTGGATCTAAACCAAATAATGGTTTCAAAATCCTTTTGTATAAAGAACATAAAATTAAGGTGTTTAAGTAAGAAGAGTGAGAGAGGAGTGTTGAGAGAGACAATAGAGTAAGGAAAAGTATGGCCATAATGCAAAGAGGGACTATTTAATGTAAATTAGGCCAAGGAGAGGGCATTATGTAATCTTGTACAATGCATGTATTGTTAATGTAAGATAAAACTTTGTTTCGAGTGTGAAAATAGTGTGTGTGAATTCCATGTTAGTGTGTATTTTTGAACCCTATATATCATACTATTTAGAGTGTAAACAATTGTGTTGCAGAACCCGTTGTTAAAGCTTAGGAGGAAGAACATTTTATGCAAACAAGGTTGAGTGTATTTTTACAATGGAGGAAAGATATTACTTGACCATTGATCAATACATTGGAGAAATGATCCAAATAAATCAGAGTGTGCAACGGAAGCATCGTGATCATAGTGGAGTAAAGAAGAACCAAAGTTGGAGAATTTTGTTAAGATATTGTGAACATAAGGGTCAAGGACAAAGAAGGACTGAGACTTATTTTATTGAGGCGTATGGTAGTCCATCCTCTAATAGAGACCAGGACTCATGATCGACAAAAAATATATATGTCTCCCAGAGTCTATTACCTGAGAAATTAAAAGAGAGGGCATGAAAAGGATGACATGGACTAAAAGGCACTGGGGTGACATGGACTAAAAGGCATCGAGGTAACATGTTTAGATATAGTTAGAACACGTTAAGTTGTGAAGTGGTTGTAAGTTCATTTGAGCCAATCACCAGGATGATGTGACCCAGATGGTCTTCCTTGGAAGATCAAAAGAGGAGCAACCAATGGAATGATCGAGATGATTAGAAACCAGGTAGATGTGGAAGTGAGACAAAATGGAGAGCACCGGGGTGAAGTGGACTAACACATTGGACAAAAATAATGACACAAGCCCATGAAGGAGTATTGACTCCTTCTAGAGTTCAAAGTATTGGAGAAGTCGAAGATGGTCACCACTTAATGGAGGTCGGGGAACAAAACGTTAATTAGTAAGGAATTTCACATCTTGGAGTCTATATCCTAGGAGTTTCAAGAGTGTGTAACAAAAGGAAACATGGGATGATTTAGAAGCAAGCTGATGTGTAGAGGGCGATGATGTGGAGCTATGCATTGGTCGATGAGACCAACAAAGAAAGTGATGTGTCCCAACGGAGGTAAAGGCTTGCATGTTTCAAAAGGGTCAGGGACCAAGTCATGAGGTTTAGACATATCACGTGAAGCGAGAGGAAAATTTTATAGAGGTGGGAGACAGTAAAGTGGGTTGTGTCTATGTATATTATATACAAGATTGGCTCTGGTGGATGTTGTTTAAAAATGGGTTTATCCCTTCCCTTGGAATTTATGTTGTACAAAGGGTTGCATGTTATGTGTTACAATGAGGCTTGAATCTGATGGTTTTAAAGGGTGTGTATTTTACCCTTGTGACTCCTCCCACTCGAGTGAAAAATAGGCAAGTTTGACAATGTCAAAGGGATTTATTTCTCTTGGAGAAAGCTAATGGAAGTTCTTGCTAGATTAAGAATTGAGGACTATTGGTTAGAACCTAGCCACCCTGCATCAAAAGTGGTATCAAAGCGTGTTTTAAACCTGCTTGTTTGAATAATTAAAGAAATTTGATGACTATGATATTATTGGAAGTTAACTAGCAAAGGATATATTAGTAGAATATTTGTTTTAGACAGAAATGGTGGAGCAAGGAATTATAGCAAGATCATATTTGGAGGAGTTTGAAAGAGGTAAATTTTCTTTTTGTTTTTCAATTCATATTGAGACTAAAGATTGATGACCACAAGTTGAATCTTTGAGGAAAATCGCTAGATATATTGGGAGGTAGGAGAGTAGAACGTTTTGAGCCAAAAGAACATTAAAGTAATAGATATTAAACATAGAGCCAACAAAATTAAAGGTACAAAGCTCTTGAGAAGAAAAGGAAAATATTACATTATGTTGCAGTAGTTCAAATACATAGCAGGTAAACATGTTTCATTTTAGTTTGATTGAATATTGAGGAATGGATTTGATATTAAAAGGGAATAACATTGCATTTCTTTAGGTATTATAAAGAAGTACTATTTTTTGTAAATTGGAGAAAGTTGCAGGAAGTTGAAAGAATTGATGCACTCTTAACAAGGATTAATTTGAAAAAAAAGTACAGAGAAGAAGTGATTTTGGAGGAGAATTGGTTCAAAGGAGTGAACCAAAAGGAATATTGTTGAGCATAAGATCTTGGCATAGGTATTATAAAATATGTACAATGTTTTTGTTAACTTTGGTCTTGAATAATCATGTTTGTAGGTAACCGCCAAGAGGAATACTGGTAGTAAGCAATGTAGAAAATCTATGATAGAGAAAGAGGGAGTATACAAAGCTCTAAAGTGGAGGAATTGTGACATCAAACCAACAACAAGATGAAATTATTGAAGAGTGTTGGAAATAATACTGAGAGGGGGGGGGGGGGTGAATCAGTATTATCAGAAAAACTTTTTCATTTTATGCTCAGAAACATATACGCTACTTCAGTTAAGTGAAACAGCGTGTACACGCTACTGTGTCTAAAGAAACCAGCGTATAACAAGAAAACTTATGATTCAGTAGCTTATCTTCAGTAAATGCATCAGGACATTATTAACCATGATAGTAAAACAGGTGTAGTATAACAGAACAGATCATCACACATAAAACACACACATGAACACCATGATATAAGGTGGAAACCCAATGTGGGTGAAAACCACCTGCTGCAAGTCATCTCTATCTTTCTTTAATATGAAACTTCAGTTTACAATCTTTTGTACTGGTGCAGCCTTATACCAGTACGCAGGCTACAACCTGCTGAAGGCTTCAACCTTCTCTCGTTCTCCAAACTTCCTTGGAAGGGAGCTCCAACCCCCTTTGCTCTTGTACTAGCTAAGATACTAGTACATAGGTGCTGGCCTACAATCTTCTTTCCTTCAGGTACCACTTTTCATACATTTTTAGACTGGATATTCCTGAAGCACAACATTACAATCTGAAGACCACAATTCATTCAACTTTCATAGCAGATCATTGAAGCACAAAACAACCAATACTAGCATCATCAATCTTTGAATCACTGAACCACTGAAACCCTGTCAACACCAGTCACCAGAACACAGAGCAGACTACAGAACTCTGCAATAGCAGTCAGACCCAACTGCAACCCCAAAAATCAAACTTCAAAAGATATACGCTACTTCAATGAGAGAAACCCGCGTATACACGCGCTTTTACCAAATACAACCTGCGTACAGATATAAAAATAAATTCTCTTAACTTGCAGCTGTACCAGACATCAGTTAGACCCAGAACATAACATTGCGTCAGTATGCAGATCAAGAAATACGCATAATCAACCATATCATAATAGTGCATTTCAAACCATTAGATCCCGATCTGTCCTTAGATCTAGTCTTCCATCAACCGGTGTGATCTCTTCTTAGCTTAGATCAAGCAACCCAGACCCTGCATACCAGATCTCTTTCTTTTTCAGATATTCAAGACTTTTCAATTGTATTTGCCTAATGATCTTCTTCTCCTTATATAGCCTTAGGCCTTGCTCAATTACCAAGGGCCAAAACCATAGAAATCCAATACCATCAACTTCAAAACTAGGGATCAACACGTCTGTCGAGATACTTTGGTCCAAAGACATAGGCTCAAGTACCGAGGACTAACTACCACGGACCAAAGGGAAGCTTCTCAACATGTACGCCTTTTTCTGTTCATGAAGCTGCGTGCATACGCGACTTCGTATATAGCGAACCCGCGTATCCGCGACTTAGTATATAGCGTACCTGCATGTATACGCAACTTGGGCTTAATGAACCTGCGTATATGAAATTTCTCTTCATACTTGTAGTCTGGACTGAGATCTGTCATCAAAGAGAGTTGCCATCAAGGACAACACCTGTATCGTAGCGCCATACCTGTGCCAAAATGTCAACAATCTCCCCCTTTGGACTTGATGGCAACCCCAAGATCCTTAGAACCATTCTCCCCCTTTGTCATCAAGGGCAAAGGGCTGTGCTCCCCCTGAGTACATGCTGATATCTCTGCTTGGCTGTGCTGAAACATGCTCCCCCTGACTGTAGGCAATATCTGCAAAAGATGTTCTTCAAAAGAACCAAGACCTTCCTATCACCAAAAGACTCAATACATACATCCATACTCCAAGAGGGGATACATCAGAAAGTTACATATAAGAACCAATTATATTACATCATTCATCCCAGGCATAGTGGGGAAACCAACATAAGCCGTTACATGACCTTGACACCATAAAAGAGATAAAAGAGATACATGACATAGAGACAAAAAATCTAGACCAAGACTTATGAAAGTCACAAGCAGCATCTGATAAACATCTTTTAGATCAGCGACCAAGATTTCCTTCTGAGCTCCTTCTCCTAAAATCAACAACAGTTGTGTACTAGAACCAAAAGCATCTAAATGCCAACAATGCTTTATGAGACTTTAAGTTGTTCCCCCTGAACCTGTGCCTGCTGCACCCCCTGAAACTGTGCCTGAAGAATTCTGGCATACCCATCTCAGACCTTCTCCAACCAGAGTCTGCCCTTGCTGTTCAGAACTCCATATACGCGACTTCTCCTCCATAAAACAGCGTATGTACGCGGATATGCTTTCTACAACACGCGCACGTCATACACGCGACTTTCACAGCATAAATCTGCGTATATACACGGATATCCCTTTCGTAACTTGCATATACCAACTTTTCTGTAGAACAGACAAGCTTCAACAGCAGTATGAAGCATCAACTACTCCCAGCTTTTGTCTGAGATATTCAAAAGTTTCCCTGGGCAGTGGTTTTGTGAGAATATCAACAACTTGTTCCTTAGAAGGAACATACTCCAACTTGACCTTCTGCTCAAGCACTTGTTCCCGAAGAAAATGGTACTTGATTGGTATGTGCTTGGTCTTTGAGTGCATGACTGGATTCTTTAAAATGCTGATTGCACTTGTATTATCACATAAGATAGAGACTGGTGAAGTGCAAGTGATTTGAAAATCTTGCAAGGTCTGCATCATCCAAAGAAGTTGTGTGCAACAAGATGCCGCAGCCACATATTCTGCTTCAGCTGTAGATAAGGCAATCGAACTCTGTTTCTTGCTGGACCAAGATACTAATCTGGAGCCCATAAAGAATGCACCACCACTTGTGCTCTTCCTGTCATCCACGCTTCCGGCCCAATCTACATTTGTATAAGCATGAAATGTGAGATCTGTATCTCTAGGATACCATAATCCATAATTTTGTGTCCCTTGAAGATATTTGAAAATTCTCTTCACTGCCTGAAGATGAGTCTCCTTTGGATTTTCCTGAAATCTCCCAACTATTCCGACTTCATGCATGATGTCTGGTCGGGTACCTGTCAAATAAAGCAAACTCCCAATCATGGATATATAAGTTGGTTGATGAACTGCTGCTGATTCATCATTTGCACTGAGGCTACATCCTGTAACCATGGGTGTACATACTGGCTTTGAATCTTCCATGCCATACTTCTTCAAGATCTGCTTGAGGTACTTGGTTTGAGACAAGAAGATGCCTCCTTCATTTTGTTGGATTTGCAATCCAAGAAAGTATGTCAATTCTCCAAGTAGTGACATTTCGAATTCTTTCTGCATAACCAAGGCAAAGTTTTGACTCATAGTCTCTTCATTGCTGCCAAAGATAATATCATCTACATAAACAACAAGTATTAGCAATTTGTTATTTTCAACTTTTATATAGAGATTGCTATCTGCTGATCCTTTTGAAAAACCTTGTTGGTGAAGATATTTGTCCAATCGATAGTACCAAGCCCTTGGAGCTTGTTTGAGACCATAGAGAGCCTTTTTCAATCTGCATACAAGGTTTGGATCATTCCCAAGAATGAAACCATCTGGATGCTCAATATATACTTCTTCTTCTAAGTCTCCATTCAGAAAGGCTGATTTCACGTCCATTTGAAATACCTTGAAGTTTTGAAAGCTTGAGAGAGCAAGGAACATTTGGATGGCCTCAAGTCTTGCAACAGGAGCAAAGGTCTCTTCAAAATCTATTCCTTCTTGCTGCGCATACCCTTTACAAACAAGTATGGCCTTGTTTCTAATTACTTCTCCATTTTCATTCAATTTATTTTTGAAGACCCATTTTGTCCCTATGACATTTTTATCTTTTGGTCTAGGAACCAATTCCCAAGTGTTGTTCTTTTCGATCTGCTCAAGTTCTTCATCCATTGCTTTGACCCAGCATTCATCTTTGCATGCCTCTTTCATACTTTTTGGTTCAGTGGAAGAGAGTAATGCCAAATAGCTTGAAGCTTCTGCAATTCTTCTTCTTGTTTGTACTCCTGCTTCTTTCTGCCCCACAATCTGAGATTCTGGATGATTCTTTTGAACATATCTGGATGGAGTCTTCTCTTCTATTCTTGTCTGCTCCTCTGGTTCTTCTTGGGGTTCTTCTTCTTCTTGAGGTTCTTCTTCTTCATCATTCTGCCTTTGAGGGTAGCCTTCATCTTCTTCAATGTCTTCATGATGAACTTGCCTAGGAATATATCCCTTCTCATCAACCACTACATCAATGCTGTCAACAATTCTGCCAAGTCTTTTATTGTAGCACTTGTATGCTTTGCTATGTGGAGAATAACCAAGAAGAATGCCTTCATCTGCTCTTGTTTCAAGTTTTCCAAGTTGCTCATCAGTATTCTTAATATAACATTTGCTCCCAAAGATTTTGAAGTGCTTCACCGAAGGAGTCTCACCACTCCAGAGCTCATGAGGTGTTTGAGTGCTGTTTACTCGGACATTTGTTTTGTTAAGAATAATAACTGCAGCATGTGCAGCTTCACCCCAGAAAGTTGTGGGAGTACCTGATTCATCAAGCATAGCACGAGCCATTTGTTGGATTGTTCTATTCATTCTTTCCACCACCCCATTTTTCTGAGGAGTTCTAGCTGTAGAGAATTCTCTTCTTATCCCATGTTCTTCACAGAAATCGAAAAAATCGTTTGAGGTAAACTCCCCACCTCTGTCAGATCTGAGGCACTTAATTTTGTGTCCTGATTCATTTTCAACCAAGGCTTTGAAGGATTTTTCGAATGCTTTTCTTTGTGCTTCATAAGCCCTAACCAGACAAACCTGGAGAAATCGTCAATGAATAATATCAAATATTCTTCTCCTCGAGGTGTCCTTTTCCTAAATGGACCGCATACATCTGTATGGACTAGCTCAAGAGGTATGCTGGCTGATCCTTCCTTCTCTGGAAAGTTAGTTCTGGTTTGCTTCCCAAACTGACAAGATTTGCATATAGTGTTGTCTGGAATTTTGATATCTGGAAGACCACGAACTGCCTGATATTTGCATGCTTTCCTTATTTGTGAAAAGCTTAGATGCCCCAACCTCCGATGCCATAGCCAGTGTTCATCATCCTTGCTCAAATAGCATTGTTTTGGTCCTTCTTCAAATATGTATAGATTATTTGGAGTCCTTATTCATTTGATCACGGTTTTACCTGTATCAAGATCACGAACACAACATCCATTTGGTCTAAATATTACCTCTGTTCCTTGATCGCACATCTAAATGACACTCAGAAGATTATGCTTCAATCCATCAACATACAAAACATTTCCATCTTTGACCTTCTCTTTCAATGGAGCAACACCTTTTCCTTTTATGGCTGCAGACATATCGTTTCCAAAAGAAACTTTCTTTCCCTTTTCTAATGCGGTATATGACTCAAGCTTTTCTTTGTCCCCTGTCATATGCTTCGAACATCCGCTGTCAATGTACCATAGACTTTCTTTTTTAGATCTCTTTCTTTTTCAGATATTCAAGACTTTTCAATTGTATTTTCCTAATGATCTTCTTCTCCTTATATAGCCTTAGGCCTTGCTCAATACCAAGGGCCAAAACCATAGAAATCCAATACCATCAACTTCAAAACTAGGGATAAACATGTCTGTCGAGATACTTTGGTCCAAAGACATAGGCTCAAGTACCGAGGACTAACTACCACGGACCAAAGGGAAGCTTCTCGACATGTACGCCTTTTTCTGTTCATGAAGCTGCGTGCATACGCGACTTTGTATATAGCGAACCTGCGTATCCGCGACTTAGTATATAACGTACCTGCGTGTATATGCAACTTGGGCTTAATGAACCTGCGTATATGAAATTTCTCTTCATACTTGTAGTCTGGACTGAGATCTGTCATCAAAGAGAGTTGCCATCAAGGACAACACCTGTATCGTAGCGCCATACCTGTGCCAAAATTCCAACAAAGAGAGGATAACATAGTATCAATAGAAGAGAGAGGTGAGTAGATGAAGATGAAAAATCCAATAGCTTTGAAAGATGAGTAGAGGTGCTCAAGAAGAGGTTCTACTATAGAGGACCAGAAGAAAATAAGATACCAAGAGGATGACTTGCTACTAGTGACAATAGGAAGACTTGTTACATAGATGGAGAAGGCTTATTGTAGCTCACAAGTGGATAAGGAGGGTTTACAAAAGAAGGAAAGGATGGATATTGATAGTCGTGTAAAGGGTTCAAAGAGTAGAAGTCACAATTAGATGAAAGGAAATTCCAAAGAAATTGAAATAAAGAGGATGAGTGATAAGGAATTTGAGAAGGAGATGGTTGAGATAAGCGTAGAACTCAATCATGTGAAATATTTGCTACATGAAATCCAGGAAGGCCATAGATATGGCTGGAAAATGAAGAATGAGAAGGTAATATTGCATCCATTGCAAACAAAGCTCAGAAAGAGGATGTATGACAGATTGAAGGAAGAACTCAAAGTAGCTGAGTGAAATTTAATTGTTTTTTAACAAAGTTTATTCCTTGATGCAAATGAAGCTAGATATTTTGAGCAATAATCTAATAGCAACTTGATGGACTATGAGAATAGTTTGGATCAACATGAAGATGTGGTGGCTGAGGCATCGAATGAAGAACCTTATATTTTTGAACTTGAAATTTTGTGTATGAATGCAAATTTGGTAGGTGATTATCAACACTTAGATGATGTGCTTGTACAAGCTAATGAAGAAATGTGACTTCTAAAAGAAATGGTTGATATGGGGAGATTTGTTTATGAGCATGTGTTTATTGACCTTAAAGATGATGGATTTGATATGAAGGTTGTTATAACAAAGGAACTTGAAGTAGGATAGGAGGATGAACTAACATCATCTCATGGAGATTATCCAAGTGAAAAATATGGAGAGTTACTTTATGAAGACATGCTCGAGGATATTTCAATACCAGTTGAAAGTATCATGTATAAGAAATAAATTACAGGTGAAAACAAGATAGATTTATTGGAGGAGTGGTTGATAGAAGATCCAAACAATGAATATTGCATGAAATACATAGATATAATTCAAAATGATTTTCTTGAATTGTATTAGGAGTTGAAGTTCTTGGAGAAGAGGATAAAAATCCAAAAATTGCATATTTAGCTTGCAAAAATAGAGTTAGGGAAAGGGAAATTGTGTTAAGAAATAATGAGGAAAGGACTGCAAACTGTGATCAATAGATTGACAAGAGTTTTATAAATTTTATGACATAAGAAGGTATTTAATAGTATATGAATAACAACAATGAAGTTCAAACAAAGATAGAGGTTGATCAAGTGATTAATTAACTGTGGATGTTGATGAAGAAGACATCTAGGAGAACATATAACAAAAAGAGGAGGATAGACAACAAGGAAGTGCATCTGGATGAATAACTGCATCAATAAGGAAAATGGGAAGAAACAACATTAAATGTGGAAACCTAAAGAAGTGAAGGAAATAGAGAAACAACAAGGTAACATAACATATAGGCATTTTCAAACTAAAGTTTGGGACCTAGGAGGATTTTATCAATCTACAAAAGCACATGGTCAAGAGACCATGAATTGCTTTCACCTTCGGAGTATGATGTAGGAGGATATTACCTCCAAGTCAAAATACATTTTGACTATACGTAGGGATCTTTCATTTACCAAGGGAGTTGGTTCCCTAAGTGAGTGAGATTGTTTCGTTATTTTTATTTCTTATGTTTTTAAGGAAATCTAGAAAAAAACGTAAAAATAAGAATGAGATTGTAATAAGACCTATATTTCAGAGAATAAATTTCAAGAGGGATAAGTGAGTTAGAGAGATTAAATGGTCGATTTGATCTCTTGAAGAATAGTTGGAGATCGAGAATCCTAAATATAGGGTTTGTTGAATATTTTGTGGGTCTAAACCAAATTACGGTTTCATAATCCTTTTGTATAAAGAACATGAAATATAGGTGTGTAAGTAAGAAGAGTGAGAGAGGAGTGTTGAGAGATCCAATAGAGTAAGTCCAAGTATGGATATAAGGCCAAGAGGGACTATTTAATGTAAATCAGGATGAGGAGAGGACCTTCTGTAATATTATAAAAGGCATGTATTATTAATTTAATATAACACTATGTTTCGAGTGTGAAAATATTGTGTGTGAATTCCATGTTGGTATGTGGATTTGAAACCTATATATGATATTGTTTGGAGTGCATAAAATTTTGTTGTATAACCTATTGTTAAAGCTCAGGAGGAAGAATTTTTATGCAAAAAAGGATGAAAGTCTCTTTACAGTGGTGGAAATCTCTTATTTGATCGTTGATTAATACATGGGATCAAAAATCCAAAGAAATCATAGTGCACAATTGAAGTGTGGAGATCATAGTGGAATAAGTAAGAACTAGAATTGGAGCATTATGTTAAGATCCCGTGAACAAAAGGATCGATGAAAAAGAAGGGTTGAGACTTAGTTTATTAATCCTGTGAGATTCCACCATCTAATAGGGACCAAGACTAATGACTGACAAAAAATATCTCTATCTCCTAGAGTCTATTACTTGGGTGATTAAAAAGGAGGGCATGCAAAGGAAGGTCGAGATGACTCAGCGTCAAGGTGACATGGAATAAAAGGTTTTGAAATATGTAACTAGGTCTGGTATTCATAGTTACTTATGTAATCATGATTTTATGTATTTGAGAAAAATAAAATTTACTATTGTAATTTTGTAACTTGGGTTTCATTCTCTAGGTCAATTTGTTTTAAGTCAAGCACCCATTGTGTGCTTCTAGGGATTTGTTACAAAGTCTAGGAGTCAAAGAGTCATTTTAATATGTAAAATACCCCATTGGGCATCTTGTATCATGTAAAAATAATTTAGTTGAGTCAAACTATGTCTAAAGACCCTCCAGGATCAAGTCGGCCTAAAAACCAACAAGTCATCCTACAAGAGAATTCAAGTCGACCTAATTAGGGCTCCCAAGAAGCCTATATATAAGAGGCACTTGACTTCATTAGCGAGACATCAAAAAAGTTCATTCAAGAGAAGAACAATACCTAAGAGGTGAGTGAAGAAGAGGATAATAAAATAATAGAGAAAAGCGAAATTTTGAAGACTATTTTGGGCTAATTACTCTCACATGTGCAAAATTATTAGGGTGTCAAGAAGATTAGTTTGCAAGCCGAGTTATCAAGGGAATAAGATCAAGCTAAGAGAAGGAGAAAAGGATAATAATTTTTCCCTAAACCACTCATACATGTGAAATTACAGTGATTTTAGGAAGACCGAAAATTGTAGACTTGAAGCAGCGATTGAAATTCTGAAGTAAGGCTGAAATTTGAAGTGCGAAGATAGAAGAGAAGAATCCTTGTGGTCTTTTTCTCTCAAAAGAGAGTTTTTGGCCCTGGATAGCAGCCTATATTTTTTGTCCTCTTGTCTCATTGATCTTCATAGTTTGGTATCTATTTGATAATAAGAATACTAGAATAATAAAGTGAAAGAAGAAGCTAATTAAAATTACAATGAAGTTAAGTAAAATAACATCACAGACAATTATCAAAGTAAGAGAAATCACCCTAATGTAGCCGCCATTGATTTCTCAACAAAAAGCACCAAGGTGACGTGTTTAGATACAATCAGAACATGCTAAGTTGTGAAATGGTTGTATGTTAATTTGAACCAAGAACCAAGATGATGTGTCCTGGAGGGTCTTCCTTGGAATATCGAAAGAGGATAACCCAAAGGAATGGTACGGATGATTGGAGGTCAGGAAGATGTGGTAGTGAGCCAACGTCGAGAGCACTAGGGTGAAGTGGACCAATGCATTAGACAAAATATTTACATGGGCCCATGAAGGAGTGTTGAATCCTCCTGAAGGTTAAAGCAGTGAAGAAGTCAAAGGTGGTCATCACTTAACATAGGTTGGGGAATGAAACATTAATTAGTATGGAGTTTCACATCGTGAAGTCTTTTTCTAAGAAGTTTCAAGAGTGCATAAAGAAAGGTAGAGTATGATGATATAGCATTGGGATTATGTGTAGAGAAAAATGACATGGAGATGATGCATTAGCTGACGAGACCAATAGAGAAAGTTACATGTCCTAGTGTAGGTAAAGGTTTGTGCATTTAAAAATGGTTGGGGACTAGGTCACGGGGTTTGGTCATATCACTTGAAGTGGGAGGAAAATTTTAAAGATTCGTGAGCCAGTAATGTGGGCTATGTCTATGTATATTATATACGAGCTTGGCTCTGGTGGCTATCATTTAGAAATGGGTTTATTCCTTCTCTTAGAGTTTATGTTGTATAAAGGATCATGTGCCTATGTATTATAATGAGGCTTGAACCTTATGGTTTTAAAGATTGTGTATTATACCCTTGTGGCTCCTCTCAATCGAGTGTAAAATAAGCAGGTTTGAAAATGTACAAGGGATTTATTTCCCTTGGTAAAAATTAATGGAAGTGCTTGTCAAATTCAACATTGAGGGACGTTGGTCAGAACCTAGCCACCCCTATTGTTGTAGCTCCTAGATTTTTTCAAAGCAGATGAGAGAGGACCAAGAGAAGGAGAAACTCATCACATGGAGCATAAGGCTTCAAGCATTCTACACTTAACACATAGATCTTGAGGCATTAAGTATTTCTATACTTATTTGAGTTACAAGCAGAAATAATGAATGAAGGAGGAGCTGAAAGCTATGATTCATGTGTTGCAGATTTAAAGATATAATTTCAATAGTCCACACAGGCATATTCATAAACAATGTTGAGATAAATGAATCTGTGAAACAATTACAAGCATTTGCATTAACATGTAGATACTAATGAATCCATGAGGGATCTTCAAACATTTCTAGCAACTATAATTGCATGAATTTGGGGAAAAAGCATGAACATAAAAATGAGTTTGAAAAAGGGAACACATACTATAATACTTGAAGGGTGAATCACCATTGTTTCCTTGATATTCTATAAAAGATCTATATTACAAGGAGATACAGTCTGAAAATATCATGCAGTGTTTTCTATAGAATTTCTCAACCTTTTCTAAGTCTTACTTTCCCCTATTTATCTGGACAGGGAAGCAAGTACATACATTACATCAAAAATATATATGGTCTAGATTCAGATGTCAGGTCGACTAGCTGTATCAGTCATGAATGGCTCTGTGGCCTAAAAATATTACATAATTAAATGCCTCCTTGGATGGAAGGCATGTCACAGGAAAAAAATAAGTAAATAACTAGAAAAAAGAGTAAATGAAAGTATCTGTGTCTATCCTATGATCGCCTTTGCGTCAGAGTATAGTTTGTTCATGGTATGGCCTCTTGTGCTACTCAAACGACCCTGTCTCTTCTGCCTTTATTGTTAGAATGCCTTGTTCTGTGAAGTGGGGGTTGGGTCAACTATAAGTGCCCGTCTTGGTGGTCTTTTCTTGTGTAGAGGGATGGGGCTCCATGTTGAGCCATTAATCTCCCTGTGTCCCGTGTATTCCTCCAATGTTGCGCCATGCTCCATTTAAGTATTCTAGCTACTAGCCCATCTACCCATTAAACCTATGTACTACACTATCAATGCCTTCATGTAGTGGGTGATATGCATTCCAGTGTAACAACACAGACTCATAGGCACATATTTTTTCCTCTAAAATAGGTGAAACAGGCATTTTTTTATTTCCCCCTTAGCCCCCTTTATTATAACCCCTTGTGTGGCTTTCCTCATAAGACCTGGGATGGAACCATGGGCTTAGCCCTCAGGCACTAAGGCCTTCATACCCATGTATGGGTGCCTTTTCCTTTATATCACAAAATCCCCCATATTGGTGCTTTACCGTGATTTTTCCTTAAGCTTCTTCCCCGAACACTTGCGATCTCCAATCTACAGGATCAAGCCCACCTAAGACATCACAATCGCACTACAGGATAGGAGGACCCTTTACCTTTCTCCTTAGCACGAGCTAATAGTGCAGACGCGAGATCCTTATAGATCATGCCGTAATAACTTATCGCATCTGGGGGGGGACTTTTTGCTTTCTCATTTGGAATCTTGCATCCCAACGCTTGATGGAATTTTACCTTTAGCTTTTACCCTTTACAACTCTGATCGTTGATCTACGGGGTGATGTCATCACTGCCACATGTAACCTTATGAGTGGTGACACATGGCACCTGGAATGGCCCCATTTCAACCCTGAAAATGTTGAAACTTAGTGACACATGTCTCCCATACGGCCACGTCACCCTCTGTAATACCACATGGAGGAGAGAGAAAGGGGGACATCTACCTTGGTTTGGCAAGGATTTCCTTTGTTAATGAATTTTGGCCTTTCTCGAAACTTTTACACTATACTGCAAAATTGGCCCTCGCATGGTCTTGGAAAGAAGACCCCACTGATCGATCGATATTGCGGGATGCGGGATGGCGGGAGTGCGAGATTGAGCCACGTGGAGGAGAGAGGGGGGGGGGGGGGGGGGGCAGACCTTTGTTTTTCCATGTTTTCCTTTGTTAACTCTTTTCAACCCTTCCCTGAAGATGCAACACTATATCGCAAATCGGCCCCCGTGTAGTCTTTGGAGTTTCCTGTGACTGCGGGACTGCAGGGTCACCGAGATGTGGGGTTGTGGGAGTGCGGGGTTGCGCCACATGGAGGAGAGAGAAGGGGGATGACATGCTCTTATTTTGTTTCACGTTTACTTTGTTAAAAAAATTCTTCCTCCCCCAACGATGTTACATTATACAACAGAATCAGCCCCCACAAGGTCTTTTAAGTTTAGAACCTGTTGATCCGTTTGTTGTTGGGAAAAGTATCTACTCAAAACGCCCCTATCCCACTCTAAGGTGTGACAGTGCCTTAGCAACAAACAAGGAAAACTACTTTCGTATTCTTCTTTATGAAATGTAAACGAAGAGGAATAGGATGAACTAACCTGTGTCTTGCGCTAGTCCATTGATCCAACCACTCTCCTCTTTAACAGCTTCCAGCTACCTGCTCCCTTACTTGACCAGCTTCACCAAGTTCCTGCAAGATCACAGAAGAGGAAAACTACACAAAGACATAGATTTACATTCATAAATAGCTTAGGATCAGATTTAAGCTAAACATGCAAATATAACAAAACATCATTGATACACAAGCATGTAGGAGAAACTCAAATAGTTTTATTGATATAACAAGAAGATCCAGGAGGAGATACAACCAAGTGAGTCCCGATCCAGCATCTACCTCCCAGCAAAGGAATCCCTTCTTCACCTCCAACAAAGCATAAATCACCCAATGCACTAATCTCAATCTCAAAACCAATAGCAATTCTCTGCAAAGTGCAAAATTCCAGCCTCTGGATCTCTGGGATGAGGGATCCATATATAGATGTAAGCAGAGAGGATGAGTCAGCTTATGTTTTGACTTGTGGCTTCTCTCTGTCAGTTCTTGCTTCCACTTGGAGGCTGAGAGCCTCTTACTCATCCTTGGTCGAACTCAGTGAGGCAAGTGTCATTGAGGAAGATTTTGGAAGCTTCCATTGTCTGTCCACCTCGCGGAATGACATTGCCATTTGGAATTTCTTGCTCAACACACCCTGATAGTGCATTTAGGTGCATTGCAACGCACCTAGCTAGTGTACTGGGGTGCTATGCAACGCAGGTAGCTAGTGGAGCAGCTGAAATGATCCTAATTTGACTATTTCTTAGTAGTTTCTGGTGGAGAACTTCTGGGAGAAGCTATCATTGGTTGACCTTGTTCCTCTAGGGGTAGGAACAACACTTTTAGGGACTTTCGATCCCTTGGATTATGGACATTTCATGCTTAGAGCTGTAAGGCACAAAAATGTCTATAACACCATTGATATGTTGAGTTGCAGGAGTGTGGGTTCACCAGGATGTGGGGTTGCAAGAGTGCGGGGTTGTGCCATGTGGAGGAGAGAGAGGGGGCTGCCCGCCTTAGCTTTTTTCATTCTTTCCTTTGTTAACCTTTTTCAGCCCTCCCCCGACGATTTCACATTATATCACAAGATAGACCCCCGCAAGTTTTGGAGTTTTCTGTGACTATGGGACTGTTGTGACAACCGATTTGTGGGATCCGGGATTTCCCTCATACTTACCCATTTTCTAGGTTTTTGAGGCTTTCCAAGGGAATCTTCAACATGCTCTAACTTCTGATCCAGGAGCCCTTTTTTGGACTTATAAATACCATTAGAAATATCTTTCTAAGCACTAGGCACTAAAGGGTTCTGATCAAGCTCTAAGATCTTATTTGGCCTGAGAAAGTGGATCCAAACTTCACTACTCTTGGGAAACCTTGGCCAAATGAAACCCACAATTCAATGAGTGACAACATTGGCTCAAACTGGGGATGGTGCCTTGCTGGCAAGGTGCTGAGGACCTGCAAACCAATAGAATTTCCTTCCATTGGGCATGAATTTATTCTTAAACAACATATAATTAGGTGAAAAGAATTTTTTTTGATAATAAACTGAAAATTTCAAATAACAATTTTAACACACACACCAGATATTTACAATGAGCAAGAGACAAATATCTCTAATTTTAAAAATAAAATTTTAGGAACTAACCATTTACAGGTAGTTCGAGTAGTTCACCATCCAATTTTTCAAGCATGTAAGTGTTGTTTCCCCTTTATTCTGCAATCTGGAAGGGGCCAAACCGTAGCAATCAAATTTCCCATGCTTGCCTTTGTCTTCTCATCGGACATCCCATCTGAGAACTAAATCTCCTTACTGAAGAGGTCTATCCTTATCCTTCTTGTCAAACAAAGATTTCATCCTTTGCTGGTAGTTTGAAAATTTGGTCCCCACTTACTCTTTTTTCTCGTGAAGCTCCACCAGGTAATTTATCCTTATAGTCAAGGCACGTGGCTCTTCCTTGTATTCTTGCATCAACTTAGCTACTGGAATTTCTAATTGGATTGGGAAGACAACAAACTTGCCATATACTAGCTCAAAAGGTGATTTCCTAGTGGATCATTTGGGAGTTACACGATTAGCGCATAGAGAAAAATTCAGTTGGGAGTCCCAGTTCCTTTGGTTTTTAGTGATGGCCTTCTTTGGAACCCTCACCACAGTTTTATTAGAAGACTCATCCAAGCCATTCCCTTGAGGGTAGTCTATAGTGGAGTGTCCAATAATGATATTAAATTTATGGAAAAAGTTGGTGAACTTGGCAGATTTGAAGACCTGTGCATTATTAGTGATGATTTTAAAAGGACACCCAAAATGGGATAGTATGTTCTCTTCCATGAATTTTATCACCAATAAGTCAGTAACATTTCTAGCTAGGATAGCCTCTACCCACTTGGTGAAATAATCAGTGGCTATTAAAATCCATTTGTGTTGGCCACTAGATGATGCGTTTATTTCTCCAATGAAGTCTAATCCGCACTATTTAAAAGGCTCCTCTACGTGCACAAGAATCAGAGTGAGAGGAGAAAACTTATATCTTTCATAAAAAAATTGGCATTTCTGGAATGACCTGACCTAAGAATAAACATCTCCAAACAATGTGGGCTAGTAAAATCTTGCCTTGAGGATTTTGTGTGCTATTTCCTTCCAACTGTAGTGTCCTCCACAGACTCCCCCATGGAAATCCTCGATCACTTCATGGGTTTCTCCCTCAACCAAACATAGTAGTAGTACCCCCACCGGGTCCTTCCAGTAGAGAAGTCCATTGGATATAATGTATTTCTATGCCTATGATCTGAGACTCTGGTATTTAGATCTATCCAATCCCAACAGGCATCTTAGGAATAAGAGGTAATGAAAAATATTCTTATACCTGGGGGATCCCTCATATTTGGCATAGATCTTCTGCTCATCTGTTTTAATTCCTCTTTGGCGGTCCTCTGGTCTACCTTCCTTTGTGATCAGGCTTATCCCTAGAGATTTCTAGTTGTATTCATATAAAATCTTGGCCAACCCATGGCCTTTGATGAGCTTGGTCAACTTTATTTCTAGCTCATATTCTTGTATTTTATCTATCCACCTACCCCTCTTTCCTTCGTTGTCTCCCTACACCAGAATGTCCTTGACTCCAGTCATTGGGACGAACGTTGTGATTCCCAATTGCAACACACACATACGAAATGACTTCAGCACCTTGACCAGTGCATAGGCTTGTTTCTCCAATATATTATACTTCAGCTCAACATCCCTTAGGACTTGGCTAAAAAAGGCAATGCTCTTCTTGTAACCTTCTTTATTTTTTTGTAACAACACAACAATAATGGTATGTGGAGAGGCAAAATAAAAAATGTAGAAAGGCACATAATAGTTAGGGCTGACTAGCACTAGGGCCTCAACCAAATCTTCTTTGATCCTAGTGAAAGAATCACGGGGGACAGAGCTCCACTTAACTTCATTCTTCTTCTTAAGCATGTCTGTGATACCTTTGACTATCTCAACATAGTTGGGTATGAATCGCCTTAAGAAATTTATCCTCCCCAAAAATGCTTGCACTTCTTTCTTATTTCTGGGAAAGGGAATAAGGTTGATGGCTTTGACTCATTCAGGGTCAATCTTTACTCCTTCCTGCACTACAATGTGTCCAAGCAACTTCCCCTCACTCAGGGAAAACTGAGATTTCTTAGGATTTAGAGAGAGGCCATACCTCCTACACTTATCAAAGTGATATTTAAATGGAGGAGATGCTCTTTATCAGTCTTAGAAAAGACTTTGATGTTGTATAAGTAGAATACCATAAATTTATCTTGCTGGCCTACGAAAGCTATGTCCATAGCTCTCTGAAATGTGGCCCTTGCATTTATCAATCCAAATGGCATGAGGGCATACAAGAATGTTCCCCACAGGGTGGTGAAAGCAGTCTTTTTTTGGTCCTTAGGGTGGAATGACACTTGGTTATATCCGGAGACTTCGTCCATCATGGACATTTTGGTTGCACCCACTACCTTTTGCAATATATTATCCATCTTGGACAGAGGGTAGTTATCTTTTAGATAAGCCCTACTTAAATTCTGGAAGTCCACACATAGCCTTATCTCTTTGTTCTTTTTTTGGACAAGGAAAAAATTAGCTACCCACTCAGAGTATCTTAAAGGTACTATGATCTTAGCATGCAACAACTTCCTTACCTCCTTTTCAATGGAGGGGAGTAAGAGTGGATTTATCTATCTGAGTTTCTGTTTGCATGGCTTTATCCCACTCTTGAAAGGAATGTTATGTTGAATAATATTTGTATCAAATGATTTAAAATCAGCATAACACCAAGAAAATACATCTTTGTAAGTTTTGAATAGATATAAATACCTTTGTTTGTATTGAAAGGGGATTCCTTTGGACAACTTGATCGTTTGGGGTTCCTCCTCTGATTCGATGTTGCAGTCTTCTACTTGCTCATCCTTCTATGGGGCCATTTGTTTGGATGCTATGTCTTCTTTATTGAAAAGTATATCTAGTGGAACAAGTCCACAAGGGATGGTGTTCCCTTTTAGTTGCAATTTTTTTTCCTAGCTACTGTGTCTTTCCATGAAGTGGCTTCCGGTTCTGCTTCTTCTTCTTCTTGATTGATGGTGGAGTGGAAAAACTCCCCAATGACTTCTATGAATATTTTCACCTACTCATTATCTTCAAATGCCTACTAGTGTTTGAAATTATTAGGTATTGAAGGCCTGTGTCTAACTTCTATCTCATATATGAGGAGGGGATTTTGTGGGGTCCTGAAAGTGCTTGCAGCTACATCAAGAGAGTCAACCATCCTGTTTTCTTCCCTGGGAAGAAACTGGATGTTAAAGGCCAAGAAGAAATTGTCGATTAAGTCCCACACTTCACTTCAGTATGTCCTCAACCTGGGGTGTTTGGTTTGTAATTAGTCTCGGATCTGCCTTAGGACTAGCTTAGAGTCTCCATAAACTAATAGGCAATCAATGTTCATATTTCTTGTTGTTTGTAACCCCAAGAGAAATGCTTCATACTCAACCAAATTGCTGGTCACCTCAAATTCGAGCTTGAATGAGAGGGGTATCATGCTATGTTCTAGATATACCAACAATATTCCAACTCCATTCCCATGTTTTGAGTTTTCTCCATCGAAGTATAATTTCCATACTTCCTTTTCATTTGCTTGCAAGTTATCTGACTACCCCGTCAGGTGTATTGATGTTTCCTCTAGGAAGGTCTCAACCTCTTCTAGGAATAGACAAGAGATTTCTCTATCCTTCCCATGCACTGGGGAGTTTTATGAGCCTTTAGCTAGGGTCACAGTTTTCACAAGTTGGGGTTCTCTGTATAGCCTCCTTTGATCACCTCCAAAAGTGGGAATGGTGGCATAAGTCAGATCTAGCTTGATAGAGGCACCCACCTTGGAACCCTAAGATTTGGATAAGAGAATTCCAAAGTGAGGAGGTATATCAACCACCACTATATCCATTGCCACACTCTTCATCGGGATTTGAGCCAGTTTTACCACCATATCCTTTATCATGCCTAAGAACTTGACTCTCTTGGAGTCAAAGGAGTATAAGTCCTTGTATGGTCTGGTGATCTATAAACCCAACCCTTCCATTATCGATAATGGCATGAGGTTGTGTGAGGCCCTAGAATCCAGCATGCAATTATGCAACAAAAGGTCATGGATCAGAAAAGTCACATAAAAAGGTGCAGTAGAAGCATCCAACTCTTCCACATGCGGTGCAAAAACAACCATGGGCCTATCCTCTTGAAGGTTCAAACTATCATGGGATGGTGTAGAGGTGGTTGCATGCATGAATTGAGAGACTTGAGCTTTGTACTGAGGTTTCTTTAGAAGCTCAATAAGAGGAACATGATTTTTTACCTTTTCCATCTCCTTCTGGAGATTGAATGTATGTTGGGCCTTTTTTGTATCTCCTCACTCCATTCTTTCTCCCTTCCTACTGCCAGTTGTCAACAGAACATGTGCCTCCTTTTCTGTGTGCCCCTTAGGACCATTTCTCTCCTTATTTGCAGAGACTCCTGTCTTGGGTGGGTTAGGATGGAGCTTACCTTTCCCTTTGTCTGGTGCTGAAGGAACCACTTTGGGAGAAACTTCCCCTTGTTGTTATGGTTCTCTCGTCCTATTGTTTGAAGATCTTAGATTATACTTACATTGTGATTGTGTTTTCATGAACTCTATAAACTATTTGTAATAATAATCCATATATTCCTCCTCTGTTGTTGCTTCTCTATGATGACTGGCCTCCTGTGAGCCATATTATCATGTTCTTCTTCAACAAAACCAACATATATATTTCCCTGCATCTCTTGTGTATCCAACGATTTTTCATCGGGACCATCTTCCAAGTATAAGGGATGAGAAATCTGATCATGATGATCCTTTCTTTCCCTTGGAAGTAGTTGTAGTGGAGGCCTTTTATATGGCGAGTTATAGCCCTAGTTGTTGACTTGGGAATTATTCCTGGAGAGGTTCTTGTTCTTAATTTCACGATTTCCAACCTTTTGTGATAAACTCTTGATGAGTTTGTCTAGATCATCCCACTTGAGGTATGATGATTCTCTCTCTTGACCAGAGGAGGATGCCTCTCCTTTCCCTCTTTTGGGTTCAGTAGGTTCTTTGTTTACCCTTGACTTCCCTGTTGAAGTTAGATTTGCTTCCACTTTGAGAGCATCGATCTGAATTTGGTCTAGAGTGGTATACTTACTTTCTCTTAGGGAAAATCTAATTTCAGAATGAAAGGCTCCCAAAAAACCACACGAACTGCAATTGGGGGAGGCTCTACGTTGCCTAGCAAGTTATTGTATTGCTTATTGAATCTTTTGATAAATTCTGAAGTATCCTCGTTCAAATTTTTCCTTATGGAATTAAACTCAATGAGGAGGTACTCATGATTCCTCTTTTCTCCCCATTTCTAGGTGAAATCATTTTCCAACTCCTCCCAAGTAGTGATGGAGGCATTTTGTAGGCATTTGAACCGCTTTCTGTCTTCTCCATCAAGAATTTGTATAAAAGTATCATGACCACGTCTAGCTATTCCACGTTTATGTTCTGGAAAAAAGCATTGAAGGTTTTAATGTGACTCTATGCCATATGATCATAGTCCCCATTGAACCTAGGCAGACGCTTTAGGTAGTCCTGGGGCATTGCACTTAAGGGATGAGGTAGATCAAGAGGATCATACTTATTTAGAAAAAATCTTGGAAGAGCCATCTGGACTAGTGGAGGGGGATTAAAATTTGCTTGAGGAACTGGGGTCAAGACCACAGTGTTTGGAGGGGAAAGAGGGTATGTCAGGGCCTTAGGAGTAAGTCTTGAATAATGAGAAGTAGCAAGATGAGAACTCGAGGAGGGAAATTCAATGGCTAGTCAGATGGTAGCACAGTCTAGGGGAGCTTTCTCTTTCCATATTTTCTTGGAGATTAATTTTTCAGGGTCAAATACAAATGGGGCTTTTTGCTGGGATGTATCTGAGCGAGTATGAGGCCTTTTAAAAGACAGGTTTATGAATGATAATGAGGGGGTGTGGAGTCATGAAGTTGATGTGAATGCAATCAAAACAAACTTCGCTCACCTAAACAAAGAGTGTTTAGCTTGTTGTATCCCAGGGGAAAAATCCTTCAATACGTTCCTTGGCAACAACGCCAAAAGATGTTGTAGCTCCCGGAGACAACCTTGGATTGCTTACAAGACCAATGCCTAGGAACATATAAATTTGTATGTCTCAATTGATTTATAGGAAACTAGAGACATCACTTATGTTATATCTATATATATGTGTGTGTGTGTGTGTGTGTGTACACACATACATATACATATATACATATACATAGGGAATAGGTTGGTTCATTGATCCAAAGAAATAAAACATGGATTTCTAGTACTTCCTCACAGGTTCAAATCTCAGAAATAAGCATAAACATAGTGGAGGCCGAGTGCTTCAAGGTCTTACAACTTAATAATATTTTGCAGAGCAGATGAGATAGGACCGATAGAAGGAGAAAATCATCACATAGAGCATAAGGATTCAAGCATTCTACACTTAACACATAGAGCTTAAGGAATTAAGGATTTTTATACTTATTTGAGTTACAAGCATAAATAATGAATGAAGGAGGAGCTGAAAGCTATGATTCATGTGTTGTAGATTTAAATATATAATTTCAATAGTCCACACAGGCATATTCATAAACAATGTTGAGACAAATGAACTTGTGAAACAATTACAAGCATTTTCATTAACATGAGGATACTAATGAATCTATGAGGGAAATATTTCTAGCAACTATAATTGCATGAATTCGGGGAAGAAGCATGAACATAAAAATGAGTTTGACAAAGGGAACACATACTGTAATACTTGAAGGGGGAATCACCATTGTTTCCTTGATATTCTGAAAAAGATCTGTATTACAAAGAGATACAGTTTGAAAATAGCATGCAGTGTTTTCTATAGAATTTCTTAGCCTTTTCTAAGTCTTACTTTCCCCTATTTATCTGGAGAGGGCAGCAAGAACATACATTACAACAAAAATATCTATGTTCTAGATTTAGTTGTTAGATCGAATAGTTATATCAGTCATGAATGGATCTGTGGCCCAAAAATATTACAGAATTAAATGTCTCCTTGGAAAGAAGGCATGTTACAGGACAAAAATAAGTAAACAACCAGAAAAAAAGGTAAATGAAGGTCTCTGTGTCCATCCTATGATCTCCTCTACCTTAGGTTGTAATTTGTTCATGGTATGGCCTTTTGTACTGCTCAATTGACCCTGTCGCTTCTGCCTTTACTGCTAGGATGCCTTGTTCTGTGAAGTGGGGGTTAGGTCAGCTATAAGTGCTCGTCTTGGTGGTCTTTTGTTGTGTAGAGGGATGGGGCTCCATGCTGAGCCATTAATCTTCTTGAGTCCCATGTACTGCTTCAATGTTGCTCCATGCTCTATTTAAGTCTCCCATCTTCCCATTAAACCTCTGTACTACACTATTGATGCCTTGATGTAATGGGTTATATGCATTCCAATGTAACAGAGCAATATCGTAGGCGCATGATTTTTTCATCTAAAACAGTTGAGACGATAATTTTTTTATTTCCCCCTTAGCCCCCTTTATTATAGGACCTCATGTGGCTTTCCTCATAGGACCGGGGGATGGAACCAGGGGCTTAGCCCTCAGGCGCTAAGACCTTCAGACCCATGTCTAGGAGCCATAATATCTTATCACATTCGAGGGGGGGGAGATTTCCATTTATCACCTGGAATCCCACTTCCCGATGCTTGATGGCCTTTTACCTTTAGCTTTTCCCCTTAACAGCGACGATCACTGATCTACGGGGTAACATCATTATTGCCATGTTTCACCCTGTGAGTGGTGACACATGGCACCCAGGATGGCTCCATTACACCCCTGAAAATGTTGAATTGAATGACATGTGTCTCCTGTATGACCATGTTACCCTCCGTACTGCCACATGGAGGAGAGAGAAAGGGGGTCTTCCGCCTTGGTTGGCTGGCATTTCCTTTGTTAATGAATTTTGGACTTTCTTGGAACTTTTACACTGTACCGCAAAACCACCCCCACATGGTATTGGAATGAAAACCCTACCGATCTGCCGATATTGAGGGATGCGGGGTGGCGAGAGTGATAGATTACGCCATGTGGAGGAGAGGGGGGGGTGCTGGCCTTTGTTTTTCCATGCTTTCCTTTGTTAACTCTTTTCAGCCCTTCCCTGATGATGCAACACTATATTGAAAATCGGCCCCCGCACGATCTTTGGAGTTTCCTGTCACTTCAGGACTACGGTGTCGCCAGGATGCGGGGATGTAGGAGTGCGGGGTTGTGCAACATGGAGGAGAGAGAAGGGGGGCAGCTCGCTCTTTTTTTTTTTCCGTGTTCCCTTTGTTAAATTTTTTCTACCTCCCATGACAATATTACATTATAGCACAGAATCGACCCTCGTAAGGTCTTTTAAGTTTAGAACTCGCCGATTCGTTGATTGGCCGAGATGCGGGAGTGTGAGGTCGATGGGGTGCGAGGTTGCAGGAGTACGCGGTTGCACCATGTGGAGGAGAGAGGGGGCATTCCACATTGGTCTTTTAACATTTTTAACATTTTTCGACCCTCCCTCGACGATTTCACATTATATCGCAAGATCAGTCCCCACAAGTTTTGGAGCTTTCTGTGATTGCGAGACTAATGTGATAGCCGATTTTTGGGATGCGGGATTACCCTCATACTTAGCAATTTTCTAGGTTTTTGAGGCTTTCCAAGGCAATCTTCAAAAAGATCTAACTTCTGATCCAGGAGTCCTTTTTTGGACTTCTATATACCATTGGAAATCTCTTTTTGAGCACTAGGCACTAGAGGGGTCTGATCAAGCTCTGAGATCTTCTGTGGCCTGGGAAAGTGGCTCCAAAATTCACTTCTCTTGAGAAACCTTGACCAAATGAAACCCACAATGTAGTGAGTGACCACACTATATGGTCATGATGCTCTTAAGTCCAAGTGTTTCTCCTCCTCATGCCTAATTCCCCTTCGAAAATGACTTCATGTCATATGAAAATGCATCATGAGTGCACTAGATGGTTATGGTTCTCCTAGGTCCAAGTGTTCTTCCTCCTCATGCCTAATACACCTTCATAAGATAGCTCCACGTCATATAACAAAGCATCCTCCTCCTCAACAAACACAACATGTAAAAGATGTTTATGCCACATAAGATAATAACCTCCAAAAAGGTGCACTACATATCTCTAGGAAAATCGTCCACCTTAAGTAAGATCTCTAAATGTCAATGAACCACCTCCATGATTCTAAAGACTTAGTTTTCTCCTTGATTAATCTTATACCTCATTTTTAAACACTTTAACACATGAAATTTCATCTAATATTAAATAATTTGAAGTTCTTGGGGAAAAACATCTACGAGAAAGTCATGAAATCCACAATATTTCATATTTTTGTATTGTCAATGATGTACATGTAACAATGTCATTGTGAACAAGATCAAACAAACCCACTACTTCCTTTGGTTTTCTTATTGTGAACTAATCTCTAAGACTCTATGTTGTTTGCATGTAAGGCATCTTGCACACATTGCATTTTCTAGCCTAATTTGTTGTAGCCCTCTAACTATAATCCCTTTGTGTAAGTTGAAGGCATGTCAATTTTAATTACCCTTACATTTTATGCCATAAATTATCTTTCTCTATTGCATGATGATGCAAGAGCATCATACCTAGATAGCCCATTTTGATTAAGACCCTGAAAAGGGGTTTTGAGATTTCTAAAGGTAAACAAGTTTTATTTCTAATTATGAATTATGTAAATAAAAATTACTAAATTTTAATGTGGATACATGTGTCTTGATTCTGGAAGAATCCACTACTGATATGTGTTAGGAAGTTTGGGTGATCTGTTGTTTGGTTCAATTAGGCCTTTGCAAATATTAGTTGAATTATTTGTAGTTTAGAGTGGGGACAAGTGTCCAAAGAAATATCCCCCATTTAGTTCCCCATCCATATTTATGTATATATAAATTATAGAAGCATAGAGGGGTGGAAGGATTCAGACATGAGAAAGTCGAGAAGGATTGACAAGTACCATTGTAGTCTCATTGTAAATATATCATATGAGATTTAATGAAATTTAATTTGGTTAGCCACCATTTTGTATTCCTAATTTGTTTGTTTGGTGTATATGTCTAAAATCTCGTGTAAAGGAGGCCAAGAATGTCCTCAGACTAGAAAGGCTGAATAGATAATCCTTTTCATTTTAATGAATGTTTTTGTATAGCTTGTGTGTCATTGTTAAAGTGATGCATGCAAATCCTTCTAGTTGTAATGTTTATGCATTATGGAACTGGACAGAGGGAGATAAATCGACCCATGCGATGAGTTGAATGGAGGTAATATTTAGAGGTATTGCATGGGAAAATAGAATAGAATTCTTGTAGGAGAGCATGAGGATTTGCAGTGATGGAGGAGTTGCAAAAGGGGTGAAGGAACATTGATCGTTGCACAGATCAATGATTGGGAGTTTCGTTGTAGTGTGAAAAAGCATGATATCGCTAGAATTGAAAAAAGGAGCTAAGATGAGAGAGAGTGAACTTAATGGAGGCGTGACTGACCAACAAGGAAGGATATCAGGAGGGATTTCACTAGTGTAACTGAGGAAGAATCATCATTTTATTAAACATAAGTCAACCCATGCTATGGACGGGCACTAGATTGGGTGAGTTGTGGAAGTTAGAAAGCTCTGTAATGAGCAACGAAGAAAGTTGGATAAGTGTAAGGTTCCAAGAGGTGGAACCATACCCAGAGAGAGAGATAGAACATAGGCGATCCAATATCCATGAAATATCATGAACTGTCAATATGGTAGAGGTAGAAGAGTTAGGTGGAAATTTTTTGAGGTGGTGACAAGAAGCTCGCAAACCATTGAATCTACACGAGGGAATAAAGACATTGGATTTGGCACGATTAAGGATTGTGGAGAATCCTAAGGGCGCATAAAAAAGGAAAGGAAATGCCATTAAGCCACAACTTCTTGAGGGTTAGGACCTCGACATAGCCCCAGGTAGTGTGGAGGTAACCATTGGTGTGGGGCTAAGCACTTTGGGAGTCAAGTTAAATGACTTTTGGGTGGAGCTAGGGCCGTAGAACCAGGTCATGTGTCACTCGTCAATGTTTTAGATCAGCACATTGAAGATTGAGTTAAGCACCTTCTCGGGGTAGCCACTAGGCACATGGCCTAGTATTATGGATGTTTGTGAGGCTTTAAGGAAGTGCCTCATCTATTGTAACATTTGGGATTATGTAGTGATTTTTGGCTAGTGCAAGGGGGTTAATTCCACATAGGCTAGATTGGTCTATGCATAAAGAAAGGATAAAATGAGAGGATATCCTTCCTCATGTAAGTAAGGTCAAAGGCCATTGCACCATCATAAGAACCATCAAAGGAAGAAGAAAAGAGTGGGACACCATTGCAGCCTTGGAGAATATTGAGAAACTTAAGAGGGTCCCTAGTAGGCCCGTGTCAAGTGGTATTAAAGCTTGTGTGCTCACTAGAGAATGAAGTCTGAACAAGATTTATTTTCTCTTAAGGAGGAATATTAGAGAAGTATATTTTCATCCATTAAATAAGAATTATTGAAGATGGGAGTTTAGTGGAGAAGGTGAAGCAGAATGCGAGGTGACCCATAACATAGAGAAAAGATGAAGGAGATTGAAAAAGATTGCTCGAGGAGGAAAGATAAGAGATAATGAACAAGAGAGTGAAAATCATGAAGTTAAAGAAGAGTAGAACACTGGAAGTAAATAGAGACAACCAACCAAAAGAAATACTAAGGAGATTGGGATATTAAATCTTAGAATTGGTGAATGAGTCAGGTAAATTTGGTCTTTAAGTTTTGATTTAGTCAGTGAGGGAATTGAAAAATTGTAGGTACAATCCCATACAGCCAAAGATGTCGTGAATGTGAATATTTCTTATATAGAGGTAGAGAATTGTGGTAGAGAACCTTGCAACATATAGGCTTCATAAAGAAAGGAGAATTCCAACAAGGTTGGAAAAAACAAGGAGACAAAGGAAGTTCTTAAGGAGGAGGAGGAGAGAACTAGAGGATTTCTCAAGAGGTTATCAGGGTGCAACAACCAGAGAGGAGTAAGGAGTGCTCAAGAGGTTCTAGTGGAGGTAACCAGAGAAACACTAATAACTAGGGTGAGGTGAGGTGTTTAGGTAACAAGTGAGGTGAGTCTTGTTACAGGGCTAGGTTGTAACTCACAATGAACATGGAGAAGCCCACAAAGAAAGGGAAAAAATGTAAAGGTTCAAGTGCTAGCCATAGTATAGGACCAAAAGATGCCAAATAAAATGGCATAAGGGTGGGAATGAGTCAAGAATATTCTAATAAATAGGTGGAGGAACTAAAGGAAAGGGTCAACATATTACTACAAATACTACAAGAGAGGGAAGAAGACCAAAAATAGATGTGGGACCTAAGGCAAAAGGAGAGTACCTGTTAGACAAAAGGATTTTAAGAAGAAGTCCCCAACATCTAAAGAGTTGAGGAAAAGGAGGATGAGACATTTGATAAAATTTTGGATGGAAGGAGAAGAGATAATAAAACCTAAGCCTAAGGAAGGAGCAATTCATTATTGTGAACCAAAAGGAGGTACACTACATGGGAGGTCCAAGGAAGAAATATATGATTGAAGATGTTTTCCTTTGTAGAACAGAACAAGGAAGAATCCTTGGAAAAGATGATGATGATGATGAGAGGAGACTGATGGAGAGTCTCATGGACTATGTAAAGAGTTGAAATAATTAGGAGGAGTTGATGGGAGAGGAGGCTAAAGAGACTCATGATTTTAAAGTTGTTGAACTATGTGTGGTTGCAGGAAATATGCATGAATATACAAAGGATGCTTCTCAAAGGAAGAAAAAAAGGGAGGAGAAGAAAAATTGTGTTATGAAGGAAATTAAAGGGAGCCTTATAAACAATTGAAGACTATTACAAAAGGAGGTGGACTAGAGCATGAAGATAATCCCACAGAAGAAGAAGGGAAGCATACAGGTGCCTTTCTATTAGAACTTGAAGAGGATTTTAAGTGTACAATGGTTTGGTTGATTACCCTAAAAATTGAGAAACACTACAAGAAGGAACGAGCTGGGATAAGTGAAGCCTCTAAATATTTTGATGCACAAGAGAAGAATTTGAGAACTCTTAATCAAGGACAAAAATTATCAATAGAAAATGAAAAGGAGGATGAGACAAGTTTGTCTCATAAGGAAAATGAGGGACTTCCTATAACTCTCATGATCTCCTTGGGTATTTTAGATCAACATAATGGGATGATAATAGAGGGATAAAGTGAGTCCAAAGAGCCTTATGGTTTTGAACCTAACATTTCGTGTATGGTTGTAGGTTATCTTGTAGATGATTATGGAAAATCATATAGAAATTTCATGGAGAATATATAAGGAGAATAATTTCCTTATCAAGGAATTAAAAATCAAAATTTCATTTTGATGGGTGATGAGGTACCATTGTCTCATAAAGAAGGGCAAGATCAAAACCATACACTAGTGGACAAAGAGATTGTTGACAAAAAGTTAAGGAATATTTTTGTTACCAAGGACAAAGAAGATTTTACAATTGAACTCATGGAGTTTTTAAATGTGCTACAAGTGTATAGTATCAAAAACTTGGTCTAGCAAAGGAATAGGTTGACCATTGAAGATGAAGATCATGGAAACCAAGTCAATGGTACATGACCACAACAAAGTTAATGGGAAAATAATATATCAGAATGAGGAGAGTGACGAGATCAAAAATCAACTTGGGAGTCTCATGAGTATGATAGCCAAAAAAAATAAAGGCAACAACAACCAGTAATGAACACCAATACTCATCCTTTCCTTTCTACCAGGCCTCTTTCCTTTGAGCTCCAAAAATGATCACCGATTAGTTAGAAAAGATGATTCGAATTTTCCTATGGCAAGGAGAAAAGGGGAACAAAATAAATTCCATATAGTAAGTTGGGACATAGTGAAAAGGCCAATACCTGAAGGTGGACTTCAGGTAAGAGATCTTGTGTTGGCCAATCTGGCAATGGGAGGGAAGATCCTTTGGAAAATATTCTCAAACCAAAGACACCCTGTAATTCAAGTTCTAATTAAAAAATATCTGCATAGGCTCTCAATAAAGAGTATGGATGAAGGAGCTTCACACAAAGGAACCACGCTGTGGAAATTGTGCAGCCAAGGCTGGAAATTCTTCAAAGAATAGCTCTACAGAATTCCAGGAAATGGGAAGAGAATCAGACAGTGGGAGGACAAGATCATGGGTCTCCAACCCATAAGTCTTGCACCAGATATAGTAGGCTTGCATAACTGGCTCATCCAAAAAGGTATCCACAAACTTGTTGACATTTGCACATGGGATTCAAAAGGGAACTGGAGTAACTGGGACCCACATCACCCCCCTGATTGGATTCTCCCTCAGCTCCATCAATTATTGGCTAAACTCACTAGTCTGGCTCTTGTGAACCTGCACTCGAGGGACAAGTGGGGCTGGGGGAAGTCTGGAACTTACTCAACTAGGCTGGGTTTTGCAGCCCTCCAAGAACAACAACATCAAATCCATACTACAAAGCTTTGGCAGCATGTATGGGACCCATTTGGTCTCCCAAAAATCAACTTCTTCTGCTATACTCTCATGCACAGAAGGACCCTCACTGGGGAAAACTTAGAGAAAAGAGGAATCATTGGCCCACACAGATGCCCTCTCTGCTACAAGGACCAGGAAATGATTGATCACTTTTTCACAGACTGCCCCTTTTCTCAAGAGGTCTGGTTGCAAGCAATCATGGGGCTCAACATCCAAATCCCTCAACAGTCTTCAGTGGTTAGCCTTTTCACAACTTGGAAAGATCGCTATCCACACTCTTTTAACATTAAATCAACTTGGACTAAAATCTAGAATGCAATCCCAAAATATATATGCTGGGGAATCTGGTTGGCTAGGAATGAAGCCATCTTCAACAACAGACTTCAATCCACTAGCACAATCACTGCTAAGGCCAAAGCCTTGCTGCAGGAAAATTTTGAAAATAGACACCATAAGTAAGACAACTCCCTACTCCCTGAAGAGCTCAGATGGCTAGGTGAATCCATGAGATAGGAAAGCATCAAGAAGAATATCTCCTTGACTAGCCATAATCTAGAGTGGTGTCTCTAGATCTCTAAGGTAGAATTCCAAAAATGGTGGAAAAACCAAGGAAAAGTCATGATTTTATTCAGTGGAGCCTCCAAAGGAAACCCGGGGATATCATGGGCAGGGGGAATAATTTACTCCACGGATGGAAAAAAACATGATAGGTTCAATTGGGGACTAGGATAGAGCACCAACAACAAGGCCGAAATCCTAGGACTACTCAAAGCTTATCCGTTGGCACAAAGGAACATAGGGAAAACCTTCAAATCTTCGAGGACTCTGAAATCCTGATTAAAACCCTTAATAAGGGTGACCAACTCAATAACCCTGCTCTGAATAAGACCCTAGAAAGAATAAGAAAGTTGACTCAAAACTTCATATCCTACTCATTCTACCACGTCTTGCGAGCTCAAAACAAGGAAGCTAACATAATGGCTAACAAAGGATGTATTCTAGCTCAAGGTATGCTGGTGAACAATGATGAAGACACAGAAAGACACCTAATCCCTTAACAAGCAAGGAGAGTCGATCAAGGACAGAATCTTGTAGAACAAAGGTTGGCTCATTTCTTGACAGGTTTTCGGCTTTCCGCATGGGCCAGATGTGATGGGAGTAATAATGGGGCATAGAGTGGATTTCATTCAGAGGACAATTTTGATGGACAAGATGCAAAGGCACAGGGCGAGGGAATATCCGACGGTTATTATGAGCTAAAAAAGATGTGGGGTTAAAGATGCTGGGAGTGGTATGCGGTTTTCATCGCACTACTTTTGGCTGCTGGGCAATATTTCATGAATCGAACGTGATGTGCCTCATGGCCTGACACATTGCAGGAAAAAACTGCCCATTTCGCGTGCTCCTATGGTGATAAAGGTCAGACAAAAATTGGACGTGATAAGCATTGTATTTGGGCGGGGAAAGATCTGATGGTTAATGTGCACTCTCCATGACAGGATCTTATCCTTGCTGTGGGGTCGGGTACGGAGATGGGTTCATTAAAGCGCGAACAATGAGGGATGCGATAAGTGTTGGATCTTGGTGGAGTTGATCTAATGGCCATCGCGCATTACAAAAGAATGGGAGTTATTTAGTTGGAAATGGTAAGCGGGTTTCATCACACTGCTCTTGGTTGCTCGACAGTTTTTTAGGAAACAGATGTGATTCCACTTAGGGGCCAACACATGGCAATCAAAACCACCCGTATTGCATGCTCCTGAGGAATTAAGGTTTGGAAAGCAATGGACACGATATGCATCAGATCTGGGCAGGATAAGATCTGATGGCTACTGCATGTTGTTAACGGAGGGAGTTATCATGTAGTGGGGTTGGGTACGGTGGATAAGATAGGTTTTAAATAACTTCATTTTAATTTATGTGGTCTTGTATTTTGGCCCATGGATCATAGTTTATGTGGGTTTTAAATTAATCCAGGAAAGTACCAAAGTATCAAAGAAAGGAGGAAATGTAAGACAGGACACTAAGTTATCAACAAAGCAAGGACCACTCAGCCTTCCATTCCGTTAAAAATAACAACTAATCTCTGAAGCAAAAGCTAGAATAGTAGGACTCTTTTGAGCCAGAATTCTCGCATTTGTATGTACTCGAGGTTGTTTGGCATGCCCAACCTCTTGTTATTAATAAAACTCAACCATTTCTGTTAAAAAAAAATAAAAAAGAAAAACAATAGTACAATTAAACAAAGGAGTAGGAGTAACTTTCCAAGTATGTACTAGCCAAAGGACAAGCTAGACATAGAGATTGAACAAATAAGGAGGCTAAAGATGAAAGTGTCTCAGAGGAGGCATATTTGAGGGAGAAGGATAGTTTTTCGTAGAATACAACTTACTGAACAAAGCTACATTAGCAAGGAAGGAAGAGATATGTAGGTTAAAGTTTGGGATCCTAGCAAGTGGCAGATAAGAAAATCCATGCAATAGGACAACATAGTAAGAAGTCAACAACAACATAAAGTTTGGTATTATAACAACCCTGAGTTAAAAGTTCATGTAATAAAATTTAATAAAGGAAAAATAAGGCCAAGGTCACAAGACACATATTCCAAGATGAATGTTGGGCAAAAAACTATAGTGGGCATCACTTTCAGTTTATTTATGGTTAAGGAAATTAGAAAAGGAAAAGAGGCAATTATTGGAATTTATTTATGGGAAATAAAGGAAAATAGGATAAAAAGTAGGTGAAGAGACATAGATTTGCATGAGAGGGAAATTAGATGGAAAATTAAGGAAAATTAAGAAAATGGAGGCCTCAATGATAAAAATGCTTTTGAGGATCAAATCACAATTTTTTTTAGTTTATATTTACTCTCTCACACTCTTGCACACTTAGAGAAATCTTGGAGCATTCTTGGAGCACTTGGGAATTCACTTGTATTAGAGAAAGAAGGCAAAGGATAAGAAATGAAAGCAAGGAAAAGGTTGGATCAATAACCTCAATGGGAAGATTTTGCAGGTAACAGGTTGCATGTGTGATTTCCTAGCTAGGGTGTGAATGCATGGTTCATGCATTTGGTTATTTGGTTCATTTATTTTCATTGGCATAGGTTTTTGATGTTCAACAATGATTTCAGCCTTGTCTTGCCATTTCTTGGATAACCATGGTGTGATGGGATTCATTTCTTGGTTAAGCTTTGGATTTCCAAAAGATTTTGGAATAGGGTGAGGTTGTCTCAGGAAAATTCCCAAGGGTTGGGGGTTGAGATGGTTTTCTTTGGGAATTCCTCAATAGGTGGGTGGAGATAAGAAAATTCCTCAAGGCACGGTGAAGGAATTTTGAGGCATCCAAGCTTGTTTTGATTTTGTGATCTCTTGACTAGTTTTGGCGAGATCACAGAAGTTTAAGGGTGGAGGTGGTTTAACCTATGGATTCCATTATTTTTTTGTCTTGGTTTATTCCATGAGATCCCACATTCATGATTGTAATATGGCATGAGGGTGATTGTCTAAAAGAAATATTTGGTTCAACTCAATCTATGGTTGGGTAGTATGTGGAAGTCCTGAATTGGTTGGCTTTTGCATAGGTTAATAAGAGTTATTTTCCTATTGTGATTCATGAGTATTTGTAATATTTATTATGTTGATTTGTTGGTTTTTATGCCATGGTTAATATCCTAGTTATAGGCTGGTTATAAACATCATTTAAGATATGTTCTAGCTATAGCCCTTGTTATGTTTGATAATTTGATGAATGTGTGGGATAACAAGTGTTTTTGAAGATACTTGAGAGGTCATTGTACCTTCTCAGTGATTGTCAACTAAAGTACAAATATTTGCACTCAGATATGCATTCATGACCTATAGCTTACACATTTACCATGTGTTTCATGAAATGCCTCTTGAGAAATCTATAGGGCAATAGTTAGGATGGTTTCTCTTTCTTGATAATTGCTTGTGATGTATTTTTTCATTTTAATACTTATTAGATTAATTAATTATTATTATTTTTTAGTATCATCAAATAACTACCAAAAACAAGAAGAACAACAATACACAAGAACACATAATGTAGCTGCAAGTAAGGGCCAAAACTGCTCCTCTTGAGAGGAACACCTACAAATCTCTTCTCTTCTTATAGGTTCTTCAATTGAAGAATTCCAATACCTCTAGAGCAAGACCAATACCCTCCAAAACCAAGCCCAACCCTTCTAGATGATGGCTTCCTTTTTCTAAGTCAAACCTAGTCAAATCTCTTCTAGTAGCACAAATTTGACCTCCTAGTTGCAAAATTTCAGCCTCTACTGTAGGTCTAAAATTTCGGCCCTCCTAGTAGCCGTTGTTGCAACACATGTGAGCTTATTATAGCCTCCTAAGCATTATTCATATATTCTCTTGGATTTTTCCTTCTTTCTAGTGCTTTAGGATGACTCAATGTGACCTTCGCTAACCTTCCTTATCTTCTTTCTTCAAGATTGAACTAGCAGAAGAAAACCCTAGACCAGTAACAGGAAACCTAGCCTTCCTTTGCATGTGTGAGAGAGAAATAGCCTAGAAACAAGTCTTTTTCATTCTCCTTCTTCACTGCCTTCTTCCTCTTTCTCCTTCACTTGAATGAGTGAGTGTCTTCTAAGGAAGCCCAGTTCCCTCCTTTATATAGGCTTCTTAATGTGAATGTGGATCCTCAAATTAGGTTGACTTCCCAGCTACCAGGCTAACTTGGTCTTGAAGGGTATTTTGACACTTTTAATGAAAAAAATAATTTACTTTACAAGTTACAATGTGCCTGATGGGGTATTCAACTTATGGCAATGACTCTTTTGACTTCTTGACCGAAGAAAAATCTTAGAAGCACTCAATGGGTGCTTAAACTATAAAATAAAAGACCTTGAACATGAAACCCATGCTCCAAAAATAATAATAATAATTTTTCTTTCATTTCATAATATACAAGAATTAAAAGTACATTTCATGTTTATGAAGACCGAACCTAGTTACAAATTTTTCAACACTCCCTCTTAACTAGGGAGGTATTCATAAATGGTACATGGAAATTCTCAATCTGAAGAGCTCTCATAAGAAGATTTGGATTGGTAACCCATCTCTTTATCATCATAAAACTAACATTTTCACATAGCAAGACCTTGACTAGCATCTTTATCTCTCCATAAGATCATAGCACAATGCTGGTGAGACTAATGAACTATAGACACCATCATCATTATCTCTCAAGGGACATACCCCGCCTTGGTGTTCATAGAGCATGTCCTTTCTTAGACTATTATTATCTGGGATAGCTAGTCCCCAAAGAATATTGGTCCTCACTACTCTTATCATGGATGCCCTACCACATCCTAGTTACACATTTTTCAACAATCCCTCTTAACTAGGGAGGTATTCATAAATGGTACATGGACATTCTCAATGTGAAGAGCTCACATAAGAAGACTCAGATTGGTAACCCATTTGTTTAGCATCATAAAAAACAACATTGTCACATAGCAAGGCCTTGACTAACAACTCTATCTCTCCACAAGATTAGAGCACAATGTTGGTGAGACCAATGATTTATAGACACCATCATCATTGTCTCTCTAGGCACATATCCCACCCAGGTGTTCACAAAGTATGTACTTTCTTAGACTATTCTTATCTTGGATAGCTAGCCCTCAAAGAATATCGGTCCTCAACTAATCTTATCTTGGATGCCTTACCACATCTTCAAAGAGTATCATATACCATATGTTTACCCAATCCTCCATTTTGTCTTCCCAAGTGAAGACAATAATGATGTGCCTATATCTCCCTCTCACCCAAGGAGGATATATCAACCAAACCAAGTTTGTCTCTCAAATATACAAGCCTCTTATTAGGAAGATACTTTATCAATATGTTAGCTACTTGCTCATCGATGGAGATATACTGTAGCTGCAACACACCATCTTGTACAAAATTTCGAATATAGTTATACTTGTTTTTTATATGCTTTGTCTTTCCATGAAACATTGCATCTTTAGAAAATATTATAAAACTGGTGTTATCACAATGTATCACGGTAGGGTCCATTGGGCCTTTGAATAATTCAGACAACAACTTCCTCAACTAGACATCTTCGCTGCTCACTTCATAAGCTACAATATATTCCCCCTCAACACTACTCAAAGCAACCATATCTTTTTTTATTCTCATCCATGAGATCATGGAGGATATCAACTAAAACATCCTCTTGTAGTGCTCCTTTCATGTTTCTCACCGCATCCCAGTTATAATATGTATATCCAATCAAGTGGACATCATTCCTCCTATCATATTTTAGGCATTAGTGGATTGTTCCTTGAAGATATCTCAGTATGTGCTTGGATGATATCCAATGATCATGCTTCGGCTCCAATTGGAATTGACTAAGAATATTCACTACAAAACATATTTATGGTCGAGTATTTACCAAGTACATCAGTGAGCCAATCAATTTTCTATACCTGGTAGGATCCACTAGGCTAGATTCATAACTCCTTAGTCTCTTCAAGTTTGTGATCATCGAGGTTGTCATTGGTTTTCAATCCATCATGTCAAACCTCTTCAACATATTTATCAGATACTTTCCTTGACCTAGGTAGATCTGATTAGGCCCCCCCATACTTCTAGTCCCAAATAATAGTGCATCAACCCAAGATCCTTCATATCTAATTTTGCTGCTAGCTTCTTCTTGCATTCATAAGTTTGACTTTCGACACCTGTCAAGAGAAGATAATCTCCATACAAAAGAATAATTATAGGCTCACCTTTTACAACCTTGAAATAAAGGTTTGGATCAACAAAAAATTTTGTGAGCCCAATTTTTGAAGGTATGCATCCATCCTTGCATACCATGCCTTTGGTGCCTGCTTAAGGCCATATATTGCATTCTTCAACCTGCAAACATATGCCTCTCTATCTTTGAATTCAAATCCAAACGGTTTCTCTATATAGACTTCCTCATCAATTGTGTCATTCAGGAAAGCATTCTTAACATCCATTTGATGTATATTCCATCACATCGATGCTGCCAAAGAGATCAATGATAAAACTTTTGTATACCTTGATGTTAGAGAAAATGTATCTTCATAATCGATGCATTCTTGTTGATAGAAGCTCGCGGTCACAAATCTTTCCTTATACTTGTCAATGCTTCCATCTTCCACATGCTTTATCTTGTAAATCCATTTGGAAGTCACAATAAACTTGTTTTCATGCCTAGGTATGATCTCCCATACTCCATTTTTAATTATCAATCATAGCATCTTTCAATTCTTGATGATTGACAAATTCTTAAAAAGTGGTTGGATTTTCTTCTATTAAGTTTTTCATATATGTGGTACCTATAATATCTCTTGTGTTTCTTGCTTTCCCTAAATGTGCCTTTAGTCACTCCATGTCCCTATGCATCTAATAGAGTATATCTCAACCAATTAGGTCTCTTTCTAGTTTCAGGCATTACCACGGGTTGTATAGGTTCACTAGGACCTTCATCTTCATGATTTGATTCTTCTTCCTCCCTAATAACTTCCTCTTCAAATACCGAAAGTTCTTCATCATCAGAGTCCATAGGGAGATCCTTTGATTTCTTGAATGCAATACTTTTGTCAAATATCAGATCTCGACTAACTTCTATTCAACATCCTTCTTTTTTGCAGATCCTACAGGCGTTTTAGGAATTATTATAGCCAACAAATGTTCCCTTCATGCCTGATGGATCTAACTTCTTTCTCTTTTCCTTCGATATATGAATATAAATAGGAAAACAAAAAATTCAGAGATGATCTACACTTGGTTTCTTCCTAGTGAATACTTATTCGGGAGTAAATTTAGCTAGTGACCTGCGGGGAATTTAATTTTGTATATATACAATTGTTTTTGTTGCTTCAGCCCACTGGAATTTCGACAAATCTTGATCTTGTAGCATTTATTTCACAGTTTCTTCAATGGAATAATTATTTCATTCTGCAACTCCATTTTTCTTCGGATTATATGGGACTATTAACTCCCTCTTAATCCTAGATTTCTTATAGAAATCTATAATTTATTTTGAATTATATTCTTCTCCATTATCATATCTCAATATCTTGATTTTCCTTTCTGTAAGGTTCTCTACTTCAACTTTGAATTCTTGAAATTTGGTAAAGAATTCATCCTTGGATTTCATTAAGTAAACCCAAGTTTTTATGGAGTGGTCATCTATAAAGGTGACATAGTATATATGACCTCCAAGTGACTTTGGCGTCATATGACCACAAACATCAGAATGAATAAGATCCAAGATTTCTTTTGACCTTGAAACACTGCTTCCAAATGGTCTCTCAGTGTTCTTACCCAATGCACATCTCTTGTAAACTCCATGATCTTATTTTAGTTCAAGGATACCATTTACTATGGTATTTAGGGTTGGTAATATTTTGCAGTGGAAATTAACAAATCTTCTATGCCAAAGTTCACATGGGCTAACTTCAATGTGAACCAAATCTTGAGTGAGGGGAGTTATCAATCTATAATTTCATCCTTCATGTATCCAAACCATTCTAGCATATTCTATGCTTGAGTTTTTACCCCATACTACAACCTTTCCACCAATCAATGCAACTTGATCACCCTTGTCTTCTAAGCATGAAATGGAAAGTAAATTCTTTTGCAAACGTGAAACAAATAAGATATTGAATGTTTCCTCCATTTTCTAGCTCAATTAAAGTAGACCCAATTTCTCTCACAGGGTAGCTTTTAGTATCACCAAGTTCTATGGAGTAAGAGGACTCCAATTTTGATAATGTATTCAATTGCTTATGTTGACTAGTCATATGCCTTGATGCTCTGCTATCGATGACCCAAATATTATCATATTGAAATGTACTAGTGAGTGCGGAGAATAATCCTTCATCCTTTGTAGTTGTCTTGGTCACTTCCCTTTTAGAAAAAAATAGGAAATCCCATACTTATTTTGTGCCCTTTTTGAGATGACTTGACACCTTCTTACACTTATTTAGGAACTCCTTTATTGTAGTAGAGATATTTATTATGCCTTTAATAAACCTTAGCTCTCATATCATGTTGAGAAACCTATAGGGAAATAGTTAGAATGATTTATCTTTCTTGATATCTTCTTGTGACCTCTTTTTGCTTTTTCTTACTTATTAGATTCTTTACTTATTATTTTGTTTGTTTATCATCAAACAACTACCAAAAAAAATAAGAACAACTATACACAAGAACACATAATGTAGGCTACAAGCCAGGGAAAAACCCTCTCCTCTTGAGAGGAAAACCCACAAATCTCTTCTCTTCTTATAGATTATCCAATTGATGAATTCAAATATCTCTAGACAAGGACCAATACTCTCCAAGATAAAGTCCAACCCTTCTAGATGATGTGCTTCCATTGTCCAAGTCATACCCAATCAAATCTCTTCCATTAGGACAAATTTGACCTCTCAAATGTAGAATTTCAACCTCTACTGCAGGTCTAAAATTTTGGCCCTCTCAGAAGTAGCTGCTACCACACATGTGAGATTATTCTAGCCTCCTAAGGCTTCTTCATACATTCACATGGATTTTTCCTTCTTTCTGGTGCTTGAGGATGAATCAATGTGACCTTTTCTGACCTTCCTTCTCTTCTTTCTTCAAGATCGAACTTGCATAAGAAAACCCTAAACCAGTAGCAGAAACCCTACCCTTCCTTCGCACATGTGAGAGAGAAATATCCTAGAAACAAGTCTTCTTCATCCTCCTCCTTCTTTGTTGCCTTCTTCCTCTTTCTTCTTCCCTTGAATGAGTGAGAGATGAATGTATTCCGAGGAGGTCAATTTCCCTCCTTTTTATAGGCTTCTTAAGGTGGGCGTGGCTCATCAAATTAGGCTGACTTCCCAACTTCTAGACCAACTTGGTTTTGAAGGGTATTTTGACACTTTTAATGACAAAAAAGATTTCATTACAAGTTTCAATTTTCCCGATGGGGTATTCAACTTACGACAATGACTCGTTTGACTTATTGACCTAGGAAAAATCCTAGAAGAACTAAATGGGTTCTTGACCCATAAAATAAAAGACCTTGAACATGAAACCCATGCTTTAAAAATAATTATAATATTTTTTCTTTCATTTTAAAATATACAAGAATCAAAACTACATTTCATATTTATGAAGACAAAACCTAGTTAAACATTTTTCAACAATGCCTAGTATGTTTTGATCAGTCTAGGTCAAGTTTTTGATTCAAATTTGAATGTTTATCTTTTTAATAATGAGAAGCATGATTTTGGAAAGTTACAGGACATTCTAGGCAGTAGTCTGGAGACTAGCCTAGAAAAGTGGCTCAGATCTCCAGGTCGCAGGCACTGAATTGAGAAACTTAGTCATAAATTTGTAGCTAGGATTATGAGTGCAGTTATAGCCTCATAACTGCATGAAAGCAGTGTTAAGGGTGCGATTATTGGTCTAGGTCAGTGAAACAATTTTCCAGCTCAGGGATTGTCCACCTGGGTGATCTATAGTCCCTATAGGATGTCAGTTTGTGGTCAGTTTGTAGGCCCTACTTCCTTAACTAGAACTATGAGGTAAGGTCATGTCATAGTGGATCTCTGATTCACATTTACCCTAAGGGCTTGTAAAAGTGGGTAAATCTAGGAGGGGTGTATTACAGATTGGTATCAAAGCTTCTAGGTTTAAATATAATTGTTATGCATGCATGGAAACCGTATGCATGAATTATAGTAGCTATGTTTTTTATGTATGTAGTCGATGCTACAGTGAATTATGTTGATATGTTGATATGTTGGTGTATATCATGCTAATCTGGACTGATTAGTGCAGATGAGATAGCCTCCCTTGAACTTCACTAAAGTATGTTTGATTATGTCTTAATTTGGTTTCTCTGACATGGTATGTTTGTAGGAAGAAGAAGATCAAAGATGACAAGCATAATGGTGGATTACAGTTCATGTGACTCATGTCATAAATCAACTATGCAACATGGGGATGCGTACTCTAATGACATAGAATACACCTTGAGGATTCTAAAGGAAAAAATAAGGAGTTGCAAGGTAGATAATGACAAGATCATTCACTTACATGAAAGGATTGCCAAGGCCTAGGAAAAGCAAGCTGAGGTCAATGAAGTCAACATTTAGAGATTTTCATCTTGTTGAATTGAGGCTTCTATGATCCATATCAAGATATGAGAATATTTTTCGGCATAAATCACATTATGATACATTTGTTGACGTGTTCCGAACTAACAAGTGTGGTTCATTGTTAGGACAAGTTAAGATTTTCATATTTGCAGAGATAGGGAAAACCACAGATCATTTATGGATAGGAGGAAAAGAATAATGGGGCATATGGTAGCAAGTTTCTTGGAGGAAATAGGTCGGACATGGATGACACGGTCAAAGGTGGTAGATGGATGGATACACCTAACAGGAGAGGTAGTGGTTATGGGTTCTATTCTGTTTCTAGTTCATATAGACATCATGGTCATCATCGTATCATCCTTATAGGAAGAGTGATAGGGGATACTTTCTAGATGAGTCACGAAAGCTAAGCCTCCTACATTTGATGGAGAGTTGAAGAAAATGAAGGATTTAGAAGCATGGTTGCTTGGGATGAAGAAGTTATTAAAATTGCATGATTATACGAGAATATGAAAGCCATGATAACCATCTTCAGTCTCAAAGGAAATGCATATATTTGGTGGGAACATGTGAAGCATGTTAGAGGCATAATGACAAAGGAGTTGAGTTGGCATGATTTTAGAAGACTCTTCATGAATAAGTACTTGTCAGAAAGATACTATGATAATAAGGCTAAGGATTTATACAAGTTGAAGATGGTATCTATGACAAACGAAGAGTATATGACTAAGTTCTTGGAGTTGTTGAGGTATGTGTCATATATTAAGGATGAGAAGGAAAAGGTTTAGAGAATCATTCATTAATGGGCTGACATTATCATTTAAGGATCAGATTGAGTATGATGAGTCTTAGAAATTGGAGGAAGTAATTGGGAAGTTGAAGCACTTTTATGAGTAGTTGAAGCACAAGACCAAGCCTAAGCATGACTGGAAAGGAAATGACAAGACCAAAGGAAAATGTACTCTGAATTAGGAAAGAACTCAGGATGTAGGTGAGAAAGAGAATGTGGAACCTTACAAGACATTCAGTACAACAAAGAAGGGACATGGACCTCAACCTGAGCAGAAACAAAATAAGGGTAGTGGCAAAGAACCATTGCAGTGTTGGATATGTGGCAAGGATCATCGCAAGAAGGATTGTCCATTGTACCAGGGTGGTAAACCTCAAATCTAAAGTTCTCAGGAGCCACAGATAATTGGGGACATTGATCAAATAATTCCTCATATTTATAAAACATTTGATAACAAGTAGGTGGATTATCAGGTATCCATTATTGATATGGAAGGTAAGCTCTATGATTGAGATATTTCCATTTTGATTGATCTTGGATCTAATTATAGTTATGTTAATTCTGACTTGGTGGATAAGTGTGGCTTAAGTAAAGAAGTGCATGTAGAGTCTTGGTTGGTGTAGTTGGCTATAGGGACTAAGAAAAGAGTTATGTTTTCGCTATGACAAACACCCTCCAAAAATTTTCCTACATGCGAATTTTCGAGCTTACTGTGGATCTTGCGATTGGTCGTTTCGTGGTCACTTCTTGGTCAGTGGATTCTTTTGAGCTCCATTCTTGGATTGGAAGTGTCAAGGGTACTTTCTCACACATATTCAGTCCACAAAAAGTTCATGAGTGCATTATTTTACACAAGATTGAAAAAGCATAGCATGATCCATCATGATTGTGCATGTGCCATGTCAAATCCATGTCGAGAGTCAGTGCACACTGACATCGATAGTTTCTCACTTCTAGCTGTGTTTGTACTTCCATTTCGTGCTGAAAATGAAACTAACTCAAACAGATTACAGAAAAACACATATAAAAACCAGAGACAAAATATTGGCGGAAAAAGGCTGAAGCCTCATGCTTCTCTCTCACTTTCACTCATTCTTTATTATTGAAATAATTGAATATATTGTTACAAATAAATAGATGAGAGATAGTGTTCTCAAGATAGTGCGTGCTATCTTAGACACTTCTAGTTGAGATAATTTCTCCTTTGGTTGAGATAATTTCTCACCAGACACACACCAATATAGGAGCTACCTAAACTAACTCCTATCTTAGAGGAACAACCCAAGAGTTAGGCACAAATTCCTAACTTGGAATATTTAATTATTTTATTTATTTTTGGGTTTATTATTGTTTTATGAGAGAGGATAACATTGCCCCCTTCAATGATAAATCCAAAATAAGAGTGAGGAACCATCTTCCAAGTTCTCATGTTGATCCTCAAAAACATTGCCTGAAAAAAACCGCCAAATCTGGATGCTGGAAAAAACTCAAATATGAAGAGAACATGAATCAGCTGCATGCTTGATTCATCTCTGAATGTCGCTTGACAACTCCATCATGTGCCAAGCCGCAAAAGGATCCAACTGTCCTTTGTTTGAAAACAGCATCCGGTGTCCACTGACACAATTTTGATGAACGCCCACTGGCGTATTTGCTGATGATGATTGCCCACTGGCTGAAGATGTCGAAAAACAACTCAATGTTGTTTTTGCTATGATCAAAGCTTCTCACTACTGCTTTGGTTATCGATCGCCCACTGGCGAATTTGCTGATGCTCACTGCTGATGACAAATGCCCACTGGCTGATGAAGATGCCCATTGGCTACTTCGCTAATGTTGACGAGACTTTCAGTCTGACAACCACTTGTCAATTGCATTGACATTTTCCCCCCTTTGTCAGCTGAAAGGAGAGACAATCTTCTCCAAAATATATTTGAACTCCCCCCCTTCAGGTGTAGGAGAGTTTCACTGTTGTACTCCCTCATTCAACTGCATGAGAGTACCATCATCTGTTCACTGCTGGCTGCACTATGTGTGATTGTAGTCAATTTTAGAACTGAGACAATCGTTTCACTGTGGATGACCATTCCCAAGGATCAATCCATTCATAATGTAACTTCAATCTGGTTGATTTTTGTTGGTTGCGACATTTTTCTGAGGAATGATTGGGCTTGCCGCTTGCCACAATGGCAACACGGATGGAGATCAAAACACTGATCTTCCATATGACCAGTTCTTTGACAATGAGAACACTTTGATTGAACTTCAACTTCAGGTTGCGTGCAATTTTGTTTGTTTGCAATTTTCTCAGAACCTTCTGAGGTGTGTTGTGCAAGAAATCCTGCACTCACGAACTTAATTGGCTTGGAATAATCTGGGATATGTAAGTTGGTGTCATCAATGACATATCCTAAGCCTCGTCTATTCTTGTTATTTTGAATTTCTTCCCAGGGCTTGATGATGGGTTTGGAAGAAATTTGAATTTGATCATGAACAACTTCGACACTTGAAGTTGTTTGGATGAGTGATTTGGAATCAACATCTTTATCTTCATCTGTATGGTTGAATGACTTGGAAGAAGCACTCTTTTGTTGTAGCTCATCTCTTTGTAGTTGCGACTCTAGTTGAAGAAATTCAATGGTTTCATGTGTTTGTTGTAGATGCCGTGAAAGATCAGCAAGAGTTTCTTTGCTGATGTGCACCATGTCTTCATCACTGGAGATGATCAAACTATGAAGAATGTTTAACCACTGAATATGTTGCGCCATCTGAACTTGCTCACTTGAAGTCAGGCTCTCTTGTCGTAGATGTCGTGCTTTGAATTGTTTCACTTGATTTTGTTACTTGAATGACAGGCTCGCTTGATATGAGACTTGAATGGCATGCTCGCTTGATTTGTTGCTTATTGCACTTGTTGGGAACACTTGCTAGAGTTGTAGAACTTTCTTGCTTAAACTCTGGAATTCACGCTCGCTTGATGATGATTGTATTTGCATGAATGCTCACTTTCCTTACTTAATGACTTCACGCTCCCTTGAAGGAATAGCCACACTCGCTTGATGTCGATCGAAACTTGCTTGATTGGTGTTAGAGTTGAACTTGTTTGGTTGCTTTGATGGTTGCTGCAATGATCTTCAATCTTGCTCACTTGAAGGTTTGAACCTTGTACAGTTTTGACACAAATTTCTTGAATGAATACTCACGCTCGCTTGCAGAAGATGTGAACTTGTTGCTTGTTTGCTTTAGAGTTAAAAATCGTGCAATCACTTGATTCTGCTTAAAGGAAGGGTGTCGAACGCTGTCGAAAATGCACCCAAAAAAGCTTACAATGATTTTAATGACTCACTACAATGAATTCAATTTAACTCAATTCAAGACTTGGGTGTTAGTTTCAACCGAGAATGCACCCTTACAATTCAATGTAATTTGAGTTTGATTACAAGTTCAATAATGTTGATGTAGACTGTTCTTTGAAACGTTGAAGTTTACAGATTCATTAACTTGATTGTAGTGATGTAGACTTTGCTTGGAAATGCTGGAGTTTGCAGATTCATTAACTTGATTGTATTGAGTGAATTTGTTTGTTGAGGTAGAATGCCGATGTTTAAAACTTTGATGAGTTGTTGTATGTGTGGAGCTTAATTATCCTTCCTTGCAGTTATTTCATTACATGCGTTGTGCTTACTTGCATTGAACTTTATGTGTGTGGTAAATGCGATCATTTATGTGTCAAAACTAGACACAAATAAAAAAGCAACAACATGAATCCATAAAAAAACACTCGCCATCACAAATACACATGGTGTACCTAAGATCCCCTTATTCAATTTCGGGCGGATCTAGGACACAATCACCACAAAAATGATATGTTTTTATTAATGACTGGAGTACATCATTTTTCAACTTCTGAAGCGATGATAATGCCAAGCTGAAAACCCTTTGAAACAACTCGCTTTCAAAATCTGAATGGATAGTGACACGATCCCTCTCAAAGTAAAACAATACTTTGAATTACAACAACTTTCCCTTATCACTCCAAATACAAAATAAGACACTTATATCTCCACAAAATATTCTTCAAATTTACAAAATGTAATGCACCTTATCGCTCCAAATACAAATGGAAACACTCCTTAGTTCTTCAATTACAAAGAGCCAAAAACCATCCTTTCAACTCACAATCTCACCACTTTCATGCATATAAAAATGCATCTCCAATTTCATGTCAAGTAAATCCACTCACTGGGCAATTTCAACACATGCGGAAAAAAAACATTCACTTATGGTCATAAAACCATAGTCATGCCTCTCACATTCATCATATTGGATCCTAACTATATCTTGACAAAAGGTTAAGAAAACAACATGAAATTGGATGCTCACCAAATATAAGAAAATTAAGTTAAACTCAACGCATCCTTTGCTCGTTAGACAGATCTATTATTTTCAGGAACAATAAGAACCATCAAAAGATAGAACTAGCGGTAAAGGAACCACTTCAACAAATTTGGGCACAAAGTTTCAGTGTGGATGACTACTAATTTCACAGTTTCATGGTTCAAAAACCATATTCTCAGCTTCCAACTTGATTGATTGGAAAAGTACAGAAGAAAGATACCGCTCTCACAACAATCAACTTCCCAGCATTTTCAGGCCTCTTTGCAACTCTAATTGCCGCTGCAGTCGCGGCACCTGATGATATACCCACCAGCAAACCTTCCTTTAATGCTAGCTGCTTGGCCATGTCAACAGCTTCATCACTTGAAATCTGTATGACCTCATCAAGAATATTCACATCCAGATTCCCAGATATAAAACCAACACCAATTCCTTGAATTTTGTGAGGGCCAAGTCCACTTTTAAATTTCACCAATCATTAACGCTGACTGGAACGCTGGAAATTAATAAAATCTGATGCCACATTCGTTCAACCTGGCAACGCTGGTTCATATCCATTCAACGCTGGGGTAGTAAGAATCATTGACACACAGTTTTCTCTTTTGTAATGGATTTACACAGGCTTTACGATGGTGATTATACACTGGAGTGGGCTTATGTTGGTGCTCAAGGCGTTAAGGTGGCTCAACAAGAACCCTTGCAGAAGTTTACGGAGAATGGGGCGCTGGAAAAAAAGAGAGCCATTTTGGACAAACCAGAAGGACGGACGGGGGTTTTTCTCTAGTTTTCTCGTGCAACAATGGGGGATTATGATGATGCCTTTATGCACAACAAATATGGGGTGTTTCAAGCGCGGACAAAGGCCCAAAATCAAGCCACAGTTCTGAGTTAAAATTGATAGGGGAAATTCATCCAACAGGTCCTACTAGCAATCTAATTCAAGGATCCCTGTTGTGAATGTCTGTTGTAGTGAAATGCAGCAGAAAATTCCAGAACAGAATTGAAAAGCACAGACTATAGCTTAGATAACATAATTAAAAATGCAACACCATTTCTTTTTAACACATTCGTGGATGCTTTTCACCACACCACATGCCAATGAGAAAGGAATGGGAGTGAGGACATTACACCTGATCATTTACTAGTCCTGGTTCATGGAATTATGGCAAGCCCAAGTGATTGGAAATATGTAGAAGCTGAGCTGAAAAGACGCCTTGGAAATCGATTTTGCAGATATGCTAGTGCAGCCAACTCCTACGCTCAAACATTGCATGGAATTGAAGTAGCTGTAATAATTTCATCAAATAATTCGATCTTTCTTGATGACAGGGATCGTTCTGGAAAATAATAAGCGCGCCTTTCAGAGAAGAAGACAATCTGGTGACTGCATTAATCTCCTTGCTGGCACATGGAAATCTGAAGATTGAGCTAGATTTGCAAGGGACATTCGACCTCCATTAATCCACTGAAAAGAACTATAAGAATTCAGCCCAAATTGGTAATTTTGGACTGACTATATTTATGAGGCAGTCGTACCAGAGAAGAGCATTCAGCCCTCTTATTCGGTCCTTTGAAATACACCTTTTATCTTGCACGAAAATAACAACACGGCCCTGAGAGATGACTTGGATGACTTGGAATATTACCCACACTGATATTGTCACAACAGCGATATACAGTCAGCTGCTCGACATCGCACGCTTGGGAAAACAATGGCCTTTCGGCCCTCCACGAAATAATATGGCTTCATGGGCTTCCAACTACATATATCAATCGGCCTCCGTTATGACACAACAACTTGTTCGAATAAGTTCATGGTTGGATTACGGATTCTCGATATCGGCTACGCTGATCATGCAATGAAATACCTTTGTTCTGTCTATCAACTCTGATGTTTCTAAACGAATACCAAATCCCACACTGTAAGACTTTGCTAAAGTCGACACTAGCATAATCAGAATCTGAAGCTTCTGCCACATGTAAATTGCAGTGTCTTTGCCGCTAGTTTCAAAAATTCGAAAGCTCGAGATCAGTTCCTCTGAGTTTCAGAGAAAACCTATAGCTCAATACGGGTTCCAGCGCAGGCCAAAATACAATACAGAACCCTCACTTGTCCCTGCCAATCGAGATGGCTCTGATACCACATGCTGAAAATGAAACTAACTCAAACAAATTACAGAAAAACACATATAAAAACCAGAGACAAAATATTGGCGAAAAAAGGCTGAAGCCTCATGCTTCTCTCTCACTTTCATTCATTCTTTATTATTGAAATAATTAAATATAGTGTTACAAATAAATAGATGAGAGATAGTGTTCTCAAGATAGTGCGTGCTATCTTAGACACTTTTGGTTGAGATAATTTCTCCTTTGGTTGAGATAATTTCTCACCAGACACACACCAATATAGGAGTTACCTAAACTAACTCCTATCTTAGAGGAACAACCAAAGAGTTAGGCACAAATTCCTAACTTGGAATATTTAATTAATTTATTTATTTTTGGATTTATTATTGTTTTATGAGAGAGGATAACATTTCGGTGAATTTTGAAAACTATTGCTTTCATGCACCTTTATTTTCATGAGTGTTATTTTCATGTTTGCCATTGTTGCTTTTGTTTTCTTTCACTTTAATTAGTGTCATTTTCATGTTATCTTTGCTCTGGCATGTGTTTCTTTCACTATCGTTCACATATCGCAAGTGTCATGCAAACTTTAGCACTTGTCATCTTCTGACATGTTAAGTGTCGCACAATGTACATAAGCATGTTTTAGTGGTTTCTCGTTGTGTAAATGAGTCGATATTACCATGTAATCATATTTTTCACTTATTTCCAAAGTTTTAAGCACTATCGCAAAAGTGTCGTCATGGTCATCGCAAAGTGTATCTTTAGTGTCGCACTTATCGTAAGTTTTCATAAAGGCTGTCGCACTAAGGGAAGTATGTTCTTAATGTGTTTCGGATGATATATGTTGTGTTGTCAAGCACTCTAAGTGTGTTATCATAGTCAAGTCCTATAAATATTTACATTATTTTCAATGATCCCACACACAGCCAAATTTCAGAAAATTCTCAGCAACTTAGCCTCATCCGACCTTCCTAAAATGCACATTGTGTTGTCCCAGCCCTCAAGATGCAACCCTGCCTCTTTATATTACGCAATGCATAGTTCCTTCCTTCCAGGACTACGCACTATGTAGTTTCAGTGCTCAAGCCCGAGCCTTAGCCTCCAACATTGTGTAATTCAACCCTCTAGCGTGGCCCCAACTGCACACTATGCAGTCTCTAAGATTAAGCCCAAACCCCGAGCTCTTTAAATGCATAACTATGTAACCACCAGGTTTATTCTTCCTCCCAAAACTACTTAGTTGGCATAAACAGTGCAAACCCCTGCATCCTAACTCATTGAGCATCAAAACTGCACAATCCAACCTGAACTGCACATTGCATAGTCTCAAGGCTCAATCCTTAACATTGAGCTATTGAGCTGGGAAATTTCCTAATCACATGGGCTCCTTTGTCTTCCAGAACCATGTAATGGGAAAAATCAGTGTTCAAGCCCTTATCTTGGCTCCCTAAGCTCCCCAATTGTGCAATATTTTTTCTCAGTCCAAGCATGAACTATGCATTGCATAGTATCAAGGCTCAAGCATGATCCTTGATTATCTGTGATGCACAATTGCATAGTCACTAAGCCTCTCCCTTAGCCTGTCACCTGGTTCTAGCTCAGTCAGCGGATCATCATGTGACATCTTAGACTAGGGATTTATCTAATTGATGTCATCTTGTCATGAGTGGACTGCAAATTTAGGAACTCTAGCATGCTATGGAAAGATGATGAAGAAGGAGATGGAGAAGGAGGACATGCTAAAAGACACATAATAGCTGAAGAGATAAGATGATCATTAGGTGAGAAGACGAAGGAACACTAGAGTACAACATAAGATCAAAGATCATGACTGGATGAAGACTCCATCTCATTCACAACCCTTTAGAGGATGGATATGTATAACAAAGCATATATCTCATGAAGATGAAGAATTTCACGTCTATTGTTGAAGACAAAGGAGCAACAAGAATTGCTTGACATTGCCATTACATCAAGAAGTCCTTGTGAGTAGTGTCATTCCATGTCATGTCATGATTCATCATATGCCACATAATTCTTATGGATTATGTAATTTCTTATTTGGAAATGTATTGTAAAGTGGAAGTCCAAAGGATGTGTACAAAAGATGAAGAGTCATGTAAAGTTGAAAAGTCATAGGAAGTCAAACTGTCATGAGGGTAGTCCAAGAGCCACAAGGGAGGTGAAGAATCACCCCATTGGTTGTATGTACACCCTCATTGTATGAGCAAAGTAATTTTCACCTTGGCTCGTCTTGCAAGGCATTAGAGAGACAAGATAGTTCTTTTAGGGAGAAATGTGTGGCTCCAACGCTCCACTGTTGGGGCTAGCAGTGTTCGATGTATACATGTGCCTTGTGAATTTTACATAATACTTGAATCCTGATGGCTGACAAGTTTTCATGAATGGATTGTGAATATTTGTAAGACTATTCTATGAATATTTATGATTCATTTTTTCTTTCATCTGTACTAAATTAGTTGAACTATTTCGGTTATTTTAGTTCTTATTTAATTGAGAATGTGCTGCAATTGTCGCTATAACTGTCGCATCTGTGTGAATATTCCAGTGGATTTTAAAAAAATATTTCTTGTTTATAATGGTTTCAATAACCATCGCTTCTCTATGGACTATTCCGTTGGATGTTATATGGATATTTTCTCTGTGTGTGTCTACTAGGGTGGTACTATTAACTCTCTCTTAGAGGCTCACTTTCCTTTCGCTCCATAGTGGAAGAATCTTGACACACGTACAACCAAACAGTCACCAGGCATACTCACTTACTGATCTAAGATCACCTGTACATAACTCTCTTGTGATGAACTTTATAGCCAAGGAAAACCTATAAGAATATATGGCATCCAACCCAATATCCCAAATGGGGTTCCTATTCCATACGGTGAGAGGTCTAATTGGGACTTCACATTGGGCATACCCCCTTGATTAACATATTTCTAGCACCTTCAACAAAATGGTGCTAGAAGGGAAAATGACAAGTTGTGCCAGTTGAGTATGTTTTAAATCTCTTATCATAAATGGCTCATGCTCAAATCATACTCCCAGGGCGTTTTTCCAACCTATACCCCAGTAAACTGTTAATCCTCAATGAGTCTCTTTATCACTTGTCTCAATTGAAGTTTAATTGTGAGGATGGAATATCCATAACCGAGAACATTTCTAATTTTCTTAATTGTTTTGAACATTACAAAATTAATGATGAATATTTTTCTTGTGCGGATTTCTTCCTCACCCTTGAAGGTCATGTTAATCGATGGTGTCATACTTTACCATCTATTTCCATCCAGTATTTTCATCATTTCCTCAAGGATATTTATCAAGCCTTCGATAGGTATGATTACCAATATGTTCTTAAATGAATCAATTAGCTAAGAATGAAGCCTAATGAATCAGTTGAGGATTTCTTTGATCTATTCCTTCACCTTTTTTATAAATTTACTAAAGAATACACATATTGGGATTTCTTTAAGAAAAATTTTGAGCATTTGGTTCACAACTCTTTGCATGGTGAACCTGAACCTCCTTATGTTTCTACTTCCTCAACCCTTGTAAACCATGAGACACCTCAAATTCTAGAGGAGGAACCTACTACTTGTTTTGTTCTTTATCCTCCTCCATTCCTAGTTCTGATGAGGGTGCCTCCTCGCGATGATAATAAATTTGGGAAATCTGCACATCATATTTGTAATCCATCTTCTCATCCTCCTTCTGTTTTTCATTATTTAGATTCAGTGGAGGAAATCCGAGAATGACTCATGAATCCTATGGTGAAGACTAACTCCTCCATTATGAAAGATGATGTCACTATTTATAACTCTAGTCTCGAATCTAATCTGGATTTGTTATATTATACCATCTACATGCCCTAACACTTTGTACCATGATCCGCTCGATCAATCTGTTCTACCAACTAGTTTTTCACACTCTTTTGATTTTCAAGCTGCTGGTCCAAATTGCGATCAGGTTCAACATAGTCACATTACATAGGTAGAGGAGAAATAAGGTGAGGATTATTTCAATATTTATTTTCTTTTTCAAAATCCTCCACGTGAATATGGCATTTCCTCATTCTCGGTTGATATCTAATCTTTTAATCTCTGTAGTGAATCTAACGAAATCAATTTCTTTAGATATGTAGTCTTGGGAAACAATCATTCTGATGATGATGATTCTGTTAATGTATGTGATGACGGATGCCCAAGCGCACCAGTTGATCTTTCAATTTCTCATGAATATTTTAATTTATATCAATAATTTGTTTTGGTCAAAGAAGACATTCTTATCGAAACTTCCTCTTCATCTCCCTATCCCTTTTGCTCTACTGTTTGCGATGCATTTACTTGCGATGGAGATACTCCATGCTTTTCATGTTCTTCATCCGATGAGTTATCTTCTCAATTGACACAAGTTGGTGAGGATATCCATGATGATAATGACAATAATAAAATCATTGAGTACTCTTTCCATCCCTCATCATCTCTTGTTTTTCATGGACACAACTCTTCAAATCAACTTGCTCATGAAATTTCTTCGATCCATACATCTTCAAATTTGTGATCAGAAGAATCTTCCAACTTGAGTAATCTCGTTGTTGAAGTTGAAAAATATGGCCAAATTAGTGACAAAGATGGATGCCATCTGGTGAGCAGTGGTCTAATTGAAACCAATGGTAGTAGATATCCTCACACCATGCATGATCTGGTTCAATCTTTGAAATGTGATTTTACAATCTGTAAAGGTTTCAAGACTTGTCAACAAGTCAAGGCAGTTCAACTTTTGTCAATGGCTATGTCAGGATCTTGTGACTCTGGTAAACCCCCCGAACTAAGTCAAATCTGGTATCTCTCACAAAATCCTTCTCTTTTCATGGTTTCACTTGATGTAAATTTCTTTTAGAAATATTTTTGGTACTTCAGGTGTAATTTTTCAAATTTTCAAGATTTCACTTCTGATCAGATTCTAGAATCTTCTTCAATTGATTCATCTTCATGCAATATATTGCATCAAACTCAGTTTTGGAATGTGTATCTCTCCTAGAGTCATGGAAATTTTAATTTGATCACCTCAAAGATCATCTTTGGCTAAAGGGATCATGCCTATTGGATTCATTTCTTAATAGTCAACTCCTAGTTTTTCTTGTGAATGTTGTATTGCAAATATTTCCCTTCACTGCACCTGAAATCCTCTTAATTGATATTAAATGAATGAGTTATTGTGTGAATCAAATTATTATCTATTCACTATGTCCTAAATGGTCTCATGTGTTCTTTGTGCTGACATCCCTTTTAAATTCTTTCGATGATTACGATGATTGTATAGTTTGTCACCAATTATAGGAAATGGTTTTTCACATCCGGCTTTCGAGGAAGTTGGTTCAATTGTTCAGAGCATTTGCAGAGCTATTAAAATTGATTTATATTCATTAACTACTAACTGTAAATCTTATGCTTTAATCATTCCATCTAATCATAATATTAATTGTCATTCATTTTATAATTTCCCCACCAATATATTTGATGACAATTGTTTCACATCAATTAATCTTTATGGTTTATATCACCATTCAAATATGTGTCAAGCAGATGAGGCACTTCAACCTTCACTGTTGGTTATGTCAAGTCATCACTATCTTGACAAGCCTTCTAAATATGATCAGATTTATTTTCCCTCACAAGATTCTCATCCCAATCCCACCCTTTTAATTGAAGATTCATTATTTCAAAGTTTTCAAGATTTTCAAGAGGATTATTTTGAATTTCATGATCTAATCCCCAATTGGTTGGAGAAATATTACTTACTAAGCTCCATTGTAAAAAATAGGTTTCGTCCTTTTCTCATTCTTGCTAAGTAGGATGACTCAGAAGAAGGCTCATTCACAAGAAGTCTTCGAGGTTTGTCTTATTATGGTTTCCGTCGAAAAGGAAAGAATGCAAACTGATTAGATGTATTGGGTGTGACACATTTTTCTGCCCATAGGCAAGACCTTCTTTCTGTTATGAAAGTTCTTCAAGCTTTTATCTTTTCTCTTGCACATTAATTTATATCTGCTTTAATAGCTCATATCTTTGTGGATGTAGGTTGGGAACAACTACAGTGGTTACATTGGAAATTTCATTATACATGACCCTAACCTTATAGTTATTTAGGTTAGGAGTAGGACTAGTTTCATTCTAGATTCCCCTCCCTTGCACTCATACCACACTTGTTCTCCTTAGTATTTCTTGTCTTTTCTTAATTTTGTCTTGTATCATGCTTTGGTTTATCCTCTTATTTCTTGTTCAATGGTTTCTCTTTCTTGTTGTGTCATGTATTTTCCTTTTCTTCTATAAATAAGAATTTACATGAAGGGTGTCCTATTTGGGCTCAAAAGACAATGTGGAAAAACAGAAAATGGATTTGTGACACTGCAACATTTGGCTAACTCGCTTTCCTTCTTCCTTGTATTGGTGTCACCTTTTTTTTGATGATTTTCCAACGGAAAATACGATCCTTTCATTAGGAAAGCCTTGTGTCAAACCATGATCTCCATCTCTATTCTGGAATCATCATCCCTATTCTCAGGTCTTTATGTTTCAGTTTTTTTAGGCTAATCCAATAAAGTAGAGAAGGACAAGGGGCAAATCTAAATGAGAATACCAATATCAGAGGTCTTATGTATGCTTCTCTAAAGGGACAACCTATTCTACTCTCAATAATTCAGGATCCCTCTTCCACCCATAAAATGAATAAGTGCCTATGCACAATCCTAATTAAATATATAAATAAAGGCGAAAGAATATAAAGCCTTCCTGTGTAGAGAGGTGAATCAAGAAAATCCGTCGATGTACTTTCCAGGCTCGCTGGAAGTGGAGAAATATTTGTATTCCTGTAGTGACTCTGTCGGGGAACTATCCAGGCTTGCTAGTAGTGGAGAAACACTAGAGATGAAAAACTATACTCTTAAATCTAAAGCTCTTGAAATTCGTTACCCTATCCTGATTCAAAACATTATGTGATCACTAATCTTGTGTGTGTGTTTAAGCGAGTAAAGGAATGAATGGGACTATGTTTATGCATGGGGTAAGTGGGAAAACCATGGTAATCTGAATTATGAATCAATAATTCCTAAATAAATAGACCCTACATGAAATAATTGACCAAGGCAGAGCAGCTGGAGTTTTACCAGTGTGTCGCCAAGTGTTGTCACTGTGACAAACACCCTCCAAAATTTTACGTACATGCTAATTTTGGAGCCCAATGCAGATCTTGTTATCAGGAATTCCATAGTCACTTCTTGGTTGGTTGATGCTTTTGAGCTCCCTTCTTGGTTTGGAAGTGTCAAGGGTACTTTCTCACACATGCTCAGTTCGCAACACGTTCATCAGCGCATTATTTTATGCAATCTTGAACAAGCATAACATGGTCCATCAAGATTGTGCATGTGCAATGTTCAATCCATGTCAATAGTCAGTGTGCACTAACATTGATAGTTTCTAAGTTCTAGCTACGTTTTTACTTCTATTTCGGTGAGCTTTGCAAACTGTCACTTTTGTGCACCTTTGTTTTCGCGAGTGTCATTTTAATGTTTTTGGTTGTTGCTTTTGTTTTATTTCACTCTAATTAATGTCATTTTCATGTTATCTTCCCTCTAGTATGTGTGTCTTTCACTCTCGTTCACATATCGCAAGTGTCATGCTAACCTTAGCACTTGTCATCTTATGGCATGTTAAGTATCACACAATGTACATAAGCTTGTTTTGGTGGTTTCAAGAAGTTCTCCTTCCATAAATGAGTCAATCTTACCATGTAAATCTTCGTTGCACTCATTTCCAAAGTTTGAAGCAATATCACACAAGTGTCATCACGGTCGTCGCAAAGTTTATATTTAGTGTCGCACTTGTTGTAAGTTGTCGTAAAGGTTGTTGCAATGAGGGAAGTGTGTGGTTAATGTGTTCCAGATGATCTATGTTGTGTCGTCAAGCACTCTAAGTGTGTGATCATAGTCAAGTTGTTGGGTCCCTATAATACTAGTGATTACCCCATTACTATTGTAGTTTTATCCCTTATTAATATTGTTGTGCCCCTATTTTCCCCATATTGTTATTACTGTGCCCCATAGAATCCCTCTATTGTTATTTTTGTGGCTTTATATTATTATTGTTAGGTCGGCTGGGTTATATTGTGACTCCTTAGACTCCTATATATAGAAAGGAGGTTTTGTCATTTGAATCATCCAAGAATTGTTCATTTATGTAATGTAAAGGAGGTTGCCCCCTCGAAGAGGTTGAATTCTAAGGCGTTGATCTATATTTTCTATCTTTTTATTGAGCTGGTTTCATAACATTTGGTATCAGAGCTTTGGATTCTAGGGTTTCGCTGCTCCAAACAGGTCATCGTGGCATTTTCGCTATAACTTTTTTTATGCAATGTTTTAGAAGCTAAAAAAAACCCATTTGAGAAGAAATCGCACTGAATCTCGGGTCCGAATTTCAGAGCTTTTTGCGCTATATTTGCGGAGATATGATTTGAGGAAGTTGGTCTTTTTGCAGACTCCTGAATTACATTCCAAACAGGTGACCTGGTGAAAATCGTCATAACTTTCTCTCTAAGCATCAGATTGAAATTTCATAAGAAGGTACAGAAAGAGGACGAACTGTAGTTTCTTGTATATATTTTTTAGAGCGAAAGGTCGAAACAGTGACTCATGGCATGTCATACAAGTTCGCTCTACTGAATTAGTCTATAATCAGGTCACTGTGGGAGATTTTGCATAACTCTTCCTTGGAGAATCCAATTTGGATCACATTGGTGGCATTGGAAAGAGGACACACAAGGCTACTGCAGGTCACAATTTTCGAACTAGATGATCCGAAAGTACAGAGATACATCAAAGGCAATATCGAGCTCCTACAAAGTGAAAAAAGGTGTGTAGATTTTTTTAAATTTTTGCTTAAGATTGGTTTGAAAATTTATTTTGAGGGAATTAAAAGGGCATAGTAGAGCATTATTATCGGTAACTGATGCCCCAAAGAAAAAAAATGCAAACACCTAGTAAGCAACCTAAAAGCTCTAGCATGACTCACGAAGAAGAGGAAGAAATGCTACATGATATATCAAAATTACAAGACCAAGTGCAACAAATGTCACTCTCACAAAAGCTAATAGAAGCTAAGATAAAGGGCATGGAAGCTAAGATGGACAATTCGAAGATAGATTTGAAGACAAATTTGAAGAGAGACATGGTAGATTTGAAGACAGATTTGACAAATTTTCTACAAGAAATACTTACTAATGGTGAAAAGGTAGTAAAGGAAACTCATGATGCAAACAAAAGAAATGTTAATCATGATTTCATAGACTCTAATGTGGGATCGAAGACCCACCATATTCCAAAAATTGATATGAGGAAGTTTGATGGCAAGGATCCTGCAACATGGATATTATAGATGGAGCAATTTTTCGATCTCAATAATGTGAAAAACACACAAAAGGTACGTATTGCAACTTTATATTTGGAACCAAATCAGTTTGTATGCTATCGATGGCTTTTCTCTTGTAAACAAATTATCAGTTGGGCAATTTTTACGGAAGAATTGACAACACATTATGAGGATAGAAAAAGCAACACTTTTTTTAGCCAATTGATAAGTCTCAAACAAAAGGGTTCAATAATGGAGCACATTGAGGAGTTCCAAAAATTGAACATAAGGGTAAAAAATATTCCAGAGGAGCATAGGATTGATGTGTTCATAGGGACTTTAAAGGATAATATCCAACATGATGTTCACCTTTGGGAACCTGATTCATTAGAGAAGACATTCAAGTTAGCAAGAAAAATGGAAAGCAAAATTATGGCAACCAGGAAGCATACCACTCACAACTATAAAGATGGAAGTGTTGTTGCCCCTAGTCTTCCACAACCTATATGGTTGACACCACAAAAATTGTAAGAAAAAAGAGCAAAAGGGCTTTGTTACAGTTGTGATAGCAAATACATTAAAGGTCATAAGTGTGCTGAGAAGAAATTATTCTACATAGATTGTGAAGAGGAAGAAGAAAAGTAGCAATAAAGGTCAAAAGAAGAGGATATACTCCAAGAACAAATCCTAGATAAAGAAGAAATGAATCCGACCATATCTTGTAATTCATTAGCGGGAATTACCACTCCTCAAACCATCAAGATAGAAGGACAAATCAAGAAGAAAAAGGTAATAGTGTTGATTGATTCAGGAAGTACCCACAATTTTATTCATTGTAAGGTAGCAAAAGAATTGAATTGCTTCTTATATCCAACACCAAAGTGTCAAGTGATGGTTGCAAATGGAGGAAAAATAAATTGCTCTGGAAAGTGCCATAATATCAAGCTATCCATGGGAGAATATGTATTGACTAGCCCAATGCTTTCCATTCCAATGGGAGGTGTTGATGTTGTACTATGAGTCCAATGGCTACAATCCTTGGGTACAATAGCTTTTAATTTTCAAGAACTTTTCATGAAATTTTCTGTCGAAGGAAAGGAAGTTGAATTAAGGGGTATTGCAGGGAAATTGGGAAAGATAATCAGCTCTAACGGTATGACAAAGCTTCTAAAAAAGGAACAAAGAGGTGTAATTGCACAATTATGTTCGCTAGATGTTTCCACATTGGAATCATCTATTTCTCCAAATCTCCAAAAAGTCTTGGAAAATCATTCCAAGGTATTTGAGACCCCCAAAGGTCTCCCACCTATTCGTGATCATGATCATGTTATTCATCTAATTCCAGGAAGTGTTCCTCCAAACATTAGGCCATACAGATATCCCTATGCCCAAAAGAGTGAAATTGAACGTATGGTTGCAGAAATGCTAGAGGCTGGTATAATTCAACTGAGTCAAATTTCTTTCTCTACTCTAGTAGTATTGATGTAGAAGAAGGATGGATCATGGCGCATGTGTTCAGATTATAGGGAGCTCAACAAGCTCACTGTTAAAGACAAGTTTCCCATTCCTGTCATTGATGAATTACTGGATGAATTGCATGGATCAATTTACTTCACCAAGTTGGATCTTCGTTTAGGATATCATCAAATCAGAATGAAGACTGAAGACATTCCGAAAACAACATTTAGAACTCATGAGGGTCATTATGAATTTTTGGTCATGCCTTTTGGCCTTACCAATGCACCTTCAACATTTCAAGGTTTGATGAATTCCATTTTCAAACCATTCCTTAGAAAATTTGTGCTAGTATTTTTTGATGATATACTAATCTACAACAAGTTTTGGAAGGATCATGTTGAACATGTTGACAGGGTGGTACAACTATTGGAGGAGAAATAATTATATGCAAAAAGATCCAAATGTTTCTTTGGAGTAAAAGAGGTGGAATATCTGGGTCATATTGTATCTCATGAAGGAGTTAAGGTAGACCCTAGCAAAATTAAAGCCATTAAGGAATGGAAAATCACCACATCCATAAAGCATTTGCGAGGATTTCTCAGGTTGACAGGGTATTATCGAAATTTTTTTAAGAATTATGGGAGAATAGCAGCACCTCTAACAACATTATTGAAGAAAGATGCATTTTCATGGACTCCAGAAGCAACAAAGGCCTTCGAACATCTTAAAGAGGCAATGTGCCAAGCACCGGTCTTAGCTACACCAGACTTCACAAAAACCTTTATTGTGGAAAGTGATGCTTCAGGAAATGGAATTGGTGCTATTTTAATAAAAGATGAAATACCCATTCCTTTTGAAAGTCGTCCAATCAAGGGAAAGTTTTTACATAAAGCAATTTATGAGAAGGAAATGTTGGAAATACTCCATGCACTTAAGAAATGGCGACCCTACCTAATGGGAAGACACTTCAAGGTAAAAACGGATCATGATAGCCTTAAATACTTTTTAGAACAAAGATGATCCTATGAAGAGCAACAAAAGTTGGTCACAAAGATGTTGGGTTATGACTTTGAAATCATCTACAAAATAGGGAAGCAAAATGTGGTGGCAGATGCACTCTCAAGAAAGGATGAGGATGTGGAAGCATTGTTGTGCGCCATTTCTATTATCCAACCAGATTGGATAAACGAAGCAAGGGAGGAATGGAAGAATGATGAAGAATTGTGGGCACTTATTCGAAAGTTACAATAAGATTCCAGTACGTCTGATACATTTAGTTGGAAAAATGATTCGTTATGGTACAAAGATCGCTTATACCTCTGTAAGAATTCCCAGCTAAAACAAAAGATTCTTATGGAATTGCACACTTCTCCCTTAGGAGGGCACTCAGGATTTTTAAAAACTTACCACAGGGTTAAGAAGGAATTTGTTTTGGGAGGGCCTTAAATCAGATATTAAAAAGTTTGTGACGAAATGTTTGGTTTGCCAACAAAATAAAGTTGAAACAATTAAGACACCAGGTCTATTACAACCTTTATCCATTTCGAGCCAACATTGGGAGGAGGTTTCAATGGATTTTATCACAAGTTTACCCAAGTCTGAGGGAAGGAGTTTCATCATGGTGGTAGTTGACAGACTTACCAAGTATGCACACTTTTGTGCATTATCACATCCATTTAAAGCCAATACAATTTCTACTGCATTTATGGAAACAATTCAAAAGCTACATGGAAACCCAAAGATTATTGTAAGTGACAAAGATACCATTTTCACTGGAAATTTTTGGAGAGAATTATTTTCTTGTCTTGGTACTCAGTTAGCTCACAACTCATCTTATCATCCTCAATTTGATGGGCAAGTTGAGATAGTAAACAAATGTTTGGAAGGATATCTTCGTTGATTTGTATCTGATAAACAGACACAATGGGTCAAATGGTTGTGTCTGGTTGAATGGTGGTATAACACTTCCTTCCATACAAAAACAAAAATGACCCCATTTATGGCACTTTATGGATATCAGCCACCATCCATCACATCATATTTAAAAGAAAATTCTAAGGTTCAAGCAGTGGAACACCATATCGAACATCAACAACAAGTCCTCCAACTCTTAAAGGATAACCTCGTGTTGGCACATAATAGAATGAAACAACAAGCAGATCAACATTGCAGCGAAAGAAGTTTTGATGTAGGTGATTGGGTATTCTTATGGCTACAACCATATAAGCAAATGTCCCTCAAGCAAGCTAAGAAGGATAATAAATTATCACCAAAGTATTATGGTCCGTACAAGGTGTTGCAAAAGATTGGTACTATGGCATACAAATTGTAGTTTCCTGCAGCTTCTCGATTGCACCCAGTTTTCCATGTTTCATGTTTAAAGAAGGTTATAGGCGACAAGCTCCCAGTTCAAACAATATTGCCAGAAATTGATGAGGAAGGAAAAATTATATTGGAACCAGAAGCAGTCACAGAAACAAGAACTTGAAAATTATGAAATCGATCAATTTCAGAGTATCTTATCAAGTGGAAGAACTTATCTGCTGAAGATTCCACGTGGGAGGATGAGAATTTTATACAGAAGCATCCAGAACTACTCAAGCGTTGAGGACAACACTTTTTTGAAGGAGAGGGGCATGTTGGGTCCCTATACTACTAGTGATTACCCCATTACTATTGTAGTTTTATCCCTTATTAATATTGTTGTGCCCCTATTGTCCCCATATTGTTATTACTGTGCCCCATAGAATCCCTCTATTGTTATTTTTGTGGCTTTATATTATTATTGTTAGGTCGGCTAGGTTATATTGTGACTCCTTAGACTCCTATATACAGAAAGGAGGTTTTGTCATTTGAATCATCTAAGAATTGTTCATTTATGTAATGTAAAGGAGGTTGCCCCCTCAAAGAGGTTAAATTATAAGGTGTTGATCTATCTTTTCTATCTTTTTCTTGAGCTGGTTTCATAACACAAGTCCTATCACTATTCACATCAGTTTCACTGATCCCACACTTAGCCAAATTTTAGAAAATTCCCAACAACTTGACCTCATCCAACCTTCTTGAACTACGCATTGCACAGTCCCAACCCTAAAGATGCAACCTTTCCTCTTGATACTATGCAATGCATAGTTCCTACCTTCTAGGACTACACACTGCATAGTTTTAGTGCTCAAGCCCGAGCCTTTACCTCAATAATTACGTAATTCAACCCTCCAGCCTGGACCGAATTAAGCACTGCGTAGTTTATGAGCTCGAGCCCAAACCCTGAGCTCTTGAACTATGCAAATGATGGAAATACTGAAAAACCATGTAGCCTAACTCATTGTGCCTCAAAATTGAGCAATCTTCCGACACAGTCTAGCCTAAATTGTGTATTGTGCAATATCAAGGCTCAAGCTTAAGCCATGATCTCTTGAACTTCATAATTACGCAATCACTTGGGCTCCTCTATCTTCTAGAACTGCATAATGGGAAAAATAAGTGTTTAATCCCTCATCTTGGCTCCTTGAGCTCCACAACTACATAATCTTTTTGTGTAGTCAAAGCCTGAACTGCGCGTTACGTAGTCTCAAGGCTCAATCCTGACCCTTGACTACCTAAGCTACGCAATTGAGCAGTCACTAAGCGTCTCCCTCAGCTTTTCAACTGGTTCCAACTTAGTTAGTGGATCATCATGTAGCATCTTAGACTAGGGTTTTATTGAACTAATGTCATCTAATCATGAGTAGATTGCAGATGAAGGAACTCTAGCATGCTATGGAAAGATGATGAAGAAGGAGATGAAGAAGGAGGACATGCTAAAAGACACATATGGAGCTGAAGAGATAAGATGATCATTAGGCGAGAAGAGGAGGAACACTAGAGTAGAACACAATATCAACAATCAATACCCCATGAAGACCCCATCTAGTTCACAACACTTTGGAGGATGGATATGAAGAAAAAAGCATATATCTCATCAAGATGAAGCATTGCACAACTATTTTTTAATACAAAGGAGCAACAATAATGCCTCGACATTTCCATGTCATCAAGAATTCCTCGTCAGAGGTGCATGCCATGTCATGCCATGAGTAATCATATGCCACATCATTCTTGTGGATTGTGTAATTTCTTATTCAAAAATTTATTGTAAAGTGGAAGTCCAAAGGACATGTACAAAAGATGGAGAGTCATGTAAAGTTGAAAACTCATAGGAAGTCAAACAACCATGAGGGTAGTCAAAGAGCCATAAGGGAGGTGAAGCATCAGCCCATTGGTTAAATATACACCCTCATTGTATGAGCAAAGGATTTTTCACCTTAGCTCCTCCCACAAGGCACTAGAGAGACAAGCTAGTTCTTTTGGGAAGAAAGGAGTGGCTCCAATGCTCCACTATTGGGGATAGTAGTGTTTGTTGTATACATGTGTTTTGTGACTTTTACTTAATACTTGAAGCCTAATGGACGACAATTTTTCATGCATGGATTGTGAATATTTGTAAGATTGTTTTGTGAATATTTATGATTCATGTTTTCTTTCACCTATACTAAAGTAGTTGAACTATTTCAGTTATTTGAGTGCTTATCCAATTGAGAATGTGTTGTAATGGTTTCTATAACTGTCGCACCCTTGTGGACTATTCCGCTGGATGTTATACAAATGTTTCTTTTTTATAATGGTTTCATTGACCGTCACATATATTTGGACTATTATGTTGGGTGTTAAACGGATATTTTATGTGTGTGTGTGTCTACTAGGGTGATACTATTACCTCTCTCTTAGACGATCACTTTCCTTTCCTTCTGCAGTAGAAGAATGTTAACATACATACGACCGAACATTCACTAGGCATACTTACTTGTTGATCTAAGATTACCTGTGCATAACTCTCTTGTGCGGAACTTTTTAGCCAAGGAAAACCTATAATATATGGTAGTTGGACCGATATCCTAGATGGGGCTCCTATTACAAAGGGTGTGAGGTCTAATTGGGACTTCACATTGGGGATATCCCCTTGGTTGATGGATTTCCAACACCATCAACAAGATCATCATTGGGTGAGAGCTTATGCATTTGAGCTAAATGCTATGCCTAAATTAGTGCATCTGAATGTGCTTCCTTTGGGTTCATACATTATGTTTTTGGGTATGGATTGTTTGTACCTTCACAAGACCTAGTTATATTGCTATGAGAAGGCTATTGAGTGTTTGGATGACGATGGAGAGAAAATAATCTTGCATGGAAAGAAGAAGACTACCTCTGTGAGAATGATTACAACTACGCAATCAAAGTGTAATTCTAGGAAAGGGTGTGTATTATTTGCAGTGCATGCTTCCAGTTTAAAAGGGAAGGATTTTTAGGATGTTCAAGTCTTGAAGAGGTATCCGGTTTTTCAGAAATTTCATGATGTATTTACAACAGTGATTTCATATTTACCACCTCACAGGGAAGTGGACTTTTCTATTGGGTTCGTACCAGGAGCAACACCAACATCAAAGGCACCATACATGATGAGCATTTGGAAATTAGTGGAATTTAAGTTACAACTTAAGGAAATGATTGATAAGGGATACATTAGGGCAAGTGTGTCACCTTGAGGTGCACCAATGTTGTTTGTGAAGAAGAAGGATGGTGCTCTCATGTTGTGTATTGATTATATGCAGTTGAACGAGGTGGCGATTAAGAACATGTATCCTTCATCATGGATTGATAACTTGTTTGATTAGTTGAATGGAGAAACAATGTTCTCAAAGATTGACTTGAGATCGAGATATCATCAGGTACACATCAAATAATAGGACATCTATAAGACCACATTCTGTACCAGGTATGGACATTATGAGTTTGTAGTAATTCCATTTGGTCTTACTAATGATCGAACTAATTTCATGTGTTTGATGAATAATGTGTTGCATCCTTATCTAGACAAGTTTTTGATAGTTTTCATTGATGACATATTGATATATTCTAAAAATGAGGAAGAGCATGCATAACACCTAGCAGTAGTGTTGAGATTGCTGAGAGAGAATCTGTTGTATGCCAAAGTTAGTAAATGCAATTTCTTTCAAACAAATGTTCATTACTTGGGACATGTTGTTTCCAAGGAAGGTATTACAATGGACCTAGAAAATATTAAAGCTATTATGGAGTGGGAAACTACTAGAAACATGGATGAGGTCAGATCATTCATAGGACTAGTAGGTTATTACAGGTGGTTCATTAGGAACTTCTCACACATAGCATATCCTATTACATATGTGCAGTGAAAAGGAAAGAATTTTGAATGGACTATAGAATGTGTAGCTAGTTTCGAACAGTTGAAGAATTTGCTTAAAAATGCTCTGGTATTGAAGATTTTAGATCCAAACAAAGAGTTCGTGGTTTGTACATGTTATGAAACCAGCTCACAAAAATATAGAAAAGATAGATAAATGCCTTAGAAATTAGCCTCTTCGAGGGGGCAACCTCCTTTACATTACATAAATGAACAATTCTTTGATGATACAAATGACAAGACCTCCTTTATATATATAGGAGTCTAAGGGGTCATAATATAATCAGAGCCGACATAACAATAATAATGTAAGGGCACAATAATAACAATAGTGGGCTTCTATGGGGCACAATAATAACAATATGGGGACTACATGCGTACAAAAATATAATAAGGGGGTTGTACTAATAACAATAAGGGGTTACACTAGTAGTATAGGGGCCTAACATGCCCCTCTCCTTCAAAAAGTGTTGTTCTCAATTCTTGAGTAGTTTTTGATGCTTCTGTATAAAATTCTTGTCCTCCCATGTGGAATCTTCAGCAGGTAAGTTCTTCCACTTGATGAGATACTCTGAAATTGATCAATTTTGTAGTTGTCGGGTTCTTGTTTGTGTGACTGCTCCAGGTTCCAATATGATTTTTCCTTCCTCTTCAAGTTCTGGCATATTGTTTGAATTGGGATCTTTTGCAACTTTTGAATAAGTGGCCACACTTCTTCGCCCTTCTTCCATTCATCCCTTGCTTCATTTATCCAATCTAGTTGGATAATAGAAATAGCACAAAACAATGCTTCAACATCCTCATCCTTTCTTGAGAGTGCATCTGCAACAACATTTTTCTTCCCTTTTTTGTAGCTGATTTCAAAGTCATAACCCAACATATTTGTGACCCATTTTTTTTGTTCTTCCAAAGATAATCTTTGTTCTAAAAAGTCTTTAAGACTATCATGATCCTTTTTAACCTTGAAATGTCTTCTCATTAGGTAAGGTCGCCATTTCTTAAGTGCATGCAGTATTGCCAACATTTCCTTCTCATAAATAACTTGCTTGAGATGTAGCCATAAAAATACTCAAACGCCTACATCAAAACTTCTTTCACTGTGATGTTGATCTGCTTGTTGTTTCATTCAATTCTGCACCAAAGTGGCATTATCCTTTAAAAGTTGGAGAACTTGTTGTTTTTTTTTCTCGATGTGATCTTTCACTGCTTGCATCTTTTTCTTCTTGATATGTCCTTCTATCTTGAGAGTTTGAGGAGTGGTAATTTCTTCCAGTGCATTACAAGATATGGTAGGATTCATTCCTTGATGCTTGATGTGATCTTTCACTTCTTGAACATTTTTATTCTTGATATGTCATTCTATCTTGGTAGTTTGAGGAGTGGTAATTCTGGGCAATGCATTACAAGATATGGTCAGATTCATTTCTTCTTTCTTGATGTGATATTTCACTTCTTAAACCTTTTTCTTCTTGATATGTTCTTCTATCTTGAGAGTTTGAGCAGTGGTAATTCTTGCCAATGCTTTATAGGATATTGTCGGATTCATTTATTCTTTCTTTGGGGCTGGTTTCTAGTGTATATCCTCTTCTTTTGATGTTTCTTGATCCTTTGCTTCCTCCTCTTCACAATCAATGTAAAATAATTTCTTCTCAGCACACTTATGACCTTTAATGTATTTGTTATCACAATCGTAACAAAGTCCTTTTGTCATTTTTCTTCCAATTATTGTGGTGTCAACCTTGTAGGTTGTGGAAGGCTAGGAGAAATAACACTTCCATCTTTATAGTTGTGAGGGATAGAATTCCTTGTTGCCATAATTTTGCTTTCCACTTTTCTTGCCAACCTGAATGCCTTCTCCAATGAATCAGATTCCCAAAGACAAACCTCATGTTGAATGTTATCCTTTAAAGTCCCTATGGAGACATCAATAACTCTTCTTCTCTAGAATATCATTTTCCCTTATATTCAATTTTTGAAAGTCCTCAATGTGCTCTGCCATTGAACACTTTTGTTTGAGATTTATCAATTGGCTAAAGAAGGTGTTTCTCTTTGTATCCTCATAATGTGCTATCATTTCCTCCGTGAAAATTGACCACGTAACAAGTGGTTTACGAGAACAAAGCCCTTTATACCATAAAAATTGATCCGGTTCTAAATAATTAGATGCAATATGTACCTTTTGTAATAGTGGTACACCATGTAGATCAAAATAATTCTCCATCTGTAGTATCCAATTTACGGATCCTTGCCATCAAACTTACTCATAATGTATTTTCTTGATTTTAGAAGCTCGATCTTGAAACAACTGTAACTACGTAATTTTGGATCTTCGAGTTCTGAAATCATGACCTGCAGTAGCTCTCTGTGTCTTCTTTCCAAATGCCACCAGTCTGATTGAAATTGGATTCTCCAAGAAAGAGTTATGCACAATCTCCCATGATGACCTGATTGTATACCTTGTTCAAAAGATAGAACTTGTATGAAGTGCCATGTGTCAGTATTTCGACCTTTGGATCAAAAAAATATAAACATAAAACTACATTACGTCCTATTTCTGTAACTTTTAACGAAATTTCAATCTGATGCTCAGAGAGACAGTTATAACGATTTTTCCAAAGTCACCTGTTTAGGATGTAATTTGGGAGTCTACACAAACCCTAACTTCCTCAGATCATATATCTGAAAATATAGCGAGCCAATATTTTCAATTTGGACCCGAGGTGCAAATCACTTTGTTCTCAAATGGGTTTTTTTTTTAGCTTCTAAAACTTCGTAGCTAAAACACTATAGCAAAAATTCCATGATGACCTGTTTTAGATGAAATTATAGGGCTTGCAAAAACCCTAACTTCCGCAGATCATATCTCTGAAAATATAGCGAGAAAGGATCTAAAATCTGGATGTGAGGTTTAGTGAGATTTTGTCTCAAATGGGTTTTTTTCTTAGCTTCTGAAACGACGCAGAAAAAATTTATAGCGAAAATTCCATGAAGACCTGTTTGGAGCAACGTAACCCTAGAATCCAAAGCTCTAATACTAAATGTTATGAAAACAACTCACAAAAAGATAGAAAAGATAGATAAACACCTTAGAAATCAGCCTCTTCGAGGGGGCAACCTCCTTTACATTACACAAATGAACAATTCTTCGATGATACAAATGACAAGACCTCCTTTCTATATATAGGAGTCTAAGGGGTCATAATATAATCAAAGCCGACATAATAATAATAATGTAAGGGCACAATAATAACAATAGGGGGCTTCTATGGGGCACAATAATAACAATATGGGGACTACATGGGTACAACAATATAATAAGGAGGTTGTACTAATAAAAATAAGGGGTTACACTAGTAGTATAGGAGCCTAACAATATAGATGCTTTCAAGAGAGGAATTGGTGGAGTCTTAATGTAGGAAGAAGAGGGGGTATGCTATGAGTCAAGGAAGTTGAATGAGCACAAGCAGAACTATGTGAGACATGATCTTGAGTTGGAAGTTATCATTCATGCATTGAAGATGGGGAGACATTACCTTCTTGGAAACCAATTTATTTTGATGAGTGATCATAGTGGACTGAGGCACTTGTTTCATCAACCTAATCTAAATTCTAGGAAATCTAGATGGTTGGCTACTCTCAGCGAGTTTGATTTTGAGATCAAGTACATTAAGCGAAAGGAGAACAGGGTTGTAGATACTCTTAGTAGGAAAGTGCAAGTGAATCACATTGCAGCAGTGAGTTCTTATGGGACAAACTTGTAGGAGCGGACCTTATAGAGAGGACAACTGTAGGTTTTAACCCCGTACAGAAATTACCTGCATATGAATTCTAAATCACAGAAAAATAAACAATGCGAGAGCATAACACATAAAACACATATACACAGAGATTTTCCCTTGAATCCCAAAACCGGGACTACCAGCTTGATTTTTCATTATATTCCTTTCAATGTTACAATACATAGTTATACATGCCGAAGCATCCAATACCATGGACCGAAAACCATCGCATCCAAAACCATGGACCGAAAACCATAGGTAGGTTCGCCCAACCTAATATAGGGTCCAAAAAAAAATTTCCCGGGGCGCTGCCCTGGACCCCGTAGAGGGGGGCTACCCACCCCCCTGTGACCCCCCCGCTGTGCAATCGGCGCAACGAAGGGGGGGCTCCGCCCCCCCTCTAACCCCCCGGTTCACTACATGGGTTAGTCATGGAAAGAATATAACACAACCCAACAATCTCCCACTTGTTGTTTTCTTTCCACAGGGGGCCACAGGAGAGCTTAGTCATTTTTCCAACCCTGAAATGCCCATTATTTCTCTACACCAAGAGAACTTCTCAAAGCTCACAGATTTTGTCAATGCATCTACAGTATTCTTCAAAGTGTCCACCTTTACCAGCAACACCTTTTTGTCTTCTATCATATCCCTCACAAAGTGATACTGAACATCAATGTGCTTTGTCTTTGAATGATAAGTAGGGTTCTTTGCCAAGAAAATTGCACTTTGGCTGTCACAGTCTATTCTTATAGCTCCCTGTACTAACCCCATACTTGAACACAATCTCTGCAACCAAACTACTTCCTTGCTTACATGAGTGGCTGCCACGTATTCTGCCTCTGTAGTTGATAGTGCCACTACAGATTGTTTCTTACTCATTCAACTGACTGCACCTCCAAATAGGTTAAACACATACCCACTTGTAGATCTTCTTTGATCTAGATCTCCAGCCCAGTCTGCATCAACAAAGCCACGAATATCCAACACTCTGTCCAATCCTGGTCTTCCTTGGTAGCACAAACCATAATCACTAGTGCCACGCAAATACCTGAAAACCTGCTTCACTGTTGTCCAGTGCTCCTTCCTTGGTTTTTTCATAAACCTGCTCAATACTCCCACTGCATGTGCAATGTCTGGTCTAGTACAGACCATTGAATACATCAGGCTATCGACTGCACTTGCATATGGAACACAGGACATGTCCTCTTCCTCTTCTTGTGTCTTGGGACACTGTTCAGCAGATAACCTCACACCTACAGGAATAGGAACCTTCACCGGTTTACTATCCTGCATATTAAACCTCTGCAGTATTGTCTCGACATACTTCCTCTGGTTTAACCAAAGCTTCCTCTTTGCCCGATCTCTTTTAATTTCCATGCCCAAAATATAGTTTGCAGCACCAAGATCTTTCATGTCGAATTTGGAGGACAATTGGGTCTTTAAATACTGGATAATTTCTTTGTCATTTCCAACCAACAACATATCATCCACATACAAGACCAAATAAATAACACGGCCACCAATTAATTTAAAATACACACAATGATCTACTTTTCTTCTGGTGAAGCCAAGTCCCCGTATAAATGTATCAAATTTCTAATACCACATCCTTGGTGACTATTTTAACCCATACAGAGACTTCTTTAACTTGCATACTAGCTCTTTTTTACCCTTCACCGCAAAGCCTTCAGGTTGCTTCATGTAGATTTCCTCTTCCAAATCCCCGTGAAGAAATGTTGTCTTCACATCCATCTGTTCTACCTCAAAATCAAAAGTAGCAGCAACAGATAAAAGTAACCTAATAGAAGTTACCTTGGCAACAGGAGAAAAAATATCACCAAAATCAATTCTTGGCACCTGGGAATAACCTTTTGCTACCAACCGAGCTTTGTATTTCTCCACCTTCCCTTATGCATTTGTCTTCTTTTTGAACACCCATTTGCTGCCAATGGGTTTCCTTCCAGTCGGCAACTCCACCAGATCCCAAGCCTCATTTTTGTGCAAAGATGCCATTTCATCAACCATGGCCTCTTTCCAGAGTTTTCCATCCTCTGAATCTACTGCTTCCTTCACAGTTCTGGGATCATCATTAGTAATAGACAAAGCAAAATTTGAACAGAAAGCAGAAGGACTATACCTTTCTGGCTGCCTTCTTTCTCGAACTGATCTTCTCACAGCTGGAGTTTGTGGCTCTTCATCTTCTGATTCCTCCTCTGCTGTAGAGTCTGGTTCTTCCTCCTTTAGCTCAAACTCTATCTTCTCAGGTTCCTTTGGTTGGACTTCATGTTTAATAACATCTTTTACCTCTCTAAACACCACATCTTGGTTGTACACAACCTTCCGTGTGACTAGGTTCCAAAGCTTATAACATTTTAAACCATCCTTATACCCAATAAAGATGCACTTTTCAGATTTACTATCCAACTTGGTTCGTTTCTCCTTTGGAACATGTACATATGCATCACATCCAAATACCCTCATATGTGAAAGAGAGGGTTTCTTACTATTCCATACTTCTTGTGGAGTCTTATCCTCCAACGCTGATGAAGGTGACCTGTTGACCAAGTAACATGCAGTATCCACTGCCTCTGCCCAGAATTCCTGTCCTAACCCGGCACCACTAAGCATGCTTCTTGCCCTTTCCATTAACGTCTTGTTCATTCTTTCTGCGACTCCATTTTGCTGAGGTGTATATGGAGTAGTCTTCTGCTGTGCTATACCACACTTCTTACAAAATTCTTCAAATTCCTTGCTGCAAAACTCTCCACCATTATCTGTCCTCAGCACCTTTATCTTCTTCTCTGTCTGATTTTCCACCAGAGCCTTAAATTCTTTAAACCTGTCAAAGACTTCAGATTTCTTCTTAAGGAAACATATCCATGTATTCCTTGAGAAGTCATCTATAAATGATACATAGTACACAAACTTACCTAGTGATGGAACTTTCACAGGTCCAAACACATCATTGTGCACAAGCTCTAATATTTGTTTCGCCCTCTTAGCACCAGAGGGTATAACTCACTCGATTCTGCTTCCCATGTACACAATTTTCACAGAAATCAAAATCCAGAGATCTATTACTCATACCTTCTACCATACCTTTACCATGAAGTATTCGAAGGCCCTTCTCTCCAATATGTCCAAGCCTTTGATGCCACAGCATGGTCTTCTCTCCAGAGACCACTAGATTTTCAGCTCCACTTTCAGGAACCACAGAACTGTTGCACCCATCAACAACAGTGCTACCTTGTAGCTTGTACAGAGTTCCAGTCCAAACTCCCCGCATCAATACCAGTGCTCCCTGAACCATCTTTCAGGTATCCTTCTCAAACACTGTTTTTACACCTGCATCATCCAACTTGCTTACAGAAATCATATTTCTGGCCAATGCAGGAATATGCAGAACACTTGAGAGTGTTCTAACCCTTCCACCTTGCAACTTCAACTTTACTTTTCCACGGCCAATGATTCTAGCCTTCCTATCATCTCCTAAGAAGACATCACCACCATCGTATTTCTCATACTCACAGAACCACTCTCTATGGGGAGTGAAGTGAAAGGATGCACCTGAGTCAATCAGCCATGCCTCATGATCCACATGTGTACTTGAAGAAGCCAAGTACACATCCCCACCTTCATATGAGGTGGTTTTTGCGTCTGCAGAAAGAGCATCATCAGATCCCTTTCCTTTAACAGGAGATTTAGATTTACAGTCCCTTTTGAAGTGCCCTTCCTTTTCGCATTTCCAGCAGACCACCTTTATAGTTTTTCTTGGATATTTAGACCTCCCTCTAGATTTAGATCTCCCACTCGATGACTTATTTTTGTTTCTATTCTGGGACCGTCCTCATACATACAAGGCATCACCATTCTGTCTCTCCATATTTTTCCGTCTCATCTCCTCCGTTAGTAAGGCTGAGACTATTTCATCAAACTGCAAAGCAGTTGCATTGCTACCTATTGCAATAACTAGACTATCCCACGAATCTGGTAGAGAACACAACAAACTGATGCACTTATCTTCATCTGAAATTTTAATATCAACAGACGCTAACTAACTTACCACAGTATTAAATGCGTTCAAATGCTCTGTCACCGAGTCTCCATCTTTCATCCTCAGGTTATACAGCTTTTTCCACAGGAACAGTTTATTCACCAGAGACTTAGATTGATACAAAGTCCCTAACTTGTCCCACAAAGCCTTCGTTGTAGCTTCCCCTGATACATTCAACAATACTGAATCTAAGACACACAATCATATTGTGCTCTTTGCCTTCCAATCCAACTTCTTCCATTCTTCATCAGTCACTCCCGTTGGTTTAGTACCTGGATCTACCGCGATCCACTGATCTTTATCCACCAACAGATCCTCCATCTTGATTTTCCACAACTCAAAACTCTGACCATTGAACTTCTCGATCTCTATCTTTCCACTGCTCGCCATCTTCTTTCACCACCAGAATCGATCTCACAGATCTTCCACTGAACAGGGCCTACCACAGGCTCGATCGAAAGCCCTCAACAACAAAGGTGTCCCCTTGAAGCCAAAACAGCTCTAATACCAAATGCAGGTTTTAACCCCGTACAGAAATTACCTGCATACGAATTCTAAATCACAGAAAAATAAACAATGTGAGAGCATAACACATAAAACACATATACACAGAGATTTTCCCCTGAATCCCAAAACTGGGACTACCAGCTTGATTTTTCATTATATTCCTTTCAATGTTACAATACATATTTATACATGCTGAAGCATCCAATACCATGGACCGAAAACCATCGCATCCAAAACCATGGACTTAAAACCATAGGTAGGTTCACCCAACCTAATATAGGGTCCAAAAAAAAAATTCCTGGGGCACTACCCCGGACCCCGTAGAGGGGGGCTACCCGCCCCCCTCAAACCCCCCTGTGACCCCCCCGCTGCGCAATCGGTGCAACGAAAGGGGGGCTCCGCCTCCCCTCTAACCCCCCGGTTCACTACATGGGTTAGTCGTGGAAAGAATATAACACAACCCAACAACAACATGATGACATGTATCAACAATTGACGCACAAGTTGCAACAACTAGGTGAAGGTGATATGGAGGAGGAGTATCACCTCATGAAAGATGGCTTGATCAAATTTAGGAACAAAATTTATGTTCTAGATAATGATGAGCTCAAGAAACTTATCTTGATGGAGTTTCATGATAAGCCTTCTTTAGGTCACCTATGATATCATAAGAAATTGGCAACAATTAAGAAGTTATGTCATTGGCTGAACTTGCAGGAATAAGTGGTTGAGTTTGTTGCTAAATGTTTGGATTGTCAGTAGGTAAAAGTAGAGTGTAGTCATCAATGTTAGGATATTCTGACACATAGGAAATAGTTAAGTATAACTTGGTCTAGTGTAGAGTTAGGTAAAGTGTGTTTCTTTTACTATATACATTTGTAACTTACAATCTAACGATCACAGTATGTTCTAGACATGAAGTGATCCGGCAGTTCATTCTCTCCTAGGTATTACCGATGCTTGATCTATGTATTAACACCCGATTGGTCCATGATGTTTATTTAAAGAGCATGGAGGGTCATTTGTAGGGTGACCGTTCATGAGAGAAGCTTATGTAAATTTTATTTCTTTTATTAATAAATTGCCTGAAGTGGCCACGTTGGCTCAGGTTGTGGACTGTTTCCTTCTTTGAGGGTTTTAACCACGTCAAGAATATTGGTGTATTGATCTGTGATCTGTTTGTGAGTGGTGTACTTTGGTGTTCTATCTGAGGAACTTACCCTGTAAATTCCTACAAGATATCAGAGCTATTTGAGGACCACATCCATTGGTGATCCAAATCCAAAGTCGGTACAACTGCATCCGACTGTCGTTTCCTAGATCTACTATTTCTGAATGCTTTCAGGTCGAGAGGACTACTCTATTGTGTTAGGAGCATCTATTCCAATGAGGAACCCCGTTCGTTTCACATGAAAAGGTTTCTGGTAGCCCTGGCTACGTCAATTTTAATATCTTGAGGTATATAGTATTTATTTGCAGTTTTAGTTATTCATCTCTCTATTTATTTCAGTTTATTTAGCTCTCTTTTTTTTATTACCGGATCTATACCTTTCATTTATACATATGATCTTTTCCCCGTGACTCTGTGTGATTTGGGAAAATCAGAAACAGAAAGGTAGGATTTTTCTCATGTGAATACTCTTTTCCGCTGTGCCTTAGTGTGATATCGGAAAATCAGAAACATTGAGGAAAAAATTCAGTTTCCGGCGAAAGCTAACTTCAAGCCATAAGGTTTGGTTTTTCTTTGCATGTCCATGTTGGGTTGTGTGGTTTTTTGTTTTGTAGGGAAAAATAGTTCTTCAAGTAAGCACGCACCCAAAATATTCAGTGACTAAAAAAAAACCCTTCCTCTTTTCCAAAAATTACTAACATTTTAAACTAGCTCACTTGGTTCAAAGTTACTTTATGAAAATAGAGGTCTTGGGTTCAAGTCTTTCTTTCTGTTGAGTTACTTTTTCAAAAAGCATATGCAACTTATGTTTTAAAGTTATTTTATGCAAAAGTGTTCTCACCCATTATAAAAAGTGAGTCACTTATAATTCTATAATCTCTTTATCTTTTATTTAAGTTACAATTTAGTGAGTAGCTCATAAAGTACCATTGTAAAAGTGAATTTCACTTATTTATAAAAGTGATTCACATAAAATCTTTTTTAAAGTGAGCTAATTAGATTAGATTTGGAAAGCGGGGGGTGGGATTTTTTTTAAATATAGCATTATCATTCACTTCTGCACATTCACGCACTTGGTCGGCATCTTCAACAACTTTTCTTCAAAAAACCATAACTTCTTCATCCGAAATCCGTTTTCAGAGCCGTTTTTTTTTAATCAGCCTAATTTTTTGAGATCTTTCCATTGGAACACTTAGTTTTAGCATCTACAGCTTTAGTTTCTGTTAAAATGGAAAGTCCATGCCAAGTTATTCTTGACAGCACCAACTACTTCGAATGCTGGTCCTACATTGTGGATTTACTTAGAAGTAAAGGTCTTTACAGAATAGCCTCAGGCCAAGAAACTAAACCTAAAGATGAAGATAAGGTAGCCAAATGGGAAAATAGGCAAGATCAAGCATGTGGGTTAATAGGTATGTCTATTTGTCCATACCTTAGATTCCATATCGTAGAACTTGATACCCCTAATGAAGCAATGAAACAACTCACTAAAGCTTTTGGAATTAAAAATGAAATTAGAGCCCATCAACACGAAAATGAGTTGCTTACATTGGACCCCAATAATTTTTCTTCCATTGAATTTTTTTGTCCAAGTTCAAGACCCTTAGACTTCTCTTGGAAGGTGTTAAGGTTAAGAAAGAAGATGGTAGCCTTATCTATTCCATTCTTACTAAGTTGGGACCAGCCTACTATGTGTTTGTTTCCACCTTCCATTCTACTCGAGAAGCCTTTATTTCTCAAGGAAAAGACTACAAGTCCCCCTCTTTTGATTCTTTAATAAGAGAACAAGAAAAAATCTTACATCTTGGTCTTCTTAATCTTAGAAACTCTTCTAAGAAAGCCTTAGCTGCCTAGAAACAACCAAATTCAAAGAATCCTAAAAAGCAGTATCCTAAAAAGAATGGTCCTAAAGCAAACAAGTGTCCTAAGCAATTTCATTCTCAAAATGAAAAATCAATTCAACAATATGATAAGGCAAATAAAAGCAAAGGGAAGAAGATTGATAGACATTGCAATTTTTGTAATCGACATGACCACTTAGAATCCAAATGTTTTAAGAATATGCAAGCCTTGGAAGCAGCAATGAAGAAGCATAACATCCCTTTGGAGCACCCTTCAACTTCAACTTCACCTTCAGGAATAACACTTTCTGCATGTGGTTGTCAAGCATCTCAGTCTAGTTATGCACTAAATGTATCTTCTTCTTCTCATTCTCATGAGTGGCTCATTAATTATGGAGCTTCTTATCACATGGCCAAAAACAAAGCCATGTTTTCTTCTTTAAATGATTGTAACACCAAAAATATTTATGTTTGTGATGATAGATCTCTTAGTGTTGTAGGGACTGGAACTATTCATCTAGACAATGGTCAATTTAATGATGTATTATGTGTTCCAACCTTATCCTGCAACCTTCTATTTGTATATCAAATAAATCATCCAGGTGAAGGTAAAATCATTGAATTTTCACCTCATGATGTTGTAATTAAGGACCTAAGAGATCCTATAAAGATTTTAGCTACTAGAATTGTTGATGATTCTACAAGGTTGTATAATTTTAACAACTTTGGGTCATCAACTCTTCCCTCAGTATTTGTTGCTCATAATGATGAAGTGAGCAAACTTTGGCATGAGCGATTTTGTCACTTAAACTATCGCTTCCTTCAAAATCTATGTAAATAAAATATGGTGACAAGTCTTCTTATGGTATCTTTCAGAGATGGTGTTTGTTCCAGATGTGTACTTGGAAAACATCATCGAGATAGTTTTGAAAAACGTGCCTCTTGGAACACCTCAGCCCCTTTACAGCTTGTGCATAGTGATTTAGGTGGTCCACTTCCAGTTGTTTCATTCTCTGGATACAAGTATTTATTAACTTTCATTGATGATTTCTCTAGACGCACTTGGGTATACTTCTTAAAACTCAAGAGTGAATTATTTAACATGTTCTTGGCCTTTAAGGCCTTTGTTGAAAAACAATCTTGACATCAAATTCTTAAGCTTAGATCTGTTAATGGTGAAGAATATGTTAACAACAAATTCATCAACTTTTTCAATAAGCATGGAATTCAAATGCAACATACTATTACATATACTCCACAAAAAAATGGTGTAGCTAAAAGGAAGAGTCAAACCTTAAAGGAAACGACTAATTGTATGCTTCAATCTAAAGGAATTAGCCTTAATTTTTGGGCAGAAGCAATTAACTGTGCAAATTACTAGTAAATCACACTCCTACTAAGGTTTTAAAGAATATCACTCCAGAAGAAGCATGGAGCTCAATTAAACCAGATGTAAGTCACTTTTGTGTTTTTGGAAGTGAAGCATGGGCCCATATTCCTGATGAGAAACACAAAGCCTTAGAACCTAAGAGTGAAAAATGTATTTTTGTTGGATATTCTGAATATTTCAAAGGATATAGACTTTTTTCACCTAAGTCCAAAAATGTTATCATTAGAAGAGATGTAAAGTTTTCTGAAAATATAACGGCATACAAGCCTAGTTCAGCGGATGTGCCACCTCTCTCTATCCCTTCTACTTCTGAAAATATTTCTTCTTCAGATGATGACATCGAGGATGACAATCCTCCCCCACCTTGTTAGGATCCTCCTTCAGCTCGTCAGCTTCCAAAATGGGTCTGTGCTACTCAGGATGCAGTAGGTGCTCTTGCAGGTGATCCTACAGATCAGCGATGTACACATTCTCAGTTCGATAGAGCTTCTTCTTTACTAGCTCAAGCTTCAACAAATTGTGATCCTGATACCTTTGTAGAAGCTTTAGGCCATCCAGATTGGGACGCAACTATGAATGAAGAATATCGTTCATTATTTGCAAATGATACATGGGATCTTGTTCCTCTTTCAAATGGACGAAGCCTTGTTAGATACAAATGGGTTTATAGAACCAAGTTTGGACCAGATGGAAAAGTTGATAAACGTAAAGCGTCTTGTTGCTAAGGGTTTTTCACAAGTTGAAGGCATTGACTATACTGAAACCTTCTCCCCTGTTTCGTAAATGAACTCTATCCATCTTGTTCTTTCCCTTGCTGCCTCTTTCAAATGGGAAGTCCATCAAATGGATGTTAAATCCGCCTTTTTGCATGGGGACTTGCCTGAAGAAATCTATATGGAACAACCTCCTGGATTTATACAAACATACCCCAGCCTTGTATGTCAGCTTAAGAAATCCATTTATGGTCTTAAGCAAGCCCCTCGGGCTTGGTATGCAAAAATGGATAGCTTTCTCTTAGATACTGGCTTTTCTAGGTGTCATTCTGACAATACTATATACACCAAGAAATTGGGTAAGTCTCTTATCATTCTTGTTCTTTATGTTGATGATATTATCCTTACTGGTAGTGATCCCAACCTTATAAACCATGTGAAGTCTAGCCTTAAAAAGCAGTTTGAAATGACAGACTTAGGGAACTTACATTATTTTCTTGGTCTTCAAGTCTTGCAATCCAAGGAAGGTATTTCCCTTTCCCAGTCCAAGTATTCCTATGTTATTCTATGCCACTTTCACATGGAAGACTGAAAGCCATTCCCTTCTCCCTTTCAGTCTAGAGCTAAACTTTCATTAACTTGTACTTCCCCTAAAGTTGATGCTACCTTATACCGTCATCTTGTATGAAACATTTTATATCTAACCCATACCCATCCTGAACTTTCCTTGGTTATTGGCCTTATTTCTCGGTTTATGTAAAACCCACATGAAATTCATTGGAAAGAAGCTAAAAGAATACTTCGTTATGTTCAAGGTATAGTTTAGTTTGGGATTCATTACAGTGAAAAAATATCTCCTCTATTGGTTGATTTCGCTGATTCCAATTGGGTTGGTGACCCTGATGATCGGAAGTCTACTACAGGTTATGTCTTCACTCTTGGTTATGGACCTATTACACGGGCTTGTAAGAAACAAAGTGCCATTTCTCTTTCTTCAGTAGAATTAGAGTATTATGGCGCCATAGAAGCTAGTAAGGAATCTCTGTGGCTTCGTCAGATCCTATCAGAGTTTGGCTTTCAACAGCAACATCCAACTACATTTTGGTGTGATAATCAAAGTGCCATTCAACTATGCAAAGATCTAGTCCAACATCAGTGTAGCAAACACATTGAGCTACACATGCATTTCATCAGAAATCTCATTCATGACCATGTTCTTGAAGTGTAATATTGTTCAACCAATGATCAAGCTGCAGGCATCTTTACAAAGGTTCTCACATAGGTGAAGTTTACTAAACTTCGATTTATGGTTGGAGTTCAGGAAGTTGTCACTAAGGGGGGATAGGCTCTAATGCCTCCTTCCTTCTCCTATTGTGTCATATTTGTACATACTTCAATCCCATCCCAAGTTGTCCTTAAGGGGGAGTGTTAGGATATTCCGATGCATAGGAAATAGTTAAGTATAACTTGGTCTAGTGTAGATTTAGGTAAAGTGTGTTTCTTTACTATGTACATTTGTAACTTACAATCCGATGGTCACGATATGTTCTAGACACGAAGTGATCCAATGGTTCCTTCTCTCCTTGGTATTAACGACACTTTATCTGTGGCTTAAAACCCAATTGGTCCATTATATCTATTTAAAGAGTATGGAGGGTAATTTGTAGGGTGACTGTTCATGAGAGAAGGTTATGCAAATTTTCTTTCTTTTATTAAGAAATTTCCTGAAGTGGCCGCATTGGCTCAAGCCGTGGATTGTTTCCCTCTTTGAGGGTTTTAATCATGTTAAGGATACTAGTGTATTGATCTGTGATCTGTTTGTGACGAGTGTCCTTTGGTGTTCTATCTAAGGAACTTACCCTATAAATTCCTACAAGTGGTTTACTAAAACCGATTCCGATTCTAGAGTGGAAATGGGAGGTCGTTTCCATGGAATTTGTTGTAACTCGTTTTTCACTATGTTTTTTATTTTGAAAAAGTAAAAATCGTATATTTAAAAAAAAAAATATTAATTATAGTGTTAGGATTTTCAAAAATTAATGGTGGATTAACATTGAGATTAAATATAATGCAACATTATGATAAAGTATGTTGGTGGGGCCTTAACAGAGTTAAATGAATTGAAGGGTTAAATGTCGGGCTTGTTCATCGGGTGAAGTTATTTGAGATGTCAGGTCCTCCCAATACAGAAAACGGACATCATAAAGGGTTCGAAGTTTATGCATTTGAGTGCCTTCGTAAAGGAGTTAACGTTGGATTAGTTGACCAAAAATCAACAATTGAGATCAATTTCTGGATCACCACTAGTGGGCCTCACCTATTAAAATGGGTGCTCTTGTAACTCTTCAGCAAGTGAACATGGCTCTATAGGAACAATTGACATTCACCACCATGTCACCTCGTCATGTCACCATGTCACTTCTGCCACGTCATCCCATCCTGTACACATCACTTCAACATTAAATCCCTTTTTTTCCCTCGTATTTTTCTCGTTTTCTCCATAAAGTCTATTTTCATTCTCATAATTCACATTGTCAACTTCATTTTCTAGTGTCTGTAGCATGTTTGCAGTTGTTTTCCTACTTGAATTCAAATTTCCAATGCCAACTACCATTATCCAAGTATTTATACATCACATTTGACCATTAAAATCTTTGAAATGTCTAAGAAAATTTCCTTGTCAGGTTCTTCGACCCACATTCCTCTCATGGACACTGAGAGGGATGTTTTTGATCCCATTTTCTCATTGAACTTAATGGAACTTCGTTAGCACATCCTAGTCAACCAAAAAGAGTCCCTTGTGTACGTTGTAGTTATAAGGTTTGGTTTGTTTGCTGCTATAATTCCCCAAACTTATGTTTTCCCTGAGTTCATTTACTGGTTGGTTTCTGCTCTATATCCCCAAAAGTGTTTTGTAATGAATGCTTTAGGTGAAAATATCTTTCAAATATTTGTTCTTCTAATTCAACAAGCTCTAGTTTTTCCATCCTCAAACCTTCACTTCATTTCAGAGGAACCCTGCTAACATTCTTTCATAATCTGTCTAGGAAGGATTATGCCCAAATGACCTTCTTTCTAATTCCTACAAGACAACATTTACCTTTAGAACCAACTCAGTTTCCTCTTGAAACCTTTGTTGAAGATGTGAGACCAATTTTACAAATAATTTCTAGGGTTCTGGGAAGGGAAGATACTACTGTCATTGACCAAGCTATTTTGGGGATGTTCAATTTAATTTTACATCCTGAAACTGTTCTTGATATACCAACCTATTGGGAGAGATTGACCAATTCTCAGTTTCCAGACCTAATTCTAACTGGATGTTTTAGATTCCCATCTGTCAGACTCCGTCTTGTCAAGTCAAATGTGAGATTGATTCTTCTTCAAAACCCTGTTTCGAAGAAGAAATCATTAAATGTGTTTTTTTAGAATATGTAATTTGTCAAAATGTTCCAAAGCTCTACAGTTCTTCAATGGCAGTAGTGTTAACAATACTACATTCCAGGAAGCATTCTCACCATCAGGGCTCGCCAGTTCCAGGTCCTCCCGGAGCCATTTCTCAGAAATATGCCCAAGCCTTGAAGGTCGCATTGACCTTCTTTCCTACTCAGAAGGCTGGGAAGCTTCCTAATGATAATCCCATACCATGGAGAGGGAACTCTGCTCTGTCAGATGGTAATGATGTGGGTGCAGACCTTTCTTAAGGAATGTATGATGCAGGGGATCACATCAAATTTGGCTTACCCATGGCTTTTACTGCAACTCTTTTGTCTTAGATGGATGCTGCTTACCAACTAGGGGCAGCCCAGTCTTTAATCAGATGGATCACAGATTATTTGATCAACGCACATCCTTCAAGCAATGTATTGTATGTTCAGGTGGGAAGTGCAAGAATTGATCATAAGTGTTGGGAAAGGCCTGAAAATACAGGTCCTTCTTTCGAGCATTAACAGTAGTATCAGAGTAGTGTTCTATGTAAGCTTCTGCGACAAATGATTCTAAATTTCTAAAAGATGACTTTTGTCTTCTTAATCTGAGCTTCTATAGTGCACCAGATTCAGAATCCTGTCAAAGTGAAGATGTTCTAAATGCATTGGAAACTTGAATAGATAGAAAATTTCAGTATTTCGATCACTCTTCGACCAGACTTAATTCTATGTCCATACAGCCATGACTTTGGAATCCATGCGCAAATCAATGTGCTCTGATCAACCTCAAATTTGACCAAAAGATAGAACTCAGAATCTAGATCATATTTTCCTTCTGCGGAAGGTCCGAATTCCACCACCATATATAATGTTTGGGCGACCTTGGGATTTGTGGAAAAAACACGCTATCGGAATGGGCAAATTTTCAGGGAGATATATTTTGTGATTCCAAACATTTTTATCTTCTACTGTCAAATGCAAATCCTTTCCAGTTTTCAGTTCTTTATATTTTATCACTAAAATAAAGATCTACAAGGTTGTGTTTGTCTTAATGCAACTCATAACCTAGATTCCAAGCTAAAGGTTTTCCGGAAAGTCTCACAGATATGCAACAATATGTCAATAAGCATCAATGACCCAAAGGAACGCATTATGGAAATCGAGCACACCCAATCTACAGCTGAACCATAGGTTCAAAAGGAATCCATCGGATCTTGGGCAAGGTTGTGGTACACTCTTTCTGCTGCAAGGGAATTTCATTCTTTCTTAGAATGCGTTCATGTTTATGAAAAAGACAGGGGTTCCTCTTCCTCAAAATCATTCAAGAAAATTACACATTCTGTCCCCTCAATAAAATGCTCCTTCTCTGTGTAATTGAAGATCGGGATTGATCGGATCACTGATGCATCGAGCCCATCGTCATTAAAGATTCGGCTCTGTTAGAGAAAGCTCTGTATTGAGATCTTGTTGGCTAACCCAACTAGTGCAAAAGCTGCAATTGGCCACAATGGCGTAGTAGCTTATGACTAAAAATGCAATGGAGGGAAAGTTTATGTTTGGGAATTACAGTCGAGCCCTCCTAATTTAATTGCCAGGATACCCGAGATGGTGAGGAGTATCCACAGTTTGTTGCAAGCCTATGGACAGATGCTGTTTGTAGATGGGATTTTCCATGCCGATCCACATGCAGGAAACCTATTAGTGCTTCTTGATGGTAGGCTTGGATTGCTTGATTATGGACAGTGCAAAGTACTTGATATGGAAACTCGTCTCAAGCTAACAAAAATAGTGCTTGCTTTAAGTGATAACGATGACGATGAGATTGCCCAGACCTTGCTTGATGCTGAGATGGTCTTTGAAAATATCACTGGGGACAACATATGTGTATCTGATCTGTCCATAGTGGCCCGGATTTTATTTGATGTAAGCTATGTTGAAGAGGCCACTGTATCTCCAACCGCGCAGAATTCGATCTTGCGAAGAATTCCTTTGAAATCATTTAATCGGTCATCATGGCTGGTGGTGAGTGCTATATTTATTCTTCAAGGTCTATGTTTTATGTTGAAGATCGACACATCTGCTGCTACAATTTGGCGACCTTATGCTTTACTTGCCTTGCAAGCAGAATACTCATAATGTGCGTTGATGATGGTTATTTTACTCACGGGTTTAGTCTCAATGATCCTGATGCAGACTCTGAGAAATGACTATGCAAAGTATGCTCGCAAAAAAGATAATTTGGGTAACAACAGCTGGATCATGAATATGGCCCGAGAGCGCTAGTCAAACGGAGCCAAAATACGTTAAATTGGAACGAAGATATACATCACAGCAAAAGAAATAGGATTCGATCTCCTATTAAGGGCTTCAGTTAATAATCCAACGGGATCTGCGCTCCAGTTTGTCGGCCATCAGAGGAATTCAAGGGAAACGATGCTCTGTTTTAGGGAAAAATGGATGATTCTTTCTATTCTGGCAATTATAGTTGAACAGCTCATTATTTTTTATCGACCTATAGGGAAAAGTTTTTGGAGAAGATATTATGTTATTCAAATGCAAAGTAAAGTCAAAAGCCAAATTTAAATACAGATACCTATCCTAGCACAAAAACCGAATTGGTTGGTCTATTATGGGTCTTCAGTTGCAGTTCAGAAAATTCAGCTACAGGTTCCGCCAATTCATTTGTTATCAACGAACAAATTGTAACGATGTTCCTTTAGAGCAGACTTTTTCCTATTTTTAAGATTTTAAGTGAAACTGCCCCCTATCTTTCATCGATTTGTTTTCCTCATCTCTGAGTTATATTTAATATATTGTAGAAAAAAGAGAGAAGAGAGAGTTCCGAGCGCCGGTGGAGGAGAGAGAACAGAGCTTCATTGTACAGATTTTGACAAAAATTTTAATTAAAAAATGCAGCTCTGACCCCTAAGATTCCTGTGGTATGAGATTTAACATTTGTGTCCTCTTTTGTTTCATATGTAGCCTGTTATGTGTTCATGTCATTTCATGATCGTTTCCATTTGAACAAATGAAGTGTTAAGGTAGAATTCATAATTTATATGCTCTGCCTTTAAGTTTTTTCATATTTAATGTTTTCTTCTGTTTGACAAGGATTCATCTTCTATGCCCTTGTCAGCTCCTCAACAGTCTTGCCATTCCATTTAATCTCAATTTGATGTTAAAATTTCTTGCCTACCTTGCCTCAGGAGATAATCTGTGTTTTTAATTATATTTCTCTGTTCAAGCTGTTTCTTTGCCCCATGCAACCCAGAAAACCCCATCATCCATTAAAAGCCCTTTTCTTATCAATTTACTAGCCTAAAACCAGTGTTCTTTGTTGGTCATCTCCGCCCTTTGAATAAGGAATACTGGTTTTAGGCTAGTAAATTGATAGGAAGGGGGGTTTTAGTGGATGATGGGGTTTTCTGGGTTGCATGGGGCAAAGAAACAGCTTGAACAGAGAAATATAACTAAAAACATAGATTATCTCCTGAGGCAAGGTAGGTAAGAAATTTTAACATCAAATTGAGATTAAATGGAATGGAAAGACTGCTGAGGAGCTGACAAGGGCATAGAAGATGAATCCTTGTCAAACAGAAGAAAACATTAAATATGAAAAAACTTAAAGGCAGAGCATATAAATTATGAATTCTACCTTAACACTTCATTTGTTCAAATGGAAACGATCATGAAATGGCATGAACACATAACAGGCTACATATGAAACAAAAGAGGACACAAATGTTAAATCTCATACCACAGGAATCTCAGGGGTCAGAGCTGCATTTTTTAATTAAATTTTTTGTCAAAATCTGTACCATGAAGCTCTGTTCTCTCTCATCCACCAACGCTCAGAACTCTCTCTTCTCTCTTTTTTCTACAATATATTAAATATAACTCAGAGATGAGGAAAACAAATCGATGAAAGATAGGGGGCAGTTTCACTTAAAATCTTAAAAATAGGAAAAAGTCTACTCTAAAGGAACAACGTTACAATTTGTTCGTTGATAACAAATGAATTGGCAGAACCTGTAGCTGAATTTTCTGAACTGCAACTGAAGACCCATAATAGACCAACCAATTCGATTTCTGTGCTGGGATAGGTATCTGTATTTAAATTTGGCTTTTGACTTTACTTTGCATTTGAATAACGTAATATCTTCTCCAAAAACTTTTCCCTATAGGTCGATAAAAAATAATGAGTTATTCAACTATAATTGCCAGAATAGAAAGAATCATCCATTTTCCCCTAAAACAGAGCATCGTTTCCCTTGAATTCCTCCGATGGCCGACAAACTGGAGCGCAGATCCCGTTGGATTATTAACTGAAGCCCTTAATAGGAGATCGAATCCTATTTCTTCTGCTGTGATGTATATCTTCGTTCCAATTTAACGTATTTTGGCTCCGTTTGAATAGCGCTCTCGGGCCATATTCATGAGCCAGCTGTTGTTACCCAAATCATCTTTTTTGCGAGCATACTTTGCATAGTCATTTCTCAGAATCTGCATCAGGATCATTGAGACTAAACCCGTGAGTAAAATAACCATCATCAACGCACATTATGAGTATTCTTCTTGCAAGGCAAGTAAAGCATAAGGTCGCCAAATTGTAGCATCAGATGTGTCGATCTTCAACATAAAACATAGACCTTGAAGAATAAATATAGCACGCACCACCAGCCATGATGACCAATTAAATGATTTCAAAGGAATTCTTCGCAAGATTGAATTCTGCACGGTTGGAGATACAGTGGCCTCTTCAACATAGCTTACATCAAATAAAATCCAGGCCGCTATGGATAGATCAGATACACGTATGCTGTCTCCAGTGATATTTTCAAAGACCATCTCAGCTTCAAGTAAGGTCTGGGCAATCTCATCGTCATCGTTATCACTTAAAGCAAGCACTATTTTTGTTAGCTTGAGACGAGTTTCCATATCAAGTACTTTGCACTGTCCATAATTAAGCAATCCAAGCCTACCATCAAGAAACACTAATAGGTTTCCTGCATGTGGATCGACATGGAAAATCCCATCTACAAACAACATCTGTCCATAGGCTTGCAACAAACTGTGGATACTCCTCACCATCTCGGGTATCCTGGCAATTAAATTAGGAGGGCTCGAATGTAATTCCCGAACATAACTTTCCCTCCATTGCATTTTTATTCATAAGCTACTACGCCATTGTGGCCAATTGCAGCTTTTGCACTAGTTGGGTTAGCCAACAAGATCTCAATACAGAGCTTTCTCTAACAGAGCCGAATCTTTAATGACGATGGGCTCAATGCATCAGTGATCCGATCAATCCCGATCTTCAATTACACAGAGAAGGAGCGTTTTATTGAGGGGACAGAACGTGTAATTTTCTTGAATGATTTTGAGGAAGAGGAACCCCTGTCTTTTGCATAAACATGAACGCATTTTAAGAACGAATGAAATTCCCTTGCAGCAGAAAGAGTGTACCACAACCTTGCCCAAGATCCGATGGATTCCTTTTGAACCTATGCTTCAGCTGTAGATTGGGTGTGCTCGATTTCCATAATGCGTTCCTTTGGGTCAGTGATGCTTATTGCCATATTGTTGCATATCTGTGAGACTTTCCGGAAAACCTTTAGCTTGGAATCTAGGTTATGAGTTGCATTAAGACAAACACAACCTTGTAGATCTTTATTTTAGTGATAAAATATAAAGAACTGAAAACTGGAAAGGATTTGCATTTGACAGTAGAAGATAAAAATGTTTGGAATCACAAAATATATCTCCCTGAAAATTTGCCCATTCCGATAGCGTGTTTTTTCCACAAATCCCAAGGTCGCCCAAACATTATATATGGTGGTGGAATTGGACCTGCCGCAGAAGGAAAAGATGATCTAGATTCTGAGTTCTATCTTCTGGTCAAATTTGAGGTTGATCAGAGCACTTTGATTTGCGCATGGATTCCAAAGTCATGGCTGTATGGACACAAAATTAAGTCTGGTCGAAGAGTGATCGAAATACTGAAATTTTCTATCTATTCAAGTTTCCAATGCATTTAGAACATCTTCACTTTGACAGGATTCTGAATCTGGTGCGCTATAGAAGCTCAGATTAAGAAGACAAAAGTCATCTTTTAGAAATTTAGAATCATTTGTCGCAGAAGCTTACATAGAACGCTGTTCTGATACTACTGTTAACGCTCGAAAGAAGGACCTGCATTTTCAGGCCTTTCCCAACACTTATGATCAATGCTTGCAATTCCCACCTGAGCATACAATACATTGCTTGAAGGATGTGCGTTGATCAAATAATCCGTGATCCATCTGATGAAAGACTGCGCTGCCCCTAGTTGGTAAGCAGCATCCATCTAAGACAAAAGAGTTGCAGTAAAAGCCATGGGTAAGCCAAATTTGATGTGATCCCCTGCATCATACATTCCTTAAGAAAGGTTTGCACCCACATCATTACCATATGACAGAGCAGAGTTCCCTCTCCATGGTATGGGATTATCATTAGGAAGCTTCCCAGCCTTCTGAGTAGGAAAGAAGGTCAATGCGACCTTCAAGGCTTTGGCATATTTCTGAGAAATGGCTCCGGGAGGACCTGGAACTGGCGAGCCCTGATGGTGAGAATGCTTCCTGGAATGTATTATTGTTAACACTGCTGCCATTGAAGAACTGTAGAGCTTTGGAACATTTTGACAAATTACATATTCTAAAAAAACACATTTAATGATTTCTTCTTCAAAACAGGGTTTTGAAGAAGAATCAATCTCACATTTGACTTGACAAGACGGAGTCTAACACCATCATTAGTAACTTATTTGTTCCTTTATGTTCACGTTGAGAGTTTCATGCATTTGGGTCTAAATATAATGGATTTACATTAAAAAAAAGCAATCAATAGTGGACTGGACAGACACCCTGAGGGTTAATTCTAGTTATGAAGGATTCATATATTTCACTACTTCTTTTATGTCAATTTCCTAATCCATCATAAATAGTTCAGCTCCACCTTGAATTTTGCCAAAAGCCCAATTTGCAACTTATTAAAAATGTTAAAGTGGGTGATTGGTTCCAATTTGAAGATTATGATAAGATTAGGCTGTATGGAGTAGAGGTTTCCCCTTATAGGCTTCCTACATTTGTACCCATGAGACTATTTTCTCTAGAATTTATCAAGCAGAGCTTGAATGTTGACCAGATTCATTTTGTACCAATAAAGAAGGGGAATTTGTTCAAATTGCCCAAAACTGTTGGGCCTTTTATTGTTAATAATAGACAAGCCATGGAAGAAGTGGAGAAAATCCTCAAAGACATGTAGTTGCAATAGGGCGAGAAATGGTCTTATGATCCTCATCATATCATTTCAAAAAGGAGAGTGGAAAATTCATATGCTCCTTACATACATGAACCCTGACCAGATATTGAAAAATTGGCTAATGGTGGAAAGACAAGATCACAAGAGAGAATGGAGATTGAAACTCCACATCCGATAGAGAAGGGTTTAAAGAGAGACAGTGAAGAAATAATTGATTTAGAGGGTGAGACCAATAAAATATCTAAAAGCCAAGGTTTTCTGTAAAGGAAAGGATCCTGAACCTCTAGATGGAAGCTCCTCAGCTGGAATTGGTTTTCAACTGCAATTGGGAGAAGTGACTTGTACATCTTCCTCCCTTGTGCCTAAAGAAACTTCTCAAAGCTATGTTCCTGTCCTAAAGAAATTGTATAGTCAAATTGAAGAAAGGAATAAGAAGATAAAAGAAAGTGTTGTGTCTTAGCTTGAAATGCAATCCATTTCAGAATATCACACCAGATTGTTGTCTGCCATGGATCTTAAAAGAACCAATTCAAATTATCTTTTTTCTCATCCTTATGATCTAACTATTTCATCATCATCAGGTTTTAAGAATGTTAATTTAACTGTAGATGCAAGAGAAATTCCATTTCTTGACAAAATCAATTTGCACAAAAAATTGGGAGAATTGATTTACAATGATCTAAGTAAAACATCTCTGGCTGCCAGTAAGGCAGAATAATTTGGGAAAAGTTGTAAATCATTTGAAGTTGGAGAAATAAAATTCCAGAGCCTTACTCACTTAGAATGTGGAGTTAAAGAAGTTTATTTTAAAAATCAATGTTAATCTTGAAGATAGAATTGTTATACAGAAACTTTTGCAAGGGGCAGAAACCAAAATTCAAGTGCCAAGGAAGAAGTTGAAATTACCTTCTATGGAAAATTTCATGGCCCCATAGGTATCCCAAGTGGAGAAGGAAAAATTTTTTTTGACAAATGAACTTCTAAAAAAAAATAATGAAGTAGTTTCCCTCAAAGAAATGAATTCTAGCCTGCAGCAAAAGCTAGACACACATGTATGTACTATTTTGGTACAACCAGATTATGATGATCCAGCTGAAAAATTGACCAGGGTAATGACTAAAATGAAGATATCAGAGGATGAAATGAAGAAAATGAAAAGGAACCTGGATGATACAAAGGATATTCTAAAGGTAAAAGAAAGAGAGTTGACCATGGCCAAGGATACTACATCAAAATACCAAAATAACTACTAGACTGCTTGCAATGAAATTAAAGAATTGAAGGAAAAAGTAAAGGGGAGTATGTCCCTCATACAAGCCAAGGAAATTATCTGGAAGGATATTATTCACACGATGAGAAATATTTTGTAATTCATGTTGATTTTAGTAGAGGATAATACTATTATCAGAGACTTGAAGGGCATCATTGCTACTAGCAAACAGAAAATCTAGCAATGTGTACAACTAACTAAGAAGATAATTGAGTTTCTTAATTCCAAGTCATCATAGGAATTAAGAACAATTAAAATTGAAGACAGAACAAAGTTAGTGTTAGAGATTAATAAAATGGTGCTAAAGAATTTATATAGAAAAACAATTGAGACAAAGTTGGGAGAAATTAAAGAAGTTGTTCTAAAATTCAACACCAACTTTGATAAAAGAACAAGGGTAGTATTTCCCTCATGCTAGGATCAATAGGGAAATCTTATTCCCTAGGAAACTTATGAAACCTTGTTGGTAGAGGCTAAGAGTAATATTAGCACCTCCCATGAAAAAACAACAGTTCTGAAAGGGGCAACAATTGTTAATTATCTTCACCAATATTTTCAATTGTTATGGTTGATTAAGACTCTTTTTACTAAGAAGGAAACTTACAGCTGAATTACTAATTTTAGAATGACTCACACAATATTTGTAAAGAGTCAAAACTCAGATTTGACAGTTTGGAATAAATGCAGATGGACCCTCTACAAATGACCCTACACAAGAATCACAAGTTACTCAATGAAAAAGGGCCACATGTTATTTTCATGAGATTTTTCAAAATTGTGTTTGTAATAATAATATAATTTTGTCGTCATTTTATCTTAGATAATTCCTTCGTAAGACCGAATGGACCAAAGTAGTTCAAGTAGTTAGTAGTTTTCTTTGACTGTTAACAGTTTTCATAACTATCACTATTGTAATGATCATACAAAAGAAATTTTGGAGAACCATGGAAGGTTCCAAATTTTGATTTCAGAAGGCAAATAAATTTTCTATGTAATATTCTTTCATCTTATTCGAGATTTAAATAAAGTTTTTTCATGGTGGTTCTGAACAGATCTTTGAATGTGATATGCGTTTTTATTTCTTTGTGAATCATTTAATGTTTTTCGTCTATGGGAAAGAGTAATGAAGTTGTTGGTTTTTAATGATACAGTTCACAATATCTATAAATTGAAGTTAAGTAACCTTAATATGCGCTCCTCTTTTCTATATTTTCATTACTCTGTCTTCCATATTTCTGCTAAATTTTGAAGCAAGAGATTCTATAATAAGTATCCTTTTGTTCAACAATTTCCATCATCTCTTTCATCACTTTACTACAAATTAAAATAAAATTCATTGTCAGTGAGGCCACTTTGAAAGGTGTTCTTATTCCAAGAATATTTCATTATTATTACATGTAAAAATACTTTTGACTTTTCACAATGGGTCAACAAATAAAGCTTGTTATCTTTCTGAATAGATGTCTTAGGCATTGACCTATACTCATCCAAGGGTTATCTCTAAGGTTGTAACATACTTCATTACAATTTTTCTGAGATCATGGTAGTTTGAGGGTGGAGGTGGTTTAACCTCTATATTCCCTTGGTTGTTTATGTCTTGGTTTATCCCATGAGATCCCACATTCATTCTTGGAATATAACATGGGGGTGATTTTCTAAAAATAATATTTGGTTCAGCTCAATCTATGGTCGAGTGTATGTGGAATTCCCTTACTTGGTTGGATTTTTCATATGTTAATAAGAGTTATTTTCCTATTGTGATTCATGAGTATATATATTGGTTGCTATGTTTATTTGATAGTTTTCTTTCATGGTTAATATCCTTGTTATAGGTTGGTTATAAGCATGATTTAAGATATGTTCTAGCTATGTCCCTTGTCATGTTTGATAAGTTAATGAATGGTTGATGAATGCATGGCCTAACAAGTGTTGTTGCAGATACTTGATAGGGCATTAGACCTTCTTGGTGATTATTAGCAAAAGTACATATATTTACCCTCATATATGCATTCATGACCTGTAGCTTAATTGTCTTCCACGTGTTTGACGAAATTGGTGGGTCCAACACCATCAACAAATTCACATTTCTGTATGTTTGATTTAACTAGAGGCATAACATACTTTATTTTCTTGTTTTATATTTTCATTTTGTAATTCTTATTTTCTAGGAGTATATTTGATTCCATAGTTAAAAAATGAATACGATGAGTAGACTGCTTTGAAAAGGTGCATAAATTGGCAATTAAATGTGATTGGTACAATATAATAGGAAAACCCATATAAAACCAATATTAACTTTGATGGTTTCTTGCATATATTTTTCTGATTTACTTGAAATAAAAGGATGCTCCTTAGGTTGATAGTTAATGTCTAGTTGATTAGCTGTTCTTTTATTAAGAAATTAATTTCCCCAATATTTTGGTGTCTTTGGCTAAGAGGCAGTCAAATAGAACTACCACTCTAATATTTGGTTGTAGATGCACACTTGACTCCGAGAGGGTTGGATATTAAATACGGGAGGTAAGAGCCTGTGTACACACCCTAGATAACTTGTGGTGAAGTTTTCCCTCTGTAGGTAGTTTTAGGCCATAGACTATGCATGAATAAAATTAGGAATATTAGAGGTAGAAACTTGAAAAATAAATCTTATCATTTCACTTAAGTGGTGTTGTAAGCACCACCTATTCCACTAACCAGTTAGACAAAACATTTGAAGGAGGAGCCTCAAAGTAGAAAATGAAGAACATCTTATATTTCGGGAATAAATGGCACGCGTTGATATTTTTGAATTCCCTATTAGAGATCCAGGAGGAGAGACACAAATTCACATCATTCCCCCATCTTCTCTATCAAATTTTCATGGTTTGGAAAATGAAGACCCAGATACATTCTTATTTGAGTTTGAGGTAATTTGTCGAGGATATGATTATAGTACTAATGTTCAAATGTTTAAAGTGTTTCCTCTTATCTAAAAGGAGTAACTCTTTGATGGTTCATGAGCCTTGGTATGATTTGCATTCAAATGTGGAAATACATGAAGAATGTATTTTTGAAGAAGTACCAAGACTATTATAAGGCCAATGAAGATATCTCTAGTATGACAAAAGAGGAATATGAATTTTTGGAGGACTATGTGGAGCGATTTCAGTACAATATTCAAAAATCAAAACATAAACAATTGAGAAAAGAGACTTTGAAAACACTACTACTTAAAGGAATCAAAGATGAATTTTTAGAACTCTTAAATCTGATGGGAATAGGTGATGTTTTCTAGATACCATATGATGATGTTTTTGAATTATGTATAAGGTATTCAAGAATAAAATTCAAGGCCGATAAGAGTTATAAAAGAAATTCCCTCTCTTTGAAATCTGCTACAAGAACAGAAGTTATAAGAGCATAAATAAGTAATTTATTTAAAATTTTAAAATTGATATTATTATCTCTCTAAATTCACAATTGGATATTTTGTAGGTTAAGAAAAAATAGGAAGAATTTGAAGAAGTTGTCTTCCCTTAGTGCCGAAATAAACATCCCATGGATAGTTTCTCTTCCTTACATGGGATGGAAGTAGCATATCAAAGAGATCAAGAAGATGCAACAAGATCACAACCATGGAAACCATTTCTTAAATGTATGGTTCAAAACATTATCTCTCTATTTTCTTACTTGCATAATCCATCATGATATACTCCTACACTAGGGAAACCATTCCAACCTCAGTATAACCGCCACTAACCTTGCCCACAAGCTTGGCATGACCCGTATTATGATTACATGGCTACTTTCCCTCATATTGCAGCAAAAGCATATCATCCATACTCTTCACCAAATATTCAATAACATCTTTATTACATTTCAAGATCAACAAAACAACCCAATCATCAAAATCCTCCATGCCCTACACAATTTTATCCTCAATCTATTCCATACCCTCATAATAATAAATTAGCGCAACATGCTTACATTGTTGAATTGAAATATTTACCCACCCTTCCCACCCATTCTATATCACCTACACCACTACAAGAAAATTATATTAGGTTGGGGAAGGCTTCAAATCTAAAAATTGCAAAAGCTATGGAAGAAACTGAGGTTCCTTTTAGTTTGTATCAACAAGTTGATGCGATTAACAAGGCATTGAAAACTCAATTTTTCTTAAGAATTTCATGATATGAAAACTATGGAAAATCAAGAAATAAAATTCTATACTGAATCTTGGTTTCACTTCGTCATTTGTTTGCATCATCACTCTATACTTCAACAATTCTTGACACTATCCTTTTAAGGGAAGTTGGTATCTTATACATTGGTATTTATTAAAATTCATTTTTCAAATTTGGGTATATACCTATTTGAGGCCTTGTTTCGAAAATGGATCCATTGGAAGTAATTTTATACTCAAGGATATTTCACTTTTCAAAGTAGAGTGGGATAGTATAGAAAATAAAATAAATAAGTAGATAAGTAAATAATTTTTTTTACATATAAAAAGTGTAGTGTTTGTTGCAACGCGTTGTGTAAATCAACATGGGTGATAGGTCCTTGGTTTTTTAATGTATTTAGATGTATTATATTGAAAATCATATTCCTACAAACACTCACATTGATTTGGAAGAAATTTCTTGTTTATCGTATTTTATGTCATATTGCCTTGATGAAATTACTGAAAACACAACAGGGACAGTTATGTTTTGAGGAACCAAAAGAAAATATTTTAAAAACCTATTTATATCTTAAATATCCCTTGATTTCTACTTTATAACCTATTAACGGTGCTGGAAATTCGTCAACCAAGGGGGTCTCCCTAATTAAAAGTCCAAATTAGAATTCACACCATTTGGTGTAGGATCCCTTATGAAAATAAGGCCTAGTTGTCGTATATTCTCATAGATTTTCCTTGGCTACAATGTTCAACACAAGAGAGTAACAGATAGGTACTTTGGATCAACAAGTGAGTAAGCCTTGTGAAATGTTCAACTACAAAATGTATCAAGCTTCCTCTATCAAAATGGGAGAGGAAACTGAGCCTTTAAAAGAAAAGAAACAATACTAATATAGTAAAGACACACAAGCACATACATATGAATGAATCATTGGAAAACTAGTGAAATAGTTCATACAGCAATTGTTAAAACACATACAACACACCTTCAATAAGGTACGACTAAAGCCATTGAAATAGTTCAATTTCCTTAGTACAGTTGAAAACAACATACATTACAAACATTCAACGAATAGCCTTATAATATTTACAACATAGACATGAAAGTGTGTTGGCTTAAGGAGCTTCAAAATTAAGAAAAAGTTCCAAGATACATCAAGACAATAAACACCACTAGCTCCAATAATGGAGAGTTAGAGCAACCACTCGCTCCTGTAAAAGAACTATCTTCCTCTCTAATGCCTAGTATGAGGAGCCAAGGTGAAAATTTCTTTGCATGAATTGTGAGGTGGTATATATAACAAATGGTGTGACTCTTGGACTACCCTCATGACTCTTTGACTTCCATATTACCTTTTGACTTCTTTATGATTTTTCACCTTCTATAGATGAATCTTGGACATCCACTTTACATTACATTTCTCACATATCAAAATTACATAATACACAAATTATGTGGCAAATGATGACTCGTGAAAAGACATGACATGAAAGCTGATGACATGGACTACATGATGAAGTGGTAGTGTCAAGTCCTTCTTTGTTGTTGCTTTCTTTGTCTCTTGAAAGATGGAACATGTTCTTCTTCTTCCTCCTCCATAAGGCTTGAAGGTGGGGAGTCTTCAATGTGATATTTATTTTCATTGGTTTTTAGAATCTGGTGTCCCATTGTCTTCTTTGATTGATCCACTTGTCTTTGCAGGTACAAAAGTGTCTTCTAGCAGGGTCTCCTTCTTCATCTCCTTCATCATCATGCTGTCATAACATGATAGAATACTTGCAACTGAAATCTACTTATGAGAAGATGAAATCAGTATGATAAACCCCCAGTCTAACAAGCTTCATGACAACCACTGACTGAGATAGAACTAGATAATAAAATGGGATACAAGCTCAAGAATTGCATAGTTAAGCAGTTCAAGAGGTCAAGGGCTAGGACTGAGCCTTGAGATTTCATAGTGTGTAGATCAAGCAGGCCAAGGATAGTCATCTATGCAGTTGAAGGGCTTAAGGGGTCAGGCTGAGGGCTTGAGGCTAGAGGTTTCCCAATGCATAGTTCCAAAGGGATAAAGGGCAAGGGATTGCGTAGTTGAAAAGCTCAAGAGTTCAGGGGCCAAGATTGATCTTTGAGACTGCATAATGCAGTTCAGCTAGGTCAGGGTAAGATAACTGCGCAATTAAGTGGCTCAAGGGGTCAAGCTTGAGGCTTGAGCCTTGAAGTTTCCCACTTCCCAGTTATGGATGGATAGAGGCCTTAGGCTTTCACAATTGCATATTTCAAGAGTTCTAGGATGAGGATTGTTACTTGATACTGCATAGTGCTCAAAGGAGATTGATTGAAGGCAAAGGTTACACAATTCTAGAGCTCAAGGGTTAAGACTGAGCACTGAGACTGCACAGTACACAGTTTCGGAAGGAAGGGACTAAAAATTACGCAATGCCAAGAGGAAAGGTCCAAGATTGTAGGTTGAGACTACGCAATGTGTAGTTCAATAAGGTCGAGTAATGTTAAGTTTCTAAAGAAGGAAATTTTCTAGATTTGGCTAAGTGTGGGACGAGTGAGACCAAAGTGAACAATGATAAAACTTAAGTAAGATCGCACACTTAGAATAGTTGAATATGTGACATTGATTACTTAGAAGACATGAACAACATACTTCCGTCAATGTGATGACATTGCGATGAATTTCCCCAAATGCGACACTAAATACACACTTTGCGAGGATAGTGAAGACACTTGTACGACAATGCTTCAAACTTTGGGATTGAGTGTGATACATTTATACATGATAATAATAACTCATTAGCACCAATTACACCCCTTGAAGAAAACCAAAACTACATATGTGCGATGTGCGACGTTTTCCATGGCAAAAGATGACATTTGCGACAATAAGAGGAAAGTGAAAAGAAAAATTAAAGTGACACATGCCAGAGTGAAGATATCATGAAAATGACACATATTATAGTGAAAAAAAGAAAAGAAAAAGTGACAATCATAAACATGAAAGTAACACTTGTGGAAGTGAAGGTGTGCAAAAGTGACAGTTGTAAAAACTCACTAAAATAGAAAAAAAATTGCAACCAAAAGTAAGATATTGTTAATGAAAGTGTGCATTCATTATCGAGATAGATTGAACCTCACATAGGAATTGTCTTGAAGGACTTGTGCTATGCCTATTTGTTAAGTTATGGTATGTTATATGCTTATAACAATTTACTTCTTTTTCTTATTATATTCCCTAGATTAGAAATCACATGTACATAAAGTAAAGTGCAGATAGAACATTAAACAATTAACAGAAAACAAGCCAAGACAAGAGACAAAAGATGTGGCGGATAGCCAGGGACAAACCCCACAATGTGTGGGGAAACCCTTTGATTAAATCTTCTTTTATCTTCAGTAATTCAGCAGAGAGAAATAGTACAATAAATCTGATTTATATCAGCAGTAGCAAACCCTAGATCAACAACATCAGCATTAGCGGCTTCATAATCAAAACTAGGGTAGTCGATATCTCACAAACCGACAGCCTTCAGAGGAGGTTCATATGAACCTACAATGCAGTTCAGAAGAGGAGGTTTGATGGTTCACGCTGCTCAAACTTTGGATCTGCAGTTGCAACTTCAGCTTCAGCAGCTTCCTTCAAACTAGGGCAGTCGATATCTCGCAAACCGACCGTCGGATCGACTTGATTCCACCACCAAAAGTTGCAGCCTTCAGAGGAGGTTCAAATGAACCTACAGTGCAATTCAGAAGAGGAGGTTTGATGGTCCACGTTGGTCAAACTTTGGATCTTCAGTTTCAACAGCTTCCTTCCACATGTGTGTGAGAGAGACTCTTTTCTACGCAGTAGAGAAGACCCTCTTTTCTGCGCAGTAGAGAGAGAGAGAGATGTGATGAGATGAGTGAGTGAAAATGAGGAAAATTCTTCTTGTATTTATACACAACTGATGATGTTTGAATAGATGCGACTGTTGGGATTCTGAGCCTACATGAGTTGTAGGTCAGCTTGATAATAATTCAATGATCAAAATAAATTCATATCTCCATAAATACTTATCAGAATCGGATGATCTTTAGATCAATCCTACACCTCTCGATGAGAGGAATCTAATAAAAATATTATTAGCCATGAATAAGATGACCCACATGAAGTTTTGCCCTAGTTTCCAATGTAACACTCCCTCTCAACTAGGGAGAACTTCATCTACAATCTATTTGTCGGTCACTACTATTCATCCATCAAATGCACTGCCCTATACAGCCTAACCCTTGTCCTTCTCTACTCTATTTTGCCTATTCTGCTTTGTCTTATTCTACCCTATACTGATTTGTATTGTTTTGCTCTGTTCTGCTCTGCTCTTGCGTTGTTCTGTTTTGCTCTACTTTTGTTCGAATTATGAAGAAGAAGAAATGATCGAGGATGTATCATACTGACTGAAAGTCAGTCTCAGAGTATGTACCACTGGTCCCAGACTAGTCTCAACCAACCCGAAGTGAGCATCATAGTGAGTACAACCCCACTAGTCCCGGACCAGTATCATCCTCCCCTGACTCAAAGTCAGTCTTAGAGTGCATACCACTGGTCCCAGACTAGTCTCAACCAACCCAAAGTCAGCTTCATAGTAGGTAACACTCCTACCACTGGTCCTAGACCAGTATCGTAGTCTCAGAGAGTGTACCACTCATCCCAAACCAATCTCAATCGACCCGAAGTCAACGTCATAGTGTGTACCACTCCCACTGGTCCCAGACCAGTACTGCACTGACACGAAGTCAGTCTCATAGTATGTACCACTGGTCCCAGACCAGTCTCAACTGACCTGAATTCAGCGTCATAGTATGGTACAACTCCTACCACTGGCCCCAGACCAATATCATTGATCCCAGATCAATGGAGGTCATCCTAGCATAGGGAGTACGATAGATACAACGATGCGTCCATCGATACTACCAAGGTCCCTAACTTCATTTCCCTGCTCATTGATCAGATGAGAGGTACTTCCCATGAGTCCCAGACTGCATGGGTAGGATGCCTCGACAAGAGAACTTAATCAATCCTGTCCTCACAGGAGAACACATCAATCCTGCTACAATCATCATGGAGAACACATCAATCCAGGCCTCACAGGAGAACACATCAATCCTACTACAATCGCCATGGAGAACACATCAATCCTGATCACCATGGAGAATGCATCAATCTAGGCCTCACAGGAGAACACATCAATCCTACTACAATCGCCATGGAGAACACATCAATCCAAGCCTCACAGGAGAACACATCAATCCTGCTACAATCGCCATGGAGAACACATCAATCTAGGTCTCACAGGAGTACACATCAATCCAAGCCTCACAAGAGAGCTAATCATCTTGCTACATAGGAGAGCGAATCATCCTGTTCCAAAAGAGAGCGAATCATATTGTCCCACAAGAGAGCGAATCATCTTGTTCCAGTGTGTACCACCAGGGGAGGGTTAGTCACCTTGTGGTTTTATGTTGCTCCAGTAAGAACCACAAGCCCTCAAAGCTCCCAGAGCTCAATCTATGCAACATGCAGGACCCTTGTACAAGGGTTTCTTGACGACTCCAAGTTGTTTGGGAAAATCACAGATTAGATCTTTCCTCGGGGATTTGACAAGGTGTATCGACTTGTACATCATCTTAAAGTGATGGAGCCTCCTTGCTCATCGACTTACCATATCCCAGATGATGTCTATCTACTGGAGCAATCGACGAATACAGGATTCCTCAATAATCAAATCCCACCTCTGGTTGTTACAAAGAATCACAGTGGTATGTGTTCAAACAGCTCACTGAAGAGCTTCCCCAACTAGGCAGCTTCATACGAGATCATACTCATAGATATGTATCTGGTCCCGGCAGTGCTTATGGCAACTAACTTCTGCTTCCTGCTCATCCATTATATCGAAGCAGAATCCAAAGAGAAACAGAACTAGAAAGTGCTCCAGTGATCCTCCACACTACTTGCCTAGTCAGCGTTCGAATAATCATGCAGTTTCGTATTTCCGGTAGTGTATCTCAATCCATGAGAGATTGAGTCCTGAAGACATCTCAGAATATTCTTGGCACCAATCTAGTGAGGCTCAACCAAATATGAGCTCACAATGCTAACTGCAAAACATATGTTTGTACGGAGGTTCACCAAGAACATCAACGTGAATGAGTTTTTGAAACTCAGAGGAATTTCCAAAATCTGGTCCAACATCACTACCATATAACTTCTGAAAGTTAAGATCCTCGAGGTAGTCACAGGCTTGCAATCAACCATACCAAATCTTTTCAGAATCTTCACCACATATTTTCCTTGAGATAGGAAAATTTCCCTTGGCTTCTACCACACTTCAAGTCCTTGGTTCTTCATTTCAGATTCAGAAGCCAATTCCCTCTTACATTTGTGAATGAGAGGGTATGCACCTATTAGAAAGAGGTCATCCACATACAACACCACTATGAGAGGCTTGTCATCTTCAACCTTAAAGTAAAGGTTAGTATTGGCTTCACTCCTAGTGAATCCCAACTTCATCAAGTAGCTATCGATCCTCTCATACCATGCTCGGTTGCTTGCTTCAACCCATAGAGAGCCTTCTTCAACCTGCATACATGATATTTTCAATCATAAATCTCAAATCCTTTAGGTTGCTCCACATAGACATCTTCTTTGATCGAACCGTGCAAGAAAGCGGTCTTGACATCCATCTAATGTAGGTTCCATCCTTGTGAAGCCACAAGGGCTATGATCAAGTGGATGGTTGTATATCTAGCAACAGGTGCAAATATCACATCATAGTCTATACCTTCCTTCTGGGAGAAACCATGAGCAACAAAACGAGCCTTATACTATTATGTACTTCCATCTGCTGCAGGTTTATCTTGTAAAGCCATTTTGAAGTAACAATTGTCTTGTCCTGGGGTCTGGGAACTACTTCCCAGACATCATTCTCCATAACGGTCATAACATCCTTCCAAACTTGATTCTTGATGGCATCTGAGAATGATGAAGGCTCATTTTGTATGATTGTGCTCATACTAGTCAGGTATCCCTGATACCTGTTGGGTTTCTTACTTTCACGGAAGGTTCCTCGGGGTGCAACATGTCTTTTAGCATCATCAAGTATCCCCCTAAGCCATGAAGGCCTCTTCCTGGAAGAGGAAGGCTCAAGTGGATAATTAGGATCCATCGGTTCTTCCACATCAGGGATTGTTACATCATATACCCATAAAGACAGCTTACACAATTGTATGGTGCCACACCATTCTGCTCTAGAGTATGTGGTGTAGTAGTCTCCCTCTTAATGCCAACCTCAGGTATGTCTGAGTGAACCAACTGTAATATATCGGAGGTCTTTCTTAGGCTTGAGGGGAATGGTCCCCTTTTGAGCTTTCCTTCGCCACATCCCGAACATACACCTTCTTTTTTTTTACTCGGAATTTGGGCATCCCTATTACCATATGTCTTACATCGGGTAGATCTTTGTAATGAAGGTGGGTAGATCTCCAATGCCAAAGTTTGGACTGAAGAGATGTGTCATAAGACATGACACCTACATGACTTTCATCAACCTGATATAACGAATCAACACGAAACCTAAGAGTAAAGGCATCTTTAACATTATTTTTCGATACACGTACCTTGCCATCGCTGAAGATTACCTTGTAGCCTTTATCATCCATTTCCGAGATGGACACCAGGTTCTTTCGGAGGTCAGGTGCATTTAATACATCCTGGAATTTCTAGCCTTCTTGAATGGTTGTCCTCTTCCTTGATTTCCAACATTCCTTTTACCTTTGCTATTGAATTTGCCATCCCTTCAATTACCATGAGAGGGATTTTGATCATTGTCATAGTGAGAGTCCTTTCTATCAGGGCATTCCCTTGCATAGTGGCCTGCTTTATTGTAAATGTAACATCGTCCTTTTCTTCCACCCTTAGGTCCAAACTTTCTTTTCAATTTAGACTTGGAATTATTTCTCTTCTTAACATGAGAAGAAAAGGCAGCAGGAGGACCTGTAGGCAAGGGCATTTCTTTCTCTTCTCCCCTTGTTTCTTCTAGAATGCATCTAGCCATTAATTCCTTGAAACCAAGAATTACATGATTGTTCAGAAGAATATTCCTGAACACGTACCATTCAGATGGTAATCCTCCAAGAGGCATGAGTGCCATTTCCCTATCAGTAATAGTCTCCCCAATATATAGGAGATCATTCTTGATCTCAGTGATTCTTAATAAGTAAGCTTGCATACTCTCATCTTTACCCTTCTTGACTTCCCTCAGCTTATTTCTAAGAAACAAAACTTGATTTGCATCATTAACTTTAAATAAACTCACCAGTCTATTGTAGAGTTCCTTGGAGGTGTTCAGGTCAGAGATGTAGGCCACCAAGTGCTTGTCAATAGAGTCTTGGATGATCTTCTTTGTTTTGGCTTCTCTAGTTTTCCATTTGTACCTAGCAGCAGTGGATGCATTTGATGGAGGCTCAACAATATTGCCTCTCACATGGTCCAACACTCCTTGTTCTTCTAGGATAGCCTTGCCTATCTTCTCTTTGGTGATTGCTCTTGCTCTTGCTCAGGCTTTGTCTTCACCTCAGCTCTGATACCTGTTAAGTTATGGTATGTTCTATGCTTATAACAATTTAATTCTTTTTCTTATTATATTCCATAGATTAGCAATCACATGTACATAAAGTAAAGTGCAGATAGAACATTAAACGATCGACAAAGCTAAGATAAGAGACACAAGATGTGGTGTCTAGCCAGGGACAAACCCCACAATGTGTGGGGAAACCCTTTGATCAAATATTCTTTTATCTGCAATAATTCAGTAGAGAGAAATAGTACAATAAATCTGATTTATATCAGCAATAGCAAACCCTAGATCAACAACATTAGCATTAGCGACTTCATCATCAAAACTAGGGCAGTCGATATCTCACAAACCGATCATCGGATCGGCTTGATTCCACCACTAAAAGTTGTAGCCTTCAAAGGAGGTCCAGATGAACCTACAATATAGTTCAGAATAGGAGGTTTGATGGTCCACACTGGTCAAAATTTGGATCTGCAGTTGCAGCTTCAGTTTCAGCAGCTTCCTTTAAACTAGGGCAGTCGATATCTCACAAACCGATCGTCGGATCAACTTGATTCCACCACCAAAAGTTGCAGCCTTTAGAGGAGGTTAAAATGAACCTATAGTGAATTTTAGAAGAGGAGGCTTGATGTTCCACGCTGGTCAAACTTTGGATCTGCAGTTGCAGCTTCAGTTTCAGCAGCTTCTTTCCACATGTGTGAGAGAGAGACTCTTTTTTGCGCAGTAGAGAAGACCCTCTTTTCTGCGCAGGAGAGAGAGAGAGATGTGATGAGATGAGTGAGTTAAAATGAGGAAAATTCCTATTGTATTAATACACAATTGATGATGTTTGAATAGATGCGACTGCTTGGCTTCTGAGCCTACATGAGTTGTAGGTCGGCTTGATAATAATTCCATAATCAAAATAAATTCATATCTCCATAAACACTTATCAGATTCAGATGATATTTAGATCAATCCTACACATCTCGACGAGAGGAGCCTAATAAAAATATTATTAGCCATGAATAAGATCGCACATGAATTTTGGCCCCAGTTGCCAATTTAACACTATTTAACTTGCATAAAAGAGTGCCCTCATGAACTTGTTTTGGACTAAGCATGTGTGAGCAGTGACTTTGACACTTATCAATTGACCATAAAGTGACTATGGAATGAATGATCACAAGATCCACAATAGGATACAAAATTTAGGTGTAAACCAAATTTTAGAGGGTGTTTGTCACAATGACAACATAACCCAAATTGAATCATTCAATTTGTATCTAAAACAAGAAAGTTATGACCAAAACATTGACAAGATGTATAGCAGGAATCTTAGGGACAACCAATTTTTGGATGCCTAAATGAATAGATCTTGAAAAGCTGTGTATATGGCATGTTCTCATATTAATATAGTTTACAAAGAAATTTGAATCATTCAATTTTGATATCTTATGAGAATGTTATGACAAAATATTGATTGCCTATCGTAAATCAACACTATTAAAACTCTATTTTCTAGTTGTTCATTAGCATATTTGACCCATCAAATCTTCTTATATTCAAAATCTATTTCCATTGGAGATAGCTACATGAATATTATTTAATATCCAATTTGATCCAGTTCAATATGTCATCAAACGAAAGAGTTATGATTAAAATATGAATTTTTGGTTTAACCTCAAAAATAGAAAACAACTCTATTATACAAGTTGTTCTGAACATATTTGACATATCATCACATGGAATTTTTCAAAACCTATTTCTATTGTAGACAAACCTCTGAATTCACTTTCATTTGACTTTGGAATCACTCAAATTTAACTAGAAACAAAGAAGTTATGATTAAAAATTGTTGGTTAGTATGGATGACCATAGCTCTCTTGTAGGTAATAAATAAATTTTACTTTGTTTATCTTTCTGTGGATTTGTTTTAAAAAGTAACTAATTGTTATTTTTTTCATCTATCTTGGATTAAGAGAGCCTATACACCTCTCTTCCTCCATGATTTTCTTTTTAATTGCAAATAGATGCTCATTTTTTGCAGGTCCCTGGAGAATACATGAGGTTAATCTAGGAAGGAGTGATTCTTTAAGACAATGTTAATGAAATAAGGACATTTCATCCACGCATCTATTAAGAAATTTAACATCAAGTTTAGTTTTTATAGGTGCCATGAGATAAAAAACTCTTGGATCATAAGAGCTTGCTACAAAAGTGTTCCCATTACTGCTTGCTAACAAGAAGAAAACAACGTGAAGATTTTTTTGCTACTAGATAAATTTATAACCAGAGAAATGAAGAATTGATTTCCATTTGAAGACCCAAGATTATCTTGTACCACCAATACATCAACAATGCCATTGTTATCAAATAATTCTTCCAAAATATATTTTGTTCAAGCTCATTCACATGAGTATTGAAAAATATTGTTGTTCCATAGAAATAGATTTCTATTCCCTGGAAATATATTGTTGTTCCCTCAAGAAACAACATTACTGCACCCAAAATCATAGTTTTTATAACTTAAAGTTACTTATTTATTTTTGGTTATTTTCAATAAAGTAATGTTTCTGATTTCTCTTATGTTTTTTCAAATTTTACGAGTTTGTGTTTTAGGTGTTGTTCCCTCAAAGTCACAAATGTTGTTCCTTCATGAAAAGGAAGGTCTTGAGTTTTATGTTTTTGCTCCACATATGTCCACTTTCTCCCTAGTCTTATCAAGTATACGGTTTGCTCAAATCAAATATCAAACATTCTTATGGTAAGTCTTGGAAGGTATGATTCATTCTTAATTCCTCATTAGTTTTCAAAGTGATTATGATAGTTGATTAGAAAATCCTTCTCCATGTCACCATGCCAAGATCACCCACTAAGTCAGCTTGGGCGGGGGAGTGGGGGGGTTTCATAGTCATGCTTGATACTTCATGTCCATAAGCTTAAAATGATATGGGTAGTTTTGAGGTTGTAATAAGAAACAATGGTACTATTTGGATGAATAAATTATATAGGTCTAGTTTCTATAAAATATTTTATCCAAGAAATATTTACAAGCTCCTCTAAAGGGCATTGTAAACAAATCTCCAATGGTGGACCACTCTTGTAGAATCTCAATAATCTTTCACGAGATTTGTAGCATGATTGGCTAGAGGCACCTTTTAGCTATTATCTAAGATGTTTCATTTCACTACACATTAAAAAGATGAGATTTAGGAATATTTTGAATAGTGTTGCTCATGGGCTAAACTTGAATAATGGGTTATGTTACTAACAAACATAAAACACTCTCTTACCACCTGACTTCCTTATAATCTAAAAACTGATAATGAACAATACACATTATTTTAAATCTTTTGAGTGGTATATATATACAAATTATTCACATAAAGAAACAAAAATAATAATACAGGTCTCGGGAAGTACAAGTAAACTCGTTGGGGTACTGAACATGCCTACTACCAATAGGTCTATGCTTGTATGGTACTAAGGTAAACCCACCAGGGTACTAAATAGGCCTGCTGGAAGTGGGACTACACTGAGTAAGAGAGATGCATAACACACATTGGAACACATATAACTCCAAGTGAAGGCATCAAGATACGTTATAAAACAATTGTCACTAAATTAAAGCTAGGAAGAATAAACCTCATATCTTGGCTTTCGGAGAATGGCTTTAAGTTCTTTCAAGTCTTATTCTTTTTTATCTTTTAGAAAATAAAGAGGTTTTCATGGATGTGGGACCCTATGTGTAGCTAATTTACTTTTCTCCTATAATGAAACTTATCTTGTACACTTAGATAATGGTAATACTTTGAGAGACAAAGATTGAGATAACTAATTCATCCCATGTATCAGCATTTGTGTGCCCATAATAACAAGATAGGATAGGTCCAATGAATGCATATTTTTGTCATACTTTGTACCCTATTTTATATCCCCTTTTCAACCATCTTTTTTTATCCCATGGAACTCACAACATGATCATGTTACTTTTATATATAATGAGGTTATTGATGTGGTGAATTATTGATTGAGGCTTCTCATGAGATATGTTACAGAAATTTTGATGGCAGGGAAACTAATCAGTTTGGGGGAAGGAAACCTTGCTAAACTTTATAATTTCTTTCTTTCAGCTTGCATGGATCCCACCTTCAGTGTCACTTTCAACATCAATTCGGCCTACATCAACTTTAACAAATATCAGTCCATCCATGCCATCCAAAGCTTTCACGGAGGTAAAACTTGAGGTAAAATAACATAAGTTCTTGATTTATTAATAGTTTAGAAGAATGTCATGAAAAATCACTAAGAATTATTCACTCATATTTTCAAGCCATTATTTTCACTTCTTTACTACTTCCCATATTTCAAACACATAACAAATTCCAGTTTGGGGGATGGTAATTTTAATTGATTTATTTATCATTACCATGCCACTAATACTCTTTGTCATAAGGCGCATATTGGAGATGCACGAAGAAGCGTTGGAGCATGTTCGAGACCTAGGGTTTGAATCCGCAACCTACAATCTCAGCAACAGTTCTGGAAGCACAAAGAGACAGATTAGCAGATTTACTCCACAGAGGTCGAGGACTGACCCAAAAAATGGTAAACGAGGGGTCCACTGGGACCCCAACCTTCAAGCAGGCAGTCATGCAAAAGCAGAAAACGCAGGAAGGATTTAAAATCGATGGCTCTGGAGATCGTAAGGATGGCAGCGGCAGCAGCGGAGAAAGGACATAGCAGCTGCAGAAAGAGACAAGAAAAAACCCAAAGATGACGGGTAAGGCCAATAATGGACAGGAGAAAAACGACAAAAGACCAGAAGAAAAACAAAGGAACACAACACCAATAATAGCCCAAACAGAAGGCGAAAAAGAAAATGGAACAGAGGCGCACTCACAAGAGGAATAGGAGCAAGCAAAGACTGCCAACCCCGGCTCCAAACAGGCAACTCAAGGAGCATGCAAACCAAAGAAAAAGGAAACCCTTCGAGTAGTCTTCTTAGATCCGGACAGTCAGGCCTATAGAGACCACATGATGGAACATGCAGTTATTTGCAAATTTATGGGAATGTGGCCAACAGAACGCACACTCTGCCAATGGATCAAACAACACTGGAAACCAAAAGGTGATGTTAAACTCCACCTTGGAGCAAAAGGATTCTTCACTGTTGTCTTTACAAACTTAGAAGATAAGGATAGAATCTTCGATGGCAGACCATACTTCTTTGCCTCAGCTGGACTCTACATGAGGCCATGGAAGGAAAACTTTGTACCTGAACAAGAGACATTCACACAGGTTCCAGTGTGGATCCGCCTATTCTCCCTTCCTATAGACTACTGGGGACTGGAAACGCTTAAGCAGATAGGAGACCAGCTCGGAACCTTCATTAAAGCTTCAGAAGCAACAGTGCAACGAAGATATACTTCCTGCGCACGTATTTGTGTTGAGATGGACGTCTCAGGAGCCCTGCATGAAGGTTTGTGGCTGGAATTCAGAGATGAAGATTACTATCAAGCCATCGACTATGAACAAATCCCCTTCCGCTGTAGAAGGTGTCATGAACACGGACACCTTGTTAGAGAGTGCCCTCTCAACAAAACAGGGGACGAACACAAACAAGAGCAAGCAACAAAGAATAAAGAGGCCTTCACAAAGCCAAAAATAAGACAGAGAGCTAACAGAAAAAGAACACACAGAGCAGAGACAGGACCTGGTATCATCAGTAACACCTTCAGCATTCTGGAAACTGATACAGACTTAGAAGGCACTAACAGAGAAACAAAACTTATTGAAGCACCAAAAAACAAGACAGAACACACAACTAAGGATGGGGAGGAAAATACACTCAGAACAGAAGTTCAAATGCAAGAGTTCGTAGACGAACATGATGAAGACACTGACATGATAACCAGCGACGGGGGTAGCGAGGATCTAGAGCTCAATGTTGTCCTAGAAAAATAAGGATTCAACCTCCCAGCCATGGAAAAAAACTGGAAAACCCAAGGGCTAGACAACATTCCGGAAGAAGAAATAAGGAAAATCAGCAATCTCTTCATCGCAAGACAAAAGGTGGAACTCGATAGGTAAAACAGAAGATTAGGAATCGCAAAAGGCACAGGTAATCAGTCAAAGAGCATATCTCTTAACCCAACAGGCCGAAAGCCAAATAAAAGAAGAGGCAGAAGAACCAGTGGGGAGGTGCTGCATGATCTGCGGATTCTAATGATCAACTCTGGGAAAATGAAGGCTCTTCATGCCTTCCCGTCCTACCAATGAGTTTTTAGTTATCAATGAAGGTCATCTCATGGAATGTGTTAGCGCTTGAGATTTCACCCTAGGCTGAGGAAGGTAAACCTTCAAGGCAACATCAAACCATTTCACCTCGTAGCTAGCCCTACGGGGTATGAGAAGGCTCTCTCTGGTCTATCTCGGCAAATTTTCAATGGGGTGAGATGACCAATCAAAGGTAACACTGATATTAGGCTAGTAAACTGATTTAAATGTTGATTTGGGGGTTTTCGGGGTTTTTTGGTGGCAAATTGAGGATCTGCAATTTTAGGGTGCGAGGATTTGACACAGTTTCTGCAGGTGGGTCTTTGGGGCAAGGTAGGAGTTTGTGCTGATGCCTTTAGCTGAGATGGATGATCAAGGAAGAAAAAAGAGAAGCTAAAGAGGGCAAACAATGACTTTGAATCCTCTCTAGACAGTGGAAAACATAAACATTAAACAAATTTGAAAGCTGAGCATGGCAAGCATGAATTCAAACTTTATCACTTCATTTGTTTAATAAGCTGCAGTAAAGAAAGAGATGGAACACATAAACACACTTACAATTACAATAAGAGAACACACCATCAACACAAGAGTCCACAAGAATCCCAATGATGTCTGCAAAACCCTGGTCTTCCTTTTCCTCAAATTGCAGAGATACAAGTAAAATATACAATAGGAGCTTCTCCCTCAAGAGTCCAACCTCTCCAACCATGAAAATGATTGAGAAAATACATAATATAGGCAAGCAACCTCTTCCCTTGCCTCTAGGGGTCGATTTCATCCTTCTAGGAGCTGTTTCAACCAATTCTAAACTGAGCCCTAAAACCTAGGCAGTCAAAACAACTTGCCTCTAAAACTTAGGAAACCTATCCATGCATTAAATTTTTACCATTTACATTCAAGAATCTTCTAGAAGTGATAAAGGAGAGTAAAAGCATCATAGAGCCATGAAGATTACACAAAAATCCATGATTTACATGCCCAAAAAGGTAACCCAAGTCAAAATTGTACTTTTCTGGCCGAACTGCTCAAAACAGGCAATTTTCCTTGATGGGTAGCGCACATCTGCTTGACGGGTAGCGCACATTGAGAGGCCTGTTTCAGGGCCTTCCCGGTGTCCAAATCAGCTGCAAGCTAGCTCATTAGAAAGGTATTCGAGTATTCTTTCCAACCCCACCAGAATTTTTGAATTTTGAGTTCATTTGACCCCTCAAAACTCAATCCTCCCAAGAAAGCTTTCTGCAACTCAAAATAGGGGCAGAAAGTCAAAATTTGCATGTGTTTTGATCTTTTGGAGGCCCAAATCTCCATAAAAACTGAAGTCCATCCATAGGCAGGTGTAAATTTGCATGAAAATTCCAAAAATGCTGAGTTTTCCCCGTTCTGAGTTGCCCCCATGTAGGGTAGCGCACGGAGCGCTACCCGTTAAAAGGCCAAAACCTGTCAATTTCACAAAAAATTCACAAATGACAAAATTTTCTCCAAATTTCTTGAAATTTGGGCTGGGAGTCCCCAATCAAGTACCATGCTCATTCAAAGAGGCTTTGGCCAAAATTTGGAGTGGATCGGGCGTTTTCCTTCGTTTTTGTGCTTTGGCCAACCGTCCTTGGAGCACCTTCGTTCTCGCCGGTATTTTTGACATTTTTCTCAAACCATGACACCTGTGCAAAAAGTGAAGGAGGTTTTTCTTTTTTGGCATGTTATGGACAAAAACCTCTCTCAGTTTTGAAAAATTCATCTTTGATTGCTCAGAAACATCATTTGAGTGAAACTTGTCCCGATGTGTGAAACAAGGAATTCTATCGAAATGAAGCGAAATGAAGGGGATAGGGGGCTTCTAAATTCTTGAGGAAATTTTTGGGAGTGGGGAGGGATGTTAGGAAGTAGGGGAAAGTGGAATCTCAGAGATTGAGTGAGGGGAAGGGGTCAAAAAGGGCAAAACACAGGCCCAACCTAGAAAATTGCCAGGTTGTAGATAGAAACTAGGGTTTGTGCAAAAATGAGGAATTTGGCGGATCTAAGGGATGGGAAGTGTTTGGTAAGGTACTTTAAGGATAGGGGAAGGTGTATGAACATCAGGAAACAAGTTTTTCCGGTGATTTGACCGTCCAAGAGAAATTGGCTTCAAAACCCTAGGAGAGGGAAATGAGCTTGCCTAGGCACAACTGAAGCATGAACAAGGTGTGAAATGACTCTTTCGACACTGACATGATAATGACAACCCTCTAAATGATGATAGGCTCAGCTGAAAGATGACATGGACTGACATTTGGGCAAACCCTAGACCTAATGCCTAGTGACCAAATTTTGCTTGAAGACTCACTGAAATGACAAAATTTGACCTTGACACTCCAAAATCACTTTGTAAGAGCCCATTTGATCACTGTAGGAAGGTTGGAAAGACTGACACTAACAGAATGCAAGAGGGCTTAACAGCCAAGCTAAGCAAAGACTGCTCAAGAGAAAGTTCCAACAAGAAAAGCCAGACATCATGTTCATACAGGAGACCAAATGCGCTACTAACCAAATGGAGAACATCAGCAAAAGACTAGGCAAACCTATCAAATATACAGATTTAGCCAGTCAAGGATGGGAAGGAGGCATAGCTACACTTTGGGACACCCGAGCAATAAACATTATCTCAATGGAGGCTGCACGTACGTTTATTGCCAAAGAAGTTCAAATAACAGGTAACTATGAAACCTACCTATGCATAAATGTCTATGGACCGCAAAGATTAGATGACAAATTTTATTTTCTTAATTCTCTTATGAATTTAAAGTTAAGATACCCCACCTCTAAGATCATCATGGGGGGAGATTTTAACAGGATTACCTCCCTACTGGAGAAGAAAGGAGGTCTCAGAAAGCTTAACAAAGATACAGAACTCTTTATTGATTTCATAGAAGCTGCCAAGCTAGTAGACATTCTCCCCAAAAATGGCTCCTACACTTGGAACAATAGAAGAGGAGGAGACAATAGGATCGCCTCCCGGCTGGATCGATTTCTGATTTCGGAAAGTATCTTACTCGGGGGAACAACAGAGGACTCTAACATCCTTCCTAGTGGAGGATCAGATCACTGGCCTATAGCTTTGGAAGCAGCCATCCTATGCACCCCTAGAAACAAGCCCTTCAGATTTGAAAAGTTCTGGTTAACTCATCCCGACTTTGCAAATCTGCTGAAGGAATGGTGGCGCGAACCATCAGATCTAAGAGGCACCAAAATGTTCAAGTTCCAAAGCAAGCTAAAACACATTAAATACAGAATTAAAGAGTGGAACACTGAGAAGTTTGGGAACATCTTCCAGGAAAAGAACATCATTGAAGGTAAGTTAAATCAAATTCACAAGGAATGGGATTCTGGGAACTACAGAGAAGACTCAAAAGAACAGGAGAAGGTTTTGATGCAGCAATGGCAACTTTGTTGCCAACAGGAAGAAACTTTGTGGAAGCAAAAATCAAGGATCCAATGGCTGAAGGAGGGAGAACAAAATACAAATTTTTTTCACAGATCGACGATGGACTACAGGGGGGCAAACAAAATCCTCAGGCTAAAAAATGAAGCAGGGGAAATTATTCAAAACCACAAGGACATATCAACACTGCTCACCAGGCACTTCAAGCATATAGCTCAGGAAACACAAGAAAAAAGATCCGAGGCCATAGAGGAACTAACTAAAGCTATACCCAGCGTCATAACCTCCGAGCAAAACTCTGCTCTGCTAAGAAAGGTCTCAATGGAGGAGGTGGAAGACGCGGTCAAAAGTACGCCAAATGATAAGGCACCGGGGCCTGATGGCTTTACAATCAACTTCTACAAAGCTTGCTGGCGAACTATCAAAACAGAGGTATGGGAAGTTGTCGAAGAAGCTAGACGTTCAGGCTCTATTCTCAAATCCCTGAACTCCACTTTCATAGCGCTAATCCCCAAGGAAGAAGAAGCCAATTCCCCTAACAATTTTCGACCTATAGCTCTCTGCAATGTGATATATAAAATCATTTCTAAAGTCATAGCCAACAGACTTAAGCCCTTTCTACCTGACTTAATCTTAGAAGAACAGTCAGGGTATGTGGAAGGTAGGCAAATTCTAGACAACATCCTTTTAGCTCAGGAGATGGTTCACACCCTACATACAAGGAAACTTCCAGGTATGCTATTGCAGCTAGATCTCTCAAAAGCATTTGACAAAGTCAACTGGAATTACTTGGAGGCCATTCTAAATGCCTTTGGCTTTGACAAGCAATGGACCAAATGGATCCTTGCTCTGGTCACATCTTCCAATTTTTCCATTCTAGTAAACGGCTCCCCCTCTACTCCTTTCTCCCCCTCCCGAGGCATTCGTCAAGGAGACCCTCTTGTCGTGGCGGAAAAAGTCGTTTGTGCGGACACAACTGACCTCCCTAGGAGTCTAAACTCTCTAGCGACAAACAAGACAAAATGGAGTGATCTTTCTCTAAATATACCTTTTAAAACATGAAAACTACAAGTGTTTAGGCTTACCTTATTCCAAAACGCTGTTGTTGTAGTCCGTCCTTGCCGATCCGGATGAGCTCCTCCTTCACATCAATTCCTGCAACCACAAACAATCAAACAATTACCAAGCACTTGCATTTCATATAATAAAACATATATTCAACATGCAGACCAAGGAACACATGAAATAACTCATTAACACAAGCTATTGAGAAAAATAAACCAGTTTGTATTAATAACGAAACAAAGAAACTCTTACAACCTGGCCTTGGTGTTGTGCAAGTTCCTCCCAGGGTCCATCAAGGGTTTTCCTCTACTTTGACAAAGCTCACCAACTTCCAAGTAGAATCAAGCAAAGACAATCTCTCCTCACAAGGTTCTAAATGGGAGTCCTAATTCCTGTAGCATTTACCCAAAGAAAATGTATAGCTCCAACCTCTCCTCCCTCTGGCTCAATGCCTTTATTTATAGTGCTGTAAAGAGGTTATTCAGGTCCACCATCAATGGGATAATCCCCCTCTTTGGGTGGGATAGCTCCCTTATTGATGGGATAAGTTCCTCCTTAATAGGGATACATGAACCAACTGGAGGCGCATCCATTTCATCAAACCGACCTCTAGAAAGTTCTAGAAGTAACCACAAGTAACTTTTTTAAGATGAAACTTGCGCATTTTGCCTTTTACAGAAGGACGCACCTGTCCCTTAACATACAGAGCGTCCAAGGACGCAGTCTTTGTGAACATTGTGAGCGTCCCCGCAGGTAAGGCTTGAGAGAACCTGCGTCCCTAGAGATAAACACATTTTTTACAAGACTTTCTCTCTTTTTTGAGTTTGAGATGGATAGCAGAGGCATAAGACTTGCCTAAGAGGGTAGCATGACTGTTGATTGAGCCATACTAACTGTAAGTAGTCATGGTGACATTTTTTAGTGTAACAGATTGCCCCCTAAAGTGCGAAGCCTGGAATAGATTAGGGTTTGTAATTCTAGGAAGGGTGAAGCGCTTTATCATTTCAAGGATTGTCTTGTGGATGACCTGGTTGGAACCTGCAATTTTCAACACAAAATACATGTATAAGATTATATCATCACTGAGGTAGGCATTCCCATACTCAGATTCAAAACTTTAACTAAAGGACTAACTACTCTGATACAGGAATGATCTTGCAGTACATCATTTTTATAGACTTTTGTAGACACAGTATGGACGCAGCCATCTGTTTATGATTAGTCTACATAGATAATGAATACAAAACTCCTCGCAGCCTGGATGGTAGAAACTAGATCCAGGGTCTTCACTTCTACTTCCCGAATTGGTACGATTCTAGCCATGTGATTAAATGATTTGATGTCGAACATGTTAGAAACCACTTGATTACCAGTCGATGATGTAAACTGTTAACAAGCGTGAGAGAGACCACCAGTAATGTCAATGGTTCTCAAAGTACCAAGCACAACCCGTGAAATGTGAATAGATGTTTTGATGTCGAACACTTCACGGAATCCTTTGATCGAAAGTCAATGATGTAAACTGACGTCAAAGCGAGAAACCTGCCATTGATGCATGCAGACTTCAAGGTACTGTCGATTCCTAAGTCATCTTTCTAGATAATGTGTCGATGTCGATAGAAAGCGACCCGTTGCAGGCAAGCCCGCAACACGAAATCATTGTTCAAGTTGAAGAAATGTTGCTGTAAGGACTGACTCAGGGATGGTCAAATGGATGACAAGTATTTTGTAGATGAAAGTTTTGCTTGCAGACCTCTTGAACACATAACGACACGACATATGGCTTGGTGACGAATAACTCAAAGTTAATCCCCGGAACCCGGTTAAAGACTTTCAAAGTGGTTTGATCAACTGTGAGGTAAAAGATTTCCCAACCCAGGTGAATGAAAAAGTGTCGTGTTCAAGAGTGGTAATAAAGTTTCTTTTGAGACAAAAGGTAACAAACAGGTTCATTCTTCTCTCTTTTCCCCCACCATTTCTGGCAAGTACCTCTTTATTTTTAACAAGCTTGAGGAGGATAACATATGCTTGATTATAAGCTCATCCTTCGGACGAGTCCAACCTAGTTTAAATTCGAACCCTAGGAAGGAGTGGTTCGTTCCTGTTTGTAATTGAACAGGTCCTCTACTGTAAAAGTTTTAACGAGCCCAGTATAGGAGAAACTCGGCGTTTTTCAATTTTAGAGAGTCTGAAAAAAAAACAAAAGGAGACTCCACGTTGAACTTTTTCGTATATTTGTGTCCCTCAAGCCCGAAAAAGTATAAAATAATACCTGGGGGAACCGCTTGATCTTGCGACCAAGGAGTACTTTCATAATAGTGTCGTTGACCTGAAAAGTAAAAAGTGATCAAGGACACGTCGTTTTATTTCCTTATCGAGTTTGAAACGACAAAAACCCGGCAATCTTTTCCTGATTTTGCGGTCAGAAAAGAGCTAAAAGGGGACCGTCTTTTAATTCCGTTTTAACGAGTGTAAAAGAAACGCTCGGCGATCTTTTCATGTTTTAGGAGTCAGAAAAGGGCTTAAAAGATGACTCCAATATTTTTGTTTGTGAAAAATGACAATTTCCCTCGAAATCCCTTTGTCCTGCACAAAAGCAACACATTACTCATACCTGTTTAAAATAGGCAAAAATACATTGAAAAACATCTTTTCATGGTAAAAAATGAACTAATTCATCCAAAAAACCTATAAAAAGACTTTTTACCATGTCATTTTTACCGTTTGACTGTTGAGGTTGAAAAAGGAGCTTTTGACAAGAAACTTCCCGTGGTTGCTGCGGAAAATCCGACCGTCGGAATTGAACGCCGTCTTATCCAGGTATTTTACACATCCTACTCTGCATTTCTATCCGTTTAGAATTAATTTTTAGGTCTTAGTTTCATTTTTTGGGGGGGTTTTGGCTTTGGAATGCGCCTCTCGGCGGACGCGGGTGCCCTTCGGGTGACCCGCGTCCCCCGACTTTTTCCTATACAGGAAAACGGTCGGAAGACGTAGTCCGCCTTCAGGCCAGCCGCGTCCGGGCGCCCTGTGCTGTAAAGGCGGGGTGCGTATTTCCGTGAAACGCGCATTTCAAAACCCCAACCCCCTCAAATAACTATCTAAAAATCCCCAAATCAATTTCTAATGACTATTTCTGGTGTGCAGGGCATTAACCATGTTAGATTGGAGAGAAAGAGAGCATGTAGAGGATGATGAAGCTGCAATAAATCATCAACCTTCCCTGGATGCCCTAAGAGCATGCGGATTATACAAATATTGGACCATACCGGGCATGAGGGGCCAGGTAAGATTCTTGGAATGGCTGGTTGAGCGATGGAACGTTCAAGAACAATGCTTTTACATAGGAGGGCACCAGCTCGAGATAGAGCCCTCGGATGTATACTTTCTCACTGGCTTGCCGAACAGAGGCGAGCAACTCAGTCTTGCGGGGACTAGGCCGGGTGGCCAATCCCTTGATAGTCTCCGCGACGAGTGGTGCACACCTGGGGCTCACCATTCGAAAGGCATAGAGATAAAACACATCACTCTACGTGAACTCAAAGTCATAGCGTTCACGGTTACCAGAATTTGCGGCGTGGCCGCTTTACACATTGCTTCCGGATCCCAAATGCGGATGGCAATTGACTGTTACCAAGGCACCATTTTCAACTGGTGTGAAGCTGTGTCGGCTCATATGAAGAGCCAACTGACCAAGGCAAAGAACGGACGACTAAAGACTTTTGGATATGGGCCTCTAGTCGTGAGCTTTGCCTTGGAGAGAGTTCCAATGTTGATCCCTCAGCAACTCACTGTTGATATCTTGGGTCCTCGGGAGCCAAAGCTGATACGATGGGTTGCGGTGATGGCCCGGCATCCTGACGAGGGTGCGACAGTGGTTCGATTCTCAGATAGTTACTTTCACTGGTTAGAGGACCAGGTTTTTTCGATACAGGACTTTCCGTATGCCGGAGTAGACTTTTGACATGATCCGGACATGGTTCTTCCACAGGGAGAACAATGGGATGACAGAGGTACTTTATTTTCACAAGTTTTCTAATTATGTATTTTTTTATTTTTCATATATATCGTCTCAAAACTAACAGTAAAACTTTCAAAATGCAGATGTTGGTCCACAGCGTCCAGCCAACCTCCGGCCTTTTGATAGACTACATCCAGCTGCATCGGTACCGGCCCCACAGGACGCGGCTGCAGAAGTACTAGCTGAGTTGGAGCATGATCTAGAGCGTCTCACGGCAGATATACCTGAGACTACTATGGACGACATTCCTACCAGGCTTCAGCGCTTCGTAGTCGCGGTCCCTGGACCGTTTAGGAGATTTTTGCGTAAGGTAGCCCGCGCAGTGGTGTCATACAGAGAGCACCACCAGTGATTGACTAGTCACTTTTGTAGTCACATGTGACATTTTGACTTTTTGTACTATCATTTTGCCGATCATAAGGTGTTTTCAACCTATGATCGAAGACGATGTATATATTTTTTGACACACTTCTATCTATATATATCACTATTACCGGCTTATCCTGTTTAACATATGTGATGAAATGTTTTTTAAATTTACTTGCATGATTATTGTAAATGTCTGTCCAACATTCGAGAAGCAATTGCATCTGCTAATGTATTCAAAGACCTTGAAATATGTTGATATTCAATGTAATCAAATTCACGTTCCAAGAGACGCACTCTCAAAAACAACCTTAATAACACAGGATTCCTAATGGCATAAACTCTATTAAGCTGTAATACAACAAGTTCAGAATCTAACCTCACTATCAAACGTCGAATTCCAAATGAAATAGATTCGGATAATAATTCGATCACTGCACTGTATTCTGCAATGTTGTTCGTTGTTTGACCGAGGCTTACCCCATGCATAGAAACTAACTCGTCAGAGGGCGAATAGATAACCCAAGCTGCGGAAGAGATATTCCGTGTACTACGACAAGCACCATCAGCAAATCCAATGTATGTTTGGAGAGGCGTCGACATCTGCAATATCAAGAGTAAAACCAAGATAAGCCAGAATAACGACGAAAAACCACACTCTCTAAGCTAAGCACACTGACTAAACTAACACACTTGCTAGCTAGAAAGAAAATCTAACCTATCTAAAAATTTCTCCATACCCATCATTTAAGCATAATACCTCTTTAGGTAAAGTCCATTTCTGGGTTTACCCAAAGAGTCCCCATCAAAGTCAACTAGCTCATAAGCCCCTTTTGCTAGCTTTCGCTTTACAATGTAGGGCCCATGCCACATGGGAACGAATTTTCCAGCACCTAGCTTATCGTTAGCTTGATCATATAATAGTACTAGGTCTCCTTCCGAAAAACTTCGAGGGGTTACATTTCTATCATACTGAGCTTTCATTCGTTTCGCGTGAGTCTCGATTGCCAATGTAGCGTCACGTCGAGTCTCATCTAATTTAGCCAAGTACAATAAACGTTTCTCCTCTTCGGAAGTAGCTGGAAGTAATTCGACAGCCATTTGAAGTGATGGGATTTCGCATTCAATGGGTAACACAGCTTCTAAGCCATAAACTAGCTGGAAAGGAGTGAACCCTGTTGAATTTTTCACTGAGGTTCGGTATGCCCATAGCGCTGAAAATAACATGTTGTGCCAATTCGACCGATGAACACCAATGGTTCGTCGGATCATGATAACTAGAACTTTGTTGATAGACTCAACCAAACCGTTGGCTTGCAGATAATAAGGAGTAGAGCTATCGTGGCGCAAACCAAGCTGGCTTGTAAGCTCAGTCATCATGACGTTTCGAAAATGGCTCCCATGGTCAGTAATGATTGCTTGTGGGACACCAAACCTAGTTATGATATGATTGAATACGAAAACTGCAGTTGTTTTGCCGCTTGCATCGAATGTAGGCATCGCCTCGGCCCACTTAGTAAAATAATCAACCGCAAGGATGATATACGCATGCCCCCCGGCCGAGTGAGGGTTACAAGTAATAAAGTCGATACCCCATTTGGCGAATGGACCAACGGCAATTATAGGGTGGAGAGGAGCAGGTGGAGCGCGCATCTTGCGATCAAACACTTGACAGTTGTGGCACTTCCTGACTGCAATGATACAATCCTTAAACATAGACGGCCAGAAATAGCCAGCGCGCAACACCTTCTGAGCTGTGGCATACCCAGACATATGACCGCCGCATGCTCCAGAGTGACAATCATTCAAAACCCTCTCAGCCTCTTCGTGAGTTAAACAACGTCGAAAAACTAAGTCTGCCCCCCGGCGATAAAGTGTATCTCCAATAATTTTGTATGGCTGGGATTGAAACCGAATTTTTCGACGTTCCGCTTTGGAAGCTTCAGGCCGAAAGGTTTGGGTTTGGAGATAGATGATTATATCCCCGTACCACGGATCTAACGTACTGATAAGAAACAAAGATTCGTCCGCAATGGACTCCTCTGCCACAGTCTCTGTGTCAGCACTCGGGAAATCACACATCAATTCCGCAAAAACTAAGGATTTATTAGACTTGGACTTCTCGAACTCCGAGTCGAACTCTTGCAGGATAACGATCCATTTAGAGTACTTGCCCCCTAGCAATTGTTTTGTCAAAATGTAAATCATAGGGTTGCAATCCGAAATAACTGTAGTTTTACGGAGAAGAATGTAGTGACGAAAACGCTGGACAGCTTGAACGGCTGCCAGGGCCAATTTCTCCACATGCGAATATTTTAGCTCAGTGGGATTCAAGGTCCTACTAAGATAATATATCACATGCTCCGCTCCGAATTCATCTTCTTGAACTAACACCATTCCTATGGTGGAATGCGAAGCTGCGAGGTATAAGAAGTAGTCCTGGTTGTAGTTGGGAGGATGCAACAACGGTGCATGGGTCAACGCGTGTTTAAGTGCATCAAAAGATTGTTGGGCAATCTCGTCCCAAAAGAATTGTGCGTTCTGTTTCAACAACCGTGTAAAACCTTTAGTGACCTCGGCGTAGTTTGGGATGAATTGGCGTAAAAAGTTCGCTTTCCCTTGCAAACTTTGGAGTTGGTGCAAACTCGAAGGAGGAGGCAATTTGATGATAGCCTCGACTTTCGAGGGATCGACGCGAATGCTGGCTTTTGAAACAACAAATCCCAGTAATCGACCTGTTTCTATACAGAAAACACACTTGTGGGGATTCAACCGAATTCGATAATGTCTACACCTCATAAAGATTGCTCGTAGGTGGACAAGGTGATCAGCTCGATGTAAAGAATGAGCAGGCAAATCATCGAGATAGGGTTGCACAATGTGCTTGATGTCATGAAATGCATAAGACATCGCCCGTTGAAAAGTAGCCCCGGCATTCTTAAGCCCAAAAGGTAATTTGCAATAAGCAAATGTCCCCCATGGACAAATGAATGCCGTTTTTGGTTGGTCGGCAGGTAGAATATTGATTTGATTATAGCCCGAGAAACCATCCATGAAGGAAAACATTTCACTTCCGGCACAATCATCAATAATTTGATCGATATAAGGCGTAGGATAGTTGTCTTTTGGACAAGCTCGATTTATATCCCTATAGTCGATACAGATTCTTATTGTTTCTTGTTTCTTATTGACCGGAACAATATTCGATACCCAATCCGTTAACGGGATCGGATAAATGAAACCTGCTTTCAATAGCTTTTCGACTTCTGCTTTAATCGCAGCCGCTTTTCGAGGGTGAATTTGACGCAACCGTTGCCGGACGGGTTTAGCATCCGGGTAGGTCTTTATTTCATGAACAACAATGGCAGGATCAATTCCCGGCATTTCCTCGTAAGACCAGGCAAACACGTCGCGGAATTCTTGGAATAGGGCCTTGTAAGTTTGGATTTCTTCTTCAGTACATGCGGCACCTATATGAATGTTTTCCTCGATTCCGGGCTTCACTGAAATATCAATGGGAATAGTACGAGAAATATTCCCTAAATTCAACTCTGAATCAGAATGTTTCGTTGGATCCTGAGCGTCTTTGACATATTCAGCGATAAAGATAGATGAAAAATCATTTTCAAATGCATCATCCTTAGGTAAAAACGAAGATCTGTGATGGAGATCCTCCCATGGTAGATCATCTACACTTAGGATTTCGCGAAGTTGTTCGTCAGATGACACGACTTCGGGAAACGTTATCCGTTCTAAGGGTGAGGTGAAAAGTGACTCTTCACTGACCACATTCATTTGGTCGACTTTGGTTGAATGAAAGTCGGTAAAAGACATGAGAGCTTCATAAGCAATTTCATACGGACTCAAAGGCATAGCATTACCGAGTGAGTCTATCTCAGAGTCAGATGGGACGAACCAAGGATCATCATAAATAATGTTTTCTGATGTAATCATATGAATTGTTGCAAACGAAGGATCTGCGCTGAGTGGAGGGAGAGGAAAAGTTCCCAGTAAACCGGAATCCTTAACTAAACCTACACCAACGTCCCTATAAGGGATTGTCGTCTTACCGACATGCTGGATACTCTCTGAAGAGGCTGGGTCGGATGAAAAGTATGTCAGCTGATCAATAGTCACGATCTTACCGTTGTGTGGAAACTTAATTACTCTGAAAACCGATGAAACGACCGCTGTCATAGCATATGACCAACTTCGACCCAAAAGAAGGTTGTAGTCTAGAGGGGCATCAACCACTTCCACATCCAGACTAACGGTTTTACCTTCAACCCCTATAGGCAATTCTTGTAGAATACCAATTGGTCTCGCATGTGGATTGAAAGCAGACCTTTGAAGTACACCCTTGGCGGGCGGCTTAATCACTAAGTCTGGGTTAGGTTTTTCGATCTGTAGTGGATCGGAACCAGGAGCTGAGGTTGATGGGTTAGAGTGAGAAGATTCTGCTTCCTTACCATCAACAGGAACCTTACTACCATAATCTTGCGATCGAGTCGCAATCCTCACATGAGACATCATCAAAATGGGTTCTTCACTGGCATTCGAAGAAGAACCTATCATCTTATTCTCCTGCTCTGGAAATGGATTCTTTAACACAGCAGGAGTGGGAGAACCTTTGACTATTTTCACAACCTCGGCCCGATGAGGGCAATCTCTCGTAAAATGATCCTCTTCACAAATAAGACAAGGATATCGAGGTTTGCGTTTTTCATCATTGGTTTCCAACTTTTCAGTTTTCTCCTTTGGAGCCTTGTCTGCTTTAGCCTTCTTCTTTCCTTTCTTCTTTCCACCGTTTTTTGATTTGGCCGTAGATGACTCTACAGCGTGAATGTCAGCGGTGAGTTCAGGAGAAGACTCTCCTGTCGGAGAATCAGGCAAAGTGATAATTGGAGTAGATGAAGCCTTGGAAGACTTCTTCTTGCTCTTCGTAGTCACGATACCAATCATACCATCAGCGGCATGAGATCCCGAAGGAGCAGCAGCGATTTGATTCGACTTTGGAAGATCCGGAATCTTCTCGTGTAACGTACCCGACTGAGTGTAAACTAAGTCAAGGTATTACGCTTGAGCAATGACTTGCTCCTCAGTAACTACTCCGGCCTTAGCTACATCTTCAGTAATCTTCGGTAATAATGATTTAACAAACCATTCAGCTAAGATTTGGTCCGGGATAAAAACTTTCACTAACCTCCTACGACGTCTCCACTCATGGATGTGATCAGAAATGTACGTGGACGTCGATTGTTTTAGCGAAGTTAATAACTCCGTGCCGTTATCGTATCTGACCGGCAACTGAAAGTGAGTTAAGAACGAGGTAGCTAACTGGCTAAAGTTGTAAAAAGAGGCCTGTGGCAACTCAATGTACCACTTGGCCGCGAGACCAATGAGTGTACGTTGAAAAAGACGTAAGCGGATGGAATCATCTGAGATAGAATTCGAAGCACACCAGAGGTGGTAAGTCATCACATGATTGGACGGATCCTCTCCAGACTTACCTTCGAACTTGGGTATATCGCTGGGCAACTTATTTGGCATTGGCGGCCAGAACTGAAGATATTGAATTGGATCGTTCGTTAGGCGCGTCAAGTCGGGTAAATCCAAAGTTGCAATAAACGGTAACTGCCGGTTAGGATCTCTAAAACTCTGGGTCACAATACCAGCCCCAGGAGGAGGATATCCAGGATAACTAGGAACAGGAGTCGCATTTGGGATATTATATCCTCCTGGAAAACCAGGATTAACCGGACCGTACTGGGGTTGTTGAGGTTGTTGATAAGTGTACCCAGGATACGGTTGATACTGGTAAACCGGTTGTTGGACAGCTTGCCCATGTTGGTACTGTCCCTGGTACGGAGGTTGAACAAATTGAGGTTGAGTAGTGACAACCGTACTTATACCAGGCTGACCTACAGGCATCTGGACCGTGGTTTGAATCGTAGATCCAGACAACGGTAAAGATGTCTGAGGTGTGGTAACAGGGACAGTAGAAACTGGAGCCGTCGATACTCCAGAAGTAAGTATGGTAGATGTAGCGGTAGTTGCAGCAGCCGTTTGAGATGGAGTACTAGGTGCAATTGACGGCTGAGTAACTACCGAAGCTACAGAAGTTTGAACATTTGGCTGGACAGGTTGCGGTTGCTGGGTTGGACCAGAAACTACGGGTTGTCCAGCTTGAGGAACCATCTGTACACTTGGCTGCAACACCTGTTGACCCTGTGATGGATCCCACACTAACATTCCAGGGTACTGACCCGTAACAGGTTGAGGATACTGAGATCCATAACCAGATTGAGGGTAGGATTGATAATTGTAAGGTGCAGTTCCCATACTTGGAACATATGACTGACCTTGAGGCGGTTGATAACCTTGACTTGAGTATTGACCTTGAGGTTGATAACCTTGAGGTAAATACTGATATTGGGGTTGACCTTGACCTTGAGGTTGGTACCCTTGAGGTTGATAACCTTGGGGTTGATACCCTTGAGGTTGCCATCCTTGGGGTTGCCATCCTTGAGGTTGATATTGATACTGAGGTTGACCTTGGGGTACATATTGAGGCTGAGGTTGACCTTGAGGCAAGTATTGCACCATAGGTACATACTGACTTTGAGGTTGCCCCCCAGACACGATTTGTGTACCTTGAGGTTGCCCCCCAGGTGTTAACTGCGGTTGCCCCCCAGGCGGTAATTGGCCACCTTGAGGTTGGGAAACGAGAACTGAACCTGACATCATGTAAATGTCTCCTACACCCAATGGTATATTACCACTGTTTCCAGCAAATAACCCATGATCAACGGGTTGAGGAGATGCCCCCGCAAAGGTACCAGAAAGTGACTGATACCCAGTGGGAACAGAAGGACCGCCGTGTAAAAAAGATTCAGGACTTTGAGTAAACACGGACGACTGACCAGACATATTTACAGGAGTATAAGTACCTCCAGGTGGAAAAGGAGTACGAGGTGTAGAAAAACCTACTGAGTTGTCTAAAAAATTGGTTAACGCAAGGTACCAAGAAGTACTTCTAGGCGGACTGTAAAAGATGGATTCACGCTCCCTTAGATCAATAGTAATTTGACCTTCAAGGTGAGAGACACCTATATCTTCTTCTGGAGCAAGTTCTTCTATAGCAATCAAACCAGAAGGTAGATTTTCGGTGATAATTCTTTCTATTCTCGGTGAATCAGGGACACTAGAAGTTGGAGTAACAGGTTCGGAAATTTCAGGTTCTTCGCTTGTTTCACTGGCAGATGAAAAACTACCAGCAAGCTCGGAAACTGTAACAGTTTCGGGATTGTAACCTGTTTCTAAACTTTGGTAATCTAGATGGACTACCAAGGAAGATTCTCCTTCTTCAGGTGAACCTACTCTACTGTCACTAGGAGGAGTTACAAGGACCTTTAACCCTTCGTACTGACCTGGAATGTCTTCAGGAGATTCACCCCGCGATTTACGGAGTTTTCTTAACAAATCTATTCCGGTAACAATCTCAGGAGACTTGCCCCGAAGTTGACGGGACTGTCTCGGTAATTCCGCCACAATTAAAGATTTTTAACTACAACACACGAAAACAAAGTAAAAATTTCAAATCAAACCACCTAAAGTCTTCTAAAGAAGCAAACAAATTTGAAGCACACGCCTAAATAATCTAGAGCGTCAAACCAAACACAAACAGTAGTCTTCCGGACCAAAAGCGCTAGTTGGTGATTAGGCCCAACCTCGCAGGATTCAGTACAGAAATGGCGGGTGGAACAGTTACCCCGGCAACCTGCTTAATGAATAGACCAGCACAAGTTCCTCCACTTTAACCGTCTCGAAGTGAAGTGAACCCCCCAGAAAATCCAAGTGAGTATAACCGACTTCTGCTCCAGGTACAGTGGGACCTTCCCTCCACCGTCACCTCGGTAGAACCCTAAAGATTATGGTCACTAAAGTTACCAATCACAACAATTACACCTGGGGGAACAGTCTAAACTCCGACAGCACGCAAGGGCAGAGTAACAAGCTCAATCCCCTTACCGGCTCCTTGACAATAATCCAAGGTTTACCGATAAGTGACCCCTGGCTCCTCGACAATGGTTAATCCGAGGTTTACCGTTTGTAATACGTACTGTCTGGCGTCGTTCCCAACGAGGGGGGAATGATCCCCTCACTGGTTCGGACACGAGCTCGTGCTTCTCCTTTAAGAGGAGCTTTCCCAGAGTGCAACTGAAACAATTGGATTTATTCTACTCAAGATAAACTATCTGTTTGGTTTTGTAGTCTTGGAGAGTTAAGTACTCACCTACTCCAAGACCCTAGCCTAAGCTATGTTGGTGTTTCAGAGCCCTAGAAAAATAAAAATTACTAGATTGATTTTAATTTAAGCGTTACTTTTAAGGTTGTTTCTTAAGTCAAAAGGTGATGGAAGTGAAACCAGTGGTGTGTTGACTCGACTCGAAACCACTACAAAATGCACCTAGGATGATTTACCCACTACTTTACTTTTTCGATGAATTGCTTAACTAAAAAGTTGAGAGAATGCAATCTTTATAAAAGCAACTTCTTAATTGAAGACAATCAAAGAAACAATTCGTTTGTCTTTTCCAAGCATAAAAACATGACCGCTCTTTACATGCACGAAAAAACTCTTTTTCTCTTTCAAAAACAAAAAGCTACTTGAAACAAGACTTTTAAAGAAGATGTTTTTGTATTTTTCTTTTAATAAAGCAAATAAATCTAAGGTAACAAAAATCAATCTTAACCACTATTAAAATCTACGAAAATTCACTCATAAGCAAACTAAAAGGTAAATTTACTCTAAGCAATCTTAACGAGGCCAAAACCAACAATGATTATTCTAAGGTGTTTTACTTGATCACAATCAAATCAAGGACTAGCTTATTGCAGAACCAAAAACTAGCCAAAACAAAACTCTAATCTTTTTGTTCTTTTGTAAAATGGAAATCAACACTTTATAAACAAGTAATTCGAAATTTGACCCAAAACAACTTAAATGGCAAGCTGCTCACACAAGGAGACTTTACGACAGGCCCGACTTCTAAGAAGGCTGACAAACCAGAGAGATCTAAGGCTGGACAACTTTCTACCGTCAAAGTCACTACAGGACCTATCCAAAAATCAAACCCTAGGCCTAAACTTCGTTGAAATCCACTAAAACACTCAAAGCTCACAAAACAAGTTCAGGTGAAAATTTTTGACAGGGTACTAAAGGATCTGGGCAGAAAACACTAAGAAAAATCAAAATCTAAAATCAATTAAAGCAAAAAATGGAATTTTCCTAAATTTTTACAGGAAGACGCAGGCAACCCGTTAGAACAGGCGCGGGCCCGCTCTGTGCAAACGGCAACAGCGCGTCCAAAGACGCACTGTGCAGTACTCAGAGAGTGCGTCCTTCTGGAAAAGTTAAGAAAAACCAAATCTAACTAAATCTAAAGCTAAGCCACCCAAATACTAATTCTCACAGTCAAAAACCAGAAAATAAAAATGATTTTCTCAGAGCAAAGTTCACACAAAGGAAAAGACTTTCTCATTAATGGATTCCCCAGTATGGTCGCCAATTTGTCGTGGCGGAAAAAGTCGTTTGTGCGGACACAACTGACCTCCCTAGGAGTCTAAACTCTCTAGCGACAAACAAGACAAAATGGAGTGATCTTTCTCTAAATATACCTTTTAAAACATGAAAACTACAAGTGTTTAGGCTCACCTTATTCCAAAACGTTGTTGTTGTAGTCCGTCCTTGCCGATCCGGATGAGCTCCTCCTTCACATCAATTCCTGCAACCACAAACAATCAAACAATTACCAAGCACTTGCATTTCATATAATAAAACATATATTCAACATGCAGACCAAGGAACACATGAAATAACTCATTAACACAAGCTATTGAGAAAAATAAACCAGTTTGTATTAATAACGAAACAAAGAAACTCTTACAACCTGGCCTTGGTGTTGTGCAAGTTCCTCCCAGGGTCCATCAAGGGTTTTCCTCTACTTTGACAAAGCTCACCCACTTCCAAGTAGAATCAAGCAAAGACAATCTCTCCTCACAAGGTTCTAAATGGGAGTCCTAATTCCTGCAGCATTTACCCAAAGAAAATGTATAGCTCCAACCTCTCCTCCCTCTGGCTCAATGCCTTTATTTATAGTGCTGTAAAGAGGTTATTCAGGTCCACCATCAATGGGATAATCCCCCTCTTTGGGTGGGATAGCTCCCTTATTGATGGGATAAGTTCCTCCTTAATAGGGATACATGAACCAACTGGAGGCGCATCCATTTCATCAAACCGACCTCTAGAAAGTTCTAGAAGTAACCACAAGTAACTTTTTTAAGATGAAACTTGCGCATTTTGCCTTTTACAGAAGGACGCACCTGTCCCTTAACATACAGAGCGTCCAAGGACGCAGTCTTTGTGAACATTGTGAGCGTCCCCGCAGGTAAGGCTTGAGAGAACCTGCGTCCCCAGAGATAAACACATTTTTTACAAGACTTTCTCTCTTTTTTGAGTTTGAGATGGATAGCAGAGGCATAAGACTTGCCTAAGAGGGTAGCATGACTATTGATTGAGCCATACTAACTGTAAGTAGTCATGGTGACATTTTTTAGTGTAACACCTCTCTCCCCCTTCCTATTTGTAATCCTCATGGAAGGGCTCAGCAGGCTCATTTTCAAAGAAAAAGAGGAAAGGAAGCTTAATGGCCTACACCCTTTCCCCTCCATACCTGTCACAACGCACCAGCAGTTTGTCGATGATGCAATGCTACATGGCTCTCCAACCATCAAAGAAGCTATGGCCTTCAAAAACATTCTTCATCTCTTTAGCAAAGCTTCAAGCATGGAGATAAACCATGCCAAATCGACTATCTTCTTCTTTAACACTCATCCCGCCATCCAGAACCATCTCTCTAGCATTCTTGGCTTCCGAAAAGGCTCTCTCCCTTCTAAGTACCTGGGAACCCCTCTCACTACTAAGCCTTGGAAAAAAACTCACTGGGAAAACATCTTAGCGAAACTGGAGAAAAAATGAAAGCATTGGACTCACAGGGCTCTTAACTTCGCTGGGAGACATGTCCTCACCAAAGCTGTACTGCAGGCCATACCGCAATATTTGCTATCCATCATGCCGGCCCCCAGTGGTATCATGCAGAAGATTAGAAACATCCAAAGATCCTTTCTATGGAGTGGCAATGCGGAAAAAAGAAAATGGGCACTGGTAGCCTGAAGCAAGCGATGTACCTCGAAAGCAGCAGGTGGTTTAAGCTTAGTTGACCCCCACACCATCAATATGACATGTGGAGCCAAGTTGTGGTGGCGCTGGCTGAAGGAAATAAACCTACCTTGGGTCAGACACTGGAAGGAGAAATACACTCCTAACTACAACAATCAGGACCTAATCAGGATACGTGAAACACCGGAGGGTTCTCCAATATGGAACTTAGCTAGAAGAAACCGCAGCTTAATTCAGGACCACAGCTTCTGGGAGATCCGAAACGGGGAAATGGCCCTCTTCTGGGAAGATGCATGGCAGCAGCTCCCAAAGCTAGAACAACCAGAGCTAGAAGAGTTCAAAACAGAATGCCAGAACAGGGGAAAGTTTACAGTCCACCACTACTGGAACCCTAACAGCCGCGACCAGGAATAGAGAGAATGGGCTATCCAGGATGTTGAGAACCAAATTGAAGAAAACGACAACACAAAGGACCTCCTAAAATGCATAAACAATTGCACTATCAGAAAGACCACAGAAAACGAAATCCTGAGATGGGGTATGAAAGGAAGCGGGAACTTCACTCTCAAAGAGGCCAGAGAACAGCTAGAACTCTTGGAGCAAATGGAGGCGATACAATGGAGCAGCAAGGTTTGGGACGCCATATTCTGGCCTAAAATAAAAACCTTTTTATGGCTCCTCATGAGCAGAAAAACTCTCACATGGGAGAACCTGCGCAGAAAGGGTTTTGAAGGCCCCTCCATATGCCCTATGTGAAAACAAGCAGAATAAACCATGAACCACCTTTTCAATTCCTGTGAATGGGCCGATCACCTATGGCAAGGGATGGAAACTATATTGCAGCAAACAAACGGAGACAGGGAATCCATTCAAAATATTATCATGAATTGGCCTAGCAAGTACTCCAACAACACAAGAATCAACAACATATGGAAAATTCTACCAGGCTTCATAACTTGAACCTTATGGAAAGAAAGAAATCGCAGAATCTTTCAAGATGAGCACAAAAATATAGAGTACCTGCATAGCACCTTAATCCAAAACATGCGCCAATTAATCCTGGTAAAATGCAAGGCAGACCCTGATAATCATCCTTCGGCCGAGGACCAGCGAATTCTGAATGCCTTCAACCTGCTCAACGCACAACAACTGGGATCCATTAGGCAGCAGCAAAACCTAAACACAGAGCCGAGGGGCTGGAGGCGACCGCTGGAAGGGTTTTTAAAACTAAACTTTGACGGTGCCTCGAGAGGCAATCCCGGCCAAGCAGGTATTGGAGGAATCATCCGAAACCATGAAGGAGAAATACTTTACATATACAGCAAAGCTCTTGGGGAAGGCACAAATAATGAAATGGAATTCGCAGCACTGGAAAAAGGGCTAAGAATCCTCCAAATTAATCAAACAAGCAAAGCAGTAATTGAGGGAGACTCCGAGGTGGCCATTAATGTGGCCAGGAAAATCCATGGAGGAACGCCAGCCAACAGAGTCACAAAACACTGGCGATTGTCCAAGGTCACAGACAACATTGCCAAGCTGATAGGAGCAATGAAAGGCCTCATCTTTCAGGCGGTAAGGCGAAATGCCAATGCGGTTGCTGACCACTTGGCAAATCATGGGATTGAACACCCCAACGAAATATGGGACAGCTGTTGGCAGCAGGTTGACAACCAGCAATTAAAGAGCAAATGCATCCAACTCTCACGATTAGATATGGTGACGGCAGAGGAGTCCGACCGGAGGGTCGAATAGCCCAATGCCATAATTGCATGAACAGGCTGACTAGGCGCGTACCATTAATTTCCGGCAGGATGCGAAGGACACACAGGATGAGGGCAACCATGACAGAAGTAGGTGACAAAGATTTGTGCAGGGCCACAATCTGTGGTGATATGAGCCGCTGAAACATTATAAGGAATAGGGACACTTGGCACAATTTGGAGCAAGCAAGGCGCGGTGACCGTAGACAGGTTCAATTATCCCACAACCCAACTAAAACTCCATCATGCAGCAATTATGGTGATCTGACGTGCAAGTTTCACAAAGTTAATCGATCACACACCGGAAACCTCCCTGAATTTTGTTATTTAACCACTCTCAATTGCCCAACGATAAACATTGTCTCAGTGTGCAGCAAAACCATTCTTCCTCACTCTGCAAACATCGCTCGGGATACAGCTAGGCAAGACAGTAACACCATGGCTGGGGAGACTAGCTGCAACAAATCCGCCAACAATGATCTGCAACAGGCAAGAGAGATGTTTGAGAGGCGAACCTCGCAACAGAACAAGCGCAAAATCATTGATTTAGAAGCCACTGTCCAGGATGAGGAAAGTAAGCTCTCTGATCAGCAAATCGGGAAAGAAGTCGACTGGCTCCAGGACCCGAGAATTCCCAGCACTCGGGCCACTCAGTTCGTAAGAACTCAAGTGGAAAGTTGGCGAATGAAGACCCTCCTCGCCAAAGCTATGGATGTCCAAGGTGAACACGCAGAACAGCTGCGTAAGCTCAAGTAATTTGCCAAAACTATGTCGCATGACCACATGGCAGTGGTGGAAAGCAGCGAATTTAAATTGAGCGTGATCCACCAACAAGTCGATACCATGGATAAGAAACTCTCTGTGCTGATCAAGCTTCTGAAACAAACCATTGGGTAAGACAACAAGCCCTCCGACATGCAGAAGAGTGAACCATCAGGAGACCAGCAGGGCAACTCATCCAAGCCTGGGCAGATCTACATGTCAAGACCCAACCCGGTCCTGGAAATGTTCAAGCGCCTCTGACTCTGCAGTCCACCAGGCCTCCCCTGCTTTCCTCCTCTCAGCGGGTTATTATGTCTTTGGTCCAGGTTTCCTCTGTCTTTGTCTGTTGTTCACTCTTGCTAATAGCCGCCCTACGTGGTGGGCATGTTCTTAGTTTACTGTTATCTAGTCTTTTCCAGTCATCAGTCAATCTAGTCTCTTCTGGTATCATGGGGCAAGGCCTGCAGCTTAATGGCCAATAATCTGCTTCTGCAGAAATTTTGTACCATATTTTGTTTTTGTTAATATCAAAGCTTACTTACAAAAAAATACTCTTTGTCATCCATCACCATACTTATCTCTAAAGACCTCCCATATTCCATGTGACCTATAATATCATCCTACCTATGACATCATCTTCCATAACTCCATTAAATAAATCAAATGGTTAAATAATTGTTCCATAAGAAGTCTTGTTGTTGCATAAGAAGCAATAGTTAGAATGAATGTCTTGATGTTGTTACACAAGAAAGGGCACAACCAATACACCAACAATTTCCTCATAACTACATGTTTTTATACACTAAACATATATTTCAACAACAATTATAGCAACAACCTCAATTTGTTTTCTAGTGTAGCATGAGGGCATGCTAATTTTCCAGTTTAGAGCTGCTATGCATGATGGTTGTTTCCTCCATTTTCCCTCATTTAAGGAATACAATTTCATTTTTATTTAGTGCAAAAATTGATTTGTGCATATATTTAAAACCATGAACTATATTCTCGTGATTTTCGAACAATAAGAAGGTATCATTAAAATGAACAAACCCACAAAATTTCAAGCTAAACTAGTTTGTAAAATTTTAGAAATCAAGCATTGGCACTTACAACCATTTTGCTTATATCTTGAGATCCGTGCATCAGATGGATTTGATTTTTGGAGTGAAGAAGCATTAATATAACAGAAATTTTCTTGCAAAATTTTAGTAAAACCTAGTTTGTATTTTTTGAGAAAACAGTTACTGAAGTTTGTTGTTATTTGTATAATATTTTGCTGCAACTTCATATACACATTGTTGCAAGTCTATGAGAAAATTGTTAAAGATTAATCAACATTTTTAGAATAGAATAACTATTATTTTGAAGAGGATTTTGGGGAAGAAGTCTTATGTTCTATTAATATCATGAGTTGTGCAAATTGTTTTGGTTATTGCATTATAGCTTGGTTGATGCAAAAGTATGAGTTGCATGAGGACATGCAACATGTTCAATTGGGGGAGATGTTTAGCCACTAATTTGACATTATCATTATCAATTCTTAATATTTAATTCATACATTTTTACTGATCTTTTAACATTTCATTTATCATAATTTCTAGTATAATGCCATTTCATACTTCTTTATACTCTTGTTGTTAAGTAATGCCCATCTTCCTTGATTTTTAATATATTAAAGATTATTATGCATGATTTTTCCAATGATGGCTTGTGAAGAGAGTTTTTATAACAACACTCATGGTTTCAAGCTCTAATTTCTCATCTCGATTGTGAATCCAAGCTCCAACTCATGTTCAAACATTCCAACTCATAAATTCATTGGATAAAAAGTGATAGTTTTGTGTTGGATTTTGCATGTAAATGAAGATGAATCTCAAAATTTTGTGACATGGGTTTTGTGTAGAATGGCCCAGTTTAGTTTTGTGGGGAGAAATTTTCCAAAGTTTGAGAGATACAAATGGTTATGTGAAGATGATTTTACCCAATTTACTGTTGCAACTAGTTGGCAATTTCCCCAAATGCACAAACAACTTCCACCTTATTTCATCTAATTGATGATGGAGATATCATTCAGATCCAACATTGTTTATTGATCTATTAACAAAAAATTAGCTGAATTATTTGAGATCTTATCTTGTTTAATTATAAAGAAAATTATTTTTAATCTACTTATAGATCAGGCATTCTCATTTAGAAGAGTTAGTTGTGATTTGTCCTTTGCTCTTTGTGCATTTAAATACACTCAGATAACAAAGATGGATGATGAATAATTATTGAACTTGAGATAGAGCTTAGAACTGTGTTCAAATTGTGCATGATTTTAATCTTTTAATGAAAGGAGTTATTAATTGAATTCCATATTTGTCTATTCATAATCTAATCTCAGTTTTTCTTAAGGTAGAATGACTCATGGGTAGTTAGACCCACTCCCCTAGATGAGATTTTGTCTTGAATATGTAAATCATATCCATTTGATGTGTGTTGTATTTATATAGACTACATGCGTTTACTTTTTCATTTGTTGTTCCTTGATTTGAATAAACGATTTTTACTTTGAGTTATGATGATATGTGATAACTCTAATGACAATACAACTTGTTGTGTCTCTTTCATAATTGTTGCTCTTTGGATATATGATTTTTGTTCCTTCGAATTCATGTTATTCTTCCTTGAAATAATAATTCTTGTTAATATTTAATGGTTTCTGACTTATTTTTGCAATAATTAATGGTATCAAATTAACAAAGTAGAGTTGAATATTTTTGTGTTGTTTCTTAATCAAGTTCATAGGTTGTGTTTTCATTTAAAAATAGCATTATTGATTATCCTTTAATTTCATATGTTTATTAGATTCTGATTTTTGTACATTTTATTTAACCAGATGTGGAGCATACTTTCTGTTCTTGTTTTATATTTTCATTATGTAATTATTATTTACTATGAGTATACTTGATTCCATAGTTAAAAAATGATTTAGACAAGTATATTGCTTTGGGAAGGTGCATAAATTAGAAATCAAATGTGATTAGTAGAATGTCATAAGAAACCTCATATAGAACTAGTATTAGCTTCTAGTGGTTGCTTGCATTTGTTTGTCCAATTTCCTTGAAATAAAAAGATGCTCCTCGGGTTGATGATTAATGTCTAGGTGATTAGTTTTATTTATTTATTTATTAAACAAATAATTTCTCCAACACCTGCGTCACATGACAACCACTAATGCAAATTGGATGGTTGCAAAAGTAAAAAAACTATATTCTTCTAGTCCTCTTGCCACAACTTCATTATTTCTTTGAAACAAAATTTGACATTATGTAGAATCAGACACTGCTAGAAATTTGCTTAATAATCTCACAAAAATCAATCTTTACACCACATATAAAAAATATTTAGTTATTTATTTTCCTTTATTTTGTACATAGTTTCAAGGAAATTATCATTGATTCCTTTATCATTGAATTCTTTCTCTAGGCTACTGATTTTCTATGAGTGTTATTAAAACCAACTAGTTCAACTAGTTTATAAGGGTACTGGTTCAAATAAAAATATAAACAAAAAATATTCAATCTCATATTGGATGAGGAAATAAGTAAAAGTAGGAATTCTCCTTTATCTTTCATTTTAAATCCTTTCACTTAAATTTTTAACATTACAATTAATTATTTCAAGATGTTTCAACCCCTAAGGGGTAGCTCAATGAACAATGATTGTGTAAATGAAGTATTATGTGTGAGGAGATCTGATGTTCAAATCCCCCTGATTCACCTTTGCATGTGGAAGGGACATACATATGTGCCTAGAATTTATAGTGGTAGCGGTTGAAATCTACCCTGTGTCATGCAAGTATGAGACTAATCTTGTTGTCGATTCCTCTCTCTCTCTCTCTCTCTCTCTCTCTCTCTCTCTCTCTCTCTCTCTCTATATATATATATATATATATATATATATATATATATATATACAAGATGTTTAGGATGTTTCAAAGTGGTTCCAACCTTATTGGACAATTGGAAAAAATAAAACTAGAAATCACATTCAAAATTTAGTGGACTTAAGAGAGATATCAAGATTGACAAAATTGCAATATTTCTACTAGATTCTATCATGTATGAATGTATAGAGATAATAAACAACACCAAGCCGTCTATGTACCTCAATGTTAGTGGCATTGATTATTGAAATCCTCTGTCACGACCGTAGTAAGAATGTTTAAACAAAATCACAAAGTAATCACATTAATATTTTTCTACCTTATTTTGGTGCTTAGAGGGTGATACTAACCAACCTAGATCCATCTTATCTCCAGATATATCAAGCACCGAGAGGGTTCAAATCTCTCAAGGTACAAACCTCTTTTTTGAGCGCAAAACTTAGGAAAGGTTTACACCTCAAGAAATTTGATCCCTCTCAAAGCTTGATAGTTCCAGAGTTAAGATGGATCTAGATAGTTTAATTGTTAATAATTAATAATTAAAATAATCAATTTTATTTTTTAGTTTTATTTTTATTTTTATGTAACTTATATATATATATATATATATATATATATATATATATATATATATATATATATATATATATATATATATATAGATAGATAATTTAACCAAGTCAAAATGTCTAGATAACATAACATAATAGGACATTGCAACATCTCTTCCATATTCGGTTGGCGAGTGTCTTGGATAAAATTAAATTAAAAACAAATACATAAAATATTTTTATTGTGAAATGAGAGATGGTTTTTGTAAGTATTAAAGTTTTTATGTGCTTATTAATTAAATTTAAATATCCTTAAATTTATAACGTAAAATGGGTCTTATAGCTACTATTTATATATTTCTTAAATTATAGCTACTACTTATATATTTTAATGTGATATGTATATTATGATTTTCTTTCATTTAAAAATTTATTCGTAATTTTATTAATAAAAACAAAATCAAAATATAACAATCTGACTTTTATTATTTTTATTACTTTTAACATTTTACGATGCAATACAACATGTCCTCCATACTGAGCTCTATATTAATTTTAAACTTTTATTATTATTTAATTGAGATGACATGTAAAAATGTTGACAAACTTTATTACATTACACCAACACATCTCCCCTATACTAGTTTGTAGAGTGCCTCTCAGCGTAATGATGAGGATCCCAATACAAGCAATGATTTTCAATAGTATGCAACTATTTATTGTATCATGTTTTTTTTCTTTTTTCTTTTTTTTTCCTCTTTTGTTATTATTTTTAATATATAGGCCTTTTAGAGCCTCTTTCTTTATGTATTTTGGTTTAGATAAAATTGCATGCAATGTTATTTTAGTTATATGAACCCTTGCTATATACATGATAAACTTTATGTATTTTTGTTTAATGGTTTGGATTAAAAAGGATCTCTATGTCTGCTTGGATTCACTCCCTCCTTGAAGATTCTAATCCTTCCAGTAGACATTGTTTTATATAAATGTCGGCCATTCAATCTACCTTTTCTTAGAACCTCTCCTCTACTCCAAGTCCTTTGAGATCATTCTCCAAATGTTGCAAATACTTGGGCTTTCTTCATTAGTGAAATGCAAGGAAACCCATCCCTTGAAAGTGTAGGGGGAACCTTTCATCTCATTAAGGTTTTTATCATATATATATATATATATATATATATATATGTGGATGGATATTGGATCTACTACAAATAATTTCAGTGAACTAATTGGATTAAAACTCTTGCTCCAAATTCCTAAAGGCAAAGGAATATCAAATTCTCATATTTATGGGGATTAAAACTCTTGCTCCAAAACCACAAAGGAAAAGAATATTGGATTTGCATATTTATGCGGATTAAAACTCTTGCTCCAAATACCCAAAGGCAAAGAAATATTGGCTTTGCATATTTATTGTGATTCTCTTCTAACTATCATCTAGATGAGTAAGGTCTTATCTATGCAAAATTACTCTCTCTTACCATTATTTCAAGACATCAAAAGATCTACCAACTTTATCACATATATGTTTCTCACGTGTATACAAAGAGCATAACCAAGATGAACATAGACTCTCAAAGGACAGAGTGGAACTAGATAGAAAAACATAGAAATCTGTGAAGGTTCCCTTGGATATCTTCACCCTTATTGGCTCCAAATCTTACTAGATTATTTTTTGTGAAAATGTGGATTTCATATTCCATAATTTTAGTTTTCTTAATGCAACTAAATAGTTGGCACCGAATCTTGCTGAATTATTTTTTGCTATTAAAAACAGTAACCTCGCATGAAAATGTATGGAGTTAGAAAAATTTACTGAATTTACCCACGGATAACTATTCAAATTCACGAGTAACTATCCAAATTACTATTCCAAATTCCTCATTAACCATCAGATAGAATCCTCATCATTACATAGAGTAACTTTAGTAAATGAATATTAAGTTACATAACCATTAACAACCACTATTGTGACATATTAACATAAAATTTATGATGTAACCTTGCATCAATTCCATGATTCTTTTAACTCATTTTGTTAATCAAATTCTTGATAATATAAACATCACATCATGCAAGGAATCAACATCATAACAATGGCACTACACGCAACATGTTGTCGCTACAATTAAACACCCTTTGCTCACAATTGAATTTTGGAGCCTACTAGGGATCTTACAATCTGTCCCTCTATGGCTACTCCATGGTTATGTGATTTTTTTCGAAGCGTTCAAGTATTCTTCCATTTTCAAACTGTCAAGTCACTTGCACCCACATTCACAGTCTTCGATGATTTCATGAGAACATTTCCTTTACGCAAACTTTAATAGGCATAGCACAAATCATGTTCAAATCGTGTCAAAAATCAGTGCATGATTTTATTGACAATCCCTCTCACTTTTTTGCGTTTGTGGCTCTATTTGGGTGAGTTTTCTCAACTATCGACTTCTGTGCATTTTCCGATTTCATGAGTGTCGTTTTCTCATTTATGGTTGTCACTTTTTCTTGTTTTTACTTTCATAAGTGGCATTTTCATGTCGTCTTCACTTTGGAATGTGTTTATTTCAAGGTCGTTCTCATTTTGTAAGTGTCGTCTTATGTTTTCCTCATGACATAGGTGTCACTTCTGTGATTTTCACTCCTGTATGGGTTACACCTTTGCACAGGAACAAAGTTAGTTTTGGTGCACTCTTTTACATTATATGATCTTACATATCATCAAAATAGGCTTTAAACACATGGTTATAACTTAGCGCACCATTTGGTAACAATCATCATAGTTGTCGTAACTTGTGTTCTAAGTGTCGTAATGTCTCATTTCAACTATCACACTTGGACATAAGTGTTGTTTTGTTTTCATTTCGAGGTGTGATTGTGATTCATGATTCTTGTGTATTCTTCTCGCTTGTATTGATGATTTTATGTGTGTGATCCAAGATTGAGTCATATCTAGATGCGTTTTCCCTCTTTTACTCTACTGATCCCACACTTACCCATTTTAGAACCCTTCTTGGTCATTTATCCGAATGCAAGCTATAAATCCTTTATCCCTATCATAAATTGTAGATACCAACCTATCCATAGGCATCAATGATGAAATCCTACTCCCAAATATTGGTGCAACAAGTCCCTCTCAAGATTACCCAAAACCTATTGCACATTATGGTCCTCCCAAGGGTAGTAACTTTATCCTTCTTTTTCATACTGAATCACTTCCCCAAGTTTTGGTCACCCCTATTGACCAGGTGCTCAAAATTATGCTCAAAAATCAAAGTTATCAGAATGGTTTGGAACCTAACAAACTGTGTAGTGCTTGTCATCCTGAATCTAGCGCAACTCGTTTTGTGCAAAACATACACAATATGATCCCGTAAACATGTTTTGTTCATTTTCCCAAACAAACAAATTTGGTGCAGGAGCTGACAGTGATGTTGACTGGGCATACATACATCCCAGTCATAAAAAAAGAATATTCCTTTGAACATTTTGTGGAATATCCTCAAAATATTCCTTGCAGGTGGCAAATTGGAAGGTGACAAGTGTCAAATTTCATTGGTCTGCGTGTTTTGGGTTTGAACCAATAAGGAGGTGACACGTGGCCAAGCCAGAGGCCGCCACGTGTCCTCCTAATGGTCAATCAAAATTTTATTGGAAAGACAAGTTTGAAGGCCGAGCTCGGCCTCGTGACCTCCCACACAATAGACCAAGGGACTAAACACTCCGCCTACACATTGTTTCTTAACTAGCATATTGCAGGTGGGTCGGAGATTAAAAAATCGACCCCAGAGAAAAGCCAGGGTGAGATGCAATAATCGCAATTGCACATCCAAACAGGGAAAGGTTATAGAATCGACCCCGATAAGATCAAGTTGTGACTGCGATATTGCAATCACATATTGCACAATGCAAGTTCCGTTATATGAATTACCATAGTTACGTCGATTGTGATATATCTTGGATGTGATACAGATTATACTACAATTGATAGTTCTGTCGGGTTCGCTGCTTATCACAATCTTACATCACCCATGACACATTCACAAACCATAAAGCTTGCCAATTTTCACCAATTTTGATTTGCGATGGAGCTATCAGGACTGTCACCTTAACCGTCAAACCTAACTACCTTGCATGTGACCACTTGGCCTTAACCACGAAATAGGCAGGGAATTTGGCGGGACCGCCAATTTCGGTGGAACTGCCAGAATTAATTGCAGATAATGAATTTAACTAGCAATTAGCCAGATTTGGAGGAGGAAATTGTGGAAAGACTAGCAGAAGTCATAACTAAGGTAGTTTTCAACAAAATGAGGAGAAGAAAGAGGTTGGGGTACCATTTTTTAGTATTATGGACTCATTGGAGTAGGTTGTAGAAGCATTTGAGCATTGTAAACACATATTTTTACACTTTTGAGCAAAATAAGGAGGCTCAAGCCATTGGAAAATGGACCAAGGAGATGTAGCCCAGGAGGGGTGAAATCATTTATCATGTTCCTGTTGTAATGTGTTTTTGATGTTGTTATGTACATGTTTATGCTATTGTTTAGTCTCTTATTTATGTTAAATTTCTCATAAAATTAACATTAAAAATCATCATTTCACTTGCAAAAATTCATGAATCCCTAAGCACAATGAAAGCATTTTGTTTCTAATATGAGGATGATCTTAGCACAACAATCTAATATTCTAAATAAGAACATTTTGCTATCAGAGCTCTATGTTTTATATGTGGAAGAAGGATTTAACTGTTTGCAAGTTTATGTCATGATTACAAGGTTAAAACTCAAAAGAGGAGAAGGGAAGCTGGTTGGAAACCCTGAATTTGGGTCAAGGAGAAGGAGAGAAAGGTTGCCACTATTATGAAACCAGCTCACAAAAAGATAGAAAAGATAGATCAACGCCTTAGAATTCAACCTCTTCGAGGGGACAACCTCCTTTACATTACACAAATGAACAACTCTTGGATGATTCAAATGACAAAACCTCCTTTCTATATATAGGAGTCTAAGGGGTCACAATATAACCAAGGCGACCTAACAATAATAATATAAAGACACAACAATAACAATAAGGGATACAACAACAATTGTAATGGGGGAATCACTAGTGTTATAGGGACCTAACCTGCCCCTCTCCTTAAAAAAAATGTTGTCCTCAATGCTTGAGTAGTTCTGGATGCTTCTGTATAAAATTCTCATCCTCCCATGTGGAATCTTCAACGGGTAATTTCTTCCACTTGATGAGATACTCTGAAATTGATCGATTTCGTAGCTATCAAGTTCTTGTTTCTTTGACTGCTTCAGGTTCCAATGTGATTTTTCCTTCCTCGTCAAGTTTTGGAAATATTGTTTGAACTGGAAGCTTGTCACCTATAACCTTCTTTAAGCATGAAACATGGAAAACTAGGTGCACTCGGGAAGATGGAGGAAGCTCCAATTTGTATGCCATAGTACCTATCTTTTACAACACCTTGTATGGACCATAATACTTTGGTGATAATTTATTATCCTTCTTAGCTTGCTTGAGGGACATTTGTTTATATGGTTGTAGCCGTAGGAATACCTAATCATCTACATCAAAACTTCTTTTGTTGCGATGTTGATTGTCTTGCTGGTTCATTCTATTTTGTGCCAAGGTGAGGTTATCCTCTAAGAGTTGGAGAACTTGTTGCCGATGCTCGATGTGATCTTCCACTACTTGAACCTTAGAATTTCTCTTAAATATGATGTGGTGGATGGTGGATGATATCCATAAAGTGCCATAAACGGGGTCATTTTTATTGCAGTATGGAAGGAAGTGTTATACCACCATTTAGCTAGAGGCAACCATTTGACCCATTGTGTCTATTTATCAGATACAAAGAAACACAGAAATCCTTCCAAACATTTGTTTACTATCTCAGTTTTCCTATCAGATTGAGGATGATAAGATGAGCTATGAGCTAACTGAGTACCAAGACAAGAAAATAATTCTATCCAAAAATTTCCAGTGAAAATGGGATCTCTGTCACTTACAATAATCTTTGGGTTTCCATGCAGCTTTTGAATTGTTTCCATAAATGTAGTAGAAACTATACTCACTTTAAATGGATGAGATAATGCGCAAAAGTGTGCATACTTGGTAAGTTTTTCAACTACCATCATGATAACACTATTTCCTTTGGACTTGGGTAACCCTATGATAAAATCCATTGAAACCTCCTCCCAACGTTGGCTTGGAATGGATAAAGGTTGTAATAGTCTTAATTGTTTCAACTTTATTTTGTTGGAAAACCAAACATTCCGCCACAATATTTTGAATATCCGATTTAAGGCCATCCCAAAAAAAAAATCCTTCTTAACATTGTGGTAGGTTTTTAGAAATATTGAGTGCCCTCCTAAGGGAGAGGTGTGAAATTCCGTTAGAATATTTTGTTTAAGTTGGGAATTCTTTCATAGGTATGACCAATCCTTGTACCATAACGAATCATTTTTCTAGCTAAATGTATCAGATGTACTAGGATCTTGTTGTACCTTTTGAATGAGTGCCCACACTTCCTCGTCATTCTTCCATTCATCCCTTGCTTTGTTTATCCAATCTGGTTGGATAATAGAAATGGTGCAAAGAAATTCTTCCACATCCTCATCCTTTCTTGAGAGTGCATCTGCCACAACATTTTGCTTCCCTTTTTTGTAGATGATTTCAAAGTCATAATCCAATATCTTTGTGGCCCATTTTTGTTGCTCTTCTGAAGATAATCTTTGTTCTAAAAAGTATTTAAGACTATCACAATCTATTTTTACATTGAAGTGTCTTCCCATTAGGCAGGGTCATCATTTCTTAAGTGCATGTAGTGTTGCCAACATTTCCTTCTCATAAATAGCTTTATGTAAATACTTTCCTTTGATTGGATGACTTTCAAAAGAAATGAGTCTTTCTTCTTGCATTAAAACAACACCAATTCCATTTCCTGAGGCATCACATTCCACAATAAAGGTTTTTGTGAAGTCCAGTGTAGCTAAGACTGGTGCTTGGCACATTACCTCTTTAAGATGTTCAAAGGCCTTCGTTGCTTCTGGAGTCCATGAAAATGCATCTTTCTTCAATAATGTTGTTAGAGGTGCTGCTATTCTCGCATAATTCTTAACAAACTTGCGATAATACCCTGTCAACCTGAGAAATCCTTGTAGATGCTTTATGGATGTGGGAATTTTCCATTCCTTAATGGTTTTAATTTTGGTAGGGTCTACCTTAACACCTTCATGAGATACAATATGACCCAGATATTCCACCTCTTGTACTCCAAAGAAACATTTGGAGATTTTTGCATATAATTGTTTCTCCTCCAATAGTTTGAGCACCATGTCAACATGTTGGACATGATACTTCCAAGACTTGTTGTAGATTAGTATATCATCAAAAAGTACTAACACAAATTTTCTAAGGAAGGGTTTGAAAATGGAATTCATCAAACGTTGAAATGTAGAAGGTGTATTAGTAAGGCAAAAAGGCATGACCAAAAATTCATAATGATCCTCATGAGTTCTAAATGTTTTTTTTGAAATGTCTTCAGTCTTCATTTGGATTTGATGATATCCTGAACGAAGATCCAAATTGGTGAAGCAAATTGATCCATGCAATTCATCCAATAATTCATCAATGACAGGAATGGGAAATTTATCTTTAATAGTGAGCTTGTTGAGCTCCCTATAATCTGGACATCTGAACCATGAGCCATCCTTCTTGTGAACCAATACTACTGGAGCAGAGAAAGAACTTTGACTAGGTTGAATTAGACCAGCCTCTAGAATTTCTGCAACCATGCGTTCAATTTCACTCTTTTGGACATAGAGATATTTGTAAGGCATGATTTTTGGAGGAACACTTCTTGGAATCAAATTAATAGCATGATCATGATCATGAATAAGTTGGAGGCCTTTGGGAGTATCAAATACCTTGGAATGATTGTCCAAGACTTTTTGGAGATCTGGAGAAATGGATGATTTCAATGTGGGAACCTCTAGTGAACATAATTGTGCAATTATGCCTCATTGTTCTTTCTTTAGAAGCTTTTTCATTCCATTAGAGTTGATTATCTTTCCCAGTTTCCCTGCAATACCCCTTAATTCAAATTCCTTTCCTTCTAAATATAATTTCATGAAAAGTTCTTGAAAATTAAAAGCTATTGTACCCAAGGATTGTAGCCATTGGACTCCTAGTACAACATCAGCACCACCCATTGGAATGGAAAGCATTGGGCTATTCAATACATATTCTCCCATGGATAGCTTGTTATTATGGCACTTTCCTGAGCAATTTATGGTTCCTCCACTTGCAACCATCACTTGACACTCAAGTGTTGGATATAGGAATAAATTCAATTCCTTGGCTATCTTACAATGAATAAAACTATGGGTACTTCCTGAATCAATCAACACTATTACCTTTTTCTTCTTGATATGCCCTTCTATCTTGATAGTTTGAGGAGTGGTAATTCCAGCCAATGCATTACAATATATGTTCGGATTCATTTCTTCTTTTTCTAGGGCTGTTAAATTTAGGTATGTTCTATGCTAGAGCAATTTATTTAAATTTTCACAGTTAGCAATCACATCAGCATTAAATTAAACTGCAGATAGAACATAAATATAAATCACAGAAGACAAGCCAAGACAAGAGGACACAAGATGTGGCTCCAGCCAGGGACAAACCCCACAATGTGGGGAAACCCTTGATCAATTCTTCTTTTATGCTCTTCAAAGTTCAGTAGATAAAGTGAGAGAGATAGTACATTTACAATAGAAGTTCATATTTTACTTTTGATATCGCATGAGATCAGTTGAAGACATATTGCTTCAATTGATTATCTAAGGTGACTCCTTCACCTACCATAATGATGCCTCTTGTTCATTTGTTGCACATTACCATGTGACACTTTGCTGTATTTTCACATGTGTTGAACCTGATGACTGAGCTGCTCTCATCTTCATGTTGCTCATCATGCTACATCTTCCATGGTATTATTCATCATCAAGCTGCCCATGCTCATGATCTCATTTATCATCATGTTGTCCATGCTCATATCATCACACATCATTATGCTGCTCATGCTCATGATCTCATTCATCATTATGTTGCCCATGATCATATCATCATATGCTGTTCATGTTCATGATCTCATTCATCATTATGATGCCCATGATCATATCATCATGCATCATTATGTTACTCATGCTCATGTCATCGATGCCATCATAGTTGCATCATTGTTGCACCTTTACTGAGATCATTCTTGTTGTACATTTGAAGTTGTTACTGCTTTTTCATCCATCTGAGATCATACCTTCATTCATGGCATCCGAGATATTCTCCTTTGATCGGGATCTCAGAGAAGGGTTTATTATCAACAAGGCTGCAACTTACTGCCCATTTGAAGTCTTGTCTATTTGTGATTGAGCAGGAGAATGTCTGAGGCAAGTCTCATTTGACTGCGTATAAAGGCTTGTCTCCATGACGGCGTAGAAGGTGACTTCCTGACAGCGTAGGAAGGTATCTCTATTACAGTGTGTCCTATTATAGCATGTAAATATTTTCTCTATTACTGTGTATACATATTGCCATAGCTATGTTGTATCTCCATATATATATATATATATATATATATATATATATATATATATATATATATATATATATATATATATATATATATATAGATATATATATATATCTTGTTGCGTTGTTTTCCTACATACAAGAGATTCCCAATCATGAATCTCAAACTCCTTGAATTGTTCCAGACCTGTGGACCTGCGGCATGAGGGGAATGGTTCTCTTATAATATTTTCCTTTAGTACATCTTAGACATGTACCTTCATGCTCCTTTTGAATTTAGGCATCCCTATCACCATCTAACTCACAGAGCTCTGGTGTTGTGTCAATGGACATGGTTCCCAGTGGACTTCCTGCAGCTTGATACAACCCTGAACTCAAAAACATCTTTGAAAAATCTATTTGCAAGCACGTACCTTTCTATCTATGAGTGCCACCATGTAACCTTTGACTTCCATTGCTGACATGGACACCAGGTTCTTCTTGCGATCAGGTACATAAAAGAGATTATGTAAATGAATCGAGTTACCCTTATTCAATTTTAGGGGCAACATTCCCTACACCATTTCCAGGATAGGTGATATCAGCTCCAAGTATAATTCCATGATTATCTATCCAATGAAGTGCCTTGGGTTCCTTGCTTTCTTTGAAGAGTCGACCATTTATCCTTGATGAACTATATTACCAGTCATTCCCTTGACCCTAGAATGATTTGTTTATTTTCATCAAGAGAAGTGTCTCTGCCATTTAGACACTCCTTTGCATAATGGTCGAACTTATTGTACCCAAGGCAGCTATCTTTCCTTCCACCCTTAGATCCAAATTTCCCAATGAAGTGATCTTTAGGTAGGCCATCAGAACCTTCCGCTGCGCCATTCTAATAATATTATCTGCTTCGACTTCACCAAGGGTGAATTTGAAAAGGGATGAGGAACCCATTGATCCTTTTATCTTGTCCCAACTATCTTTGGTGATTGCTCTTTCCCTTTTTCTTGGGCATTGTCTTCACCTCAGCTCTGATACCATGTTAAATTTAGGTATGTTCTATGCTAGAGAAATTTATTTAAATTTTCACAGTTAGCAATCACATCAGCATTAAAGTAAACTGCAGATAGAACATAAATATAAATCGCATAAGACAAGCCAAGACAAGAGGACACAAGATGTGGCGCCAACCAGGGAAAAACCCCACAATGTGGGGAAACCCTTGATCAATTATTCTTTTATGCTCTTCAAAGTTCAGCAGAGAAAGTGAGAGAGATAGTACATTTACAATAGAAGTCCATATTTGTCTCTTGATATCGTATGAGATTAGTTGATGACATATTTCTTCAACTAATTCTCTAAGGTGACTCCTTCACCTATCATAATGTTGCATCTCATTCATTTGCTACACATTACCATGTGACACCTTGTTGTACTGTCACATGTGTTGAACCTGATGACTGAGCTACTCTCATATTCATGCTGCTCATCATGATGCATCTTACGTGGTATTATTCATCGTCAAGCTACCCATGCTCATATCATCATGCATCATTATGCTGCTCATGCTTATGATCTCATTCATCATTATGCTGCTCATGCTCATATCATCATGCATCATTATGCTGCTCATGCTCATGATCTCATTCATCATTATGCTGCCCATGCTCATATCGTCATGCATCATTATGCTGCTCATGCTCATGTCATCGATGTCATCATAGTTACATCATTATTGCACCTTTACTAAGATCATGCTTGTTGTACCTTTGAAGTTGTTACTACTTTTTCATCCATCCGAGATGACATCCAAGATCATACCTTCATTCATGGCATCCGAGATCTACTCCTTTAATTGAGATCTCAGAGAAGGGTTTATTGTCAACAAGACTGTAGCTTACTGTCCATTTGAAGTCTTGTCTATCTATGATTGAGTAGGAGAATGTCCGAGGCAAGTCTCATTTGACTGCGTATAAAGGCTTGTCTCCATGACAACGTAGAAGGTGACTTCCTGACAACGTAGGAAGGTATATCTATTACAGCGTGTCCTATTACAGTGTGTAAATATCTCCTCTATTGTTGTGTATACATATTTCCATAGCTGCGTTGTATCTCCATATATATATTGTCATTACCTACGAATATATATATATATATATATATATATATATATTGCTATATTGTTTGCCTGCGTATATATATATATATATATATATATATGCTTGCTGCGTTGTTTGCCTATATATATATATATATTGCCATCGCCTATATATATATATATATATATATATATATATATATATCTTGTTGCGTTGTTTACCTGTGTATATAAGTATATATATATATATATATATATATATATATATATATATATATATATATATATATATATATATATATATATATATATATATATTGTTGCGTTGTATCATAGCCTGCATATATATAGCTATTGCTGCGTTGTATCATTTATTATGGACAGCGTATAGAGCCTTCTCCTCTACAGAATTTAGGGCTGGCTGTAGTTTAGGGCTGCGTAAACCTTCACACCTTGGTAGCTGCAGGTTTCTTATTAATAGCGGCTAGATCTCCTTGATATTATATTGACTGCGACATCTTCCATGTGTTATGGCTGCAGCTTCTTCCATGTGTTATGACTGCGGCTCTTAATGAATGTCACTACATGTAAGGAGTCTCTCTTCCCTTCATATAAGTGACTTCTAGATCAGTGTATGAGAACAGCGTATAAGGTCTCCTCATGATCAGTATAAGTTTGCGATGGATTAGGGCATCATCTTGCAGCTAGAGATCCTTTTAGGCTAGCGTATTTTTTGTTCTCTCCTTCTCCAAAAACCAAAGACGTGGAAAGGAGATCACCACAAGAATACATGTTCCAAATGACTTCAAGTCCTCATCAATTTATACTAAAACGTGGATGATGAATAGACACATATATTGGGCTTCTGAACCTACTCAAGTTGCTAGTCGGCTTGATAATAATTCCATAATCAAAATAAATTCATATCTCCATAAATACTTATCGAAATCAGATGATCTTTAGATCAATCCTACACCTATTGATGAGAGGGATCCAATAAAAATATGAGCTTCCATAAATAAGCTGACCCACATGGAGTTTGGCCCTAGTTTCCAATTTTAACAAGGGATTTTTCCTAGTGTGTATCCTCTTATTTTGACATTTCTTGTTCCTTTTCTTCCTCCTCTTCACAATCTATGTAAAATAATTTCTTCTTAACACACTTATGACCTTTAGTGTATTTTCTATCACAACTGTAACAAAGCCTTTTTGCTCTTTTTTCTTCCAATTGTTTTGTTGTCAACCTTGTAGGTTGTGGGTGGCTAGGGGAAGCAACACTTCCATATTTATGATTGTGAGTGGTAGGCTTACTTGTTGCCATAATTTTGCTTTCCATTTTTCTTGCCAACCTGAATGTCTTCTCCAATGAATCTGGTTCCCAAAGGCAAACCTAATGTTGGATGTTATCTTTTAAATTCCCTATGAACACATCAATCCTATGCTCCTCTGGAATATATTTTACCCTTATATTCAATTTTTGGAAGTCCTCAATGTACTCCATCATTGAACCCTTTTGTTTGAGATTTATCAATTGGCTAAAAAAAGTGTTGCTTTTTGTATCCTCATAATGTGCTATCATTTCATCCGTAAAAATAGCCCAAGTGACAATTTTTTTATGAGAGCAAAGCCATCGATACCAAACAAACTGATTTGGTTCCAAAGATAAAGTTGCAATGCGTACCTTTTATGTGTTTTGCACATTATGGAGATCGAAAAATTGCTCCATCTATAGTATCCATGTTTCGGGATCCTTGCCATCAAACTTCCTCATATCGATCTTTGGAACATGGTGGTTCTTCAATCCAACATTAGAGTCTATGAAATCATGATTAACATTCATTTTGTTCTCATCATGAGTTTCCTTTACTACCCTTTCGCTATTAGTAAGCATTTCTTGTAGAAACATTGTCAAATATGTCTTCAAATCTTCCATTCCTTTCCTTAAATCATCCATCTTAGCTTCCACGCCATCCATCTTAGCTTTCCACACCATCCATCTTAGCTTCTATGTCTTTCTTTAAACCATCCATCTTATTTTTTGTTACTTTTTGTGCGAGTGAAATTTGTTGCACTTGGTCCCATAATTTTGATATATCATGTTGCATTTCTTCCTCTTATTCATGACTCATGCTAGAGCTTTCAGGTTGCTTACTAGGTGTTTCCATTTTCTTTCTTCGAGGCATCAATTACTGATAATAATGCTTCATTATGCCCTTTGAATCCCTTCAAACTAATTTTTCAAACCAAGCTTATGCAAAATTAAAAAAAAAATACACATCATTTTTCACTTTGTAGGAGCTCGATATTGAATGTGATGTATCTCTGTAAATTTGGATCTCTGAGGTCTAAAATTTCTTCCTATGGTAACCCTCTAAGTAATCTTTCTAACCCCCCAAGTCTGATCAATATTGGATTCTCCAATGAAGGGTTATGCCAAATCTCCCACGATGACCTAAGTATAGACTCATTCAGTAGAGCAAACTTGTACGATGTGTCACAGGTCACTATTTCAACCTTAGGCTCTAAAAATGATACCCATAAAAACTACAGCCCGTCATCTTTCTTTAACTTCTTACGAAAATTCAATCTGATGCTCAATGCGAATTTTATGAAAATTTTCCCAAGGTGACTTGTTTGGAATGTAATTCGAGGGTCTGCAAAAACCCTAACATCCTCAGATTATATCTCCAAAAATATAGCGAGACATGATCTGAAATTTGGTGCCGAGGTTTAGACCGATTTATTCTCAAATGTTTTTTTTTTTTTAGCTTCAGAAACTTTGTAGCAAAAGAGTTATATCGAAAATTCCACGATGACATGTTTTAGATGAAATTCTGGAGCTTGCAAAAACCCTAACTTCCTCAAATCATATCTCTAAAAATATAGCGAGACAAAATCTGAAATTCAGACCCGAGGTTTAGAGAGATTTAGTCTCAAATGATTTTTTTTTATCTTCTGAAACATCACAGAAAAAAGTTATAGAGAAAATTCCACGATGATCTGTTTGGAGCAGCGAAACCCTAAAATCCAAAGCTCTAATACCAAATGTTATGAAACCATCTCACAAAAAGATAGAAAAGATAGATCAACGCCTTATAATTCAGCCTCTTCGAGGCGGAAACCTCCTTTACATTACACAAATGAAAAATTCTTGGATGATTCAAATGACAAAACCTCCTTTCTATATATAGGAGTCTAAGGGGTCACAATATAACCAAGCCGACCTAATAATAATATAAAGGCACAAAAATAACAATAGAGGGATTCTATGGGGCACAGTAATAACAATATGGGGACAATAAGGGAACAACAATAACAATAAGGGATACAACAACAATAGTAATGGGGGAATCACTAGTATTATAGGGACCTAACAACCACAATCTCCAACACTAGTTCAACCTCGAGTTTCATTTGAGACTCCAGAGATCATGTCGCATGAAGAAGAACCTAGAAACATGACAGAAGACGAGAAGACCTTCAGAAATACTTTCTTTGATATGAAAGATATGGTGAAGGTCCTCTATGAAGAGGAATACTAGGTTGCAAGGGGAAAGTTCCAAACATCCCAAAGGAGATGGCTCTTTAGGAGGAGGTAATGGAAATGGAGACAAACCTCCACCATCTCCACCAAATTCTTCATCTTCTTCTTCACAAGCATCTTCACCCTCTTCCACTAACACAACCCTCACTCATACTCATCAACATACTTCGAAAGGAAATGGTAAATAACATTTTTTTAAACTTAATGTTAAATTTGAGTTGCCCATGTATAATGGTGAAGCGAATGCAGAGAAGCTTGATAATTGGATTCATCAGTTGGAGGTCTATTGCAGGGTTCAAAACCTTCAAGAGGATGACATAAAGATTCAATTAGCTTCCTTGAGAATAGAGGGTGCAACACTGGAATGGTGGGAATCAAAGACCCAAGAGGAGATTAAAAAACATGGTAAGATCTCAATTTATTGGAATGATTTCATTACTGCAATCAAAAGACAATTCTACCCTCTAGCTTATATGTAGAAAGCCATCATGAATTGGCAGAACTTTAGACAGCTTAAAGGTCAAAATGTGCAAGATTACAACCAAGAATTTAGAAAAAGGTCTTTGATGTTAGGTGTAGATTTGCAATCACAGGACACATTGTTGAAGTACACAGGGGGTTTACATAATTACCTTAGGAACACTATCTTAATGTTTAATCCCAATAATCTAGATGATGTGTGTGTGTAAGCCACTCATCTTGAGGCAAGAGGGAAAAACACCCCAAAATAAGGTAGTAAAAATCCATTGAAGAGTAAAGGAAAGGAAAAGGCTTTCAAAGGGAAGGCAAAGAAAAATGTGTTTATCAAAAAAGGAGAGAAAGTTACATGCAAACATTATTCTAGAGAGGGTCACAATGAAGCTCATTGTTGGAAGCTTCATCCCAAAATGAGACCAAAGAGAAACAACAACAAGGGAAAAAAACAACTGCAACCACTCAACAGGATTTGGGATCCAATTCAGGCGATGAAACTAAAATCACAGCCATGGGTTTAAAAGAAAAATAATCCATTTGTAGCACTAGTTCTTCAAACTCACAAAATGAAACTCCAAACGAAAAAAGGAGAATACAACTTTTTCACATAAGGGTGATCTCAAAACACAAAAATATTGATATGTTTTTTTTATAGTGTCTCTCAAGCCAATATTATCTATAAAAACATTGTTAAAATTTTAAACTTGGAAATCGTTCCACATCATAAACCATATCCACTTGGATGGGTGTGTGACAATGCGCAATTGCAGGTTACTAGAAAGTGTAAACTGAAATTCGCCATTACTTTAAATTTCATAGATGAAGTGGAGCTTGATGTTGTGTCATTAGATATCTGTTGCATAGTTTTGGGCAGCCCATACCTTTATGACAAAAAAACTATCTTCCATAGACATGAAAAAAATATCATTTATTCAAATATGGAGTAGAACATATTGTGAGAGATCATAGCAAGAAAATAAATCTTTCGCTTGTTAATGCAGGGAAGATGAAAAGATGAGTGAATTCGAGCAAGAATTTCTACTTCTAATGATCAAACCCAAGAATGATGTTGATAATGAAGCTTTTAAAGGTTGTGATTCAAATTTGAAATATGAATTGGCTGATGTAGTTAACCATGATGACGAGGTGTTTCAGAAAGAAAAAGGATTTCCTTCCAAGAGGAGAATCCAACATGAAATACCATTGCGGAAAAATAGCCTTCTTCCTAACATCGGCATGCACATGATCTTAAGAAAGGAAAGTGAAGAAATAACAAAACAAATCTAAGGATTTTTGAATAAAGGATCATTCGACCTTCTCCTTTATCATGTGGTGCACCTCTTGTTTTCATGCCCAAGAAGAATGGTAAGCATTTCATTGAATGGGATTTAAGAAGTGGTTTTCATCAAAGTAGAGTTGTTGAAGGAGACATATTGAAGACGACATTCAAAACCAAGCAAGGTTTGTTTGAATGCATTTTTATGCTTTTTGGTCTTTTCCATGCTCCTACTACTTTCATGCATATGAAACAAGATGTATTCCAACCATTTCTAGACATAATAGTCTACTTGGATGAAATTTTTCATTTTCAGAAAATTTCATTATGAACATGTCATGTATGAGAAAGAAATACTTTACATCTTATGTCAAGAAAATTTTTTATTGAAGATGTCAAAGTATATTTTGGATAAAACTTCTTTGATGTACTTGGGCCATGATATTGGAGAAGATGAGATGAAGTTAAACTTCTCCAAGATTGATGCCAATACGAATTGGTCAATGCTCAAGATAGTCATTTGGATAAGAGGTTTTTTGCAAGCAACCCAATGTTGGAGGAAATATTTTGTTAATTTTCTTCTATTGTAGCTCATTTGCATTCTTTGGCAATTGTGCAAAAGGTCTTCTAGTGGGGAGGAAAACAACAAGAGGCATTTGATGCTTTAAGACAAAAGATCAGATCAACCTTTATACTTGTTCTTCTAAACTTGAAAGATTCATTTGAGTCTCAAGTTGATGTATGTGATTATGCCATGGGTGCAGTGTTTATGCAATATGGTAAGCCCATTTCATTTCATTCAGAAATTTTGAATGGTGAAGTGTTTAAGTTACAGCGAAAAAGGGACTTCCATTGGATGGGTTTTCTTCTACTATTCCACTTGGTAAAAAGGTATAAGAAAGGTATAAGCGACAATTTTTTTGATGTACTTTCTAGGCATATAGTTTGTATAGCTTCTTTCCTCAAGAATTGTGTTGTTTTACATGAAAGTTATGTTCAAAAAAATTCATACTTTCAAGATGTATATTCAAGCTTGAGTCAAAGGAATCAAGTAGAGGAATTTGTTTACCATTTACATCATAATGTGTTGTATCATCTTGGTAAGAAGGATATTGCTACTGATAGTAACATGGACAAAGCCAAATATTTCATTGAACGACTCCAAATGGTACATCAAACAATGCAAGATTAGCTTGAAAAGGGCAAAGGCAAGTACAAAGCAAGGCATGACAAGCATCGTGTAGATCACAAGTTCCAAGCCAGTGATAAATGGATCAAGATTGGAAAGGTGAGGGTATTGTACTTGTTATCACTCAGAATTCTTCCCTAGAAGTTATCAAAAGAAGGAATAATCTGAGGTAACCACAAACCTAATCTTTTAGACTCAGGTTCTAGCCAACCTAAGCCCAGAGAGGGCTCTCTCTTTATAATTTAACTTTTTTTTGGGTGGGATTTTAGGCTAGTTCTTAGTGTTCATAATGATTTTGATTTTGATTGAAAGTTGGGTGGTGGAATTCTTGGAACATATGGGTAGAGATAGATTTTTAAAGCCATTGGGCTATGGAGTCAATCAAAGTATGGCTTAACTAGACCAGATCACTAAAGGGAGTGTTTACAGGGCAGGCTAGCAAAGCAAAAGGCAAATATTCAAGTTCAATGGATGAGATAGTCCTAACCAGGGTGAAAGGGCAATGAAGAATCCTTAGACTGGGATCAAGATGAAGAGTAGGAGGTGATCATGAGCAAAGGGAAACTAAGAATCCTAGACCATAGACTGAGGATAAACTACAGAAGTAAGGGAGCATTTAAGAATTCCCTAACTAAGATAGTTTAGCAGAAAACATAAAGAAGGTAAACAGTCAAGAGAGAGTGCATTAAAGAAAGTTCTGAAATATCATTCCTATTTTACCATTCAGATTTCATAGAAACACATATGATTATTAATAAACATAAGGAAAAACAATAATACACATGAAAGAATACTTATATGATTTTTTATTTACACAAGAATCCTGTAAAATTTCTGAACTTTATTCCATGATCCAACAAGCCAATTCAGTCTTGATACAATAGCACTTTAACTTGATAAGAAAATGTCTATAGTAATGTCTTTGAATCCACCCTAAATACTTCGAAAGGTGAAGTATTTATACAAAATATCTCATAACAATTTTGAGATTTAATTAAGGAAATAAAAATATCTTCAAGCATGAAGATAGAGATATATGGAAAACTACATCACGTTGTCCCTCTTATTGCAGTAGTGTGGGCTGTTGCAGTTGAACTTGAGCCCTTTTAGGCTGGCTGATATGTGTACGCTAGAATCATCTTCGTCTTTAGTCTTTAAATGATACTCTTTAACCTGTTACTCTTTGACACTGTTTACCTATTTCATCTGACTGCCATTCAGATTTACTGTGGTAACTTATAGCAAATCTGTCATTTTTTCCCACCATTCATCTTCAAGTAACATTACCTTGAGTATCTTTCTATATGTCTCATCTGCCTTAGTGTATTTGGCAAATTTTGGTTTGGTGACAAATAGATGTTTCACCTCATGCTCTAGGAAAAATAGATTTTCTAAAGTATCATATAATACTTTCCCTGTTGGCAATGCATTCAGACTCCTAAAGTGCTTGCCTGTTCCTTAGATAATTTCTTTAATCTGTCAACATAGTCCAATTGAGTCATAAGTTTGTCATCGATTACCATGGGACTGGGAAGGCCTTTATCTCTCAAATTTTGAAGCTTTGCCATGAATCTGTCAATGCCAACCTGAATGTTATGGCATTTTTTCTCTAGGTTAAGCATAAGGTTTCTTTTAGAAAGAACATTTTTTATTTTAATGATGGCTTATGTTCTGTCTTCCACACTAAGCTCATTTAGTTCATGCCTATTCTTGCTGTTCAAGAAATGGATGAGTTGATTAGCTTCCTCGGGCTGGTCTCCTAGGTCTTCCTTTACCTTTTGTATTGCTTCGGTGGCCACTTTCACGAATTCTATTTTTTCGAATATTACTTGACTTGATGACCAAATATCATTGACAGAGTTAATGATATTAGCCCAGAGCATCTCCTTAGTCTATCCTAGTGGCTTTTGCAAAGTTAAATCTTTTTGAAGGACCTTTATCTTCTCACCCATCCTTAGGGATTTATGTGCTTCTTCATTCTGTTGTATATGGGCAAGCTTGCAGTCAGTTTCTAGGCTTGCCACTTTCTCCTTGAGTCTCTTAAGCTCTGTTGCCTGGATGGACATTTCCTCCATGGCTTTCACTAACTCTATTGTCTTTTCTGTTGAGGTACCTGCAGTTGTAGACTCAGTTGTGACTCGCATTGTTGTAGCAGGTGGAGCTGTTGGTGCTAAAGAGGCTGCCAATATTGAAGGGACTGCAGTTGTTACTGTGGGAATGGCAGTTATAGTAGTAGTGGCCATTTCACTCTGTTTGGAATGAATCAATTTGTCCAATTATTTCTCTGTTCCTTTCAATTACCCATTTAGCTTTAGGACCAATTCCATAAGCTCTTATTGTCCTTTTTGTGTTTCCAAGACTTCTGTTGCTTGTGGATGATGCAATGGTGTAATCTTGAGTTTCTTCTTCAAAGTAGCTATGTCATCATTCTTTTTGTTGATCAGTTTTTATGTGGCCTTCATATCTTTGGGATCGTGTCCCAACTCAATGATTAAGTCCTCTAAGGACTTGATTCTGGTATCCTGGGCCTATGAGGAGGCCTTCTCTAATTGAAACTGTGTTGATATATTATTCAGCTAATTCTGTAACTAGTGGGTTGTAGTGGCTTTGCTTGTCAAAGTGGAATATACCATCTCCCCTTTTTGTTTCTGCAACTCAATCTAGTCAATAGGATGCATGTCCTTTGCTAGTACTTCAAAATCTATCTTCTGGAAGTCAGTTTCTAATCTTGGTTGTTGTGTGGTAGGTTCCATGAATGCCATTCACATTCTTCCTTCTTTCTCATCATAGGTTGACATAAGTCTGGGACTTTAGCCTCTCATTCCTGGCCTTGATGTCCTTGTACTTTTCTCTGAGATCCTGGTATTTGTCTGCTGGCATCCTAAATGAGGACACTTCCACAATTTGTTGTCATTCCAACATCTGAGTATGTGATGTGGAAGGTTCTTGTGTGCCTCCAGAGGGAGTAGCAGGCCTGCTTATTTCTTTCTCTGTACTGGTAGCCCTTACTGTTTCTTTTGTAAACTCATGTTCAAAGATAGGATTCAACCTTTGCCTTTTGAAATATGTTTGTGAAGTTGCTCTGACTAAAGGAGTGGCCTATTCCCTATTTCTTTTGAGGGTTTTCTCCTCATCTAAAGGAGTTTGCAAGTTAAGGGGTGTTACACAGTAATCTGTCACTGTCTTCCTACCAGTCTTCCTACTGTGTCATGGGTCCAAATCATCCATGCTCATGCTCTCTAATGTTGCCAAATGACCCACTTTTCCAAATTTTTGCTATCATTGCGACTGTTTTAAAAATAAACGCGCTAATGAGCGCTCCAAAACAGACCTAATGCGCTGCCAACGTGGAAGTACACGTGATTCCTGCGCTGGTCGAATTTCATGAGACAACGCGTCTGTTATTTATATTTGATCGCACTGACATGACTTTATTCGTTATTCAGCAGCGATGTCAGCGCTCCAGTGTAGTTATGCACCTGCGATGATCCAGTCTAGGCGAGTTTGTTCTAACAGTCGGCCTTCCAGATGACTCCAGACCTGGTTGTTGGCCTTGTAAATTTCTCCCTCCCTTCTCTGGCATGTTTGTTTCGTCATTTGAGCCACCTTCCTTGGAGATAAGCTCATCCTCCCACCATTCATGGAGACTCCTTCTCCTATTTAAGCCTCCACCATTGCCATGAGCTGCTAGTTTTGGAATTCATAGTGCTTGGAGTGTTGCTTCTAGTGTGTGAGCTTGATAGGTAGCTGGTGTGACAAGTGTGGGATTGCTAGAGAACTTAAGGAAGGTTGTGAAGTGTTTCTTTCTTGTGTAAACTTGTGTGAGAGAGAGCTTTTATCTTGGGAGATCTACCTTCAAGGGTGAATGCTTGAGAGGCTAGCTGGCTGGACCCTCTTGAGAAGGATTTGATGTCAGAACTACGGTTGTATTCTTCTTTGTTTATTAATAATAGATGACTATCATTATGGTTCCACTCTTATTGTCTTTATGATGGTATTTGAGTTATATCCTTTCTAACTGATATATAGTTACATCTGCTGGATTTTATGCTTGTGTTTGTGTCGTTCTTTGCATGTGCAGGTGTCTGTGCATGAGGATCGTGAGGATTGTGACCAGCCGGGACAAAGGAACGGGAGCATCAACTCTTCTACAAGTATTAGCGTTGGAATCCACGTAGGCCTTCATCATTAGTATTTTACTTGTAATTAGGAACCTGCGTGTTAGCATTGTTTGATTGTTGTTAAACCTTGTTTGGACTAGTAGGGATCGCCTCTGTCCGCAGAGGGGATTTACCTCCACAACAATTTTGCGACTCTGCTGGGGAGTTTTACCTTGTTGGTTGATTTGTAAACTTTAGACAGAGCCTGAAGCACGGCTAGATAGCCTTCGAAACGCTATTGCTCTACATTAGTGAAGTATATCAAAGCCACTTCAGTCCATCTCCGGTTTGGTTTATGAACTGAACAGCTTGGAGCTGGCTTTTGTCCTTTTGTGTTCATTTTTTCCTTGAGTTTGATTTTTTGCTCTCTTTTCAAAGTTTGGGGATTAGTTCTCTGTTTTTTGGTTTCCTGGTTCGGTCTGGGAAGTGCCTTGATTGTTTAAAGAGTGATTGCCTTGGTTTGGGAGTTTTTGGCTTGATTGTGGCTGTTTTTTAGCTTCATCGCGGTTTATAACAAAACAGTCGCACTGCCATCGCATAGCCTTTTCTGTGACTTCTTGATCATCGCGTTAATACACTGAACAATCGCGACGGCTCTGAAAATCGAACCATTGCGGGTAATTCGTGTACTTCCGCGCTGATATCGCTTTGTTGCTACGCGTGGTTTCTGATCAGTGCATTGTTGTTGTGTACCACCCGCGTTGATTCCTGTAGAATTGAACTTCTTCAATTCTGCCTCCTGAGCCTGTTGGTCTTGCTATCCCCTGCTGTTTGCACTTGGTTTATGACTTGATTTTCATTCTCTGAAGATTGAAACACTTCCTTGTGAGTCTTGTTGAGCGAATCTTACTTTTTGGGTCTTGTGACCTAGATTTGTCATTCCAATTTTGTCGGATCAGCTTTGCTTGGTTACTTGTTTACAAAAGTTCGTTTACTGCTTTCTTGTGGTTTTGTGAAACCTTCCTCTTTGCTTGCTTTTTCTTGGTTGTTTAGGTGATTGTTATTGAACCAGTCTTCACATTGTTTCGATTACTTCTCACTACCAGGACACGGATCACAGTTGTTTGGGGTCAACTAGTTCTTTTCACATTTGCTTGTTATTATTTCTCAAAAGTTTGTTTAATGCACTTTGCCATCAACAAAAAGAAAATCTCTTTTGCTTTGTATTAGTTAATGAGAACTAGAAGCTTTTCGTTTTGATTTATGATTAGTGATCTTAAAGAAAAGTTTGTGAATTTCCATTAGCTGCATTAGAGAAGTTGTTTGTTGTTTTGTGATCATTTCGTTTGTGTGAAAGCCTTCTAACTCTCTCATAATTAGCGTTCATCGAATGGAATGACATATTTTGGCATATAGTTTGCATTTAGGCATTTTTTGAGAGATTTCATACGGTAGGGCCTGAAAACCGAAACCTAATTCAAGATCAACCGTAAAATGAACTGAATGAACTTAAAAACGCATTGGAACATAATGCTCACTGTTTAGAGGTCTAGGCTAGAGACATGCTCCGGCGTCGTTAAACCTAGTCACTTTTGTTTCACTTAAGGTTGGGTGGTTCCTCCTTCCGTGACGCAACAAGTGGTCTAGCACGGATTTGAGCTCCCATGTACCATCGCGTATATGGGGAGACCCCACTAGGTTATCATCCTTTATCCATAGGAAGCCGTGTCTGCCGCCTTACAAGCCGTAACACACCGAACACAGCATTCAGGAAGATTGACTGCCGTACGAGAAGTCCTCGGTTTTCATACGACTGCCAAGGTGTATATGCAGTTTTACGGATTTGTTTGGTAAACCTTTTTGCCTAGTTCTCCAGAGTAGTCACTTCTGATCCTTTTCAGACTCCTTAAACGAAAAGGCTCATCTGAGCATTTGTCACTTCGGGCTCATTAAACATGAAAAGGTCAAGTTGTGTCCTTGTGTCTTAAAATTTATTCGGTCGCGATTAACATTACCTGGTTAGATCTTGTGTGCGTTAGTTTGAGTAGGGTCCTTTCTCGTTAGATTTCCTTAGGTTTTGTTTTGAAGTTTGTCATCCTGGCTGAATCATCGATCCCGTCTCCCGTTCCAAGTGATCAAGGGTCTCCGTCTTCTGTTGCTCCTGAGGTACCGGTTGTGAGTGATACTCTCCCTGTTATCCCGAGTATCCAACCGATTAACTCTCGTGCTCCGGACGATGAGGATTACGAAATTCATTGGAACCCCATTTGGGAGCCTGACGAGGACGATATTCCTTTTACCCCTCCTGGTGTTTCAACCCCAATGTCTACCTCTCACATGGATGAGACATCTCCTAGAGTGAGTGAGACACCTGTTTTGTCGAGTATCGAAACTCCTATCCCAGCCACTTCTCCGGTACCCTCACGCTATAAGTCATTGAGGGATAATGCGGGTACTAGGATCCCTGCTTCCAGTACCATGTGGGACCTCCGCATCACTCCCACTACGGGATCTTTTGTTTCACAAGTTCACAGTACACCCGTCACTTCAGTTCCAACGAATCTGACTGTTTGTGTAGCACATTCAACTTCGGTTATTAGTGCCGTTACGGCATCTTCAGCTGTGACTACCGGTGTTGGTCCGCCTCACGGCCAAGTGAGTAGTGGCCAACCAGCACATACACCCAAAGTTGTTCATCCTACACAAATTGCACCACCCTCTTCTCGTCCTGTTCCAGGAGGGGGGCCATATGATCAGTATATGCAAGCTGTCCAGGATTCGAACCAGGGAAAATTTTAACAACCCCCCCTAAATTTATAAATATAATAAATGGGCGAATCTCCATGGTATATAGGAAAAATGGGAGGCGATTTTATCAATAATATAATATGTATATGTAATTTTTTGGCGAATCTCTCACCAGGCATGGCAAATATTTTACTCAATTATGAAATCTTGTAATATCTTGGCGAGTCTTTCACTAAATAATAAAACTTTGTAAAGTCCTAGTGAATCTTAGCATAGGCTACATGCTGGTTTAATTCCCCCATTTAAATAGGTTACATTCTAGGTGAATACCATGGGTCAATACCATGTGCCATTTTGGTGAATACCATGGGTCAATACCATGTGCCATATTTATTTTTATTAATTCTAATATTAGGGTTAATAATGGTTTTTTGCATGGTATTAATAACAATCTAGTCCATGGTATTTGTCCCATAGTATTTTGGTCATAGGTTTCACCTAAATATAACCCATTTTTTGAGTGTTCGTAAATATAAGGTGACTTATGGAGTAAATATAAAAAAATGTTTTATTTGTTTACCATACCTCTCATTTATTTATATTTTTATTAATTTACCATACCTCTTTTACAAATATGGTATTTGGCCCATAGGATTCACTTAAATAAAACCTCTTTCTTGAGCCTTCATAAATAGAACGAGGGTTATGGACTAAATATAAAAAGAGGTTTTATTTATTTACGATACGTCTAGTTTATTTATATTTTTATTTATTTACCATACCTAAGTATAAAAAGACATTTTATTTATTTACCATACCTCCACTTTACTTATATTTTTATTTGTTTACACCCTTACATGTATATAAGGTGACTTATGGAGTAAATATAAAAAATGTTTTATTTATTTACCATACCTCTCATTTATTTATATTTTTATTAATTTACCATACCTCTTTTATAAATATGGTATTTGGCCCATATGATTCACTTAAATAAAACCTATTCTTGAAAATGGGCGAATGGATTCACTTAAATAAAACCTATTGTTGAAAATGGGCGAATGGAAGGTTGTAAGTCCTAATTTCAAGGGCTAAATTTACCTTTTTTACCCTCTCCCTTAAAATAAGGTGGGCTATTTGAGGTGATTTGTAAAAATGTACTATGATACAAAATATTCGCCCACTAAAAATTTAAAACCCCTTAATTTCGCCAAAGGGCGAACATTCGCCCCTAAAATTATCCTTGATTCGAACGCGCAAGGTCCATTTTATTACTACGATTCTATTGGTCAGTTTCTTTATCTTTCCAGACCCTTGCCTACTCAACCTATTGTTGAGGTCTCGGTACCACTATCCGTTGCTTAGGGCGTCACCACTTACCATGGGGGCCAAGCAATGCCTGCATAGCTTCAGGGACCGCCTAACCAAGGCCAGTTGTCTTACGTGCAAACCCCCCAAGGGCAGCAATATTACGGCCAGTCTTACCCAGGGCAACCTGGGGGCCCACAAGGACAACCCTATCAGGGACAACCTTCGGCCGTTGGTGGTCCATCTTTCACTTATCTGACTCAACCTTCTGGTAATCCAGGGCAACCTCGTATCCAACAAGGTTACCCGTCTGGACAACCAGGACAACCTTACATCCAACAAGGTCAACCTGGTGTCCAGCAAGGTTATCCCTCTGGACAAGCAGGACAAACTTATACTCAACAAGGAAAACTAGTAGTCTAGCAGGGGTACCCTTCTGGGCAGGGCGGTCAGCCTTACGTACAGCAGGGCCAACCCACTGCCCAGCCTAGTCATCCTTCTGGACAAGCTGGTCAACCTCAAGGTCAACCGGCCGTCCAGCCCGCTCAACCATCTGTTCCGCAAGGGCAACCCTCGGTTGCACAAGGACAACCTAATACCCAGCAAGCTCGTCCTTCTGGGCAAACGGGTCCGTCCCAAACCCAACCAGGACAACCTTCCGGCCAGATGGTCCAAGCTCAACCTGTTCAAGGACATCCTTCTGGTCCCCAGACTCAAATTGGTCTTCAGATGCAAGGTGGGTTGCAATCCCAACCCTCTTACCAAGCGCAGCCTGGTCACCAGGCTCAGTATGGAGCTCAGAAACCGTATGGTTACCAACAACCCCAGGGGCAAACTCAGTTAACCCCCTATCAAAATTATCAACAAATACAGGTCACCCCTTATCAGAATTATTAGCAACAGTATGTTGCGCCTGCAAGTCAAGTTGCTAATCCATGGGGTGCCAGGGGGCAGATCCAGAGTCAATTGTCTGCTTATGGACAGAACCCCTATGGACAGAATCCCTATGGGAAAAAACCCTTATGGGCCAAGCCCGTCCAGACAAAGTCCATGGGGGCAACCGCCACCTGGTTGGAACTCTGGTACTACCCCTTTTCCGTGGCCACAGATGTCCTTCAATCCTCAGTTACCTTTCTTAGCGACATTGGAACTGCCAAATGTGTCCAAATTGACTAATGATCCCATTCTTCATAATCCATATTGGCCACCAGTTCCAACCAAGATACCCGGTGATTGTCCGAAATTCGATGGCAAAGATGGCGAGGACCCTCAAGCCCATGTCATGACCTATCACCTTTGGTGCTCATCAAACTCGTGGCTTGATTATTCTATCCGGCTCCGCCTCTTCCAAAGGACTCTCACCGGCTCGGTCGCTAAGTGGTATATTGAGTTGAATCATGGATCCTTTCAATATTTCAAATCGTTGGCAATGGCATTCCTAACTCACTTTCAGTTGCCCATTCGGTATGAGACAGGGACGCATCTCCTTACATCTCTCAAACAGGACACGGCCACGCATATATCCGATCATATACATGAATGGAGACGGCGTCGTCGTTTGATCAAGTTCTGGATTCCTGATCAGCTCCTAACTGATTGGTTTACAACCTCCTTTTTCCCTGCGATCGCGCGAGACATTGCTATGGGAGCTTGTGTAACTGAAGAGCAAGCTATCGTGCGTGCTCAGTATCTCGACTTAGTTTATTCTCAGTCAGGTACTCTATATGATTATTTGCCAGACGCCCTGAGACCCGGAACATCCAAAGCTCCGCCAAAGCCATCTGTTGACGGTGTTATTGGCTCTGTAAACGCATCTTCAAAGAAATCATCCGTGAACCCTGGGAAGCAAAAACCGAATGCTCCTAGAGAAAACGCTTCTCATGGTCAATCTAATTCTGGAAACACTTCCGAGGTTAACGCCATCCAGTCCACCACTACAGATAAATCCTCGAAAGGAAAGAAGAAAGGGAAAGCCAAGAATAAATCTGAGCAGCCCAGACAGGACTCCCCTAAACCTCCACCCGAGGAAGGAGCCAAACATAAACCTATGTATCCTTGTCTTATCTGTGACGAGGATCACTATACCAAAGACTGCCCCAGGCGGTCCGAAGTTAGTCGATTGTTTAAAGGTGCTCCTGGGACTCCTACCGTGCTTAAAGAACCTTTCCCTTCACAGCAAACTCAAATGGTGGCAGATCCATCACAACCCTCTTCTTCATTTGGCTCTCAAGTATTTATGGCTGGGACGATTCTCGTCCACATCACTACTCGAGCAAAAGAATATCCGTCGCATGCCGAGAAAGAGCCTGAGGTCTCCTCCAGCGCTCCTCTGTCCAGTTCTGGTCCACTCCACATCGAGAGACCTAGCACTGAGACGCCTATCCGACCCCCTCCAAAAGGTGTACTCTGGAAGTCTTCTTACAACCCTAATGCTCGTGCTGCCCAGCACTACAGCATCGTTGAGGACTTAGCTCAGGCTCCGTCTGCTATGTCCGCTCTAGAAGTGCTCCAGAGCTGCCCCTCCCAGAGGAAGTCCTTGCTATCAGCCATCGGTGGCATAGACCCGGATGACTCGGACCTGATTTCTTTTGACCTCGAGGGCCATACGCCGAGACTGCCTCACCAAATCGCTTTCCTCATACAGGTCATTATCAACACTAAAATGATTCATCGTACAGTCATTGATGAAGGTGCTTCGACTTGCATCATGTCTGTTGCCTGTTGGAAAGCTATTGGTTCCCCGACGCTGAGCCAGTCTCCTACCACATTGGAAGCCTTTGACGGAAGAGAGTCCCGTCCTTATGGTATCCTCCAACGATTGCCCATCTCTTTGGAAGGGAAGACGGTCGAAGTGGAGGTCGAAGTTGTCGATGCTAATCTTACCTACAACCTCCTCCTCGGACGTAGTTGGACATACGCCATGCAAGCCGTGCCTTCCTCTCTTTTCCGTGTCATTTGTTTCCCTCATCAGGGGAAGATTGTCACCGTGGACCAGCTCTCCTTCTTCGCCTCCTCTTCCGAAGGTAACGTGCCTTTCGTGGAGCATACCTACAAATCATGTGAGAGTGTGGGAGCCGGACTCTTTAAAGATCCTGCCCTGATGGGTGTCTTTTCCCTCCCACCTCCTAATCTCACTCCTATTAACATGATTTCCATGCGCTCTGATCCGTGGGTCCTCCCTCCCGCTAATCAGATAGAATCTTGGGGAGATATGATGCCGTTGAGTCCTACCGAGCTCAACTACATCGAAATCGTTGCTGCATCGGCTCCCCCTCCCGAACCTGCTCCTCCGAGCAGCGTTCCCGAATCGTATGTTCATTCCCCTTGGCTTGGAGATGACGCTACTTCAGATCCATTAAAGGAAATATTTCCTTCCAATGAAGCCATTATAGAGACTATGTCTCTCGAGGAACCTCCTTGGTCTGATCATCACCACCGGTCCTCGTTTCTCCCTGCCCATCAGGAAATGATCGCCTGTCTCAAACGGTTTGCTTCTTGTATCCCATTTCAGCCCCTTCAAACACCTATTCAAGTTTATCAAGTGTCCTCTGAAGGAAATATGGGAAACATTACGCAGACCCAACCCATCGACATCTCTGCGAAACCAGGGATTGTCGAGTATATTCACATTGGAGTCACCTGTACTCCGGAGGAAATTCAGCTCTACACCGATCTTTTTCGCGAATTTCGTGATGTCTTCGCTTGGTCCTACGAAGAAATGCCCAACATTGACCCTAGCATAGTGGTGCATGAGATACCTACGTATCCGGGTGCTAAGCTCGTTCGTCAACGACTACACCCCGTGCACCCCCGAAAGGCTGCAGCCATTAAAGCATAAGTTGAAAAGCTTCTCAAGGCTAGTTTCATTTACCCCATTCCACTTACGGATTGGGTTTCTAATATTGTCCCTGTGAACAAAAAGCAGGGTACCATTCGAGTCTATGTTGATTACCGTGACATCAACCGTGCCTGTCCTAAGGATAACTTCCCCACACCCTTCATCGATTAGCTCATTGATGAGTATGCAAGGAGCGAAATCTATTCATTTATGGACGGTTTTTCTGGGTATAACCAGATCAATATTGCGCCCGCTGATCAGCATAAGACTGCTTTTATCTATCCTTGGGGCACTTTTGCTTACAAGAATCTCCCTTTCGGTTTGAAGAATGCCGGTGCTATCTTCCAACGTGCAATGTCCTATGCTTTTCATGACATCCATCACATTGTACAAACATATCTGGATGATCTACCAGCTCATTCAGTCAAACGTCAGGACCCCCCTTCCCATCTTCGTGAAATCTTTCTCCGCTGTCGACACTACCGTATCAAGCTCAATCCTCATAAATGTGTCTTCTGCGTTGAATCGGGCTGACTACTCGGGTTTATCGTCTCCCGAGAGGGCATCCATCTGGATCCCCTCAAAGTCGAAGCTATTCTGAATCTTCCTCCCCCTGCTTCTTTGCAGCAGTTGGAGAGCTTGCAGAGCAAACCAAATTTCCTAAGACGATTCGTTCCGAACTATGCTAAGGTGGCTAAAGGTTTTACATGGTTATTGAAGCGAGATACACCCTTTCATTGGGATGCTATTGCCCAGGAGTCTTTCGAGCATCTCAAGGGTCTCCTTGTTTCTGGTCCATTATTGCGACCTCCGAATTACCATCGCGATTATACTCTGTATCTGGTCGCCGCTGACACCACTATCGGCATGGTTCTCGTGCAATACGACGATGATGACACTGAACACGTCATATATTACCTCAGCCGCAACCTCTTAAACACGGAAACTCGATACGCTTACGTCGAGAAGTTGGCATTGGCTGTTGTTTGTGCCGTCCAACTTTTCCGGCATTATATCTTGTTGCGCACCACGACTGTTATTTCTGATTGCAACCCGATGATGTACATTTTTTCACGTCAGTTGCTGGGGGGAAAATACTCAAAGTGGATCGTTATCCTCCAAGAGTTTGACTTGGAATTCACTGCTGCCAAGTCTAAGAAGTCCCTGGTCTTTGCTGAGTTACTTTGCTCTTTGCCATCTCCTTCTGCACCCTCTCACTTAGAGGATCATATTCTGGACGAAACTCTTTTTCTGATCAGCACCCTCGATCCCTGGTACGGGGATATTATTGTATATTTGCATACGTCCTCTTTCCATCCCGCTGTATCCAAGGATGCTCAGCGACGGATCCGCTATCAATCTCAACCCTATCGTATTATCGGGGACACCCTGTACCGTCTCGGCGTTGACTCCGTCCTCCGCCGATGTCTAACTCTCGAGGAAGCTGAGAGAGTCCTGAATGACTGCCACTCTGGCGCCTGTGGTGGTCACATGTCCGGATATGCCACAGCTCAAAAAATCCTTCGCGCTGGTTATTTCTGGCCCTCCATTTTTAAGGATTTCATTCTTGCCGTCCATTCGTGTCATGCGTGCCAGATATACCAGTGGAAGATGCGTGCGCCACCAGCTCCACTGCACCCTGTTGTCACCGTTGGCCCTTTTGCAAAATGGGGCATTGATTATACGACCTATAAGCCTCGCTCGGCTGGGGGGCATGGGTTTATTATCGTTGCCGTCGATTACTTTACAAAATGGGCCGAGGCGATGCCCACATTAACGGAAGACGGTCACACAGCGGCGCAATTTTTGTTCAACCATGTTATTACGCGGTTCGGAGTTCCGCAGGCCATCGTCATGGATCACGGGAAGCATTTCCGTAATCACATGATGACCGAACTGACAACCCAACTAGGTTTACGACATGATAGTTCGACCCCGTACTATCCTCAGTCCAATGGCCAGGTTGAAGCCGTTAACAAGATTTTGGTTACAATGATTCAATGTACTATTGACATGCATAAGTCTAATTGGCAACTGATGTTGTTTCCCGCCTTGTGGGCCTACCGAACCTCTGTGAAGGATGCCACCGGTTTCACTCCATTTCAACTAGTTTACGGACTAGAGGCTACCCTTCCTATATAATGCGAAATCCCTTCGTTAAAAATAGTCGACGAGTTGCTTCCCAACACTACTCCGGTAGAGGAACAACTTCTTTACCTAGAACGGTTGGACGAGACCCGTCGCCTAGCTTCTCTAGCTATCAAAGCACAAAAGAAGAGAGTTAAAACTCACTTCGACCATACTATTCATCCTCGTTCCTTTGTTGAGGGAGATCTAGTCCTGCTATACGACCAAGCAAATGACGAGCTGGGGGCAGGCAAACTCGAGCCCATGTGGCTAATCCTTATATTGTAAAGAGAGTTTTGTAGAAGGGGGCATATGAGCTAGTTGACTACGAAGGTAATCCTCTTGATAAGCCCCGCAATGGGCTGTACTTGAAAAAGTACTATGCATGATTCCATGCACTTCGATTTATACATGCGTGTGTTTTAGCAAGTGTGTGTGTGTGTGTTTTCATGTTTTTGGCTTGGTGTGAAGGTGTGATTGCCCCTTATTGTGTTTTTGCTTCTTGTGCAGATGTCGGGTGCACCTTATGTTGGTTTCGCTGATGGTGCCTGCCGCAGCACTCGCAATTTGTCCTCTGCGGCGTGGGTGATCTACGATCCTCACGGTGAGTTGATAGATCTTCAAGGTGTGTGTTTAGGCTATACTACAAACAATGTCACTGAATATAGTGCTGTTATTGAATTATTAGCCGAGGAAATTAATCTCGATATCCGTACATTGGTTGTTAACCTGGACTCTCAACTTGTCGTCCATCAGCTCAATGGGAATTATTCCGTCAGAGACCGTCACATTTTAACGTTATATTTATGTGTTAAATTGTTGGAAAGGAATTTTGATTTTATCACATATTAGCATATTCCATGATGATTAAACACATTATCTGATGCATTGGCTAATCATGTATTAGATAGACATTTGCATAATTTATAATCAAAACATCATACAAGCAAGCACATAAAAGCACAATAATAAACCATAGGAATATGTACATATATATATATCGTGTGGCGCACCAAGGCGCTCAAAAATAAGTGTATATGTCTAGATAGGGCCTGTGTTCTCGGTACATCTGAGACACATGTCTCTAAAAAAAAAACCACCAGTAGGAAATAAAGACCTAGATATCTACTCTGGTGGGTTGTTCTCCCTATAATCCGCAGCCTCTCGTGCCACCCACCTCAAAAGGCGATGCATCCTAGGTTCTAATCCCACTGTATGGATCTGAGATGCTATGGGGACCTCCTCTATCCCCTGGTAATCGGGAATCCCTGACAGCAAGCCCTCGAGGTTCCGTATCACGGTCTCCATCGTATCGTCTCCCGGAGGAGCCAGAGCCAGAGCTCCAATGCCCTGTGCATCCCTCCGCGCCTCCAGGGCCAGGCCAAGGGGTCTCGTCGGTCCTACATCTGCATACCATAGCATTCATCGTTAAGACATGTACATGAAAAATCAAAAACATCACAAAAATGAAAAAAATCCAAAAATGAGATCAAGTGTCTTACCACCGTCATCCCACTACTCTCCAGTAGGCAGCGGCATGTTTGGGTCTCCACGGAAGTCTAGGCTAGCATACGGCCAGTCCTCCACAAAAATAGTCTGCCTCTCCAACCACTCTCGGAAGTATACTCCCCATGCCACTGGTCGACCGCCACCTCCTCGTGGCATGACATGGCCCCATCGTGTGGCCCTCGTCTCTCGAGGGCCTCTAGGTGGGTCCACGACCATATCCTACAGCTGCAATGCCGGTACCCACTCCAACATGAGCGGGACTAAAATCGACCCGTAGCCAAACTGCTTCGACTCACCATGACGGCAGTTGGTCAGCTATCTCTTCATACTAGTTGTTACTGTCGCTGCCCAGTTGAATATGGTAGGATTCAAGCATTCGAGAGCCAATCGAAGATGGACCTTCGAGGCCTTGTGATTGGCCAAAGAGCTCGCTGCCCGAGTCACCATGAAGAGTATAGTTCGAAGGATGATGTCCTCCACCGTAGGAATTGCTACCTTCCCGCTCCGCGTCTTGCGTGCCTGTGGGCACACCTGGGCCATCAGCATGTCCAGAGTATCACCACCGGGTCGCTGCCCCTCCAGAATAGGCATCTCACCTCGATGTGATAGCCCGATCAAAAAATAGATATCTGTGTAGTCAAACTCGATGTCTCGGCCTCGGATCACAAACTTCCCATCAGTGGGATTCCAGGCTCTGATCAGGAATTCAAGAAGGTCAGTTGTGCTCGCAGGCGCGGAGTTAGGAAGAATTTAAACAACCCGCACACCCGCAATGCATTTCGGCACCCAACATCGGCAAATGCCGCTATGTCCTTGTTATCATGAGCTCGCTCCTACCAAACGAACGCCATTTTACCCTGCATGATCAGAAAAATTCATTAGGGCCCTGTCCATAAAGTTTCATACATTCAATTTGTCAAAAAAACATGTTGCGCGACGTCAGCGTGACTGTTTTTAAAATAGTCGCGCTGATCATGGCGCCCTTTGATATTTTTTCTGGGTCAGCATGGAAGTACATCACTCTTCCGCGCTGATTCGGGAGTGGTAAGTGGAAGTTTTTTCGATCAGCGCGGACCCGATAAGGAAATCCGCGTTGACCGAGAGTGGAATGAGTTTCAAAAAATCCGCCCAAACCGCCACTTCCCACCGTTAAAATGCAGCTAAAACACTTCAAAATGGAGCGTAAGGGAAGATGAACCTGCCTGGAACAGATTGCAGGATGGTTGATGCGCGTACGAGGTGGAATTTGGCTCATCAACCTCACAGCTCCAAGTCGCTCTCCAAAGCTCCAAATGGTAACAATGGTAAAAAAAATTGTTTACCCCCCTATTTATGGTAAATTTTGAAAATTAAATATTATTTTTCATAAATGTGGTTTTTTTATGATGGTTTTTACCATATGCTTGGTTCCAATATAGTTTTACTATGTTTTTATGCATGTTGTCTATATTATTTCGAATAGGTTTACGCGTGCGGTGTTCCTTGTGCAGATTTTCATGCTGGTGGAATTACGACGGTTCTATAAACACTTGGTCCCGAAACGTCGTCTTTAAGCTCTTTTTCGACGTGAAATAAGAAAAGATAGCCGAGTCTCCCTCTCGACTCGTTAAAAGAAGCGAGAGGCGGTCGCCTTTAAATCTCTTTTTTCGACCGTTTAAACTTAAAAAAGATCGCTGGATTTTTGTCGTTTCGAACTCGTTATTGGCTACAAAACAACGTGCTTCTGACCGCTTTTCTACTTTTTTGGGTCGAAGTCACTACTTACGAAAAGTACTCCTCGATCATACTGGTCGGGTGGTTCTTTCGAGCATCATTTTATACTTTTTCGGGCTCGGGAGACACAACTTTACGAAAAAGGACCCCCCTGGAGTTCACTTTTCTGCTGTCTTTTCAAACTCTCTAAACAAGAAAATACGCCGAGTTCTTCCTTTGTCAGACTCGTTAAAACTTAATGACATCGGATACTGTCGCAATGACACCTTCCAAGCATATGCTAACCCCGTCAAGCTTGTCATCAAAAAATAATCGGGGTACTCGCCAGAAATGGTGGGGAAAATGGAACCATAATCATTGTTGTGTCGGCAGTATGTCGCTCTTGAACATGGCACTTGTCTGCATTCGTGTCTGGGTGGCAACCTCTCTTCTTGTTTTTACACTGGCCTCCATGGGTTTGGGTTATCCTATTTGACCTCTCATCTGCTCATTGCTTTGTCGCCATGACCCTTGATCATTTAATGTCAAATACTGCCAAGTCCATTGTCGTGTCACTGATATGTTCAAGAGAAGTTGACCTCTGCAAGAATACTCAACCTCCCTCTGATACCTCACGCAAAATATCTTATCCTTCTCTGTCTTGTGTCGATGATGTGGGAAACATTATGGCCCACCTTCGATCAAGGTCACTTCCTGTTGACTTCAGCTCATTATCCAGGAAGTTGACCTAGAGACTCCCTTCAGGTACCTTGGAGTCTGCATGCCTCAATGGCAGGTTCTTCGTGTTCGACGCGAGGTTTTCATCATTGGCCTCCGATCGAATGATTCTGCGGGTGTTCGATGCCAGCTCATTGATTCACACGCCGTAGATTGTACCTATAGTACCTTGAGGACCATTGCCATTATTGGTGGTACCTCTCGCATTTGTTAACAGTTTTCATCATTGACTGGTAATCAGACGATGTTCTTGCATGTTCGAATTCAACTCCCATATTCTCACGCTTGAACTTGTACTTTTTTCGGGTCGAGATGGAGCACAAGACCCTGGATTTTGTCTATTGAGATCCAGGATGCGATTTTGTGGATTGTTATGATCATTACATGACTCATTGATGGATGGCTGCGCCCATACCTGAGTCTTCATGGATGGCTGTGACCATACCTTTATTATCATCATGGTCTCATTAGCTGGGTGGCTGCGTCCATACCACAGACCTCCTTCGTATGTCCTTTGGATGGCTGCGCCCATGCCTAGACTACATGTACTGGTTATCAGAGATATCAGTTGTACTCACGTGCAGGTCCTTCCTGGTGGTGTTCCAGTTCAGTCGGTTTCATAAAGCATTTCACCCCTCCCACTCTCTCGGGCTTCATGCTTTAGGGGGCATCTGTTACACAGTAATTTGTCAATGTCTTCCTACTAGTCTTCCTACTGTGTCATGGGTCCAAATCATCTATGCTCATGCTCTCTAATGTTGCCAAATGACCCACTTTGCCAAAGTTTTGTTATCATCGCGACTGTTGTAAAAATAAACGCGCTGATGAGCGCTCCAAAACAGACCTAATGCGCTGCCAGCGCGGAAGTACACGTGATTCTCGCGCTGGTCGAATTTCATGAGACAGCGCGTCTGTTATTTATATTTGATCGCGCTGACATGACTTCATTCGTTATTTAGCAGCGATGTCAGCGCTCCAGTGTAGTTATGCACCCGCGATGATCCAGTCTGGGCGAGTTTGTTCTAACAGCCGGCCTTCCAGATGACTCCAGACCTGGTTGTTGGCCTTGTAAATGTCGCCCTCCCTTCTCTGGCATGTCTGTTTCGTCATTTGAGCCACCTTCCTTGGAGATAAGCTCATCCTCCCACCATTCATGGAGACTCCTTCTCCTATTTAAGCCTCCACCATTGCCATGAGCTGCTAGTTTTGGAATTCATAGTGCTTAGAGTGTTGCTGCTAGTGTGTGAGCTTGATAGGTAGCTGGTGTGACAAGTGTGGGATTGCTAGAGAGCTTAAGGAAGGTTGTGAAGTGTTTCTTTCTTGTGTAAACTTGTGTGAGAGAGAGTTTTTGTCTTGGGAGATCTACCTTCAAGGGTGAACGCTTGAGAGGCTAGCTGGCTGGACCCTCTTGAGAAGGATTTGACGTCAGAACTATGGTTCTATTCTTCTTTGTTTATTAATAATAGACGACTATCATTATGGTTCCACTCTTATTGTCTTTATGATGGTATTTGAGTTATATCCTTTCTGACTGATATATAGTTACATTTACTGGATTTTATGCTTGTGTTTGTATCGTTCTTTGCGTGTGTAGGTGTCTGTGCACGAGGATCGTGAGGATTGTGACCAGCCGGGACAAAGGAACGGGTGCATCAACTCTTCTACAAGTATTAGCGCTGGAATCCAGTAGGCCTTCATCATTGGTCTTTTATTTGTAATTAGGAACCTGTGTGTTAGCGTTGTTTGATTGTTGCTAGACCTTGTTTGGACTAGTAGGGATTGCCTCTATCCGCAGAGGGGATTTACCTCCACAACAGGGGGAGTACTCATATTGGAATTTTGTGTACCTGTTTGAACTAATTCCTCTGATAGGTCTAGCTGCTTTGATTCTTCTTGCACCTGAGACTCTTCTTCTCTATGTTGTTCACTGTGTGCCTGTGATTCTCCTTATGCTTGAGATTATATTGGCACCTACAGGAAAGAACCTTCACCAAGCCTTTTATTGAGATCAATTAGTGCATTTTCAACAGCAAATTCAGTGTTATCCATGTCCACTAAAGTATTCTCTACCCATTCCAATTGATTTGTATATTTCTCTATCTTAGGGATTCGGTGGTGAATGTAGGGAGCCAACTTGTTTTTCTGTCTTATGTTGCAGATGAAGTCACAAGGATAATATCTCCACATGAAGCTTTGTTTTAGTTTCAGTCTCTGAAGGATCTCCTCTGCTTCTTTTCCAACTTCTCGGTTATTGCATATAAAGGGACCTAGCTAATATTTGATTTTGAGTTGGGCCTTCTTTTTGGCTTTAATAAAATGTACCTCATCTGAATTGATCATTTGCCTTTAGTACTCCAAAGCAGATAACCTCATTGGGAGGTATCTGGGCAGTTTATATGGGGCCAAATCATAGCCATTGATCCTGATTATGTGATTTTGGTACAAGTACCAATCTCCCACTTTGTGTTGTTTTGACAACTGCAGGATTCTCCTGATATCTGAACTGATTCTTGGAGGAGGGCTGCCTAACAGCATGGTTACAATAGGATGTACAAATAGGTCTATGAAATCTGTATAAGCATATGAGGAATCATACTTATGTATCAAAGGGCTCCAGAAAATCACTGACTTGGGGTGACCTCTGGTATCAAGATTTTGGAGAGTGAATGGGAACTTGTCAGCTTGATAGTATAAGAAAAGGTGGGACAAAACTGAAGAATAATTAAACACTCTTTAATTATTCATTCTCAAGAATTGATCATGCATTTTGTTTGCTATGAATTTGGAATAATCATAAATGATGGTAGGGGGGTGTCCTGGAGTGAAGATAGACATGAAGGCTAAAATGATTTCATCAATATATTCACTTGTAGTGTATCCTAGCACTCTGGAAATCATGGTTACAGTATCTTGGCCAAATGGGGAAAATATGGTGGCCAAATAGGGAGGGGGGTCTTTTGGGATATGTTCCTCTTTCCTGATGAAAGTTTGAAACATTTCAACTATTTTTCCAGTAGTAAGATTGGGGAACTGGTTCAGTAGATTAGCAATTGATACAGGGGTGAGGTTTTTTCCAAGTTGTAATTGAAGCATTTCATTGATGGATTCAGCAGTGATGGTGAAGAGTACATCCTGGTTTGGAGACATCACTGCTCTTTGACTGGGGCTGTAATTGGTATGGCAATAATGGACAATTTCAGGGAAGATATGCACCTCTGGGAACTGCTACTTGGGCAAATTAGATTCCCATAGACCTATTTTATCAGCTTGGTTTAGGTATTGGTCCTTGTATCGACAATACAGTTTGATAGGGGATTCAAGGATAGAGGTGTCCTTGATTTGAAAGTCTTTATCAGCAAGGGGAAGGTGATCCAGGTCCAAGTGAGGAGTAGTAATTATCCTAACATCCATGGCAATAGGGGTAGGCATTCTTAGTTCTAATGGATTTAAGGATGGGGAAAATGGTTTTTCAGTTAATTAGGGCAACAGGGTTCTACTACAGAGTAGTCTTGGGTTGTTGCGTAGTTCTTTTACTTAATTTCTTATTAATTCCAAGCAATGCAAGTAACTGGTTCAGAACTGAGACAAGGTTTTCAATGAATTTGGATAAAATACCTGGAATTTTGGGAATATTGACTCTGAACAGGTTGATGGCCAACTGTGCATGGGCCAAAATTTCTGCGTGGGCTGGAAGGAAGACTATGAGTTCAGTGGCTTCTGCAGGTTGGCGGACTGGACATAGGTTGGCGGTTGGACGTCGTACAGTTGCATGCATGAAGGTATGTAAATTTTAGTTTCTCGATAAAACAAAGGATTATGAGGTGTTTTTGATTTATTATCAAAGTCAACAATTGGCAGGTATTTTGGGAATAGTGGTACTTTTAGCATTTATTGGGAGTGGCGTAATAGTTTTGGCATGTAGCAGGAGGCGGTAAGCAAGTTTTTTCGCACCGCTTGTGAGCGTTGGGTGGTTTTGGGGGGAGGCTACCCAATTCCATTGAGCGGGCGACATGTAGCTACAGGGGCCCAAGGGAAAACAACCCATTTTGGGCAAGTAAAGTTAGGATTTCGGGCCCATGCGAAATGGATTATGAACGTTGGATGTGGGCCTTCAGATCGGATGGTGATCATGCTACGGAGTTGCACAGATAGTAGTGGGGGGGCCCAACAGGTAATTAAACATGGTGGTTTTGGTTTAATTTAGAATTAAGGTGAGTTTAAATTCATCAGAAGTGATATGATTGGTGGATAAACTTTAATTAATCGCTGATTGATTAATTAATTTGATTTGTCGGGGCTTGGGTTTATAAAGTTTATATTACAAACTTTGGGGATGGGATATTATTATTAAAGGGATTTAATAAATACGTAGGGGAAAGGGTTATTTTTAGGATTTAATATAATAAAGTAAAGTTAGATGTTAATATGAACGAAAGTGGTAAATGGATTTAGAACTAAGTACAATGCATACTTATAATTCATTGGCTTTGTATAAACACATTATAACTTAGCCTTAGTGTTATTTTTGCGGGTTTTCTTAGGAAAAGGGGTTTACTTGGGGGTAATGGCTTTTCCTTAGGAAAAATGGTGTTTTACCTTAGGAAAAGGGATTTGTTTGGGAAAATGAGGGAGAGTGAAGGGGGGTAATGTTTGTGGGGGGGATTTTAGTACTTAGGACCTATAAGTCATTGGGCCGAGGGTCCAGTCCCTCTAGAAGTCAGAGAAATGCTCTGAGCCCCTATGACTTAAGATTTTGGGTACTTAAGACTTTTTCATTGGAAATTAGTTAAGTGGAAGGTGTAATGAGTGAGGGAAATTAATCAATTGACTTTGTGGACTTGATGCATGTCCAATTTCTAATTCATACTTGGAATTTTTCATGATGAGGGTGATAAATATCCTTTTGACTAACAATCATCAAAATTCTACAACCTTTCTTCTACTTACCCATCTACTCATCCTACCAATTTTAATTCTCTTTATTTGGGTGCATTTAAGCTAGCAAACCCTTATTAAACATTTTTCCTTTCCTTTACAATAGAAATCTAACTAAATCTAACCTTATTACATCCAAGGGCTCATATTAAACAATTGAGCTCCTTTTATTAACTCTACCTATCTAATTATCTGCCAAGATTATATTGTTTGGCCAGATCTTTATTTTCTACCTATAGACATAAAATTGAAACATGAAATAGCCAAGTTCAAACATTTTGACTATCATGGATTGTGGCAAAGATTAAAAGTTGCACACAATCATTTATTCTATAATAAAATAAATTAGGAGTGGCATTTTGGCTTGCACACTTTCCTGGTCTTTTCTTTCTTTGGGGTTCATATTTTTCATCTTCTTTGACCTTTTTATTCTTTTTGTCCTTTGATTTTTCTTTTAGGGCATACCCTCTTTATATTTTTTATTTTTTTGAATATGGAAAACATTTGTAGAAAGCAAAGGTATGTACATATTACAGGTTTAACCTCAACCATTCAAAAATTATGACTCCTATTAGTATAGGAACCTAACAATGGCTCCACTTGGGGATGGCATTTCCTGGCGAAATGTCAAGAATTTGTACATCAATGGCCTTCTGAATTGTTGTGATGTTCTTCTGCAACTTTTCCCTTTCACTTTTCTACTTTATTGCTATTTATGACAGTAAAAAATTTGAAGCTTAGGGCCTTCTCTTCGGGCTTCAACTCCAAAAATTACCATCCAATCAACTCTGAACTTTTGAAAAATAGAATATGTACAAATAATTAGTGGAATCAATAACTAGGTTCAATGTAGTGTTTAAGCATTCAACCATTAACTGGTCCTCCTTCTGCTTTTGTGCCATCCATTTCTCTAAGGAAGAAAGCATTATCACCTTTGAATGCATAGATGATATATGGGCCTTTCCATAGGAAATAAAATTTCCCATGTTTACCTTTATCCTCTATTCTTGAGTCCCATTTCAAAACTTTATCTCCTAGGTAAAAATCTTTTGCCTTAGTCCTTTTGTCAAAATCCTTCTTGATCCTTTCCTGCACAACTTGAGATCTAATATACACTTCTTCCCTGGTCTGCTGCAAATGAATTGTTTGGTTGATTCCCCTTTGGATGTCATTTGGTTCAACCTGCAATTCTTGGAGAAACTTCATCACTGGTGTTCCCAAAGAAGAAGGGAAAATAGCTTCCATTCCATAAAATAATTGATAAGGACTTGTACCAATGGATTTATTTTTGGTTAGCCTGTCTACCCATAAGGCATTCACTAGCTTCTTGTTCCATGTTTTCTTATTATCCTCCAAAAAAAATTTGATGATATTCACTAAACTCTTGTTGGAGGACTCTGCTAGTCCATTCCCTTGAGGGTAGTAAGCTGTAGAATGGCCCAATGTTATATGGTACTTATTACATAAATCAATCATTCTCTTAGATTTGAAGGTTGTTGCATTATCAGTGATGATCTTTGTTGGGCACCCAAATCTAGATAGGATGTTGGATTCAAGGAAGGTTATTATAACAATATCAGTGGCTTGCCTTGATGGTATGGCTTCTATCCATTTGGTAAAGTAATTTGCAACAGTGAGAATCCATTTGTGTTGGGAAGAGGAAGGTGGGTGGATTTCACCAATGAAGTTAAGACCCCACTATTGAAATGGTGCTTTAGCAGATATTGGTTTCAAAGGTAAGGGTAAAAGCTTTTTCTTTCCTTCAAAAATTTGCCATTTATGACACGAGGTTACAAATTTTTTTACATTAGAAAACAAAGTGGGCCAATAGAAACCGGCTCTAAGAATCTTGTCAGCAATGGTTTTCCAATAAAGATGTCCCCCATAGTCATCTGCATGAAACTCTTGTAACACCTTGGCAGATTCTTCCTTTAATAAACAGTTAAGAAGGATGCCTTCATGATTCCTCCAAAAGAGAGCATTGTCAATTAAGCAAAACTTCAAAGATTTCATTTTTAAGAACCTACCTTTAGTCTTGGATAATTCAGGAGGATTTTGTAGATTTTGTAAAACATATGTGATATCAGCATACCATGGTGATTCAATAAAGGCCTGGCTGATCGGTGGAGTTGCCATCTCCTCTCCATTATCCATTTCTGCAATAAAATTTATGTCTAAGGCCTGACAATTCGATTCAGCCATGAGCTTGGCTAAACCTTGGCCTTTGATTAACTTTGTAGGTTTGATTTCTAGGTCATATCCTAATATAGTAGTTATCCACTTCCCTCTCTTTCCATCTGGACCATCCTATGCTAGGATGTCTTTGACCACAACATTGGGAACATAAGCTATTACATGAGAATATAATATGTAAACTCTGAAATCTTTGATAGCTTTGACTAAAGCAAAAGCTTGCTTTTCCATTATATTATACTTTAAAGGGGCATCCCTCGGGTCTTTGCTAAAGAAGGCACTAGGTTGTTCAAAACCTGCATCATTCTTCTGCAATAGGACTGCAATAATTGTGTGTTCTGAGGCAAAAGAGAATATAATGAAATCCCTATCAAACTTTGGACTGACCAAAACTGGTGTTTGTGTTAAGGCTAGCTTAATATATTCAAAAATACCTTTTAGCCTCAACTGTCCATTTAATAGTCAAATCTTTCTTCAACATGTTATTTAATAATCTAATTAGTTCTGCTAAGTTTGAAATAAATCTTCTAAGAAAGTTTATTTTACCTAAAAAGGCTTGTAGTTCTCTGACACTCCTAGGATGTTGTATCTGTAAGATGGCTTCAATTCTTGCAAGATCTATTCAGATACCATCATTAGAGATTATGTGGCCTAACAATTTTCCCTCTTCCAACCCAAATAGAGATTTTTTCGGATTCAAAGAAATTCCATACTTTCTACATTTGATGAAGACCTACCTTAGATGATCTAAGTGTTTCTTTTTAGATTTTGAGAATACAGTAATATCATCTAATTATATTACTAGGAAGTCATGGATTTCCTTAGCAAAAGCTATATCCATAGCTCTTTGAAAAGTTTCCCCTGCATTCTTTAACCCAAAAGGCATCTGCACATACATGAAAGTGCCCCAAGGAGTAGTGAATGTAGTTTTAGCCTAGTCATTTGGGTGGACTAAGATCTGATTATAACCAGAAAACCCATACAACAATGAGATTTTGGTGGAACCTACTACCCTTTGTAATATGTGATCCATTTTAGGGAGAGGGTAATTGTCTTTAAGTGAAACTTTAGTGAGATTCCTAAGGTCAACACACAGTCTAACCTCACCAGTCTTTTTCCTTGTGGGCACCAAATTCGGAACTCAATCAGAGAATGTAATTGGTGCAATTATCTTAGCTTCGTACATTCTTTTGATTTCCTTTTCAATAGAAGGCAATAGAATAGGATTAATCCTTCTAAGCTTCTATCTAAAATATTTCTGGTTTTCTTTTATGGGAATAGTGTGTTGTATTATGCTGGTGCCATAGGACTTGAGGTCCTCATAACTCCAAGCACAGAAATCTTGTAATTCCTTCAGGAGTTCTATGTATTTCACTTTTTCAGCAGGAGGTAAATACTTTGAAAGTTTTATCAATTTAGGATCTTCCTCAGAGCCTATGTTACACTCCTCTATGTCAGATTTTAAGGGTTCCATTTTCAGTTTTCTAGGGAAATCATTTGAATCAAACAAGTCTTCCAAAGGAGTTAATCCTTTGGGCAAAAAATTGTCTTTGATATTAATGATTTCATAATCTTCGTTAATTATCTCTTCAATTTCAACTTGCTTTAGGTCTTGAATATCTAATTTAATAAACTTTGTGGGATGGAATCTATCTATCTATTCATCTTCTAATTTGTTAATCTCTATTTTATCTATAAAATCAAGATCTAATGTTATGTCAGTATCTATGTTGCTATTTACAAATTCTTCCTCTAAAGTTAGAAAATTGTTTATTTGTTGGTCGTTAGTGAATACTTGCCAGTTTTTCAAGTTGTCTGGGATAGCAGGTTTGTGCCTAACCTCAGCAGTGTACTGATGGTTAGGTTGAAATGGTAACTTAAAAGTGCTGACAAACATTGGTAAACTATGAGCCTGCATGTTATGTTTCCTTGGAATGACTGCAAGCTTAGTTTCTAGAAAAGTATTCAATATTTCTACAACTGTTCCTCTATAAAAACCTAACCTAGGATCTCTAGTCATATATACAGCATTGATTTGTTTAATAACCAACTTAGAATCTCCCATAATAGAAACTCTTATAGCTCCTAACCTTTTAACCAATTTGAGACCTAAAAGAAGTGCTTCATACTCAGCCATGTTGTTAGTGCATTTGAAGTTTAGCCTGTAAGCATGGCCCTCTGAGTGATCATTCTCTAAATTGTAAATCCACACTCCTACTCCTGCACCTAGTTTTTTCACTGACCCATCAAATTCAAGATGCCATAGTATTTCATGTTCATAATTCTTACTGTCTGGGGGAACAAAATCTTCTTTGATTAAGGTATCTTGATCATCTTTTTTATCTGAAAGCTCTTGAATTTGGACAATTTGATTTTCTACTGCAACTGTAATTTCTTTTGGTTCTGAAGTAATGTTTTTTGAAGTATTTTCTTGGTTTGGTTCAGCATTGTACAAAATGAAAGAATCAATGTCAGAATGCATGGAATATATAGGAAAGTTTTGAGGCCTCCCCTAGCTACTCACTACATACTTCATCAGGGTCTCTCTGTACAATTCTTTAAGATGTCCAAAGACTGAAATTGTGGCATATGACATGTCAAGTTGCAAAGATCCTTGGAGTTTAGCCCCCCGTGATCTAGACAACAACATGCCATATTCAGGTGGTATATGAGCAATAACTATGTCCATAAGGATGGTCTTAATAGGGTATTTGTTAAATTAGCAACTAGGGCCAAACTCCATGTGGGTCAGCTTATTTATGGTAGTTGATGTTTTTATTGGATCCCTCTCATTGAGAGGTGTAGGATTGATCTAAAGATCATCTGATTTCGATAAGTATTTATGGATATATTAATTTATTTTGATTATGGAATTATTATCAAGCCAACCAGTGTCTTATGTAGGCTCAAAAGCCCAAACGACATGTATATTCAACCTCTACATTTTTAGTATAAATAGAAGAGGATTTGAAGTCATTAAGGACGCACTCTTCATGTGATCTCCTCTCCACGTCTTGGGTCTTTGGAAAAGGAGAGAAACTAAAAGAGTACATTTGTCTAATAATGATGCCCTAGCTGCAGAAGATGCCCAAATCCAACACAGGCAAATGAAGGCACCTAATATGTAGCAAATGAAACTACTGTCAAGGTATGAAGTCACAGTCATGTATTAAGACATGAATACATAGTCATGGTAGCCACATGAAGCACAATTGGTCGCAACATGAAGTGAAGCCGCAGGCATTAGAATCACAATTTTTCTCACAGTCAAAGAAGAAACGGAACCCACGTGAATCTTGGGTATAGGTCTACGCAGATCATGGAGAATAAACACAGGCAATGACTATGTATATATATGTAGTCAATAGAGATATATATGCACAAATTTCATGATGCCCTAGTTCTCATGCAGATATGGAGCAACTATGTACAACAATGATCGTTGGGAATGGAGCAACTATGCACAACAATGAACTCATACGCTTATATGATGTTCATGGTGACATTTATGTTGTACACCTAATACGCTATTCTTGAACTATACACAGGGTAGAGATAGTCAACGTGATGCCCTAAGTCATAGGGATGATCCACAGTCATAACCGTAGTCACGAGGAGGTAAAGCCACAGTTAAGGCGTGAAGTTGCAGTCCTGTTCATGCAAATGATAAACGCAGTCCTATTCATGTAAAGGATACATGAAGTCTAGTTCACGCAAAGGATCCCTGTTATATGCTAGTCATAGAAACTCTAATACGCTGTTATGCGGGACACTTATACGTAGAACACAGTCCATGTTTAAGATTGCCCTTATACATGAGGGTAAATATGCAACAAGTCAAAGAGATCTGGCCGCAGTTATAAGGGAGGCCTGTAGCTGCCAAAAGGAATACCTTACGCAGTATGAAGGTGTCATTGTTACACAGGGTGGCATACCTATAGCAGAACAATGAATAGCATGATAGATCTATTCTCTTCTGCTCAATGAAGACTATGTTAGAAGTTTCAAGTTCTGGCATAACTCTGATAATGAAATAGATTTCAATGACGGTCAAGAGATCCTTGGCATATGACAGTCTCATCATGTTTTAAAGAACAATGACTAGGATCATGTTAATATGTAGATCAACATGATGTAAGTGCAGTAGCATAATGATGATGCACATCTGCAAGGGCAGCAACATGATGATGGATAAGATCATGGACATGGGCAGCATGATGATAATCATGATTAGTGCAGCATGGTGCAGTACGCAGTGGTGCAGCAACAAGATCAGAAGCAGCACGATGATAGGTGAAGGAGTCACCTTGGAGAATCAGTTGAAGTAGAATGTCTTCAATTGATCTCATCGTTATATGAAATGATCTATGCTAGATCTAGATAAGTCAAAGTGTTGACTTCTGTTGTAAATGTACTCTCTCTCTCTTTCTCTGCTGAACTTTGAAGATAAAAGAAGATTTGATCAAAGGGTTTCCCCACACATTGTGGGGTTTGTCCCTGGCTAGCGCCACATCCTGTGTCCTATTGTCTTGGCTTGTCTTTAGCAATTTATATTTATTTTCTATCTGCAGTTTATCTTAATGCTGATGTGATTGTTAACTGTGAAAATTTAAATAAATTGCTCTAGCATAGAACATACTATAACTTAACATGGTATCGGAGCTGAGGTGAAGACAATGACCAAGAAAGAGTGAAAGAACAATCACCGAAGACAGTTGGGATAGGACAAAAGGATCAACAGGTTCCACCTCTCTCTTCTAGTTCACAAAGGGTGAAGTTGAAGCAGAGCATATTATCAGAATGGCATAGCGGAAGTTTCTGATGGCCCATCTAAAGATCACTTCATTGGGAAGTTTGGATCTAAGGTTGGAAGGAAAGGCGGATGCCTTGGTTGCAATAAGTTCGGCCATTATACGTAGGAGTGTCTGAATGGCATAGACACTTCTCTTGATGAAGATAAACAAATCATTCCAGGGTCAAGGGAATGACAGGTAATACAATTCATCAAGGAGAAATGGTCGACTCTTCAAAGAAAGCAAGGAACCCTAGGCACTTCATCGGATAAATAATCATGGGATTATACTTGGATCTGATGCCACCTATTCCAGAAAGGATGTTGGGAATGTTATCCCTCAATTGAAAAGGGTAAATCAATTCATTTACAGAAACACTTTTATGTACCTGATCGCAAAAATAACCTGGTATCCATTTCAGCAATGGAAGTCAAAGGTTTAGGGTGGCACTCATCAATGAAAATGTACATGTTTGAAAATATATTTTTCAAAGATGTTTTTGAGTTCAGGGTTGTATCAAGCTGCAGGAAGTCCACTGGGGACCATGTCCATTGACACAGCACCAGAGGTTTGTGAATCAAATGGTGATAGGGAAGCCTGAATTCAAAAAGAGCATGAAAGTACATGTCTGAAATGTACCGAAGGAAAATCTTACAAGGGGACCATGTAGCAGGTCCACAGGTTTGGAACAACACATGGAGTTTGAGGTTCATGAATGGGAATCTCATGTATACAGGTGGAAGAGATCCCTTTATGGCTTGAAGCAAGACACCACGAGCATAGTATGAGAGGATCAGCAGCTGTCGGATGAAGCTGAGATTCACTAGGAGTGAAATCAATCCAAACCATTCGAAGGTTGTGGATGTCAGACCTCTCATAACGACACCTATGTCTGATAGGTGCAGACCCTCTCATTTGTAGAAGACAGAGGGATTTGGATTCCAAATATGGAAAGATAAACTGCTAGCCTATGACTACCTCGAGGATCTTAACTTTCAGAAGTTATATGGTAGTGATGACAGACCAAATTTGGGAAATTCCTCTGAGTTGATGTTCTTGGTGAACCTCTGTCTGAACATATGTTTTGCAATTAGCATTGTGAGCTCATATTTGGTTGAGCCTCACTGGATTGGTGCCAAGAATCTTTTGAGATGTGTCAAGGGCACAATCTCTCATGGATTGAGATACACTGCCAGAAATATGAAATTGCATGATTATTCAAATGCTGATTGGGCAGGCAATGTGGAGGATCACTGGAGCACTTCTTAGTGTTGTTCCTCTTTGGATTCTGCTTCTAAGCAGGAAGCAGAAGTCGGTTGTTATAAGCACCACCGAGATCGGATACATATCTATGAGTATGATATCGTATGAAGCTACCTGGTTGGGGAAGCTCTTCAGTGAGCTGTTTGTACACATGAGGAATACCACTGAGATTCTCTGTAACAACCAGAGGTGGGATTCAATTATTGAGGAATCCCATATTCGATGATTGATCCAGCAGATAGACATCAGATACTACCTTATCTAGTATATGGTAAGTCGATGAGCAAGGAGGCTCCTTCACACTGAGATGATGTACAAGTCGCTAAAGCCCCGGGGGAAAGATCAAATCTATGATTTTCTTGAACGACTTGGAGTCGTCAAGAGACCCTTGTACAAGGATCCTGCATATTGCATACATTGAGCTCTGGGAGCTTTGGGGGCTTGCAGTTCTTACTGGAGCAACGTACAACCATAGGGTGACTCACCCTCCCCTGGTGGTGCGCACTGGGACAAGATGATTCGCTCTCTTGTGAGACAAGATGATTCGCTCTCTTGTGGAACAGGATGATTCTCTCTCTTGTGTAGCAGGATGATTAGTTCTCCTGTGAAGCCTCGATTGATGTGTTCTCCATGGTGATTGTAGCAGGATTGATGTGTTCTCCTGTGAAGCTTGGATTGATGTGTTCTCCATGGTGATTGTAGCAGGATTGATGTGTTCTCCTGTGAGGCCTGGATTGATGTGTTCTCCATGGCGATTGTAGCAGGATTGATGTGTTCTCTTGTGAGGCCTGGATTGATGTGTTCTCCATGGTGATTGTAGCAGGATTGATGTGTTCTCCTGTGAGGCTTGGATTGATGTGTTCTCCATGGCGATTGTAGCAGGATTGATTTGTTCTCCTGTGAGGACAGGATTGATTAAGTTCTCCTATCGAGGCATCCTACCCATGCAGTCTGGGACTCATGGGAAGTACTTCTCATCTGATCAATGAGCAAAGAAATGAAGTTAGGGACCATAGTAGTACCGATGGATGCATCACTGTATCTACGTCACTCCCTACGCTAGGATGACCTCCATTGATCTGGGACCAGTGGTACATACTCTGAGATTGACTTCATGTTAGTGCAGTACTGGTCTAGGACCAGTGAGAGTGGTACATACTATGACGCTAACTTCAGGTCAGCTGAGACTGGTCTGGGACCAGTGGTACACTCTCTGAGATTGTGATACTAGTCTGGGACCAGTGGTAGGAGTTGTACCATACTATGACGCTAACTTCGAGTCGGTTGAGACTGCTCTGGGACTAGTGGTACATACTCTGAGACTGACTTTGTGTCAGTGCAGTACTAGTCTGGGACCAGTGAGAGTGGTACATACTATGAAGCTAACTTCGGGTCGGTTGAGACTGGTCTGGGACAAGTGGTACACTCTCTGAGACTGCGATACTGGTCTGGGACCAGTGGTACCCAGTATGACACTGACTTTGGATCAGTTGAGACTGGTTTGGGACCAGTGATATGCACTCTGAGATTGACTTCGAGTCAATGGAGAATGGCATGAGACATTCTTGATCAATTCTTCTTCTTCATAGTTCAGCAGAGCTAAGTTGAGCAAAGAAAAATAGAGCCAGTAGAGCTGAGCAGAGCAGAGCAAAGCCAGCAGAGCTGAGAAAAGTAGAGAAGAGCAAGCAGAGCTGAGCAGAGCTGGGCAGAGTAGTGCAGGGCACTGATGGCAAAGGCAGTACAGTTGGAATTATGGATCAGCAGATGAATTTCACCCTAGTTGAGAGGGGGTTTTAAATTGGAAACTAGGGCCAAACTACATGTGGGTCAGCTTATTTATGGTAGCTGATATTTTTATTGGATCCTCTCGTTGAGAGGTGTAGGATTGATCTAAATATCATCCGATTCCGATAATTATTTATGGAGATATGAATTTATTTTGATTATGGAATTATTATCAAGCCGACCAACATCTTACGTAGGCTCAGAAGCCCAACCAATGTGTCTATTCAACCTCTACATTTTTAGTATAAGTAGAAGAGGATTTGAGGTCATTAGGGACTCAATCTTCATGTGATCTCCTCTCCACGTCTTGGGTCTTTGGAGAAGGAGAGAAACTAAAAGAGTACGTTGGTCTAATAATGATGCCCTAGATGCAGAAGATGCCCGAATCCAACACAGGCAAATGAAGACACCTAATACGCAGCAAGAAGACATGTTCACGCAGCAAATGAAACTGTTGTCAAGGTATGAAGTCGCAGTCATGTATTAAGGCATGAAGACGCAGTCATGGTAGCCACGTGAAGCACAGTTGGCTACAGCATGAAGTGAAGCCGCAAGCATTAGAATCACAGTTGTTCTCGCAGTCAAAGAAGAAATGGAATCCACGTGAATCTTGGGTACAGGTATATGCAGATCATGGAGAATACACGCAGGCAATGACTGTGTATATATATGTAGTCAATAGAGATATATATGCACAGCTTTCATGATACCCTAGTTCTCACATAGATATGGAGCAACTACGTACAACAATGAACGTTGGCAATGGAGCAACTACACACAGCAATGAACTCATATGCTTATATGATGTTCATGGTGACATTTACGTTGTACACTTAATACGTTGTTCTTGAACTATACACAGGGCAGAGATAGTCAACGTGATGCCCTAATTCATATGGATGATCTGCAGTCATAACCGTAACCACGAGGAGGTAAAGCCACAGTTAAGGCGTGAAGCTCCAGTCCTGTTCATGCAAAGGATACACGCAGTCCTGTTCATGCAAAGGATACACGTAGTCCTGTTCATGCAAAGGATACATGCAATCTAGTTCACGCAAAGGATCCATGTTATACGTTGGTCATAGAAACTCTAATACGCTATTATGAGGGACACTTATACGCAGAACACAGTCCATGTTTAAGATTTCCCTTATACATGAGGGTAAATACGCAGCAAGTCAAAGAGATCTGGCCGCAGTTAGAAGGGAGGCCTGTAGCTACCAAAAGGAATACCTTACGCAGTATGAAGGTGTCACTGTTACACAGGGTGGCACACCTGTAGCAGCACAATGAACAGCATGATAGATCTATTCTCTCGGCTCAATGAGGAATATGTTAGAAGTTTCAAGTCCTGGCATAACTCTGATAATGAAATAGATTTCAATGACAATCAAGAGATCCTTGGCATACAACAATCTCATCATGTTTTAAAGAATAGTGACTAGGATCACGTTAATATGTATATGAACATGACGTAAGGGCAGCAACATAATGATGATGCACATCTGCAAGGGAAGCAACATGATGATGGATAAGATCATGGACATGGGCAACATGATGATAATCATGATTAGTGCAGCATGGTGCAGTACGCAGTGGTGCAGCAAGAGGATTAGATGCAGCACGATGATAGGTGAATGAGTCACCTTAGAGAATCAGTTGAAGAAAAATGTCTTCAACTGATCTCATCGTTATATGAAATGATCTATGCTAGATCTAGATAAGTCAGAGTGTTGACTTCTGTTGTAAATGTACTCTCTCTCTCTTTCTCTGTTGAACTTTGAAGATAAAAGAAGATTTGATAAAAGGGTTTCCCCACACATTGTGGGGTTTGTCCCTGGCTAGCACCACATCCTGTGTCCTCTTATCTTGGCTTGTCTTCAGCGATTTATATTTATGTTCTATCTGCAGTTTATCTTAATGCTAATGTGATTGTTAACTATGAAAATTTAAATAAATTTCTCTAGCATAGAACTTACCATAACTTAACAATATTGTACTAGGGAAACACACAGGTCTTTTATTAGTCCTAGGCACTTTACTTGACTTGAATAAAATGAAAACAGGTCCTTGTAAGGCCTGGTGATATCCAAGTTCAATTTCTCCATAACAGATTTAGGCATTAAATTGTGTGAAGCCCCAGAGTCTAGCATAACATTGTGTAGGATTTTATCGTGAATGTTAAGGCTAATGTAAAAGGGTCATATCCCTCCTTCCACTAGTTTTCCATTAACATCAGGATCGAAAATAAGCTCATGCTAATCATCAAATAAGTTAACAGAGTCTTCATTCTCAACGAAGTTTAAATATTTTCTTATTTGATATTTGTAAGTTTCATGTTTAGTCAGCTCTGTTAAAGGAACCGATATTTTCAATTTGGCCACCTCTGCCCCCAAATTGAAAGGCAAAGGGGATTTCTCTATTTAAGTGTTTGGAATTTTAGCAGCAGGGTTTGGAGCAGATTGCTTTTCTTTTTCTGTATTTGAAGTCTTTTTTAGTGGATTTTCTAATATAATGTTTGGAGTTTCTTCCACTGTCTCCTTGGAGGGGATTTAAGTGGATGGTTGATTATCAAGGGGTTGGTCATTGGTTATATCTATAATGGTGGGACTAGAAGGATTATGATTTGGTCTAGAGAGGATTTGGAGAGTTTTTGTAACTGGAACTGCTTTAATTTTCTTAAGTTTTTTTGGTACTGTTTTCTTGTTTTGGTCAAGAGTATCAATGTTCTTTTTACTCCTCAAACTGTACTATTTGTGCACTTCGAAGATAGTAGAATCATACCCTTTCTTGTAATCAAATGATTCTCCAAATTGAGTCTGCAACTGCTGAAGAATATGTAATTCCTGATCATCTTGATTCAAAAAGACAGTTTCCTCCTCATCTAATCCCATTAAGTTAATTTGTGTGTCTTGTTCAGGGTCTTCTAAATGGGAAGTTTCAGCATAGTTTTCTTGAAAAGGTGACCTAATATTTTGATCAGGTCCATTTTTTCCAGTGTTCTGATTTTGATTTTTTCTGAAGTTTGGATTTCTCACTAGAGGTGCCTGTTGATTATCCCAGTAAGGCTTCCTTTCAATTTTATCCATCTTATCCATCAGTTTTTCCATTCCTTTGGCTAGGGCATCCATTTTAAGGTCAAAGGGTGTGGCTTCATCTTTCAAGGGTGCTCTCCTTTCGTTCCAAACCCTAGCTCTTTTTGCTAGCAAGTTAGCTTCTACACTAACTGCCACACTCTGTATATCTTCTAGAGTTGGAGGGTTTCTTTCTCTAAGTTGGAAATCCATATCAGTGTCAAACCATTCTGGAAACTTTATCAGAGCTAAACCAAGTGGGGGTCTAAGGTTGACTAGTATTGCATTGTATACATTGTTAAATCTAATACAGTAGTCTTGCACTGTTTCGTTTGGTCCTCTCTTGATGTTTTATTCTGAAAGGATTTGCAGAGGATTCTTTTTCTTTTCCCATATATTTAAAAATTGCTAGTAAAATACTTCTAAACTATCTATACTATTGTTAGGTAAAGATCTAAACCATGTTCTCGCATCGCCAGCTAGAGTTTGGGAAAAAATTCTCATTTGGACATCTCCAATATCAACTTCATGCAATTAAAAATGATTTGTCATATTTCTTGTATGTTGTTGTGCTGTGTAGGATCCTGTGCCATCAAATAGGACAATTTTTCTCTGGTAATCTTGTGGCATGGCACCTTGTGGAGTAGGAATCACAAGAGGGGCATATCTATTTCCCATGGCTTTAAGTTGGGCAGGACTAAGAAGTGGAGTTTGGGTACCAGAAGGTGATACAGTGGGTAATGGAGAACTGGGAGTGATATGTGACTAATGTGCAATGGTAGGTTAGTGGGGAAGTGAAGGTATAAATGGAGGTGTGGAATGAAGTTCAGGGATGAAAGGGAATAATAGTGAACTAAAGGAAGTTGAAACTGTTTCAAAAAGCTCAGGGATCTTAGCAGTAGTGAGGGATGAATGAGGGGAATTTAGAATGTATTGATCAATTGACAAGTTTTCCCTTTGGATTTCAAGTTCTGTTGTAAATTCTAGATCTATAACTATGTCATCAAGTGCACTCTCAGACCTAGTTCTAAATAGGGAAAGGTCAAAAGCCTCGTCAAAGGGGAGGTCTTCTAAAAAAAACCACTCATCTGGGCTGGAATATGATTTAATTGAAGGCGTAGGACTGACTTAGCTTTCTTGTCTTCTGGATATTCTTGAAATTAAATTAGGATTATAAATACTTGGGGAGGGTTTGGATCTGAGTTGGCCCTAGTATAGTGAGTTCTCCTTGCAGCCAGATTTCAAGCTTTTTCTAATTATTTCTTTTTTGTGAGATTTTTATAAATAACTTCTATTAAACCCTTCAAGAGGAAAAATAAAAAATTTGAAATTTCTCAAAGGTTTATTAAGACTGAGGATTCGAGTCCCCAATATGGTCACCACTATGTAAACCCTTCAAGCAGAAAAATAAAAAATTGAAATTTCTCAAAGGTTTATTAAGATTGAGGATTTGAGTCCCCAATATGGTCACCACTATGTTATCACTCAAAAGTCTTCCCTAGAAGTTATCAGAAGAAGGAATAATCTGAGGTAACCACAAACCTAATCTTTTAGACTCAGGTTCTAGCCAACCTAAGTCTAGAGAGGGCTCTCTCTTTATAATTTAACTTTGTTTTGGGTGGGATTTTAGGCTAGTTCTTAGTGTTCATAAGGATTTTGATTTTGATTGAAAGTTGGATGGTCGAATTCTTGGAACAGATGGTAGAGCTAGATATTTAATGCCATTGGGCTATGGAGTCATTCAAAGGATGGCTTAACTAGACCAGATCACTAAAGGGAGTGTTTACAGGGTAGGCTAGCAACGCAAAAGGTAAATCTTCAGGTTCAATGGATGAGATAATCCTAACTAGGGTGAAAGGGCAATAAAGAATATTTAGACCGGGATCAAGATGAAGAGAAAGAGGTGATCATAAGCAAAGGGCAACTAAGAATCCTTTACTATAGACCGAGGGGAAAACTACGCAAGTAAGGGAGCATTTAAGAATTCCCTAACTAATATAGTTTAGCATAAAACATAAAGAAGGTAAACAGTCAAGACAGAGTGCATTAAAGCAAGTTCTGAAATATCATTCCTAGTTTACCATTTAGATTTCATAGAAACACGTATGATTTTTTTTTTTTTTTTTTTTTTTTTTTTTTTTCTGAGTAAAGACTAATTCTATTATGTGAAGTAAAATATAGTACAATCAGGCCTGAAAACAGGCTTAGCAGAGAAGCTAAGGAGCCGAAGGTGATAGGAGATCAACCTTGCTCCGAATAGATAGACAAGGGACAGGTCAAAGAAGCAATGGAATACAAAGGAAAGTACTGATTCAAAGGCTACCCCGAAGGGTTGTTTCCTGCAAATCGACATTTTTTGCCTTTTTTCTTGCTCACTTTTATCCACCCAGTGGAGTTTGGCTGTGTCATGACAAGTTGTAGATTATTTTGTCCTGATGGCTGATCATCCTTGTCAGAGTCTGAGGACGAAGAGATATGGGTACGTTTCTGAGACAACTGCTGGTTTGAGGGAGCCTCCTGGTGAGCCGAGGGGGCATCCTTCGGAATTTCCTCATTCTGTAGATCAGCTTCAATTTCCTCATCAATCTGCTCATCTGCCTCCGATTCCTCCTCCTCCGAGCTCGAGAAGCCTAAATCGTACAACGGATGGGGTGGTTCAAAAGGAATCCATCTCTTGGATTTGGGCTTACGATTCAGATTCTTCTTTTTATCTTTGAGCTGTGAACATGTGCTCTGAAGGTGCCCTGTTTGATGACAATGGCGACAGCGGAAGGCTGTGTTCTCGTAATCCAGTGGTTGAGTCCAATGGAAATCTCCAAACTTGAGATTAATCTGATCCGGCAGTCCTTTGCTGATATCTATTTCTGCACACAGTCTGCCATAAGTGTAGAGACCATTTTCCCTTCTTGAGGTATCTGTAGCCAGGTATCGTCCCAAAGTGTTTCCAATAGCTAGGAAGACAGAGAAGTCCCAGAAATGAGCCGGAAGATTCGGGAGCCTGACCCAAATGGGAAGCTTGGAAATGACTGCTGTGGAGGGGTCGAAGTCAGGAAACCAGGGGGTTAGAAAAAGCCCAGCTGAACCCCAGAACCAAGGGCCTCCCGTTAAGGCTTTCTGGTAATCTTCGCTTGATTCAAAAAGCACTAGAAAAAAACCTTTTGAACATAAGAAGATTTTACATTTTTTAGTCCAGGAGGAATGGACCCTGTTAGTGTCGGTCTTGAGCCCTCCATCAGTGATCAATAGCTCTTTGCATATGCATAGGTAGGAGTCTCATTAGTGTCAGTTTTGCATCCCGCTAGGCATGCCATAAAACTGAATGGAGGGCTGGTCTTTGTTCCCTTCTTGGCTTTGCTGGATCAGGTCATACCACAATGAAATTGAGTCATGTTTGTTTTTATTTTTGTCTTGAGGTCCCAGGTCTTAGGTCTAGGGTTTTGAGTCAAAATCACTGCAAGGTCATGAGTTCAAGTTCAGTGAGTACCCAGAAAGCCAGAAGGAGGTATGTACATATGTTTCATTGTTATTTTCATCAGCTACAGGTCATTTAATGCCTTGGATTTAAAAACCCTGTTTTTAAGTTCAAGGTCATGAGAAATTTGTAAAAATAAAGAAATTTTCAAAAGTTTTCAAAAGTGCCGGCAACAAACCTGGTTCATTCGCCACAGTCCATCAGATGGTCAACCTGCAAAAATAACGGAGTCAAACGCCTCAAAAAGCTAATTTCAGGACAAAATCAACTCAAAAACAGTGTTAAAAAGAATGCAAAAGTGAAAACATTATAAAGTGGGTTTTTCAAGTTAATTTTTTCAAATGTGAGCATATAAAGGCCAATTCCCTCTCAAAAGAGACTCATTGTGCATTTGAAGGCAAGAAAACACAAGGAGAGAGGCAAGAGGGCGAATTTGGTAAGTTTTAGCAGTTTTCAGGCTTTTTGAGGGTGCGCGACCACTCCACCAAGGTGCGCGACTACCTGGGAGGTGCGCGACCACTCCAGCAACATTTCCCTGTGTTAATTTGGTCGGGCGCGACCACTCGAGGGGGGCGCGACCACTCGGCCAGCTTGCTCCAGAACGCATCAAAACTTCAAAAAATTTTGTGATTGCTCGTGAATTCTCTGAGGTAGGCCTCCCTTGCATTGTTAATGATTGTGCCATGGATTCAATGGATGATTATGGTCATTTTTATCATGAGAAATTAATGAAAAGATAGGTTAAGTGATTGTTTGTTTTGCAAGCATTATGCTAGGGTTATGGTTTGTTCTTCAAGGTTTTTTATTCCTTCATTTCCCTCCATGGTTTCCCATCATTATGCATAAATGTCAGAGTGTTAATTTATTCAATCTCATTTGCAAGTAATGCTAAACCCCAGTTCACTTTCCTAAAAAAAAACCCAATCCCTCCCTAAAACCCTATTCAAATCCTAATTTCTCCCATACAAACTTACCCAAACCCTAATACTATGTCATACAGCAAATATATATGTAAAAAACACAGCAAAAAATGAAAAGAAAGATTTTGAAAAGAAAAAATATGATGGCAAGAGGCATGCACATGAATATCATAAAAAAACAGAGTAATGTAATTGTGCATAGCCTAGTAAAAGACATGAGCAAAAAAGGATATGTTGCTGTCTAAATATCAGAGGTTAGATAGTTGTGGGAGTGTCCATGACAAAGTTTATCAATGTACTAGTGGTCAAAATGAACAGTTTGCTGTGCTAGGGTTTGCACAAGGGCATGATACATCTCCCTAATCCCAAAACTCTGTTTTTCTACCCTTCCCTTCACCAAAACCCTAATTCAATTGCTCTATCTCTTCCTAAAAGTTCCTATGCAATTGAAATCCCTTTCCCTTTGTCAAAGCATGTAAATGAAACCTTATTTCACCTATGACAAAAAGCATTCATGAAGCTGCCAGCATTGTTAAAGGAACTGCTGTTATAAAGTATAGTTGGCAGAGATTGTTAATGTGTTCCCCAGTCCCAAAATCCTAATTTCCTTTCTCCCTCCATCTCCCTAATACCCTTGATACAAAATATCCCTTTTCCCTTTCAAACTGTCATAAAAACCCTTCCCCTCCCCTATGATCAGATAAGTAAAGATCCCTGTTTCCCATTAAGCATCAACGACCATTTTAAATGTTGAAAAAACAAAGTATGCTCATGAAAGGCATTCAAAGACAAAATAAAAAGGGAGCAGCCTGTTAATTGCTTGTGGTTGATGCTACCTCATACCCTGATGATCATACCCTCATTCCTTCCATGATGAAAATTTATATTGTCCTTTCCCTTGGTGATCATAACACCTATTTTCCCTAATAAAGTATTTATTTACAAATGATGAGAGATAGAATGACATATTTGACATTATGTGATTATTTCCTTCAAAGTTCCCTGTTGTTTATATATATTTTCCCTTTCCTTATGTAAATTCCCTCCCCTAACATTTCCCTCATGATTTTTCCCCTTGAAAACAGCATACTTCTCAGCATTTTTGCAGGCAGGGCAGCAGTCATCTTGGCTTATTTGTTCCACCTTGCTCAATAACATCATGTCAACCACTGAAACTAATGAGCAAGGTGATGACCGATCTTCATCCACGGAGGTTGAGACACAGCGGAGGCCTCGTAAGGGTGGCAAGGGTGGTCACCACAAGAGAGAAGAGCCCACATCCTTGGCAGAGTTGCAGGCTTGCCCATTGGCAGTGACTGGCTTTCAGTACATGTCATGCTATCAGTTTTGCGAGAGGCTTGCACAGATTCAACATCATAGGGAGCTGGCCCGGTTATTTGTTTTACACCTTCATGACGGGAAGGTCACCCTTGCAGGGGTGAATTTTGTGTTTTCTCCAGAGGCTATTTCACTGGCTACCGGGATACCCATTGTGGGTGAGGTGTGGCCAAAGCGCAAGTGGCTGGATTTTGTTTACTTTGAGCCATATGTCAGGCCAACATACATACACAACTTGTCAGGGAACTTTCCTTTGAGAGGAGGAGAACCTCGTGTTGCAGCAAAAGCTCCAAATGGCTCAGTGGACCATCACTTATCTAGAACAGCGCACCAAACAATTAGAAGAAGAAAAAGAACTTGATGAGCTATGGAGGATCCGCAATGATCGAACTTTGAACCGTAGGAGGCCCGGTGACCCATTGCCTGCTGACCGGGAGTCCATGCTTATCCGTGTGAATGCACACTTGGAGAGATTGTTGGAGAAGGAAAATCGTGACAAAGAGCTGCTACGCAACATGAAAACACACTATTGGGCAAGATTGCATGTTTGCAAGGCTAAAATGAAAATTCTCCGAAGGAAGCTGTCAGAGGCCCAGAAGAAGAAGAAAAGGACAAACCCACTCCGTATCTTGGCTGAGGCATCCCTCACTCACCATGGTACTCATTAGCCTTCATCCAGCAGCAAAATCAAAAAATTTGAGAGTTTTGGAGCATTTTGGAAATTTACAGGTTTTTGCCTATGGAGTGGTCTCACCCCCCGCGCGACCACTCGGGAGGACTGCTCAGAATCACAAAAAGTTGACATTTTTGGAAAGGGCATGCAAAAACTAGAATTACCTATACTTGGGGTCAACTTGATTTTGAGATTTGGGCCTCCAAAAGCTCAAAATACATCAAAATTTTGACTTTCTGCCCACTTTTTGAGTTGCAGAAAGTGACCTTGGGAGAATTGACTTTTGAGGGGTCAAATCAACTCCAAATCCAGAAATTCCACTTGGGATGGAAAGTAGACACACAGAGCTTTCTAATGAGCCATCTTGCACTTGATTTGGACAACTGGAACCCACTCAAAAAGTGCTGCAAAGGGGCGCAACCACTCGAGCAGGGGGCGCGACCACTCGAGCTGAAAATTGCCAGTTTTGACTTTTCGGCCTGCAAAACTCAGTTTTTACCTTGGTTAATCATTTGTACTTGTAAATGATGGATGTATGGATAATTTTCATGGCACATTGATAGATTTAATCTCTCTTAACCCTTCTAGAAGCTTCCTTGATGTAAATAGTGAATATTTAATGCATGGATGAGTTAGCTAAGTTTTAGAGGCAAGTTGTTTTGACTGCCTATTATCTAGTGCTAAGTTTAGAATTAGTTCAAACTGCTCCTAGGAAGCTGAGCTCGACCCCTAGAGGTGGGGAAAGGTCTATATTATGCCTTCTCTTGCTCATTTTCATGGTTGGACTCTTGTGGGAGAAGTATTATTGCATATTGTACATCTATTACTGCAATTTAAGGAAAAGGAAGGCCAGTGTTTTGCAGACATCATTGTGGATTCTTGTTGATTGTTGTTTTGATGGTGTGTTCTCTACATGTTATTGTAAGTGTGTTTATGTGTTCCATCTCTTTCTTTGCTGCTAATTGAACAGATGAAGTGATAAAGTTTGAATTCATGCATGCCATGCTCAGCTTTTAATTTTGTTCAATATCTATGTTTTCCACTGTCTAAAGAGGATTCAAAGTTGTTGTTTGCCCTCTTTAGCTCCTCCTCTATCATTCCTGATCCTCCATCTCAGATTAAGGCATCAGCACTCACTCCTACCTTGCCCCAAGATCCCCCTGCAAAAACTGAGCCCAATCCCCGCACCCTGAATTGCACTCCCTCCAAATTGCCACCAAAAACCCCAAAAATCTTTAAATCAACCTCCCTTATCAATTTACTAGCCTAAAATCTTTATCCCTAATTGGTCAGCTTATCCTATTGAAAGATCTACCGAATCTGACCCAAGAGAGCCTTCTCATACCTCGTAGGGCTAGCTACGAGGTGAAATGGTTTGATGTAGCCTTGAGAGTTTGTCTATCTCAGCCTAGGTGAATTCCAAGCGCTAACATATTGGCGACCATACTGGGGAGAACAAACTTCTTTGTGTGTTGATGTGTGTGTTTCGCAAGTCTTAGACGGAGCCTGAAGTTACGCCAGGTAGCCTTTGAACACGCTCTTGTTTTACATCAGCGTTAGTAGATAAACGCTGCTTCAGTCAATCTCCGTGAGCTTCTGAAACACTCACTTCAGTGACATCTTTACCCCAGTATCATTATGGACTCTAAGCTTCGGATGATAGGCTAAGAGTTTCCATACGGCTGAGCGGTTTTTCCTTTCCTAGTCTATTTGCGAAAACAAGCTGGCTACTGATCCAAGACCAATTGTTAGATCTAATTCATGCCCAGCTATTTTTGAGTATCTTGAAGATCTTGATTTTGATGAAAGTTTCGAGTTGTCCTTGTTCAAATCTAAATCTGAAAGTGCACTTGCTACTCTAGTTCCTAATCCTGATTTTGCAGCTGCTATTGAATTCGAGAGGCATAATAAATTAGTTGAAAATTTCATTTTGAGGAATCTCCAGACACGTATACAAGCTACAACTCTTGCTGACTTCCTTGAAAATATCTCTGGTCATATTGGATCTTCTATCACGGTGCATGAACAGTCAAATCCCCCTTATATTGCCATCACTCCCATAGTTACTCATCCCCCATCTACAGTTGTTTCGCCTTCGGTTTCACATACTACTTCTCCTCCTCTTACTCCTCATACTGCCACACCTACTCCGCCTGCTACTCCAAGACCTACATTACCAAGAAAAATGGCAGCCCGTTTTGCCCCACTTGTATTGCCTGCTAATCTTCATGATATGCCTGCTGATTACCAAAGCAAAATTCCCATGTTCGATGGCGCTCCACAAAGTGTTACAGCACAACAACATGTCGATAAAATGTCCACTTTCTTTGATCTATATGAGTTAGATGAAGAAGATGTTACCATGCGGTTGTTCGTGCAGACATTTGCCGGAGAAGTAAGAAAATGGTTCAGAGGGTTAGCAGCTAACAGCATCACCACCTTAGAAGCACTCGAGAATCAATTCTTGGACCGATGGGAAATAAGGAAAGACCCGCTGCAAATCAATGCCGAGTACAACAACCTCAAGCGAAATCCGGGTGAGTCGGTTCAAGATTATATCATCAGATTTAATTCAGTGTATAACGCTATACCCGATGATTTGAAACCATCAAGAAAGTCTGCATTGCTTAAGTTCCCGGATGGTTTCGATCCAGAGATGGCCTACTCACTACGGGACCGAGATCCTCCTACTTTGGAGGAAATGCAGAAAATTGCAGTAAGTGTAGAGGCTAATTTGAATGATAAAAGGGCAAGAATGAAAGCGGAAAAGAAGGTCACAATCAAGGAGGAGGTGCCATCCACTTCTCAAGTTATTCGGAAAATGGAAGAGGTGTCAAAGGCACTCCAAAATCTCAGTCTTGGCAAACCGGAACCACAAGTTCGAAATCCAAACTTCAGAGGCCAACAACAGCAGCCCCAATATAGGATCAAACAGCGGGAAACACGAGCACAAGAGGCGGCAGTGCAGCAACCGATCCAACCCCCATTTCAGCAAAACTATGTCACTCAAGAATCTGAAGATGAGGGTGAAGGTCCTGGTGAAGAAAATCATTTTTTCACTCCCGATGATATGCCCACTTACATCACGGAAGAAGAAGAGCTGGTAAGTAATGCTTATACACCTCAAGATGAGCATTACATTCTATCTAATGATGTTGTACTTCAAGAAGAGTCAGAAGAGTATCAAAGAGGTTACTTACATGCTTTATCAGCTCAACAAGGCCAGCAGAGACAGTTGAGAAACCAGACAGTTCCCATACATCCAATTCAAAAGAGGGCAGAAAATTTGGCAAAGAATGGTGCTGCTGTTCCACAGAGAAAGGGTAAAGAAGTCATGGATCCCCCATCAACTCAAACAGTTCCAGCAAACAAGATGGATCAGCCATCAAATGTACCCAAAGATAGAGCAGAAAAACGAGATAATCCGGCAAAAGAAAGTGAGAAAAGTCAAGCATTCAACATTGAGAACGAAGTCTCGAAATTGAAATTGTCCATTCCACTAACAGAAGTCATGAAGAACACTACCTACAGAGCACAAATTTCTAAGATGTTCAATACTGATCCAATGTTAGATGCGGTAAATGTGGAGGATGATCAGCCGGAATTAATCTTTGGGCCAGCTCTAAACGGTGAGTCTCCGGAAAGCGATGTCCCGCCATTCTATATCAGCTTAAGAATTCATGATTATGTGCTTCATAATGCTATGTTCGATTCGGGAGCATCACACAATTTAATGCCCAAGGCAATAATGGAGAAGTTGGGACTTGATATAACTCGTAAGTACCATGATCTATATTCATTTGATTCCAGCCGAGTTAGATGCATCGGTTTGATTAAAGATTTGGTTGTTAGCTTGGATCAAATTCCCGCAAAGAATCTCTTGATGGATGTGGTAGTGGCGGACATTCCTCCAAGGTTTGGTATGCTCCTTTCAAGGTCATGGGGAGCTAAGCTAAAGGGTACACTTCAGCTTGATTTTTCATATGCTACTATTCCGGTGTTTGGCCAAATGAGAAAGGTGTACCGAGAGCAAAAGATGAAGTATATGATTACTAGCAAGGAAAAGCCAGTAAATCATCCTGTAAATTATGTACAAACAGATTTAGAATCCTTTGTTTTATTTGCTGATAATTTTAATGAGGTAGATAGTCAATTAGTTCAGATAGAAGATATCCCAGGCATGGCAGAAAATTTCAGGGAAGTATTGAGAACGGACAGTGAAGAAAGGACTGCTGTCATAAAGTCAATTGCTGAAACAAATGGGCAGCAAGTCATGACTGCAACAACATCACAAGTGCAGCCCTTGGATGATGATGAAGATGGTCTTTGGACCATGGATTTTGATGGTGCAGTGGGCAACGATGGAGCTGGCATAGGTGTATGGATTCGTAGCCCGTTTTCAGTCCCTAACCAAGTCCCAAGCAAGGTACAAGTGTGCTCTTATAAATTGGCTTTTGATTGTTCGAATAATGAAGCAGAATATGAGGCCCTTATAGCTGGTTTGAAAATCCTCCGGAAATTAAAAGAAAAGAAGATAGCAGTTTATGGCGACTCCGAGTTAGTGATCAAACAAGTAAAGGGGGAATTTCAAGCTAAACATCCTCGTATGCGGGCTTATCGCAATGTTGTTTAAGACATTTTGAAGCGGTTTTCAGAGCATACTTTAACATGCATACCCCGGATACAAAATGGAGTTGCGGATGCATTGGCCAGGGCAGCAAGCAATTTGAAAATACCAATGAATTCGAGCAACAAGTTTGAAATCTATGTAAAGCATCGCCCTACAATCCCGGAAAACCAAAGGAGTTGGCAAGTCTTTCAGGATGATGAGGAAATCAAAGACTTCTTGCATGGAGAAGGTAAATTTGAAGAAATTTCAATAGACATGGAGCCTGAAGGAATGAATCAAATGGATGTTTTGCAGCTGAAAGATAATCATATTCCTAAAGGGCTGATTCCTTTAGAAGAACTTTTTGATCAAGATGATGTGGCTCGCAAGCCAACTTTGATGCCAACAGAAGAAGGTGTGGAAGATGTGAACCTTGGGACAGCGGAACATCCAAAGATGGTGAAATTATCAAAGGCTCTGCCACTCAAGGTAAAGAATCAATACATTAGATTGCTGTCATCATTTTCTAATGTATTCGCTTGGGATTATTCAGATTTAAAGACCTATGATACAAGCATTATCCAACACACTATTCCTATAAAGCCAAATCAAAAGCCTTTTCGGCAAAAGTTGCGGAGGATCAATCCCAAGTTGCTGCCCTTAATTGAAAAAGAGGTAAATAGGCTCTATCAGTCCGGAATTATAGTTCCCGTTCGCTTTTCAGATTGGATCTCCAACCTAGTGCCTGTGAGAAAGAAGACCGGTGAGATTCGCTTGTGCATAGACTTCAGAAATTTAAACAAAGTGTCGCTAAAGGACAACTATCCGCTGCCTAAAATGGACCACATATTGCAGCGGGTAGTGGGTGCCTCAAAGATGTCATTGCTAGACGGATACTCCGGCTACAATCAGATCTTAGTCCATGAGGATGACCGTGATAAGACAGCCTTCACTACGCCTTGGGGAACATTCCATTATGCTAAAATGCCATTCGGTTTGAAGAATGCAGGTGCTACATTTCAACGAGCTATGGATATGGCTTTTGCCAATGAAAAGGACATATTCTTAGTTGTATATCTTGATGACTTAACGGTATTTTCCAAATCCGATGAGGAGCATCTATTTCACTTAACTAAAGTGTTCCAAAAATGCAGAAAATATGGCATTTCTTTAAATCCAAAAAAGAGTCTTTTTGCCATGAGTGAAGGTAAATTGCTGGGACATATCATTTCCAAAGATGGTATACGAATTGATCCCGCACGGGTGGAGGCAATTCAGCAGCTAGAGCAGCCCCGAAATAAGAAGGAGATACAATCTTTTAATGGTAAATTAAATTTTCTGCGCCGCTTCATTCCTAATCTTGCAGAGCACCTTAGAGAAATGACCAACATGCTTCGGAAGGACAGCGAGATCAAATGGACCGAGGAGGCAGTCAAATCCTTCAATTTAATCAAGGTAATCTTGTCTTCAGCCCCGACCTTAATCAGCCCTGATTATACTCAGGATTTCATTGTGTTTTCTTTTGCTTCCGAGCATACATTAGCAGCAGTATTAATGCAAAAAAGAGAGGGTGTTGAAAGGCCAATTGCATTTTTCAGCCGGATCATTAGAGATGGGGCATTAAACTATAACATCATTGAGAAACAAGCGATGGCCCTGATTAAGGCATTGAAAGATTTCCGGGTTTATATTCTTCACTCTCATGTATTAGCTTATGTTCCTAGTGCAGCGGTAAAGGATGTCTTGGTACAAACAGAGCCGAAAGGTAGGAGAGGTAAGTGGATTGCTGCTCTCTTGGAATATGATGTTGAAATCAAGCCCACCAAGCTGATTAAAGGACAAGGACTTGCTAAACTAATGGCTGAAACAAACCTTCACGCCCTTGATATCAACTTGATCGCTGCCTTATCCGATGGTGAAGGAGAAAATTCAGCGGTTCAGGTATCAGATATTTTTATTAATTCTCCTTGGTATGCTGATATAGTGTATGTACTTCAGAATGTGTCCGCGCCTCCTGGAATGTCAAAAAATAAAGCGAGGACTTTGAAATTAAAGGCTGCTAAATTTTGCATTTTGAAATCTGCACTTTATTGGAAAGATCCCGGAGGCATCTTGCTGAATTGTTTGGTTGAAGAGGAAGCAAAAGCGACGGTAGAAGACTTCCATAAAGGTGACTGTGGAGGTCATTTATTTTGGAAAACTACAGCCAACAAGATTTTGCGAGCTGGTTTTTATTGGCCTTCTCTTTTTTCTGATGTGTACAAAGCGGTAAAGAGCTGCCATGAGTGCCAAATATTTCAAGGAAAACAACGACTGCAGCCATTGCCTCTCAAACCGGTGGAAATCAGTGCACCATTTCAGCAGTGGGGCCTTGATTTCATTGGTGAAATCCACCCAGCTTCGTCCGGGCAGCATAGATGGATCTTGACCGCCACTGATTACTTCACAAAGTGGATAGAGGCAATTCCTACTCGGCAGGCCACAGATTCGGTAATTATCTCTTTTCTTGAAAATAATATCTTGTCACGTTTCGGCTGTCCATTCAAAATAATCACAGATAATGCAGCTGCCTTTAAGTCCAATAAGATGGTTGATTTCTGCTATAAGTACAACATCAGCTTGGGTCACTCCACCGCTTATCATCCGCAAGGTAATGGGCTGGCCGAGTCATCAAATAAGTCACTAGTGAACATTATCAAGAAGATGCTGGAAATTAACAAGAAAAGTTGGCACAAGAAGTTGGTCAATGCATTATGGGCTGATCGGGTGAGCCAAAAGAAGTCCATTGGAATGTCGCCATTTGAGATTGTTTACGGAGTTGATGCAGTCTTTCCAACATCACTTAGTATACCGGTCGCGAAATTACTTCAAGAAACGGGAGAAGATATGGATCCAATGCAACGGAGAATCAATCAAATGGTCCACTTACAGCAAACAAGGGAAGAAGTTCTCCAAAACTCTTTCAAGCTGCAAGAACGTATCAAGAAAATCTATGATAAGAAGGCAAAGTTGGAAAATTTTCAGCTAGAGGATGTTGTTTTGAGATGGGATGCTCGAAACGAGGACAAAGGTAAGCACAGTAAATTTGATAATTTATGGAAAGGTCCTTATAAGATTGCTGCATATCGTGGTCCTAATGCTTTCATTCTCAAAGAGTTGAATGGTGATGAATGTCCCGGTGGGTCGGTGAATGGCCGGCTTCTCAAGAGATATCATGCTTGAGCAATGCTGCTCTAAGTCATCTTCATTGTATATATCATCTTACTTTACTACAGCAAGTGTGAACTGATCTCTCATCCTTGGTTTGGGGCCCGCAGTGAAGGCTATAATTCCGAGGATGAAGATTGGTTGGTGTGAGGTTTTCAGTTTGTTTATTTTCTGCAAAAATCAGTTTGTTTGAGTCATAGTCCTTTGAAAGTTTTCAGTTTATAATCCAAGTCAAATAAAGTCTGTTCGAGTATGGTTATATTTGTACTAGTTGACTCCATTGCCCAATGAATAAGGCACTGGTCTGCTCTCCCAAGAGGTCTGAGGTTCTTGGCACCTCCAAGGAGCTGCCATCCCCATTGGAGCCAATGTTAGTGTCGGTCTTGAGCCCTCCATCAGTGATCAATAGCTCTTTGCATATGCATAGGTAGGAGTCTCATTAGTGTCAGTTTTGCATCCCGCTAGGCATGCCATAAAACTAAATGGAGGGCTGGTCTTTGTTCCCTTCTTGGCTTTGCTGGATCAGGTCATACCACAATGAAATTGAGTCATGTTTGTTTTTATTTTTGTCTTGAGGTCCCAGGTCTTAGGTCTAGGGTTTTGAGTCAAAATCACTGCAAGGTCATGAGTTCAAGTTCAGTGAGTACCCAGCAAGCCAGAAGGAGGTATGTACATATGTTTCATTGTTATTTTCATCAGCTACAGGTCATTTAATGCCTTGGATTTAAAAACCCTGTTTTTAAGTTCAAGGTCATGAGAAATTTGTAAAAATAAAGAAATTTTCAAAAGTTTTCAAAAGTGCCGGCAACAAACCTGGTTCATTCGCCACAATCCATCAGATGGTCAACCTGCAAAAAGAACGGAGTCAAACGCCTCAAAAAGCTAATTTCAGGACAAAATCAACTCAAAAACAGTGTTAAAAAGAATGCAAAAGTGAAAACATTATAAAGTGGGTTTTTCAAGTTAATTTTTTCAAATGTGAGCATATAAAGGCCAATTCCCTCTCAAAAGAGACTCATTGTGCATTTGAAGGCAAGAAAACACAAGGAGAGAGGCAAGAGGGCGAATTTGGTAAGTTTTAGCAGTTTTCAGGCTTTTTGAGGGTGCGCGACCACTCCACCAGGGTGCGCGACCACCTGGGAGGTGCGCGACCACTCCAGCAACATTTCCCTGTGTTAATTTGGTCGGGCGCGACCACTCGAGGGGGGCGCGACCACTCGAGGGGGGCGCGACCACTCGAGACTGGTGCGCGACCACTCGGCCAGCTTGCTCCAGAACGCATCAAAACTTCAAAAAATTTGTGATTGCTCGTGAATTCTCTGAGGTAGGCCTCCCTTGCATTGTTAATGATTGTGCCATGGATTCAATGGATGATTATGGTCATTTTTATCATGAGAAATTAATGAAAAGATAGGTTAAGTGATTGTTTGTTTTGCAAGCATTATGCTAGGGTTATTGTTTGTTCTTCAAGGTTTTTTATTCCTTCATTTCCCTCCATGGTTTCCCATCATTATGCATAAATGTCAGAGTGTTAATTTATTCAATCTCATTTGCAAGTAATGCTAAACCCCAGTTCACTTTCCTAAAAAAAAACCCAATCCCTCCCTAAAACCCTATTCAAATCCTAATTTCTCCCATACAAACTTACCCAAACCCTAGTACTATGTCATACAGCAAATATATATGTAAAAAACACAGCAAAAAATGAAAAGAAACATTTTGAAAAGAAAAAATATGATGGCAAGAGGCATGCACATGAATATCATAAAAAAACAGAGTAATGTAATTATGCATAGCCTAGTAAAAGACATGAGCAAAAAAGGATATGTTGCTGTATAAATATCAGAGGTTAGATAGCTGTGGGAGTGTCCATGACAAAGTTTATCAATGTACTAGTGGTCAAAATGAACAGTTTGCTGTGCTAGGGTTTGCACAAGGGCATGATACATCTCCCTAATCCCAAAACTCTGTTTTTCTACCCTTCCCTTCACCAAAACCCTAATTCAATTGCTCTATCTCTTCCTAAAAGTTCCTATGCAATTGAAATCCCTTTCCCTTTGTCAAAGCATGTAAATGAAACCTTATTTCACCTATGACAAAAAGCATTCATGAAGCTGCCAGCATTGTTAAAGGAACTGTTGTTATAAAGTATAGTTGGCAGAGATTGTTAATGTGTTCCCCAGTCCCAAAATCCTAATTTCCTTTCTCCCTCCATCTCCCTAATACCCTTGATACAAAATATCCCTTTTCCCTTTCAAACTGTCATAAAAACCCTTCCCCTCCCCTATGATCAAATAAGTAAAGATCCCTGTTTCCCATTAAGCATCAACGGCCATTTTAAATGTTGAAAAAACAAAGTATGCTCATGAAAGGCATTCAAAGACAAAATAAAAAGGGAGCAGCCTGTTAATTGCTTGTGGTTGATGCTACCTCATACCCTGATGATCATACCCTCATTCCTTCCATGATGAAAATTTATATTGTCCTTTCCCTTGGTGATCATAACACCTATTTTCCCTAATAAAGTATTTATTTGCAAATGATGAGAGATAGAATGACATATTTGACATTATGTGATTATTTCCTTCAAAGTTCCCTGTTGTTTATATATATTTTCCCTTTCCTTATGTAAATTCCCTCCCCTAACATTTCCCTCATGATTTTTCCCCTTGAAAACAACATACTTCTCAGCATTTTTGCAGGCAGGGCAGCAGTCATCTTGGCTTATTTGTTCCACCTTGCTCAATAACATCATGTCAACCACTGAAACTAATGAGCAAGGTGATGACCGATCTTCATCCACGGAGGTTGAGACACAGCGGAGGCCTCGTAAGGGTGGCAAGGGTGGTCACCACAAGAGAGAAGAGCCCACATCCTTGGCAGAGTTGCAGGCTTGCCCATTGGCAGTGACTGGCTTTCAGTACATGTCATGCTATCAGTTTTGCGAGAGGCTTGCACAGATTCAACATCATAGGGAGCTGGCCCGGTTATTTGTTTTACACCTTCATGACGGGCAGGTCACCCTTGCAGGGGTGAATTTTTTGTTTTCTCCAGAGGCTATTTCACTGGCTACCGGGATACCCAATGTGGGTGAGGTGTGGCCAAAGCGCAAGTGGCTGGATTTTGTTTACTTTGAGCCATATGTCAGGCCAACATACATACACAACTTGTCAGGGAACTTTCCTTTGAGAGGAGGAGAACCTCGTGTTGCAGCAAAAGCTCCAAATGGCTCAATGGACCATCACTTATCTAGAACAGCGCACCAAACAATTAGAAGAAGAAAAAGAACTTGATGAGCTATGGAGGATCCGCAATGATCGAACTTTGAACCGTAGGAGGCTCGGTGACCCATTGCCTGCTGACCGGGAGTCCATGCTTATCCGTGTGAATGCACACTTGGAGAGATTGTTGGAGAAGGCAAATCGTGACAAAGAGCTGCTACGCAACATGAAAACACACTATTGGGCAAGATTGCATGTTTGCAAGGCTAAAATGAAAATTCTCTGAAGGAAGCTGTCAGAGGCCCAGAAGAAGAAGAAAAGGACAAACCCACTCCGTATCTTGGCTGAGGCATCCCTCACTCACCATGGTACTCATTATCCTTCATCCAGCAGCAAAATCAAAAATTTTGAGAGTTTTGGAGCATTTTGGAAATTTTTTGGAAATTTACAGGTTTTTGCCTATGGAGTGGTCTCACCCCCCGCGCGACCACTCGGGAGGACTGCTCAGAATCACAAAAAGTTGACATTTTTGGAAAGGTCATGCAAAAACTAGAATTACCTATACTTGGGGTCAACTTGATTTTGAGATTTGGGCCTCCAAAAGCTCAAAATACATCAAAATTTTGACTTTCTGCCCACTTTTTGAGTTGCAGAAAGTGACCTTGGGAGAATTGACTTTTGAGGGGTCAAATCAACTCCAAATCCAGAAATTCCACTTGGGATGGAAAGTAGACACACAGAGCTTTCCAATGAGCCATCTTGCACTTGATTTGGACAACTGGAACCCACTCAAAAAGTGCTGCAAAGGGGCGCGACCACTCGAGCAGGGGGCGCGACCACTCGAGCTGAAAATTGCCAGTTTTGACTTTTCGGCCTGCAAAACTCAGTTTTTACCTTGGTTAATCATTTGTACTTGCAAATGATGGATGTATGGATAATTTTCATGGCACATTGATAGATTTAATCTCTCTTAACCCTTCTAGAAGCTTCCTTGATGTAAATAGTGAATATTTAATGCATGGATGAGTTAGCTAAGTTTTAGAGGCAAGTTGTTTTGACTGCCTATTATCTAGTGCTAAGTTTAGAATTAGTTCAAGCTGCTCCTAGGAAGCTGAGCTCGACCCCTAGAGGTGGGGAAAGGAGTTATATGGTCTATATTATGCCTTCTCTTGCTCATTTTCATGGTTGGACTCTTGTGGGAGAAGTATTATTGCATATTGTACATCTATTACTGCAATTTAAGGAAAAGGAAGGCCAGGGTTTTGCAGACATCATTGTGGATTCTTGTGGATTGTTGTGTTGATGGTGTGTTCTCTACATGTTATTGTAAGTGTGTTTATGTGTTCCATCTCTTTCTTTGCTGCTAATTGAACAGATGAAGTGATAAAGTTTGAATTCATGCATGCCATGCTCAGCTTTTAATTTTGTTCAATATCTATGTTTTCCACTGTCTAAAGAGGATTCAAAGTTGTTGTTTGCCCTCTTTAGCTCCTCCTCTATCATTCCTGATCCTCCATCTCAAATTAAGGCATCAGCACTCACTCCTACCTTGCCCCAAAGATCCCCCTGCAAAAACTGAGCCCAATCCCCGCACCCTGAATTGCACTCCCTCCAAATTGCCACCAAAAACCCCAAAAATCTTTAAATCAACCTCCCTTATCAATTTACTAGCCTAAAATCTTTATCCCTAATTGGTCAGCTTATCCTATTGAAAGATCTACCGAATCTGACCCAAGAGAGCCTTCTCATACCTCGTAGGGCTAGCTACGAGGTGAAATGGTTTGATGTAGCCTTGAGAGTTTGTCTATCTCAGCCTAGGTGAATTCCAAGCGCTAACAGACCCATTGATAAAGATCTACTGTGCGAGGCCATAGGCCATTAAATCTGCAAATGAGTGCAGATTCTGCAAAGCTCTGGTAGCGGCTTTCAACCCTAGGAGTAGAGAAGTCGATGGAGGGGATTTCCTCTGATTTGTCTACCAGAAACTGCTTTGGAGCTTCATTTAGCTGGGATGCCTTTGAAGAGAACTGAGGTTGGGCAGCGTTTTTGCGTGCTGCATCTTTGTAAGAGAAAGATGGGGCAGAGGAGGTTTGCCCAACTGAACCACCTCTTAGACGGAAAGAAACCCCAATAGACGAGTCCTTTTGAATGCTGTAAAAAGAAAGAGGAAGGGAATGCATAAGCTGCTTACCCTTATACAGCAGTCTGAGGCAGGAGGAGGGAATCCCCAGCCGGCATTCAAGTTTTTGCAGAAGATCCTGCACAAGATCTGTTGCGCAAACCCATAACATTGTCGTTTTGCCGGAAAGAATAACTTGGATCTGGAATGCATGAGGTTCTTCTGGTAGATCCAGCTGGTTCACGATGGAGGGCTGCTTCAGAGTTGATCTCGTCTGAACTTGCCTCCTGCAAGCTGCTTGTCCATCGATCTGGGTTTTTTTAAGACCCCAAGATCTTCTGGGCTCCAGATTTGTTGGTTTACCTGCAGATCTGATCATCTGACTACCATGCATAGTCTGTGCTCCTGATTCAGAGCAAATCCATGACCCTTGACATCGGATCTTGATGATTCGAAGGCCGCAGATCTGTATTAAAGGCAGATCTGTGACCCAGAGGATACGAAGGCTGCAGATCTGGACAATAACCAAGGATGTGACGCTGCCAAAATCGCTTCCAAGATTCTGATCAGTCCGGCTAAGCTCCGGCTCCAAGCAACAATCCTTCAAATCCTCCCAATCCCTGTAGTTTTGAGCACTGTTCCTGCCGCTTTTCCTCTTCTTTACAGCATTGTTATTTGAAGTCTTAATGTCCCCTGCAGATGACTTTTCAGAAACGGCAGATTCTTCAACAACGACCGACGTTTTCTCAGTTTCAGCTGCCGCATTTTCGACCGTCGGAGGGCAGCTTGCCGTTCTGCAAAACGCCTGAGCATCCACGACTTTGCCAAAACGGCTGAAGGTGCTCTCAAGTTCTCTGTCCGATGTATCCCAGGAAAGCCCCCCCGCAAATACACGGTATTCCTCCTTGCCAGACCTTGTCGCCATTTCTGCTTCAAACCCTCGTAGCTCCTTCAAGAATCAAGTCGGGAAACACGTATGATTATTAATAAACATAAGGAAAAACAATAATACACATGAAAGAATACTTATCTGATTTTTTCTTTACACGAGAATCCTGTAAAACGTTTGAACTTTATTCCATGATCCAGCAAGCAAATCTAGTCTTGATACAACAGCACTTTAACTTGATAATAAAATGTCTACAAAATGTCTTTGAATCCACCCTAAATACTTTGAAAGGTGAAGTATTTATACAAAAAATATTACAAAATATCTCATAACAGTTTTTAGATTTAATTAAGGAAATAAAAATATCTTCAAGCATGAAGATAGAGACAGATGGAAAATTGCATCACGTTGTCCCTCTTATTGTGGTAGTGCGGGCTGTTGTAGTTGAACTTGAGCCCTTTGAGGCTGGCTGATATGTGTACACTGGAATCATCTTCATCTTTAGTCTTTAACTGATACTCTTTAACCTGTTACTCTTTTACTGTGTTTACCTGTTTCATCTGGCTGACATTCAAATTTGCTGTGGTAACTTATAGTAAATCTGTCATTTTTTCCCACCATTCATCTTTAGGTAACTTTACCTTGAGCATATTTCTATATGTCTTGTCTGCCTCAGTGTATTTGGCAAATTTTGGTTTGGTGACAAATAGATGTTTCACCTCATGCTCTAGGAAAAATAGATTTTCTAAAGTATCATATAATACTTTCCCTGTTGGCAATGCTCTGACTCCTGAAGTGCTTGCCTATTCCTTAGATAATTTATTTAATCTGTCAACATAGTCCAATTGGATCATAAGTTTTTCATCAATTACCATGGGACTGGGAAGGCCTTTATCCCCCAAATTTTGAAGCTTTGCCATGAACCTGTCAATGCCAACTTGCATGTTATGGCATTTTTTCTCTAGGTTAAGCATAAGATTTCTTTTAGAAAGAACCTTTTTTATTTTAATGATGGCTTCTGTTTTGTCTTCCACACCAAGCTCATTTAGTTCATGGTTGTTCTTGCTGTTCAAGAAATGGATGATTCAATTAGCTTCCTCAGGCTAATCTCCTAGGTCCTTCTTTACCTTTTGCATTGCTTCGATGGCCACTTTCACCAATTTTGTTTGCTCGAATATTACTTGAATTGATGGCGAAATATAATTGACAGAGTCAATGATATTGGCCCAGAGCATCTTCTTAGTCTATCCTAGTGGCTTTTGAAAATTTAAATATTTTTCAAGGACCTTTATCTTCTCACCCATCCTTAGGGATTTCTATGCTTCTTCTTTCTATTGTATTTGGGAAAGCTTGCAGTCAATTTCTAATCTTGCCACTTTCTCCTTGAGTCTCTTAAGCTCTGTTGCCTGGATGGACATTTCATCCATGGATTTCACTAACTCTGCTATCTTTTCTGTTGAGGTACCTACAGCTGTAGACTCAGTTGTGACTGGCAGTGCTGTAGCAGGTGGAGTTGTTGGTGCTAAAGAGGTTGCCAATGTTGAAGGGACTGTTGTTGTTACTGTGGGAATGGCAGCTATTGAAGTAGTGGCCATTTCACTATATTTGGACTTAATCAACGTGTCCAATTCTTTCTCTATTTCTTTCAATTGGCCATTTAGTTTTAGGACCAAGTCCATAAGCTCTTCTTGTAATTTTTGTGTTTCCAAGACTTCTGCTATTTGTGGATGATGCAACAATGGAATCTTGAGTTGCTTCTTCAAAGTAGCTATGTCATCATTCTTCTTCTTGATCAGTTTTTCAGTGGCCTTCACTTCTTTGGGATCATGTCCCAACTCAATGATTAAGTCCTTAAGGACTTGATTCTGGTATCCTTGGCATATGAGGAGGCCTTATCTAACTGAAACTGTGCTGATATATTATTCAGCGAATTCTATAACTGATGGGCTACAATGGCTTTGCTTGTCAAAGTGGAATATACCATCTCCCCTTTTTATTTGTGCAACTCAATCTGGTCAATAGGATGTATGTCCTTTGCTAGTACTTCAAAATCTATCTTCTGGAAGTCAGCTGTTGATCTTGATTGTTGTGTGGTAGGTTTCATCAATGTCATTCGCATTTTGCCTTCTTTCTCATCATAGGCTGACATCAACCTTGTCTGGTTGGTAGGTGCTATCTTGAGGTACTATGCATAATTCTGGGCATTTAGCCTCTCATTCCTAGATTTGATGTCCTTGTACTTTTCTCTGATATCCTGGTCTTTGTTTGCTGGCATCCTAAATGAGGACACTTCCACACTTTGTTGTCTTTCCAGCATCTGAGTATGTGATGTGGAAGGTTCTTGTGTGCCTCCAAAGGGAGTAGTAGGCCTGCTTCTTTCTTTCTCTGTACTGGTAGCCCTTACTGTTTCTTCTGTAAACTCCTGTTCAAAGACAGGATTCAACCTTTGCCTTTTGACATATGTTTGTGAAGTTGCTCTACTTAAAGGAGTGGCATCTTCCTTATTTCTTTTGAGGGTTTTCTCCTCATCTATTGGAGTTTGCAAGTTAGGGGGAGTACTCATATTGGAATGTTATGTACCTGTTTGACCTAATTCCTTTGATAGGTCTGGTAGCTCTGATTCTTCTTGCACCTGAGACTCTTCTTCTCTATGGTGTTCATTGTGTGCCTGTGATTCTCCTTGTGCTTGAGATTCTCCTGGAACCTGCAGGAAAGAACCTTCACCAAGCCTTTTATCTATATCAATTAGTGCATTTTCAACAGTGACTTCAGTGTTATCCCTGTCCACTAAAGTATTATCCGCCCATTCCAATTGATTTTCATATTTCTCTATCTCAGGGATTCGGTGGTGAATGTAGGGAGCCAACTTGTTTTTTTGTCTTCTGTTGCAGATGAAGTCACAAGGATCATATCTCCACATGAAGCTTTGTTTTATTTTGAGTCTCTAAAGGATCTCCTCTGCTTCCTTTCCAGCTTCTCTGTTATTGCATATAAAGTGGCTTAGCTGATCTTTGATTCTGAGCTGGGCCTTCTTTTTGGCTTTAATATATGAATTGATCATCTGCCTGTAGTAATCCAGAGCAAAGAACCTCATTGGGAGGTATCTGGGAAATTTATATGGGGCCAACTCACAGCCATAGATCCTGATTTCTGTGTGATTTTGGTACAATAAGTACCAATCTCCCACTTTGTGTTGTTTTAACAGCTGCAGAATTCTCTTGATATCTGAACTGATTCTTGGAGGAGGGATGCCTAACAACATGGTTACATAGGATGTACAAATAGGTCTATGAAATCTGTATAAGAATATGAGGAATCATACTTATATATCAAAGGGGTCCAGAAAGTCACTGACCTGGGGTGACCTCTGGTATCAAGCTTTTGGAGAGTGAATGGGAACTTGTCAGCTTGATAGTATAAGAATAGGTGGTACAAAACTGAAGAATACTTAAACACTCTTTCATTATTCATTCTCAAGAATTGATCATGCATTTTGTCTGCTATGAATTTGGCATAATCATAAATGATGGTAGGGGGCTATCCTGGAGTGAAGATAGACATGAAGGCTAAAATGATTTCATCAATATATTCACTTGTAGTGTATCCTAGCACTCTGGAAATCATGGTTACAATATCTTGGCCAAATGGGGAAAATATGGTGGCCACATAGGGAGGGGGGTCTTTTGGGATATGTTCCTCTTTCCTGATGAAAGTCTGAAACATTTCAGCTATTTTTCCAGTAGTAAGATTGGGGAACTGGTTCAGTAGATTACCAATTGACAGAGGGGTGAGGTTTTGTCCAGGCTGTAATTGAAGCATTTCATTGATGGATTCAACAGTGATGGTAAAGAGTACATCCTGGTTTGGAGACATCACTGCTCTTTGACTGGGGTTGTAATTGGTATGGCAACAATGGATAATTTCAGGGAAGATATGCACCTCTGGGAACTGGTACTTGGGCAAATCAGATTCCCACAAACCTATTTTATTAGCTTGGTTTAGGTATTGGTCCTTGTATTGGCAGTACAGTTTGATAGGGGATTCAAGAATAGAGGTGTCCTTGATTTGAAAGTCTTTATCAGCAAGGGGAAGGTGATCTAGGTCCAAGTGAGGAGTAGTAATTGGCCTGACATCCATGGCAATAGGGGTAGACATTCTTAGTTCTTGTGGATTTAAGAATGGGGAAAAATGGTTTTTCAATCAATTAGGGCAATTGGGTTCTACTACAGAGTAGTCTTGGGTTGCTACATAGTTCTTTTACTTAATTTCTTATTAATTCCAGGCAACGCAAGTAACTGGTTCAGAACTGAGACAAGGTTTTCAGTGAATTTGGATAAAATACCTGGAATTTTGGGAATATCAACTCTGAATAGGTTGATGAGCGAATGTGCACGGTCGAAAATTTATGTGTGCGTTGGAAGGTAGACTGTGAGTTCAGTGGCTTCTGTAGGTTGGTGGACTGGACGTAGGTTGGCGGTTGGATGTCGTGCAGTTGTGTGCATGAAGGTCTGTAAACTTTAGTTTCTTGATAAAACAAAGGATTATGAGGTGTTTTGGATTTATTAGCAAAGTCAACAATTGGCGAGTATTTCGGGAATAGTGGTACTTTTAGCATTTATTTGGGGTGACGTAATAGTTTTGGCATGTAGTGGGAGGCAGTAAGTGCATTTTTTCTCACTGCTTATGAGCATTGGGTGATTTTGGGGAGAGGCCGCCCGATTCCATTCAGCGGGTGACATGTAGCTACAGGGGCCCAAGGGAAAACAGCCCATTTTGGGCGGGTAAAGTTAGGATTTCGGGCCCATGCGAAATGGATTATGAACATTGGATGTGGGCCTTCAGATCAAATGGTGATCATGCTACGGAGTTGCACAAACAGTAGTCGGGGGGCCCGGCGGGTAATTAAACGTGGTGGTTTCGGTTTAATTCAGAGTTAAGGTGAGTTTAAATGCATCGGAAGTGATATGATTGGTGGATAAACTTTAATTAATCGTTGATCAATTAATTAATTTGATTTTTCGGGGCTTGGGTTTATAAAGTTTATATTACAAACTTTGGGGGCGAGATATTATTATTAAAGGGATTTAATAAATACGTAGGGGAAAGGGTTATTTTCAGGATTTAATATAATAAAGTAAAGTTAGAAGTTAATATGATCGAAAGCGGTAAAAGGATTTAGTGCTAAGTACAATGTATATTTATAGTTCATTGTCTTTGTATAAACACATTATAACTTAGGCTTAGTGTTATTTTTGTGGGTTTTCTTAAGAAAAGAGGTTTACTTGGGGGTAATGGCTTTTCCTTAGGAAAAATGGTGTTTTACCTTAGGAAAAGGGATTTGTTTGGTAAAATGAGGTAGAGTGAAGGGGGGTAATGTTTGTGGGGGGAATTTTAGTACTTAGGACTTATAAGTCATTGGGCCGAGGGTCTGGTCCCTCCAGAAGTTAGAGAAATTCTTTACGCCCCCATGAATTAATATTTTGGGTACTTAAGACTTTTTCATTGGAAATTAGTTAAGTGGAAGGTGTAATGAGTGAGGGAAATTAATCAATTGACTTTGTGAACTTGATGCATGTCCAATTGGTCATTCAAACTTGGAATTTTTCATGATGAGGGCGATAAATATTCTTTTGCCTAACAATGATCACAATTCTGCAACCTTTCTCCTACTTACCCATCTACTCATCCTACCATTTTTACTTCTCTTTATTTGGGTGCATTTAAGCTAGCAAACCCTTATCAAACATTTTTCTTTTTCCTATACAATAGAAATCTAACTAAATCTAACCTTATTACATCTAAGGGCTCAGATTAAAAAATAGAGCTCCTTTTATTAACTATACCTATCTAATTATCTACCAAGATTATATTGTTTGGACAGATCTTTATTCTCTACCTATAGACATAAAATTGAAACATGAAATAGCCAAGTTTAAACATTTTGACTATCATGGATTGTGGCAAAGAATACAAGTTGCACATAATCATTTATTGTGCAATAAAGTAAAATAGGAGTGGCATTTTGGCTTGCACACTTTCTTGGTCTTTTATTTCTTTGGGGTTCATATTTTTTTATGTTTTTTTACCTTTTTATTCTTTTTGTCCTCTGATTTTTCTTTTAGGACATACCCTCTTTATATTTTTTAATTTTTTGAATATGGAAAACATTTGCAGAAAGAAAACGTATGTACATATTACAGATTTAACCTTAGCCATTCAAAAATTATGACTCCTATTGGTATAGGAACCTAACAATAGCCTCACATGCTGAACAACTGAAAGTGATCTTTTGGGGTCCAAAAGGCTTCCAATGGGGAGGAGTGATTAGGTGCTCAAAATTATGCTCAAAAATAAAAGTTGTTAGAATGGTGTGAAACCTGAATGACCATGTAGTGCTCGTCATCTTGAATATGGTGCAACTCATTTCACACGAAATGGACACTGTATGCTCCCAGAAACACGATCTATTCATTTTCCCAAACAGCGAAATTTGGTGCAGGATCTTAGAGGGATGTTGACTGGGAATTCAAACAGTCCAGACAGAAAAAATAATATTCCTTTAAATATTTTGAGGATGTAGGTCATGAATCATAAGGTGACAAGTGTCATAATTTCATTGGTCTGCATGTTTTGGGTTTAGACCAATAAGGAGGTGACACGTGGCTAAGCCGGAGGCTACCATGTGTCCTCCTAATGGCCGATAAAAAATTTATTGGAAAGACAGGTTAGAGGACGAGTTCAACCGCGCGACCTTCGACACAATAGACCAAAGGACTAACAACTCCGCCTAGGCATTGTTTCTTAACTAACATATTGTAGGCAGGTCAGCTATTAAAGAATCGTCCCTAGAGCAAAGTCAGGGTGTGATACGATAATCACAATCACACATTGCAACAAGGAACGGTTACATAATCGACCCCAACAAGTTTAGGTTGGGAATGTGATATCACAATCGTATGTCACACAATGAAAGTTTTGTTATATGAATTAACCTGGCTTTATTGATTGTGATATATCCTGGATGCAATACATATTATACTACAGTTGATAGTTCCGTCGGGTCTGTCGCTTATCACAATCGCACATCGCCCATGACGCGTTCACAAACCATAAGACCTGCCGATTTTCATCGATTGCGATGTGCAATGAAGCTGTCGGAACCATCGACTTAACTGTCAGACCTAACCACCTTACATGTGACCACTCGGCCTTAACTGCGAGATAGGTGGGGAAGTTGGCGGGATCGCTAACTTCAGCGGAATTGCCAGAATTAACTCCAAATAATGAATTTAACTGGAAGTTAGCCAGATTTGGAGGAGGAAATTGTGGAAAGACTGGCAGAAGTCATAACTAAGGCAGTTTTCGACCAAATGAGGAGCAGAAAGAGGTTGGCGTACCAACTTTGAGTATTCTGGACTCATTGGAGCAGGTTGCATAACAAGCATTGCAAACACATTGTTTTACACTTTTGAGAATAATGGAAAGGCCCAAGCCATTGGAAGCTAGACCAATGAGACATAGCCCAGAAGGGGTGAACTCCTTTATCATGTTCCTATTGTAATTTGTTTTTGATGATGTTCTATACATGTTTATTCTTTTGTTTAGTCTCTTATTTATGTTGAATTTCTCATAAAGTTAACATAAAAACTCATCATTTGACTTGCAAAAATTCATGAATCCTTAAGCACAATGAAAGCATTTTGTTTCTAATCTAAGGAGGATCTTAGCACAAAAATCTAATATTCTAAATCATATCATCTATCTTGCATGGCACATAAGGAATTCCTAGCTAACAACATGGAAATCTTTCACCCTTATGCAGAGGAAAAACATGCAAATCAAAGATCCTCCTATCCTTCCAGTGTAATGAAAACCTTCCTAGACAAAGCGGCTTCATCCCTATAGCCTCCCTCAATGAAAAGCGCACTCCAAATGGTCAAGCATCTACTGTTGGGTCCAATTATGCTAGCTTAGTATTAAAAGTGCACTGAAAGGAAACAATGAGCCCTTGTTGAAGAAAACTATGCTTTCTCTCAAGTCTCCTCTTCCTTTAAGAACATTATGCACTCTTGAAGGTTGAATCCTCACCCTTCCCCCTTCACCAATGTGCTCTATGCCAAATCTTGGATTAAAATCTTCCTCTAGAGCACATGGCGTAGTAAGGACGGGTAAAGGAAGCCTCATCTCTTCCTTTTACTAGTCAAACTGCGCCCTCCTTGAAAATTGTAGAGTCCAAAGATTGTCTTACCATGACACCCCTTTTGCCTATGTTTCCTCTCTTTTCCTACATTTGCTACCTAAATAATGCCACATCCACCAGGTTTTGATAAAAGTAAGTAATAATATTTCTTCTTCTTCGTGTTTAATTATATGCCCTATTGTTTTATTAAAGAATGTAATTGGCTACAGAATTGGTCTGTTTCCGCAACTAATCCATATTTTTGTAGCTATCTCCATTGTTTGCAAGGTTCAGAAGCTCCAGGTCAACGATGAAGTATACAGATGGATAGGGAATGGTCCCATCATGGATCCCTTCCTATCCCCTTGAACCAGTTCATCAAGATGAGAGCAGGATATCACGGTCAAACCCCAAAGTCAACCATAGGATCGTTGCCAGAACAAAATCCGAGTTTCATCAAAACCTTATCTATTTGCTTTCGAAATAACAAATTGAAGGCTTAGTGATATAGTTAGTTAGAATGAAGATATATAGGTTTAAATTACTCATGACTGTTATGCTAAAGACTTGTTATAAAAACTATGGCCGCAATGTTATTTGGTGCGCATCGGATGATGTAATTTTGAGACAATTTTTTAAATTCCATTTACAAGAAATAGAACTGGTTTTGTGTGTGTATGCGTTGCATTGACTGGAGATTATGAACTAATCTGTGGAGGTCCCTTACGACAAGGACAGGTATTTAATCAAATGCAATTCGATTTCTTTCCATTCCTTTGAATACTTCGTTTTCGTGTGAGAAATGCAGTATGATGAGTTCACAGTGAATCGTTGTATGCATGAGTACTTTCATCTACTTTATACCTAGATTAATTTGTTATTTTAATTGCTTTCTACCTGGTACAACACGATTCTTTCATTTTCTTTTTATCTAGAATAATTTAATTATGTTCGCTCCATAAGTATAGATGATGCTTAGAATATCTTGTTTGAATAAGATTGAGTAAGTAAAGGTGTGAGAGCCTTCTTCTCAACAATTGAATTCAGAAAATACTTCTTTTCGGTCTAATAGAATAGATTTCTCTTAGTGAATTAGAGCTACAACCTAAAGACTCAAGACAAAAAATCCCCAAAATAATCTAACACAAGTAGAAGTTAGAAGCACTCTCATATCATCCATAAACTAATTCGATAGAAACTAACCCTTAAGAAATTAGCTGATAACTTTAGGGACTGAGACATTAATATAATCAACGACACCATATCCATATTAATCTTAAGTTTATACCCTAACAGGAACATAAAGACATGATGAATCACTTCTCACACATATAGTGCATCGGTATTTATCAGTCTACGTACCCTAGTTGACAATTTATGATTGACAATTTAAAGACATTAAATTGAACAAACATTTTGGCGCCATTACCGGGGAAGTACAAATATAAGTTAAGAAAAAAAAATCAAAACATGATATGCGTAGGGATAGAGACTCTAGAGGTAGATTTGTAGGGCGAGGAAGAAGTTTAATTCCCACAAATCCACTCACTTCACCTAGACTTCGAGAATCCGCTCCACCTACTCAAACCCGAATTCCTTTTAGAGGTCGAAAAAGGCTTCCTGAAATCTCAAGATTATAAATCCAATCCAGAACCTCATCCACTTCCTCTACTGAAGCTGTAATTGAAGAAAATCCTACATCCCCAACTATAGGAGTAATATTTCTATCCTCCACCAGTGAGCAAATTTTGGGAGAAAAATTATAAGTTCCTAGTGAAGAAGAGGAATCAGAAACTTATTCTAAGCAACCATTGATAAAGGAACCAGAAAGACTAGAAGAACATTGTATTAGTTCCGAAGAATCTATCATGGCTAAAGAAGGGGAAGGAGAAGTACACAATGTCCATGGAGAAGAAGATAGGATTGGAGGAAGAGGAAGAGGAAGAGGTAAAGGAGGGGGTAGAGGTAGAGGAAACCAAGATCCTTCTGGATTCCATATTCTTGATGAAGATACAACCCTCACAATGAAAAATATATCACCCTCAATTCTTCCTAATTTCCACGGAAAAATAAATGAAGATCCAGAGATATTTATCTTCGAATTTGAAGTATTATGTAGATCGTATGACTATCTGCATGATGCTCAAAAGTTAAAATTGTTCCCTGCCACATTAAAAGACTCAGAATGCCTCGTAACCTTAAGGATGAAGTCTTCAAAATGACACAAAAAGAATATGAAAATACTGAAGACTTAGTAGAAAGGTTTGTTTATAATGTTAAAAGAGAAAAAATGGATAATTTGGATGAAGAAACCTTAAAATCCCTCTTACTCAAAGCTATTAAAGGTGATTTAGTCAATCTCCTTAACCTAACTAGGAAAGGAGATGTTTCCCAACTATCATTTGCAAATATATGTGATTTATGTGTACATATCTCAAGGAGTAAAGCACGAGTTGGAATGAGCCCTAGAGACCCCCTCTTGTCAAGAATTAACAAATCTGCAACTGGGACAGTCATGAGGGCAGAATTAGGAAATTTGCTTGATACCTTCAAAATAGATATTTTAGGGAGCCTAAGTGAGCAGATAGACACCCTTAAAATACAAAACAAGAAAAATTCTGAAAATGTTGCATTATCTATCTTTTGTCCCAAATGTCGGAAGAAACATGCTCTAAGAGAGTGTCCATTAGATTCAAAAGCCATAGAAACTTATGTCATATGTCCAGATAATCATGATACGAAAGAATGTCCATCCTTACCAGGTCTTAATGTTGTATTTAATGATGAAGGAATATTAGAACCAGTACACCCTCTCTACTTTATAGCTAAAATACCATGGCAAAATCCCCAACCAAATCAATCACAAGGATTTAGACCACAACAATTCGCCCAGACTCCATAAAATAATTTGAATTCAACCTGACAGCCTTGGGCTCAGCCACAATCACAACCTTGGAATCAAGGATGGAAAAATCCTTATGGAGCCTATGCTCAATATCGACAATACTCACCATCTTACCTTCCACCACAATTTCTACCACCATCTAATCAAATTCCCCAAGCTAACCAATTACCACAAATTCCAATTCAAAATCAAAACCCATAGCTCTCCCTGCCATTTCCATAAAAACCAAATCAATTACCCGCTCAACCACTTCCGAATCCTAATAATAAAATACCACAATAACCAGTATACAACATGGAGGGGAAGAATCTTCAAACTTATGTAATAACTCCACTAGACCTAAATAATGTTCAATTAAGGTCTAGAAGAGTATTACCAAGAAAACCCCCTATTGTCATTCAAGAAACAAGATCCAATCTTCAAAAACACAAAAACCAAATAGAAGAAGGGGAGACCTCTCTCCCTCAGAAGGAAAACAAGCAAACATAAGAAGTTCCAATAAACACTCCCATCATAGAGAATCTCTCAGTATCACTTAGACCACATTTCCCTGAACAGTTGAAAATTGACGGAGTAGAAAAAAAGTTATCTTGCCTGATTACAACATCATGGATGAAATTGAGAAATGTTTGTATTAAGATTACTTTACTACAAGCCATAAAAGAAATACCAATTTTCGCAAAAACAATTGAGGAACTAAGTACACAAAGATCGGGGAGAAAAAAAAGGATATAAAAATAATTCAGTTAGTTGGAAAAATTGCAGATATTATGATGGGGAAGACGACAATTCAAAAATACCTAGATCAGGGAAGCCCCATTGTAAAAATTCACATCAATGGAATTGAAATACCAAACGCACTGATTGATCTAGGAGCAGCCATAAACATAATGAGCAAACAAGTTATGGACACACTTAGGCTTCCTAACCTTCAATACACACCAACTTTATTGTAGTTAGTAGATAGGACTGTGATTAAACTTGATGGTGTATTGGAAGATGTTTGTGTATCCCTAGATTCTTGGGAATATCCTGTTCATTTCATGGTCTTAACATCCAAGAATAATTTAGGAGGACATCCATTAATTCTAGGAAGACCTTGGTTAGCTACAATTGATGCTTTCATCGGTTGTAGATCAGGTGACATGTTTATCTCAGATGGAAATTCTATGAAGAAATTTAAATTATATCCTCTTGCAAAAACAACAATAGATACAGAAACTGAAGAATGGATAGAAGATGAAGAAGATATACAACCTATTTTTACTACTGAACAAGTAAAAGAGGAAGACCAAATTCTAAATTTACTGGAAAATAATGAGTCTTCCTCACACTATGATCGTAGTCGTAATGAGTATCTCTTATCTAAACAAGTGTCATTGCTTTCCATGGGAAAATTTAGGAATTCCTCGATAGAAATTTTTCCAGGAAAAACCTAGAATGTCAATGAAAACCTAGAAGAAGTGCAAAAGAATCAGTTGATAGAAATTTTACAGAAAAATTCTTTTGCCTTTGCATGGGAATACTGACATGAGAGGGTTTGATCCTAAAACTTTCATACATCGTATCTACATTGAACAAAATGCAAGACCAGTTAGATAGCCTCAACGAAGAATAAACCCAAATTTAAAAAAGAAAATGTTAAGGAGGAATTGCATAAATTGTTAAATGTAAATTTCATCTACCCAATACCTGATAGTCAATGGGTTTCACCCCTAGTAATCATTCCTAATAAAAATGGAAAATGGAGAGTATGCATCGATTACAAGGAACTAAATAAAGCAACATTAAAAGACCACTTTCCACTACCTTTTATAGATCATGTCTTAGACACACTAGCAGAAAGAAAAATAAATAAATAAATCAATAAACAAACAAATAAACCAACAAAACAAAACAAAAACAAAACAAAACAAAAAACAAAAACAAAAAAAACAAAAAAAAAAAAAACAAAAACAAAAACAAAAACAAAAACAAAAAAGAAAAAAAAAACAAAACAAAACAAAAATTCCTTCTTGGATGAGTTCAGTAGATATAACCAGATTTAGGCAGCCCCTAAAGATCTGGATAAAACCAAATTCACTTTCCCATGGGGAACTTATGCTTATCGAGTATTTCCCTTTGGATTATGCAATGCTCCAGCAACATTCCAAAGAGCAGTCCTCGGAATTTTCTCTAATCTTATTCATGATTGTGTGGAAGTGTACATGGATGATTTCACAGTTTATGGAGATTCTTTCAATGAAGCACTAGAAAATTTGGAAAAAGTACTAATAAGATGTAAAGAAACAAATCTCTCATTAAGCCATGAAAAATGCTTCATGATGTTTAACGAAGGAATTTTTTTAGGTCATCATATTTTAGGAGATGGAATCAAAGTAGACTCATCTAAAGTTGAAGTCATTTCTAAGTTATCAGTGCCAAGTTGTCAAAAATATGTTAGAAGTTTTCTCGGTTTTACTGGATACTATAGAATATTCATAGAAAACTTCACAAAAATTGCATCCCCACTCTTTAAATTACTCACCAAGGATTGTGAATTCAATTGGGATTCTGAATGTCAAGCTGCCTTTGAAACTTTGAAAAAGAGAATTTCTAAAGCACCTATCTTAAAAGGACCTAACTGGAAATTGTTTTTCCATATCTCAATAGATGCTTCAGATTCAACCTTAGGGGTTGTGTTAGGACAAAAAGATCTTACTCCTTATGTAATCTATTATACCAGTAAAAATATAACTCCTACAGAGTTGAATTATATTGTAACTGAAAAGATGTTTTTAGTTGGAGTTCATGCCATTAACAAATTCAGACATTACATAACTGACTATGAAACTTTTTTTCACAAAGACCATTCTGCCATTAGATACATAATGAATAAACCAGTCACTAATGGAAGAATAACCAAATGGCTCTTACTGTTATAAGAATTCAACATAATCATTCTAGACAGGCCAGGAAAACAGAATACAATTGTCGACTTTTTATCTAGAATACAAAATGAAAATAATGATCAACCCATAGAGGATAAATTTCCTGATGAATATATTTTACGGTATGTACTAAATCACCTTGGTATGCAGATATTGATAACTATTTAGCTACAGGAAAAATTCCATTTCATTTATCTCCTAGGGAAAAGAGAAGAATAGTCCACCATAGCACATCTTATTCATGGATAAATGAAGAGTTATACAAGACAGGACCAGCTCTCATCATCAGAAGATGTGTTCGAGAAGATGAAATACCAGAAATACTTAAATCTTGCCACGATGAGCCATGTGGGGGACATTTTTCTGACAAAAGGACTGCTTACAAAATCTTGCTTTTAGGATATTATTGGCCTTCCATTTTCAAGGACACCAAAGAATATGTTAAAATATGCGACAATTGTCAAAGAATGGGAAAACCCACTCTTTCAAATGAAATTCCACTGCAACCACAGGTACTCATCAAACCATTTGAGAAGTGGGCACCGGATTTTGTTGGACCAATCAACTCACCATTGAAGCAAAAGAAGTATATTCTGGTATGTACTGATTATGTCACTAAATGGGTAGAAGCTAAAGCACTTCCTTTTGCTACTGAAAATGTTGTAGTTTCATTTCTTTTTGAGGATATTTTTACTCGTTTTGGTGTTCCAAGAGAAATTGTAATAGATCAAGGAATGCAGTTCACATCCAGACTAGTGCAAAGCTTGTGGATCAATACAAAATCAAACATCGAAAGTCCACTCCATACCATCCACAAGCCAGTGGACAAGTTGAGTCCACAAATAAGGTGATTTAAGTTGTCCTTACCAAGACTGTACATCTACACAAGAAGGATTGGGTGGAGAAGCTTCCAAAATATTTATGGACCTACAAAACTACATGGAGAAATACTATAGGACATACTCCCTATGAATTTGTTTATGGGAAGCAAGTCTTATTTCCGTTAGAATTCCAGACCCAAACCTATAAGACAGCAGTCTAGTTAGATCTTGATTTATTAGAAGCACAGAAGCAAAGGATGACACAACTAAATGAACTTGATGAAATCAGACAAGAAGCCTTCTAGAGAACTAGCCTAGTTCCACAACAGAGATCCAGATAGCATGATAAGTAAATTAAGGAAAGGAAATTTCATCCAAGAGATTGGGCATTACTCTTTGATTCTACGTTCAAAATTTTTCAAGGGAAATTCCAAACCCACTGGCTTGGACCTTATGAAATTGAAAGTGTTTTTAAAAATGGTGCAGTCAGAATCAGGACTATTAATGAAGAGAAAATTCCTCTATTAGTAAATGGACATCGACTCAGATTGTACCAAAAGCCATTGACAAGAGAGGAGTTTGTTAAAATGTTCCAAGATAATTCAGAACTGAAAATGATCAAGAAGAATTCCTCTTCTTTTCCACCTTAGAAATTTTTACTCAGTTTACTCTTTGAAATAATAATAATAATAATAATAAGTAAGAGGTATAAACATGAAAACCAACATGTTGTTGGCAGGTTTATACAAAAAATTTAAAGTGAAAACCAATTTTTGTTGGCACTTCAAAGTTTCCTTTTAAAATAAAATAATAAAGTTCCTTTATTAAAAAGTTTTTCTTTCACAGCTACAGAATCAGCAACTTTCCACAACTTGGACATGTTTCCGTAGCTATGACAAGTTTCTACAGCCTAATAATTTTTCAACCTAAAAGGACACTTGGTGATTTGAATTAAAGGACAATTGACAAAGCAAAATACCTGTAGGAAATCTCAGAAAAACAAACAAGGTTAGCAAAAGTGGATCAAAGGCATGTGCTACTTTAATTTAGCAATAGGGATTGATATATTACATATATGAATAAGAAGACATAGTACTACCGGAGATTAAAGCAAAATCATTATAACTTAAGGGTGATGGCCACCTAACAAAATATCATAAGCCACCACATAAAAAGTCATCTCAGGTCCTCATTCCAAATCCGCCAAATTAATTACCAAATCATCATTTTAAATGTGCCTAACAGTTTGATTCATTCCTATAACCCTTATCATAATCCACCTGTTCTTACACTCCTCTGAATTTTCATAGCCACTCCATCCTTCTGCCATTTAGCAAAACCCTACCAACACAATTCTCCTATCAAGGTAACCAGTCTTTGAGGCAAAGCATCCTCCAGAATGGGGATAATTGTTCGAACTGAGCCAGCAGGGAAGAAATTCCTGGAGGGATACCCTCAGACCAAAGAGTTGCTGCAAAAGAAACAATGGTTGCAGTTCATTGAAAAATTCAACGACTTTCACAGGGAAGTGACCAAGACATTTGCATGCTCGTTTGATGGAACTAAAGCCGAAATAGGAGACATTAAGATCACCATAACAGAATCCATGATAGCAGAGGCTACAAAATTACCAAGGAGCGGCGAAAAATGGTTTAAGAACAGGGGAATTAATGGAGAGGATTGGAAGGTCTTCCTCAAAAATCCAAATATGGACACCATTGTCTTCAAGAAAGGTATTCCTAGCATAACCCTTAAGAGAAAATGGAGAAATTTATTGCTTATACTTCAAAAATTTGTCACCTGTGAGGGTAGGTTCAGGTATATGTATTTTTACCATGTTAGAATGATGATGCATTTTCTTGAAGATCACCAAATGAACCTTCCTTACTTCCTCTTAAATAGTCTCAAGAAAATGTCTACAAACGTTCAAAAGAAAATTCAGTGTATAGAAAACACCATGTATCATCATGGCCTGATAAAGATATTAGTTGAGTTCCATATTCGGAGAATAGGGGATAATTGGGAGAGTTTCCTGGTTAGGAATCATTTTGAAGAAAGATCCCCATAAAAATCCAACAACAGTAGGACCCCAAAGGAAGGAAGAGACCATAGAAGGGATAAAAGAGTAGGAACCCCAGACTCACCCATAATTATCAGAAGAAGAGTTTCCCATAGTAGACATATTACAGAGAATGAAGAAGGGGAATCTTAAAAGGAGGAAAGTTAACAAAAGAGAAAAAGAAATACCACAAATCAGGGACGTTCCTCAAGAAGAAAACTCATAAACTAAAAGAAAGAAGATTCAGGGATCACAAACCTCGGGATTGAGGAGGAGCACAAGGTTGAGCACAGTCCAACAGACAATCCCCAAAGCTACAGAGTACATTAATCTCGAGGAAAACGAGCCAACTGAGGATGAGCCAATTGAGAATGATCCAACTAAGGATGAGCCAACTGAGAACGAGCCAACTAAAAATCCTGGAAGTCTTCCAAAAGGGTCACTAGAATCCTCACGGAGGGTATCACCACCTTGCATCTCACCTCTGAGAAGCCTAGTGCATAGTCCTGTATTGACCCTGTCCAGCAAGAGATATATGACTATATAGAGTCATTGGAAAGAAAGGAGACAAAAACCAAGGAAACAATTCAGAGTCTTGGAGAAGGGAGCAACCAGTTAAATGCACCACAGGAACACTCAGCCACAAACATTTTAAAGCAAGAGATTTTTGAATTAGAAACGTTGAATAGGTATCTCAAGAATGAGAATCAAGCATTGAAGGCACAAAGTGAGATCCAGATTGCAAAAAGTGACAATCTCATCCTCCATTTGAGCTTGTGGTATAAAAAGAACAAAAATCTGAAGAAGGAAAACATGATGATGCAAAGAGAGATTATCAGCGTAAAATATAAAATTATCATGAGAAAACCTTGGATGCTAGTAGCTTCCAAAAAGAAGAAAATAGTGAAACTTGGAGGTGATGAACAGAAGACATAAGTGACTGGCAAGGATGAAGTGTATGAGGACATAAAAAACCTCCAGTTTGGGGGAATGTAGAGTCCAAATATTGTCTTACCATGACACCCCTTTTTTCCTATGTTTCATCTCTTTTCCTAGTAGGAAAAGAGAGGAAACATAGGCAAAAAGGCGCGTCATTTGCTGCCTAAATAATGCCACATCCACCAGGTTTTGATAAAAGTAAGTAATAATATGTCTTCTTCATGTTTGATTATATGCCCTATTGTTTTATTAAAGAATGCAATTGGCTACAGAATTGCGCCGTTTTCGTAGCTAATCCAGACTTTTGTAGCTGTCTCCATTGTTTGCAAGGTTCAGAAGCTCCAGGTCAGCGATGAAGTATATAGATGGATAGGGAATGGTCCCATAAAGGATCCCTTCCTATCCCCTTGAAACAGTTCGTCAAGATGAGCACAGGATATCACAGTCAAACCCCAAATTCAACCAAAGGATCGTCGCCGGAAAGAATTCCAAGTTTCATCAAAACCTTATCAATTTGCTTTCGAAATAACAAATCGAAGGTTTAACGATATAGTTAGTTAGAATAAAGATATCTAGGCTTAAATTAGTCATGATTGTTATGCTAAAGACTTATAAAAACTATGGCTGCACTGTTATTTGGTGCGGGTCGGATGGTGTAATTTTGAGACAGTTTGTTAAATTTTGTTTACAAGCAATAGAACTGGTTTTGTGTGTATGTGTTGCTTTGATTAGATATTATTAACTGATCTATGGAGGGCCCCTATGATAGTGACAGGTCTTTAACCAAATGCAATTCAATTTCTTTCTATTCCTTTGAATACTCAGTTTTTGTGTGAGAAATGCAGTATGATGAGTTCACTAGTGAATTGTTGTATGCATGAGTACTTTCATCTGCTTTATACCTAGATTAATTTGCTATTTGAATTGATTTTTACCTGGTACAACACTGTTCTTTCATTTTATATTTATCTAGAATAATTTGATTGTGTTCACTCCATAAGTATAGATGCTACTCAAAATGTCTTGTTTGAATAAGATTGAGTAAGTAAAGGTGTGAGAGCCTTCTTGTCAACAATTGAATTCAGACAGTACTTCCTTTTGGTCTAATAGACTAGATTTCTCTTAGTGAATTAGAGTTACAGACTAAAGGCTCAAGGCAAAGAAACCCTAAAATAATCTAACACGAGTAGAAGTTAGAAGCACTCTCATATCATCCATAAACTAATTCGATAGAAACTAACCCTTAAGAAATTAGCTGATAACTTTAGGGATTGCGAAATTAATATAATCAACGACACCATCTCCATATTAATCTTAAGTTTAGACCCTAATAGGAACATACTGACATGAGGAATCACTTCTAGCACATATAGTGCATATGTACTTCATCAGTGCACGCACCCTGGTTGACAATTTACGATTGACAATTTAAAGGCATTAAATTGGCAAAACAAAAATATTCCTTCTCTGAGTGCATAACACAGTCCTAAAGGTTGGACCTTTAACCTTCCCACATTCCTAATGTGCTAATTCTCTGTAAGCCTACCTTTGAACCCTCCTTTAAGTGCATGGTGTAGTAGGGAAGGATGAAGGAGGCATCCTCTTTCCTATGACCATTCAAATTGTTCTTTTAAGATTTCCTCTCATTCTTTGGAGAGCATAGCACATCCTTGAAGCATGAAGCTTCCCAAATTGTCCCTTCGTCTCCCCCCACTACGTTGGACCAACGAGAGCTCCTCTTCATAGTGCATGGCACAAAAAAACTGAACTGCAAAGCCTTCCTAATCCATTGATGAGTTTTCCCATGCCCTCTCAATCAAGCCTTCTTCTTTGACCCTCTCACATGCCTATCATGACCAGATCACTCCATGAGTTAGGTAGTGATAAAATAGATGTTTTAAGACTAATTTTTCCTTGCCAGGAATGATATTCATCAAAAGGAATACTATCTCAATATAAAAAGGTTATGCTCAAGGAAGATAGTAAAGGAGATAAACAAAGAACACTTACAAAGAAGATGCCCAAAGAAGAATAATCACAAAGACATGAAGAAGATCATAGACCAAGACAGAAGAAACACATTGCATAATGACTCAGAGGATTATGATATTATTCGAAGAACCTTTAGAGGGTGAAGATGAGAAACAAAGGGGATATTTCATGAAGATGGATCATATATCAGATCTACCATCAAGAATTCAAGATGAAACAACAAACAAGACAACTTGGCATTGCCACCTCATCATGAAGTCCATGTCATCATTGTCAAGTTGTAATTTGTACCAGTGTCATCATAATAGGCAATATGTTTCCATGTGTCATGCTACATCATCATGGGGAATGTAGTGATGTATTCTAAAGAAAATGACAAAATGTAATATGTGGAAGTCCAAGATTCATATGTCGAATATGAAAAGTCACTTAATCATATATGGATAAAATGCCTTTAGGAGAAGTCCAAAAGTCATTAGAAGTTCAAGAATTGTTTAGAAGTCTAAAGGACACATTATAAGTCCAAGAGTCATGAAGGAATTTCAAGAGCCATGGGGATATGAAAGTTCATCCCCCTTGTTATAAAAGAAACCTCATAACTCAAGCAATATGATTTTGGAGGCTTAATCTTTGGAGAGCTAGTCTTGGCTTCTCTACTTGGCATAGGAGAGAAAACAATTCTTTGGAGAAGCAAGAAGTGACTTAATGTTCCACAATTGGAGCTAGTGTCTCACTGTTGTAATTTTGTACTCCACCTTATAATTGAAGCTATATGAGCCAACACATTTTCATGCATGTATCACAAATGTTTTAGGACTATTATTGGTATTTTTATGATGTATGTTGTGTTCATATGTACTATAGAAATTGAACTATTTCAGTGGATTTGGTACTCATGTTTTTGAATGTGTGTTGTATTTTATTTAATAATCGTTATGTGAATTATTTCACTAATGAATATTTCTTTGCTTGTGTGTCTCTATTAGGTTAGTACTATTACTTCCTTCTAGAGGCTCACTTTTGTCTCCCCCCTTGTGAAGGTATCCTTTTACACATTGCAATCGGTGTTTCACAATGTCAACTTGCTTCTTCAAGGTTTATGTATATAATCTTTGATGTTACACGTTGAAACCAAGATGAGCCTTTGTGTTATTGTGGTTAGATCGATACTTCGGATGGAGCTCCTACTCCAAACAGTGTGAAGCCTAATTGGGACTTCACATCGGGGAGACTCCTTGTATGTTGGCGGTATCCAACACCATTAACATTTTTGGCACTAGAAGGAGGGTCAAATTACAAGATGTTCCCTTTGAGTTTGTGTTTGAATCTCTTATATTAAATGGATCTTTCCCAAATCATAATCCCATAGTATTTTTCTAATCTACCTCTTGGTAAACTTTAATTATCCATGAAATGTTTTCATGCCTTGGGGCCAATTCAAGTTTAATGGCGAGGGTGGTATGTTTTTATCCAGACACATAAATGATTTTCTTTGGTTTTATGAATCTCTTGAAATCAATGATGAATATGTTATGTTTATTCTGTTGACCCTCGCTCTTGAAGGTTGGGTTAGTTAATGGTGTCATACCTTACCATCTTCTTCCATTCATTCTTTTCATCAATTTCTTAAGGAGATTCATCCAAATTTTTATTGGTATGATTACCGAGATGTATACAAAAGAATCAATCAACTTAGAATGGATCCTGATGAATCAGTTGAGGATTTTTATAATAGATTCTTTCACTTATGTTATGAGTTTCCTGAAGAAGATATGGATTGGGATTTCTTTAAGAAAAAAATTGAGCATTTGGCTCAAATTTATTTGAATCTGTGTGAATCTAAAACCCCAAATCTTCTTGTTTCCCCAACTTTTGTAAACTGTTAGACATCCCCAATTCAGAGGAGGAAGCTATTATTCCTTTTGTTCCTTCTCCTCCTCCTTTTCTAGTACCAATTTTTGTGCATCCATGTGATAATATTGAGGTTGGGAAATTTTCAAATCAAACTCTTAATCCATATTCTCAACCATCATCCATTTCCCATGATCCTAATCTGATGGAGGAAACCTTGGCATGTAAAGGTTAATCCTTCCATTTCTCTGGATGATACTCACTCATAACTCTAGTTTTGAATCTGATTTTGATTCTTGTCCCTCTTTATCATCTCTTTAACATGATCCCTTTCCCATTTATCCACGTGATCAGTCTCTTCCAAATACAAGTATGGACCAGGAGCATGGTAGTCAAGTTTCACAAGTAGAGGAGAAACAAGGTGAGGATTCTTTTGATCTTTCTTCTCTTTTTCAGAATCCTCCATGTCAAGATAATGATCTTTCATCCTTGTTTGATTTTGAATCTACTAGTCTCGGTGATGAATCAAATAAAGTTAATTTTCTTAATTAGTTTGAGGTCTTGGACAACCTTCATTCTCTTGATTATGACTCTGTCATTATATGTAATGATGGTTTCCCAAATGAACCTTTTGATTTTTAGTTTCTCAAGAGAACTTTGTTACAAAATATTTAGATCTTGAACTAATTCGGTTAAAGAAGATGTTCTTATCGGAACTATCTCTTCACCTCACTATCCCTTGTGTTCCACCTATTGTAAGGCATTAACTTGTGATGGAGATAATCCATCTAAGGAGTTGGATTTTTAATTGACACATGGTAGTGAGATCATACATGATGAAGAGGAAAGTAAAGAAATCATTGAGTATCCTTTCCATCCCTTTTCATTTCCATTTTTGCATGACAAAAATTCTTCTATTTAGGCAACTCATGAAAATCATTCAATCCATCCATCTGTAGATATGCAATTGGAAGAGAGTTATTATGACCAAATCAATGATGCAGTTGGCTACTAGTTGGATAGTAGTAATTTGTTTCAAATTATTGATGGTAACTCTCCATAGATCATGCATAATCTAATTCAATCCTAAAAAGGAACTTTTACAATTCTTGAAAATATCAAGACTCGGCAGAAAGTTGAGGCATTTCAAATTTCATTGATGGTTATGTCAGGTTCTCACGACTCTGGTAAGTCCCCCAAACCAAATCAGATTTGGATATTCTCACAAAATTCTTTTCTTTGCATGATTTCATTGGATGTAAATCCCTTCTTGAAATATGTTCGGTAATTTGGACATAGTTTTTCTAACTTTTAAGATTTGGTCTCTGATTAGATTGAAGGTTTTATTTCAGTTGATTTATCTTCATGCAAATATCTTATATCAAATTCATGTTTGGAATGTATACCTTACATGGATGAGCGAATCCATGAAGTTGATCATTCTAAAAATTATCTTTTGCCGAAGGATTCATACCTGTCATGTCCTTTTCAACGTAATCAACTCCTAATCCTTCAGACTTGTGAATATTCCACTAATGATTATTTTCTTCATGCCACTAGATATCCTCTTCAGTGTCAATAAATGTTGGTGCTATTTTCTTAATAGATTTCAAACTGATTTATCTTCATCCTCCATTGATCAATAATCTTGCACCCTAATTGATTTATCTGAACATGACAACCACCATTCAATTGATCATTTTCCTACTAGGATATCCTATGATGGTTGTTGTACATCAGTTGATCTTTGTGCTTTATCATCTCAAAACTTAGACACTTGTCAAGTAGTTTAGGCACTTCAGTCTTCGTTGATGGTTATGTCAGGTCCTCACTATCTTGACAAGCTTTCTGAATATGATTAGACTTATTTTCCCTCGCAGGAATCTCATCCTGATTCCACACCACTAATTGAAAATTCTTTCTCTCAAGGATTTTAGGATCATCAAGAGGAATGTTTTGAATTTCATGATCTAATCTATGATCAATTGGAAGCATCTTACTTAGCAAGCCCTTTTTCTAAAAGAAAGTTCTGATTTCTCTTGATATTTTCTAAGGAAGACAATATAAGTGCAGGTATATTCATAAGAAGCCATCAAGTTCGTTTGCTTATGATTTTAATAAAAAATATAAGGTTGCAGGTTGGGCAAAGTCCGATGATATGACACATACTTCTTCCTTTAAGAAGTACCTTCTATTATATGTCATATATTTTCAAGTTATTATCTTTTATTTTCCACATTATTATATATTCGTTTTCATTACTCGTATCTTGGTGTTTGTAGGTCGGGAACAACAATGGTGGATTCATTGGAAAGATCATTACACCTAGCCTTGATCTTATAGATGACTAGGATAGGATTAGGCTTAGTGTTATTTAGTTTCCCTTGCATCACATCCACCCTCTATCCCGCTCTCCATCGAGTCCCTGCATTTGTTTTTTTTTCTTGTTGTATACTCTGCATGTTGTTTTATGTTCCGCCTCCATTTTCTTAGTTCTTTTGGTTTGTTTCATCACTTTGTGATGTATTTTATTTGTGTTTGTTTAATAACACTTTGCATGAAAAATGTTCCTGTTTATCTCAAAATACAATATGGCAAAAACTTGAAAAGGGAAATTGTGATGACGAAAAATTCTTGGCTAATCTGTTACCTCTTCTCTATCTTAGGTTTACATATCTTTAAATTCAATGATGACTAAATGGAAAATACGATCTACTGGAACAGAAATCCTTTGGTCAAAATATAAAGCCTGTATCTATTCTAGGATCTTCATTCCTCAACTTGGTATTGTAAGTAAATAATGTTCTTCTTGTTGATCCAATCAAGTAGAGAAAGGATAAGGGAGAATCAATTAGCAAATAGACCAATATCAGAGGTCTATAAATACTTCTATGAAGGGGCAACCTCCTCTACTCTTAATATGTTGAGATCCCTCTTCCACCCATTGAAAATAATAAGTGTTGAAGCACAATCCTATTAAATAAATAAATAAATGGTGAAAGAAGAGAAAGGCTTCTTACGCAGGGAGGTGAAGCAAGTGACTTCATCTAGGTACTATCCAGGCTCACTGGAAGCGAAGCAATGCTTGTGATCCTGTAATGACTCCATTGGGGTACTTTCTAGGTCTTCTGGTAGCGAAACAACATCAGATATGAAAATCATACTCTGAATATCTTAAACTCGCTGCACATATTACTTTTTCCTAGATCGAAACAACTATGATTTGGAAAGTTTTTAATATGCATTTAACTGAGTAAGGGGGTGTAGGGGACTATCTCTAACTAGGATAAGTAGGGAATCCAAGGTAATCCACAAGGTGAATCAATACTTCCTGAAATAATGAGACCTTTCACTTAGAGAATTAAACATAAATAGAGAAGTTGGATTTCTACCAATGTGTCGCCAAGTGTTGTCGCTACGATCAACACCCTCCAAAAATTTTCTCACACTTGAATTTTGGAGCCTACTGGGGATCTTATGATCTGTCACTCTATGGCTAATACATGGTCATGTGATGTTTTTCAAAGTGTTCAAGTATTCTTCTAGTTTCAAATTGTCAAGTTACACCCACATGCACATTCTTCAATGATTTCATGAGAGCATTTCCTTTATGCAAGATTGAACATGTATCACACATGCTAAAATTGGAAACTAGGGCCAAATTCTACCTTGGGACAACTCATATGATGGAGATGATTATTGCACTGGATTCCTCTTTTTGAGAGGTCCAAGATTGATATAAATATCATCTCATTAGGACAAGTAGAAATATGAATTTTTCTCTCACATGTACAAATTGTTTAGGTCAGCCTCAACTTAATGTAGGCTCAAATATCCCAATATATGTATCTCTTCAACCACAACAAAGTGTATAAATAGAAGAGGCTTATCACCTCATTTGGACATCATTCACTCCCACATTCTTCTCTCTCTTCATCAGATTGTTTCATACATCTTAGGCATATTCTCTCTCTCTCTCTCACATGCGACTAAGAGGACTATTTTTTTCGGCTAAAATAGAACCAAAAATTTCTAATGGTTGACCAGCATTGACCACTGCGCTTTTGACTGAATTTTATTGCATTCTTGGAGGCATAATTTTACTCTCTTGAGGCTGCATTGATTGGCACGAAAATCGAGAAGTTTTCGATTGTTTAACCTTCGTTGACCATAGGATTGTTTGACCACAAGGTTGACTATTGTTTGACCAAATTTGACCAGAGTTTGTGGGATTGTTTTGGGTTGAATCAGACCTTTATTGAAGGCTGAATTGAACTTCCTTTGACCAAGCTTCAAAGGAGGTGTTTTTCTACTGATTTGACCAATATTTAATTTTGGTTAGGGCTGAAGTTTGACTATAGTTGATTGCAGAATTTGACAGGGCTGATTTGACTTTGTATTGAGCTAGTCTATCTAAATTTTATGATCTCTCTCTAACGACTATTGAATAATAATAAGAATATTTGATCAAAGGGTTTCCCCACATTGGGGGTTTTCCCTCACATCTGCCATATCCGGTGTCCTCTTGTCTTGACTTGTCTTCTGTATATGTTTTTTGTATTCTATCTGCATTTGTTGTTAATGTGATTAATGGTTGATGTGATTGCTATTAGAAATAATTGGATACTATTATTGGGTTGCTAAAAGAACATTGAAATAAATTGTGCTAAGCATAGAACATACCATTGTTATCTAAAATTAACATGGTATTAGATCCAGGTTAAGACAAAACCCAAGCAATATTGAGAAAAAAATCACTAAGGGAAGTTATTGAACAAGAATTTTGAGCCTATCTTAATGACGACTACATCTTACTTCAAATCTGAGGAAAAGATTAAGGACAGATTTGACTATCACGAATGGAAGTGGAAGATGTCTCTGGATTTTACTTTGGAAGAGAATGATGCTATGGACTTGTCAAAGGAAGAGTGGTGGATCCTCCTTCAAATGCACCCACTGTTGCAAAAACAAAGTACATGAAAGGTGAGGTCAAAGCCAAGAAAATTATTGTTGATTCTATTCACAAGACTTTGGTTTCCTATATTTTTGATTTGGAAACATCTAAGGAGATGTATGACAAGTTGGTTGGGATGTTCAAAGTAAATAACTAAAATCAAGTTTTCTTTCTCAAGAACAAGTTGAAAGACATCGAAATGGATAGAGGAGAGTCGATTCAATCCTACTTCATGAGGATTACCGAAATCAAGAATGATCTCCTATCTATTGGAGAAGTTGTTGGTGTCATGGATCTCACTCTTATTACACTTGGAGGCCTTACAAGAGAACATGATGTGTTTAACACTACCATCCTCAATAATGACAGGATTCTGGGATTTGATGAATTATTGGCTAGATTCACTCAAGAAGAAATAAGTATGATGGAAAGAGATAAGCCATCAAATGGAAATAATCCCACCACTTTCTCTACTCATACTAAAAGGAAGAAAAATGTTGGTCTAAGAAGACAAGGTCAAGGGTTTAATCTGAGATTCAAAGAAGGAAGAAAAGGAAGATACTTCGATTGTAATAGGTTTGGCCACTTTTCTAGAAATTGTCCTCATGAGAAGGATACTCCAAGGGATGATGACAACAACAACCACAACAACTACAAAGGCAATGGAAATAAAAGGAACAACATGTTCAACAACAAAGGAAAGAGGAATTCTCTCATTTCTCGATATGGAAATGTTTGTCCTCCCAAGAAGTTGAGAAATTCCAGGTATGAGGAAACTAATGTCATATACAAGCAAAAGGAATTTCATCTTATTTCTTCCCTTACCATTGCCTCTCCTCTAGATACATTGGATCATTGGTTGATTGGTAGTGGTTCCTTAAGGCACTTCACTAGGTATAAGGAGGCCCTCTCAAACTTGCTTGAAAAGAAAAAAAATGTGGTGATCATACTCGGGGAAAATGCCACCTATCCAGTGAAAGGGATTGAGATTGTCACTCTTCACTTAAATAAAGGTCAAACCCTTCATATATAAGAAGTATTTATATACCTGATTTGAAAAATAACTTGGTCTCTGTTTCTGCAATGGAAGATATTGGTTTCAAGGTGACATTCGTTGATGGGAAGGTACGTGTTTTGAAAAGGAACCCAAAAGATGAATTTACACTTATATTTAGGGTTGAAGGTCTCTATCAGGTTGGATGAAGTCCTTTGGGAGCTATGACTTGTGATACTTCTCTTCAATCTGAATTATGGAACCGAATATTTTCTCACCTTCATTACAAATCCCTACCTGATGTAAGGAAGATGGTCACAGGTATGCCCGAATTCAACATAGATCATGAAGGAGTTTTTAGGGTTGTGCAATTGGCAAACATAAAAGGGGACCATTCCCCGCAAGTGAAATTCAAACTACTGATATTATTCAATTAGACCATTTTGATCTATCAGGTATGTTTCCCATAACATCTCTAGGTGGATACTTGTACTATGAAATTTTTTTGGATGACTTCTCTCACAAAACATGGATCTATTTATTGAAAAATAAGGATGAAGTGTTCAAATGGTTCCGCTCTTTCAAAGCCTTGATCGAGAATCAAACATGGAAGAAGATCAAAATATTGAGGATCGATAATGGAACTGAAATGAGTCAAATGAATTCAATGACTACTATAGAGAAGTTAGATTTAAGAGGGAGACCACTACTACATATACTCCTGAGAAAAATGGTGTTCGAGTAAGGAAGAATTGAACTATCATAGAAGCCACCCATGCCATGCTTCATGACCAAGGCCTACCAAAGTTCTTATGGGGACAAGCTGTTAATGTCGTTGTGTATCTTCAAAATATATTTCCGCATCAAGAATTGGACTTCAAGTCACTCGAAGAGGTTTTCATCGATAATAAACTTGATGTTTCTCATTTTAGAATTTTTGGTTGTCCCATATATTTTCATGTACCGAAAGAGAGAAGAAACAAGCTAGATGCATCTGGGAAGAAAGGAACATTTTTGGGCTAGAGTGAAACTTTGAATGCATATAGAATCTATGTGCCTCGTCAAAGAGAAGTGGAAATAAGTCATGATGTCACTTTCGATGAAGATTCTTCACTTGGGAAAGTCCAAGATCTTCTTATCCCTAGGAAGGAAAATGATGATGATGCAAGAAAGTAGGATGAATCTTTGTGATCCAGGTGGATGTTGGTGGCCACCCACCTATCCCATTTGGACCCCTACAACTGTCTCTTTTAGTTTTTTAGTTTCCATAATTGTAGCACAATTTACCATTTTTAGTAGTTTTTTGGGTCCTGAACTTCTGGAGCCGTTTTGAGGCCCTAAATGACGTTTTTTGGGAAATATGGGAGCAACATGGGTCCATGGATCGATGTTTCTCTTCCCAAAGTTGTAGTGCTTGGATAGATACTTTTAACGAGCTATTGTACGCGTCAAACGAAGATCGTATGCCAAAGTTACGACCCCGGGAAGTTGATGTACCAATTTACCCAAACGCGGCCCACAGTTTGGCGTTTCATCTTCTAGGGTTAGGTTTTTGGATGTTAAGGTTTTTCCATTGATTCTCAACAATAAATAGGCCTTCGAGCCTCATTGTAATTCAGTTCAAAGGCATGTAGCCATCACATCTCTTCTCAGAGATAAGCTACCATCGCCCTAGCTGGTTTATTTCCATTTCTGTTTGTAAGCATATTTCAGTATTGTACATTAATGAAATGAAGTATTATTTCCACTGAATATTTGTGTTTATGGATATCTCTATAATTTGTTTCGTTCCTGTTTAAATCCAGATCAGTGGTATCAGAGCGATCTGCTTTTTCTCTGTTTTTCTTTGCATGTCCCTAACGAGGTCGGGTTAGAAGGAGTTACGACTTGAACTGATCGAGCCTTTGCAAGACCAACCTCGCAAATCCTGATGGCCTCCCATGGTGGATGAGAAGAAATATTAGGGCCAGGAGATCCTATCAAAATCTTGCTCGAAGAAGCCCTCGAGCAACAAAGGAATGTGATGATGGACAATTTTGCGCAGATCCTTTAGCGGTTACCCAGAGGCGACGCATCAGCTTCCAACAACTACTTTGGAAACACTACACTCTTTAAGGTACAAGTTAATTTTGAAATCCCCATATCCGAGGGTCAGATAGATGCAAATGCCATAGATAAATGGTTAAATATGCTAGAAGGGTATTCTTCTATTCATGAATTTTCAAGTCAGGAAAAGATTGTTTTCGCCCTTCTCAAAGCAGCCCCCCGCGTCAAGCACTGGTGGGAAACCTACTGCGAGCAGAAGGATGAAAGCACGGGCTCACTATTTTCAGCCACACCCATTTGGAATTCATTCTGAGATGCCATCAAGGATCAGTACTACCCTGTCAAAAGTTATGAGGACAAATACATAAAGTGGACCACGCTGCCGCAGGGAAGGGACCAAGATGTGCCAGAGTTCACAAACATTTTTCATACCCTTCACACATAGTTGCGTATCAAATATTCTGAGCTGCATCTGGTACTTAAATACCGCGGCTTCCTACACAGATACATCCAGGAATAGATGGAGTTCCTGAACATCTCCTCGCTCGGCACGACGTACTGATACGCTGTCAAAATCGAGAAAAGGTTCAAACAGAGGAAGCGAAACTTTGGATCTACGAATCTGAAGACCAAAGGAAAAAGCCAAGGCGGGGTGACCCAAGACAACTCGTTGAAGCTGCAAGAAAAGAACAACACCACGAAGTTGAATAAGGACACAGGAAAGTGGTGTGAGTTCCACAAGAGCCCCACTCACAACGCAAGTGAGTTTCAGACCAAGCAGTCGCTCGTGGCCGAGTTGAAGGCTTCAAAATCATATGCATGTTCCGACCCTAAGTCAGAACCCAACAAGGGGAATGGAAAAGGGAAGCAGATCATTGATGTGGAACCCAGCACCACTGTTGCCACTGCCAAGATCCAGAAGAATGAGCTCGAAGATCTAGAGGAGGGGGAGCGTCTTTTCCACTCACAGATGTGGGTGAAGGGTTCGCCGCTGCAATTCATATTCGACAGTGGTAGCCAAAACAACCTCATTTCAGTAGAGGTTGTGAAGTGGTTGGGCCTACCGACTACACCACACCTGCAACCATGCAATATCGGGTGGCTTCACCAAAGACAAGATCTCTGAGTCCGCTAGCAGTGTTGCCTTCCCTATGGCATCAAACCCTTCACAGACAAGGTATTGTGTGATGTTACACCTCTAGATGTTTATGATGTATTATTAGGCTAGCCATACTTGTGGAGGCAACATGTTGTGTATGAGTCAAGGCCTCACACTGTTATTATTTCTTTGGGTAATTCATTATACAGGATACCATAGGTAGCCCCACCTACCACCACCTCTTTGATCGCTACTAAGAAAGGAAACAAGCTTATATCCCAGACTAGGAAATTCATTTTCTATCGGGTTCACTCCCAAAGTAAAGGGAAGATCGTTGCCACATCCATGACCCCCGCAAAGGGTTCCTCCATGAAACAACAACAACAACAGAGGGATACGGTCATGAAAGAACATAGGAACAACTTCTCCTCACACACGGGCATCACACAAGCTTCAGGTGGGCGAGAAAGTCTGGTTACATTTGTAGAAAGAACGCCTTACAAGAGCCAATCAGAAGCTCAGACCACTCCGACATGGTCCTTACAGTATTTCCAAGGCCGTGGGAAACAATTCTTTGGAGCACAACATTCCTCCATTCCTTCGCTTGCACCGAGTGTTCAATGTGGAACGCCCTCGACCATGCTTCCCACCATTACTGGACACATCAGAGATTGTAGAACAGCTCACCAGGGACCAAGTTCATCAGATAGAGGAACTCAATGTAATGGGGACCATTGCTTCCTAAGGGGGAAGGAATGATCCAGGTGGATGTTGGCGGCCACCCACCTATCCCATTTGGACCCCCACAACTGTCTCTTTCAGTTTTTTAGTTTCCGTAATTGTAGCACAATTTACTATTTTTAGCAGTTTTTCGAGTCTTGAACTTCTGGAGCCATTTTGAGGCCCTAAACGATGTTTTTTGGTAAATGTGGGAGAAACATGGGTCCATGGATCAATTTTTCTCTTCCTAAAGTTGTAATGCTCAGATAGATCATTCTAACGAGCTATTGTACGCGTCAAACATAGATCGTATGCCAAAGTTACGACCCTAGGAAGTTGATGTACCAGTTTACCCAAACAGGGCCCACATTTTGGCGTTTCATCTTCTAGGGTTAGGTTTTTAGATGTTAAGGGTTTTCCATTGTTTCTCAATAATAAATAGGCCTTCGAGCCTCATTGTAATTTAGTTCAGAGGTATGTAATCGTCACATCTCTTCTCAGAGATAAGCTACCATCGCCCTAGCTGGTTTATTTCCATTTTTGTTTGTAAGCATATTTTAGTATTTTACATTAATGAAATGAAGCATTATTTCCACTACATATTTGTGTTTATGGTTATATATGTAATTTGTTGCGTTCCTGTTTAAATCTGGATCACTTTGACAGATGCTTTGATGCTCGATATTGAAGGTTTGATGGATCCCATTGATCCACCTCCTTTTGAGCCCTCTACTTTAAGAAAAATACCTTTGTGGCTCAAAGATACTCTTGAAGATGCCGAGAAACATGTTGCACCAAGGGAGGGATTTTGTGAAAGAAAGCAGCTGAGCAAGTACCAAGGGTACTTAGTTTCTATGAGTACCATAGTTCAATCTAAGCCATGTACATTTAAAGAAGTTGTGAAGCACCAATATTGGAAGGATGTGATGAATGAGGAATATGAGTAAATCATGAAGAATGATGTATGGGATGTGGTTCCTAGACCCAAGGACAAGTCAATGGTTGCACCGGTTTCCCGATATACCACTATCTGTTCGATTATAGCTCTTGTTTCCTCTCAAGGATGGATCCTACACCAAATGGATGTCAAAACTACTTTCTTGCACGACTCGATTAAGGACGAAGTCTATGTAGAACAACCTAAGGGGTTCAATGTTCAAGATCGTAAGACACATGTATTCAGGTTGAAGAAATCCCTCTATGGGTTCAAGCAAGCCCCTATGGCTTGGTATAAGTGGATAGATAATTATCTTATGAATTTTGGTTTTACAAGGAGTGAAGCTTACCCAAACCTATACTTCTAGATTGAAATGGACAAGCCTCTCATTCTGGTCCTTATGTGGATGATCTCTTTCTCACAGGTGATGATGCTCTCATTTACCAATGCAAGAGGGAGTTGGCTTCTGAATTCAAGATGAAGGACCTAGGACTGATGCACTACTTACTAAGGTTGGAGGTATGGAAAAATGAAGGTGATATTTTCCTTTCTCAAGGAAAATATATATTGTGAAGTTGCTTGAGAGATGTAGGATGGTGGATTGCAAGTCCATGTCTACTTCGATGGAAGTCAACTTCAAGAAGCTATGTGGAAGTGCTTTTGGGCCCATATTAGCAGACCCTTTCAAGTATCGACAACTTGTGGGGGGCCTAATGTTCTTGGTAAACTCTCATCTTAACATATGCTTCACTATGAATACCTTGAATCAATTTATGGTAAAGCCTCATCACATTCACTGGATTTCTAATAAGAATCTCTTCAGATATCTCTAGGAAAAAATCCATTGTGTACCAAGATATACCGCCAAGAATTTGAGGTTGCATGGATAAAAAGATGCTGACTGGGTTGGCAGTGTGATGAATCGTAAGAGCACATCTAGGTTTTGCTCCTCTTTGGGGTCTACTTCAATATCTTGGATGAGAAGGAAGTATAAATCGTTTGCAATAAGCACCGCCGAGGACGAATACATTGATGTGAGTATGACATGTTGTGAAGTTGTTTGGTTGAGGAATATCTTCAGTGAGCTATTTGAGCATGTTCTAGATACCACTATGATCTTCTGCGACAACCAGAGTGGGATTTTCCTTTCAGAGAATCCTGTTTTCCATGACCACTCCAAGCACATTGATATCACGTACCACTTTATCTGGGATATGGTACAATAGGGGGCAATAAAAATCCAACACATCAGGATGAATGAGCAGGTCACAGATATCCTTATGAAGCCTTCGAGGAAGGTGAAATTCTTAACCTTCTGAGAGATACTTGGATTCGTGGAAAGGCCCTCCTATGAGGGTCTCACATGAGTTGGACACTGAGCTATAGGAGATGCTAGGGTCTTGGGGTACTTCTTAGAGCTATGAGCTACCATAAGGTGAGTGGTTCACCTTTCCCTAATGGTGCGCTATATACAGGGTGACTATATACAGGGTGAGTGGTTCACCTTCCCCTGTGATACCCCATGATGGTTGACATGTGTGTAGGGTGAGTGGTTCACCTTCCCCTACAATTGCAGACACATGTATGTAGGGTGAGTGGTTCACCCTCCCCTATGATTAACATATGCATAGGATGATTGGTTCACCTCCTCCTATGGCATATAAGCATGATGATTGGTTCACCTTCTCCTACCAATGCACCAGCATGCATCCTACCCATAGAGTCTGAGACTCATGGGAAGTATCTCTCATATGGACAATGAGTTGGTAAAAGTGGTTAGGGACCATAGAAATATCCATGGATGCATCGTGTACTTTTGTACTCCATATGACTAGGATGCATGGTTTTCAACAACTTGATTTGGGATCATGGACTAACCTTTGTCAGTGGAGAGTGGTAAGGTCTTGTGACTCACTCTCAATCACTTCTTCATTATTACTTCATGGTTCAGAAGAGATGACAAAGATGGTACATGATGATAGGATGACATGATGATGACAAATGGATTGGCAAGTAGAATTCTCCATAGTTGAGAGGGAGTGTTAAAATTGGAAACTAGGAAGAAATTCCACCTTGGGACAACTCATATGATGGATATTATTATTTCATTGGATTCCTCTTTTCAAAAGGTCCAAGATTGATATAAATATCATCTCATTCAAACAAGCAGAAGTATGATTTTAAATTAATTATCTCACATGTACAAACTGTTCAGGTCGGCCTCAACTTAATTTAGGCTCATGAATCCTAATATATGTGTCTCTTCACCCACAACAAAGTGTATAAATAAAAGAGACCTCTCACCTCATTTGGACATCATTCGCACACACATTCTTCTCTCTCTTCATCAAATTGGTTCTTACATCTTGGGCATCTTCTCTCTCTCTCTCTCTCTCTCTCTCACATACAGCTAAGAGGATTATTTTTCTAGGTTAAAACATAATAAAATATTCCAGACTGTTGACTAGCATTGACCAACATTGTCCACTGCTATTTTTACTGAATTTGATTGCATTTGTGGAGGCAGAATTTCTCTCTCTTGAGGTTGCATTGATTGGCACAAAAATCGAGAAGTTTGGGACTTTTGACCTGCTTTTACCACAAGTTTGTTTGACTGGAAGGATGACTATTGTTTGACCAAATTTGACTAGAGTTTGTGGGACTGTTTTGGGTTGACTTTGAATTTTTCTGAAGGCCAAATTAAACTACCTTTGACCAAGTTTCAAAGGAGTTTTTTTGCTGTTGATTTGACCAGCATTGACTTTCTAGTTAGGGCTGAATTTTGACTGTAGTTGACTACAAAATTTGACAAGGATGATTTGACTTTGTATTGGGCTAGTCTATCTAATTTTGTACTCTCTCTCTCTCTACTGAACTATTGAATAATAATAAGAAGATTTGATCAAAGTGTTTCCCCACATTGGGTTTTTTCCCTAGAATCCTCCATATCCGGTGTCCTCTTTTCTTGGCTTGCCTTCTGCATATGTTTTTTTATGTTTTATCTACATTTACTTTTAATTTGATTAATGGTTGATGTGACTAACACTGGAAATAATTGGATATTTTTACTGGGTTGCTAAAATAACATTGAAGTAAATTGTGCTAAGTATAGAACATACCATTGTTATATAAAATTAATGGCACTATCCATCAAGATAGTGCTTGTGTGATGTTCAACTCATGTCGACAATCAATGCGTGCTTTTATTGATAGTCCCCCTCACTTTGTTGCATTCATACTTCTATTTCGCTGATTTTTATCAACTATTTCTTTTGCGCATTTTTCACTTTCACGAGTTTATTTTCACATTCATGATTGTCATTTTTACTTTTTTTCACTTTCATAAGTGGAATTTTCATGATATCTTCACCCTGGCATGTGTCTCTTTCAAGGCATTTTTCAAGTTTCATCTTATGTTTTCCTCATGATGCAGGTGTCACTTCTGTGATTTTCACTCCTGCATGGATCACACCTTTGAACAACACCAAAGTTAGTTCTAACATACTCTTTTGTGGTATATGGTCATACATATCATTAAAATATGCACTAGATACATTCCTGCAACTCAACGCACCATTTGGTCACAGTCGTCATAGTTGTCGTAACTTGTGCTCGAAGTGTCATAATGTGTCATTTCAGCTATCACACTTAGATATAAGTGTCGCTTTGCTATCATTTCAAGGTGTAATTTTCACTTATGAGTCTTGTGTATTCTATTGGATTTTATTGATGGTTTTATGTGTGAGATCCAAGCTTGAGTCATATTCAGATGCATTTTCCCTCTTTTACTTTGTCGATCCCATGTTTATCCATTTCAAAGCCCTTCTTGGTCCTTTAAACTAGTGCAAGTTGTGAATCCTTTATCCCTCTCATTGAGTGTGGATCTCAACCTATCTATAGTCCTCAATTATGCAATCCTACTCCAAAATTTTGGGCAACAAGCCCCTCTCAAGATTACACAAAACCTATTACACATTATGATCCTCCTAAGTGCAGCCACTTTATCCTTCTTTCTCATACTAACTCACTTCACTATGTTCTGCTCACCCCTGTCTTGCATGGCACATAAGGAATTCCTAACTAACAACATGGACCTCTTTCACCCTTATGTAGAGGAAAAACATGCAAAGCAAAGATCCTCCTATCCTTCCAGTGTAGTGAAAACCTTCCTAGACAAGTGGATTCATCCCTATAGCCTCCCTTAGTGAAAATCACACTCCAAATAGACAAGCACCTAATGTTGAGTGCAAGTGCACTAGCCTAGGATGAAAATCACACTAAAAAGCAATAGATACCCCTTGTTGAAGAAAACTATGCTTTCTATCAAGTCTCCTCTTCCTTTTAGCGTGTGGCGCACCCCTAAAGGCTAAAGCCTCACCCTTCCCCCTTCACCAATGAGCTATGCACCCAATATTGGCATAGAATATTCCTCTAGAGCACATGGTGTAGTAGGGAAGGCTAAAGGAAGCCTCCTCTCTTCCTTTTTCTAGTCAAATTGGGCCCTTCGTGAAAATATTCCTTCTATGAGCACATAGCATAGTCCTGAAGGTTGAACCTTTCACCTTCCCACCATTACAATGTGTTCATGTGCCCTAATCCTACCTCTGACCCATCCTTTGAGTGCATGGTGCAATAGAGAAGGTTGAATGAGGCCTCCTCTTTAATTTTACCATTCAAACTATGCTTTTAATCTTTCCTCTCTGTCTTTGGAGTGCATAGCGCATCCTTGAAGAATGAAGCTTTCCACCTTATCCCTTCAACTTCCCACATTGCCCTGGACCAATGAGAGCTCCTCTTTATAGTTCATGGCATTGTAAAAATGAACAATGAAGCCTTCCTAATCCACTGATGAGTTTGACGACACCCTCTTAATTAAGCCTTCTTCTTTTTACCCTGTCATAGGCATATCATGAGAAGATCATTCCATGAGCTAGGTAGTGATAAAATAATTTTTTTAAGACTAATTTTTCCTTTCCGTAAATGATCTTCATCAACAATATTACTATCTCATCATAACAACGTGATGCTCAAGGAAGAGAATAAAGAAGATAAACAAAGAACACATGTAGAGAAGAAGCATAAAGAATAACAATCACGAAGACATGAAGCAGATCATAGACCAAGATAGAAAGAAGACATTGCATGATGACTCAGAGGATTCTGATATTAATCAAAGACTCTTTTATGGGTGAATATGAGCATCAAAGGGGATATTTCATGAATATTGAGCATATATCAGATCTACCATGAAGAATGCAAGATGAAGAATCAAGCAAGACAACTTGGCATTACCACCTCATCATGAAGTCCATGTCTTCATTGTCAATTTGTAATTTGTACTAGTGTCATCATAATATTCAATATGTGTCCATGTGTCATGCCACATCATCATGTGGAATGTAATGATGTATTCTCAAAAAAAGGACAAAATGTAATGTGTGGAAGTCCAAGAGTCATGTGGAATATGAAAAGTCACTTAGTCATATATGGACAAAATGTCTTTAGGAGAAGTCCAAAAGTCATTAGAAGTTCAATAGTTGTTTAGAAGTCCAAATAACACATTAGAAGTCCAAGAGTCATGAGGCTAATTCAAGATTCATGGGGATATGAAAGGTCATTACCCTTGTTATAAAAGAAAGCTCATAACTCAAGAAAGAGGCTTTTGGAGGCTCAAGCTTGGGATAGATAATATTGGCTTCTCTACTTAGCATAGGAGAGAAAACTATTCTTTGGAGAAGCAAGAAGTGGCTTAATGTTCCACTATTGGAGCTTGTGTCTCACTGTTGTAATTTTGTATTTGGATCTTCCACCTTATAATTGAAGCTATATGAGCCAACACATTCTCATGCATCTATAGCAAATGTTTTAGGACTATTCTTGGGATGTTTATGATATATGTTGTGTTCACATGTACTGGATAAATTGAACTATTTCGATGGCTTTGGTACTCATCTTGTTGAATGTGTGTTGTATTTTCTTTAATAATCAGTATGTGAACTATTTTTCTAACAAATATTTCTTTGCTCATGCATATCTGTTTGTTTAGTACTATTAATTCCTTCTATAGGCTCACTTTTGTCTCCCCCCTCATGAAGGTCTCCTTTTACACATTGCAATCGGTGTTTCACAATGTCAACTTGCTTGTTCAACGTTTATTTATACAATCTCTTATGTTACCCGTTGAAACCAAGATGAACCTTTGTGTTACGGTGGCCAGTTTTATACTCCGGATGGGGCTCCTACTCCAAACGGTGTGAAATATAATTGGGACTTCACATGCGGGAGACCCCTTGTATGTTGGTGGTATCCAACACCGATAACACAACCACATCATTAGACACCGATATACCCTAGAAACCCAATAAGGTGAAAACCAACTAACGTTTAATTTTATTATGAAACGCTCGTGAGCATGCTCACCCCTAACTCAATGGTTTGTAAGGGAGTCCATCCCATAACCATTGCCATAAATTCTTACAAAGAAAAATCATTTAAAGACAACATATTTTTCTAAAAGCTATTACAATCATCATGATATATTTTACCCAAAATTCCTCAATCTCTATGACTTTGTGGCCTAGTTGTTCCCATTAATGGATTATCCAGTAACTAAAATTCCTCAATCTGCCTAAAACTTTTATCAGTCACATGTTTATAAATAAATACTGCACTGACCATTATTCCCCTCACACAAGAACATATTCTTTTTCTTTTCCAAAGAAAAATCACTCCCTGTTCACAATATTTTCACATTCTTTTATTAACATACTTGCTTTGCTCTTAGTGCATGTAATTATATATCTTAAGAGAACTAGCCTCTCGTCTATGCAATTATGTGTTCTTTCCAAAATAAATAATACACTAGATATTGTTCCTCTGCGTGTGAAGTCATACTCTTTTCTAAAATAAATCTAATGTAATATATACTACGCTTTTGCATGAAACTACATGTCCTTTCCAACAACATTTTTCTTCCAAATGATAGCTATTTACAATAACTATAGAACATGAAAATACATGCCCTATAAAGTTAACACATTAGTTATTTTTTTTGTGTGAAACTTCTTGTTCATTAATATGATAGTTATTCTTCTTGCAGACACACATATCTCTCTTTCCTAAAAGGGGCTAACTAAATCATGCATGCAAATACATAATATTTTCCACAAGAGAACTAACACATTCTTTCATGCAATATATGTTATTTTCCAAATCATGCTAACATAATAACGCATATTCCCTTCAAGAAAATTAACATCATGGATTTAGTTTTATGCACCTCAACATATATACTTTTTTAAAGAAATAGTTACTAATTTAGTACATGCATGTGCATATTTCTTTTTCCAAAGAAATATAACATAACAATCATGACTTATATCCATATAAACACTCTTTCTTTCCAAGAAACTTAGCAAGATCATTATTATGTCTGTGCGTAAACAATTACTATTTTTTCCAAAGAGGTAATACCGCATTTATTATTATGATGCATGCAATTACATATTTCTCTAATTCAATTGTTAATCATTTGTGCATGCAATACATGTTATTCTAACACAATCTCCAATAATTTCATGCATACAAACAAATAATAAAAACAAACATGGGTTCTCTCTCACACACACACACACACAAGCAAGTTTTCAATAAAATAATTCTATTTCTTATCATTCCGTGCACCAGAGTTCATATGATTTTTCTTTCCAACACATTAGCACAACTAGTTTGTCTTTACCATGTAGTGTTTCTATGAAAACTAAAGTGGCCAATCTTTTATGAAAATGATATTCATGTGCAATCATCTCCCAAAATGGAGAAAAACATATTAAGGTGAATTTGAGTGTGTTACATCAAGGATCTTATGATGTGTTAATAGGTATGGACTGGTTGGAAGGACATTGGTCCCTAGTAAAATGTAAAGACAACACCATTAGTTTCCTCACTGATGAGGGTGTTCGACAAGATATTTAGGGTATTAAAAGAGCCATTAAGTTACGATCCATCACAACTAATCAATTAAGTAAGTGCATCCAGAGAGGCTGCCAAATTTATGTTGTGCATGTGGGTTTTAAAAATTCCAAGGACAAGACAGATACCCTGGAAAATATACCAATCATTCAAGAATTTGTGGATTTCTTTCCAGGGGAAATTATGAGGCTGCCACCTAAGAGAAATATTGATTTAACCATAATAATCATTCCCTGAGCAACCCCAGTGTCAAAATCTCCCTATCGTATGAGTATACCTGAATTGACATAACCTAAGATGCAGTTGCAAGAGCTGCTTAACAAAGGATACATTCACGCAAGCGTGTTTCCCTGGGGGTCACCAGTATTGTTTGTGGAAAAAAAAGGATGGCACACTGTGATTATGTATTTATTATAGACAAATAAATAAGCTAACTGTAAAAAACAAGTACCCGTTGCCAGGGATCGATGGTTTATTTAATCAAGCTAAGGGTGCCACCGTGTTTCTAAGATTTATCTATGGTCAAGGTATCACCAAATAAGGATTAAGGAGGAATACATTTGTAATACCGCATTCAGTACTCGCTATGGCCACTATGAATTCGTTGATTTGTCATTCGGGCTTACTAATGTCCCCACAACCTTAATGAGTCTAATGAATGGAATTTCCCACCCTTACTTAGATAAGTTCATTTTGATTTTTATTGACGATATCATGATATAATCGAGAAATTTAGAAGAGCATAAGGAAAATCTTCGGATAGTAATGCAAACCCTATGAGAAAACCAACTTTGTGCTAAATTTAGCAAATACAATTTTTATAAGGAACAAACTCAATACTTGGGGCATGTGATTTCATGTAAAGGCATAGCTTTTGATCCTGATAAAATTAAAACTATCATGGATTGACCCATTCACATAAATGTTGCAGACATTTAACCTTTTATGGGATTAACAGGGTAGTATCGTCATTTTATAAAAGGGTTTTCTAGGATTATTTACCCTATAACTTCTCTGCAGAGAAAAGGAAGAACCTTTAGGTGGACTATGGAGTGTCAACATAGTTTTGAGAAATTGAAACATTTATTGATTACAACCCCGGTGTTGAAAGTTGTTAACCTAATTTTTTATTATTATTATTTTTACATATGCTTGTTAAGAAGGTCTGGGAGGAGTTTTGATGTAAGACAATACAATGATAGCTTATGAATCACGTAAGTTAAAAATCACAAGTATAGGTATTTGACTTACAATTTAGAGCTAATTGTGATAGTTCATGCTCCGAAGGTATTGGAGACATTACTTATTAGGGAAAATATTCCTTTTGATGATTAATCATAGCAGTTTAACTAGTTTCCTTTAATCAACCTAATATAAATGCACAACAATCTAGGTAGACCGCTTCTCCAAGTGAATTTGACTTTGATATAAGGAAACATAAAGGAAAGAAGAATTGTGTGGCCAATGCGTTACGTAGAACACTGCACAGTGTATATGAAATTTCTTATAATCAAATAGAATTTGACATTTTAGAACAACTCAAGGAGGTTGTTATTAAAAATCTAGAATATGAATTTTTATGGTAGCAACCTAAACAAGCACAAAATTATGGAAAGTGGTTAGAGTACGGTACAAACAATAAAGAAGTGTTAACCTTCAAAGGAAGAATATATTTTCCTAATCAATTGGAAATTAAATAATTCACACTGGATGAATTTCACCGTAGTCCATATGTTACCCATCTCGAATATCATAAACTATTTTTTGCAATTAAAAAGGACTAATTTTGGTGTATGAGAAGGGGTATTGCTGAATATTTATACAAATTCTTGGAGTCCCAACAAGTGAAAGTTAAGCACCAACACCCTGCTAGATTGCTTCATCCACTCCCTATCGCTAAGTGGAAATGGGAGATGGTTACATTGATTTCCATAAAAGGCCTGCCTAAATCTAAAAAGAAAAATGATTCCATCATGGTAGTGGTGGACAAATTTAAAAAAACAAATCATTTAATTCCTGTTAAATCCACAAACAAAACTGCTGAAATTGTAGATATATTTATGAAAGAGATATGTTGATTGCACAATATGCCAAAAGTGGTATTTTCAGATAGGGATGTGAAATTTGCCTTTGCATTTTAGAAGGCTCTTTTTACCGAATTGGGTACTCAAATTTATTTTAGTACCACATATCACCCCCAAACATATGGACAAACAGAACGGGTGAATCGAGCATTAGAAGACATGTTAATTTTGTATGTGATGCAAGAACCAAACAAATGGGATGAATACCTTCACTTGGTTGAATTCACATATAACAATCGTTATCACAAATCATTAAAAATGAGTCCCTACAAAAAGTTGTATGGAAGAAAATGTAGAACGCCTACAAATTGGAGTAATCTGCAAGATAATATAACCCCAAGACCTGATATGTTAATGGAAATGGAGAAAACATTGAAAAAGGTTCAACATAATTTAAAGGTTTCCCAGTATAGACAAAAGGCGTATGCATATAATAAAATAACATTTAAATAATTCCATATCAGGGACCACGTTTATGTACGAATTAAACCCAAGAAAATCACCTTAAGGTGGGGTGGTTGTGCAAAGTTAGTAGTCTGATATTGTGGACCCTTCCATATTTCTGAAACAATAGGGCCTGTAGCATACCAATTTGCAATACCAAGCCATATACGAGTTCACAAAGTATTTTATTTCATGTTTTAATGTTAAAGAAATATGTATACGATTCCAGACACATTATTAATTGGCAAGATGTACAAGTATGGTACTGAAATTTTATATATATATATATATGTGTGTGTGTGTGTTTAATTCAAAGACTAGATAGAACTAATAAGAGAATTATGATTGTTTGACAGGTTGAACCAGATAGAAAGTTCTTGGTAGAGCCTTTGTGTATTCTAAATTAAAAAGAAATAATGTAACAGAGGCGAGATATTACCGAGGTTAAAGTGCAATGGAGACACTTTAGTCCGAAAGAGGCCATTATGAGTTTGACGGCACCCTCTTAATTAAGCCTTCTTCTTTTTACCCTGTCATAGGCCTATCATGAGAAGATCATTCCATGAGCTAGGTAGCGATAAAATAATTTTTTTAAGACTAACTTTTCCTTTCTGTGAATGATATTCATCAACAATATTACTATCTCATCATAACAAGGTGATGCTCAAGGAAGATAGTAAAGAAGATAAACAAAGAACACTTGTAGAGAAGAAGCACAAAGAAGAACAATCACAAAGACATGAAGCAGATCATAGACCGAGATAGAAAGAAGACATTGCATGATGACTTAGAGGATTCTGATATTCATCAAAGACTCTTTTGTGGGTGAATATAAGCAACAAAGGGGATATTTCATGAATATTGAGCATATATCAGATCTAACATCAAGAATGCAAGATGAAGAAACAAGCAAGATAGCTTGGTATTACCACCTCATCATGAAGTCCATGTCTTCATTGTCAATTTGTAATTTGTACTAGTGTCATCATAATATTCAATATGTGTCCATGTGTCATGCCACATTATCCTGTGGAATGTAATGATGTATTCTAAAAAAAAAGACAATGTAATGTGTCGAAGTCCAAGAGTCGTATGTGGAATATGAAAAGTCACTTAGTCATATATGGACAAAATGTCTTTAGGAGAAGTCCAAAAGTCATTAGAAGTTCAAGAGTTGTTTAGAAGTCCAAATAACACATTAGAAGTCCAAGATTCATGAAGCTAATTCAAGATTCATAGGGATATGAAAGGTCATTCCCCTTCTTATAAAAGAAACCTCATAACTCAAGCAAGAGGATTTTGGAGGCTCAAGCTTTGGATAGCTAATCTTGGCTTCTCTACTTAGCAGAGGAGAGAAAACTATTCTTTGGAGAAGCAAGAAGTGGCTTAATGTTCCACTATTGGAGTTTGTGTCTCACTGTTGTAATTTTGTACTTGGATCTTCCACCTTATAATTGAAGCTATATGAGCCAACACATTCTCATGCATCTATAGCAAATGTTTTAGGACTATTCTTGGGATGTTTATGATATATGTTGTGTTCACACGTACTGAATAAATTGAACTATTTCAGTGGCTTTGGTACTCATCTTGTTGAATGTGTGTTGTATTTTCTTTAATAATCGGTATGTGAACTATTTTTCTAACAAATATTTCTTTGCTCATGCATGTCTTTGGTTAGTACTATTAATTCCTTCTATAGGCTCACTTTTGTCTCCCCCCTCATGAAGGTCTCCTTTTACACATTGCAATTGGTGTTTCACAATGTCAACTTGTTTGTTCAACGTTTATTTATACAATCTCTTATGTTACCCATTGAAACCAAGACGAACCTTTGTGTTACGGTGGCCAGTTTTATACTCCGGATGGGGCTCCTACTCCAAACGGTGTGAAATATAATTGGGACTTCACATGGGGGAGACCCCTTGTATGTTGGTGGTATCCAGCACCGTTAGCACAACCACATCATTAGACACCGATATACCCTAGAAACCCAGTAAGGTAAAAACCAAGTAATGTTTAATTTTATTATGAAACGTTCGTGAGGATGCTCACCCCTAAATGGTTTGTAAGGGAGTCCATCCCTTAACCATTTCCATAAATTCTTACAAAGAAACATCATTTAAATACAACATATTTTTCTAAAATCTATTACAATCATCATGATATATTTTACCCAAAAATCCTCATTCTCTATGACTTTGTGGCCTAGTTGTTCCCATTAATGGATCATCCAATAACTAAAATTCCTCAATCTGACTAAAACTTTTATCAATCACATGTTTATAAATAAATACCGCATTAACCATTATTCCCCTCACACAAGAACATATTCTTTTTCTTTTCCAAAGAAAAATCACTCCCTGTTCACAATATTTTCACATTCTTTTATTACCATATTTGCTTTGCTCTTAGTGCATGTAATTATATATCTTAAGAGAACTAGCCTCTCGACTATGCAATTATGTGTTCTTTTCCAAAATAAATAATACACTAGATATTGTTCTTCTGCGTGTGAATTCATATTCTTTTCTAAAATAAATCTAACGTAATATATACTATGCTTTTGCATGAAACTACATGTCCTTTCCAACAACATTTTTCTTCCAAATGAAAGCTATTTAAAATAACTATAGTACATGAAAATACATGCCCTATAAAGTTAACACATTAGTTATTATTTTTTGTATGAAACTTCTTGTTCATTAATATAATAGCTATTCTTCTTGCAGACACATATCTCTCTTTCCTAAAAATGCTAACTAAATCATGCATGCAAATACATAATATTTTCCACAAGAGAACTAAAACATTCTTTCATGCAATATACATTATTTTCTAAATGATACTAACATAATAACACACATTCCCTTCAAGAAGCTCACTATTAAAAATAAATCTCATTCTTGCCATTGAAAAATTATTGGATGAATTGCATGGAGCAATTTACTTCACCAAGTTGGACCTTCATTCAAGATATCATCAAATCAAAATGAAGACTGAATACATTCCGAAACAACATTTAGAACTCATGAGGGTCATTATGAATTTTTGGTCATGCCTTTTGGCCTTACCAATGCACCTTCTACATTTCAAAGTTCGAATCATTCCATTTTCAAACCCTACCTTAGAAAATTTGTGTCAGTATTTTTTGATGATATACTAATCTACAACAAGTTTTGGAAGGATCATGTTCAATATGTTGACAAAGTGGTCACACTATTGGAGGTGAAACAATTATATGCAAAAACCTCCAAATGTCTCTTTGGAGTACAAGTGGAATATTTGGGTCATATTATATCTCATGAAGGTGTTAAGGTAGACCCTAACAAAATTAAAGCCATTAAAGAATGGAAAATCCCCACATCCATAAAGCATCTGCAAGGATTTCTCGAGTTGACAGGGTATTATCGCAAGTTTGTTAAGAAATATTGGAGAATAACAGCACCTCTAACAACATTAGAGAAAAAAGATGCATTTTCTTAGACTCCAGAAACAATGAATACCTTTGAACATCTTAAAGAGGCAATGTGTCAAGCACCAGTCTTAGCTACACCAGACTTCACAAAAACCTTTATTGTGGAAATATGCATTTTCTTGGACTCCAGAAAAAATGAAGGCCTTTGAACATCTTAAAGAGACAATGTGTCAGACACCAGTCTTAACTACGTCAGACTGCACAAAAACCTTTATTGTGGAATGTGATGCCTCAAGAAATGGCATTGGTGTTGTTTTAATGCAAGAATAAAGACCCATTACTTTCGAAAGTCCTCCAATCAAAAGAAAGTATTTACAGCGTTGTTTATGAAAAGGAAATGTTGGCAATTCTACATGCACATAAGAAATGGCAACCTTACCTAATGGGAAGACACTTCAAAATAACATATCATAATAGTCTTAAATACTTTTTAAAACAAAGATTTTCTTCAGAAGAGCAACAAAAATGGGTCACAAATATGTTAGGTTATGACTGAAATTATCTACAAAAAGGGGAAACAAAATGTTATTGCAAATGCACCCTAAAAAATGGATGAGGATGTGGAGCCATTGTTTTGTGTCATTTCTATTATCCAAATAGATTGGATAAATGAAACAATGGATGAATGGAAGAATGCCAAAGAAGTGTGGGCACTCATTCAAAAGTTGCCACAAAATCCTAGTACATATGATACATTTTGCTGGAAAAATGATTTGTTATGGTACAAAAATTATACCTCCATAAGAATTCCCAACTCAAACAAAAGATTCTTTTGGAAATTGCACACCTCTCCCTTAGGAGGGAATTCAGGATTTTTAAAAACTTATCACAGAGTTAATAAGGAATTCTTTTGGGATGGCCTTAAATTTGATATTCAAAATTTTATGGCAGAATGTTTAGTTTGCCAACAAAATAAAGTTGAGACAATTAAGAACCTGGGTCTATTACAACCTTTATCCATTCCAAGTCCACATTGGAAGGAGGTTTAAATGGACTTTATCACAGGTTTACCCAGGTCTAAAGGATAGAGTGTCATCATGGTGGTAGTTGATAGAGTTACCAAGTATGCAAACTTTTGTGTATTATCTCATCCATTTAAAGTCGATAGCATTTATGGAAACAATTCAAAAGCTATATGGAAACCCAAAGATTATTGTAAGCGACAGAGGTCCTATTTTCACTGGAAATTTTTGGACACAATTATTTTCTTGTCTGGGTACTCAGTTAGCTCATAGCTCATCATCCTCAATCTGATGGGCAAACTGACATAGTTAACAAATGTTTGAAAGGATATTTTCGTTGCTTGGTATCTGATAAATAGACACAATGGATCAAATGGTTACCTATGGCTGAATGGTACTGCAGCAAAAATGACCCCATTTATGGCATTTTATGGATATCATCCACCATCCATCACATCATATTTAAGAGAAAATTCTAAGGTTCAAGCAGTGGAAGATCACATCGAGCATCAACAAAAAGTTCTCCAACTCTTAAAGGATAACCTCACTTTGGCGCAAAATAGAATTTAACAAGAAGGAAATCAACATCGCAACAAAAATAGTTTTAATGTAGGTGACTAGGTATTTCTACGACTACAACCATACAAATAAATGTCCCTCAAGCAAGCTAAGAAGGATAATAAATTATCACCTAAGTATTATGGTCCATACAAGGTGTTGCAAAAGATTGGTACTATGGCATACAAATTGGAACTTCCTGCAATGCACCCAATTTTCCATCTTTCAAGCTTAAAAAAAGTTATAGGTGACAAGCTCCCAGTTCAAACAATATTGCCAAAACTTAACGAGGAAGACAAAATCATATTGGAACCTAAAGCAGTCACAAAAACAAGAATTCGACAACTATAAAATCGATCAATTTCAGAGTATCTCATAAAGTGGAAAAAGTTACCCGTTGAAGATTCAACATGGAAGGATGAGAATTTTATACAAAAACATCCAAAACCTCAAATGTTGAAGAGAATACTTTTTTGAAGGAGGGGCATGTTAGGTCCCTATAATAGTAGTGTATTCCCTTATTATTATTTGTCATTATAGCCCTTTATTGTTATTGTTGTGCCCATGTTGTTCCCAAACTGTGATTATTGTGCCCCTTAGAAGCCCATTGTTGTTATTGTTGTGCTCTTACAATATTATTGCTATGTCTGCCCTGATTATATCTAACATTTGTAATGCAAGCCATAATCCATTCAATATTACGTACCTGGAGACCGATTTTGTGCAGTACAATACGCAGGTATGCCCAATCAAGATAGTCATATGCCCTCTGGAGATCCACCTTGATAACGATCGCATTAAGCTTCTTGATGTGAATGGAATGTAAGCACCCATGTGCAATAGCTTCAGAGTGATATAGCAATACAAAGTATTCTTGATTCTAAGAGCTATGATTTTAGAGATCAACTTGTATATCAAACTACATAAGGAGATAGGCATGTAATCGAGGAAAGTCCTTCAATCACTCTTCTTGGGAATAAGAGCGATGTATGTCGAGTTGATTTGAGGAAAGATGTGACCCCCCATTCGAGATTCTTCAACCATCGCTAGCAAGTCCTTGTCCATTACATCAAAGAAATGCAGAAATAGTTCAACAATCCAGCCATTTAGACCAGGGCACTTGTCCTTAGAAAGAGTTTTAAGGACGTCATGTATCTCATCCAAAGTGACAACCTTATATAATTCTTCATTTTTCTCCCCATCACACATTGTAGGATATAAGTCAGTGCCCTAGATCTGATCTTCAATGCAATCTTCCTCTCTCTATTTGTATGCCTATCCCCCTCCTGTATCCACAGTTTCCTGTTCTTCAGCCTCCAGATGACCACCTGAATATGTAATATGTTTCGTTTTTTTTTTCCTCTAGTGCCTTAATGTAATGCAATAGGTCCGCAGTTGGGCATCCCAGATTCAATGTCGATTCCAGTCTATCCATCTCATCATTAATGTCGATCTGAGTAAGCCATGATGGAATTGTCTTCTTTACAAATTGTGTGTGGAATTTTCTTTTAGCACTCCAACAATGTTGTGGTCATGTCTGAATTATATGTATTTAAAGTTAATGGTTTTGCATCTTTCTCTTTCAAAATAAAAAATGCTCAAGCCACACCAACCCTTAATATGGCCGAACTTGTACCCATAGGGTTTCAAACTGGTAACCTTTTCACCATGGAGTGCCTTAGCATAACATCCTATCATCAACTATTCTACCCATGTAGGTGGCCATTTTAATTAACTGAATGTTCCATGTTTTTTTAATATAGTAACTCTATATTATACTACCCTATAATTATTTTGACAAGAATTATTCTGCTATCAATTACTTTTTGCATAACAGACAGGTACTAAGCAACAACATATTGCACTTGTTCATTATAAATAAAAGTAATAAACACATCTAAGACATAACAACTTGACTTAAAAGTAATAAACACAACTTTGACACACCAACTTGACTCTCATTAAGTGTGGTAGAGTGTTTGGCCTTCAACTAAGTAACTATCCTTCCACTATCCTTTTACTCTTGGCAAAGAGTTGTGTAGTTATTGCAATCTGGCATACTGCGTGCGACGTATCATGGAAATTGGTAGTGAAAAGGGTCAATTACCACACTAAATTAAAATTAGATTTGAAAATTGATCAGATTTCGAAACACGATGGAAACAAATTTATCCAATCTCTGAATCATACTTATTATCAAATTCGTTGATTTTCAAACATCACAAGTTCTGAATATAAGTGAAATTAGTTTAAACTGGACAAGCAGTTGAGTCAAAAAATTATAAATAATGTGTGTTGCTAACTTGCTATTCCAAGGTCTTGTATACAAAATGCTGAATTTGACCTGGATCTAGACAATAATGCTCAGTTTTGGCTGCTAAACTACCTTCTAGAGACCCACAGTGAAAATCCAGATCAAGCCTCACATTACATTTTGATGAGCACAATACCCTCTTTATGACATCATATACTACCATTGTACTTCTTATAAATAAAAGTAATAAACACATCTAAGACATAACAACTTGACTTAAAAGTAATAAACACAACTTTGACACACCAACTTGACTCTCATTAAGTGTAGTAGAGTGTTTGGCCTTCAACTAAGTAACTATCCTTCCACTATACTTTTACTCTTGGCAAAGAGTTGTGTAGTTATTGCAATCTGGCATACTGCGTGCGACGTATCATGGAAATTGGTAGTGAAAAGGGTCAATTACCACACTAAATTAAAATTAGATTTGAAAATTGATCAGATTTCGAAACACGATGGAAACAAATTTATCCAATCTCTGAATCATACTTATTATCAAATTCGTTAATTTTCAAACATCACAAGTTCTGAATATAAGTGAAATTAGTTTAAACTGGACAAGCAGTTGAGTCAACAAATTATAAATAATGTGTGTTGCTAACTTGCTATTCCAGGTCTTGTATACAAAATGCTGAATTTGACCTGGATCTAGACAATAATGCTCAGTTTTGGCTGCTAAACTACCTTCTAGAGACCCACAGTGAAAATCCAGATCAAGCCTCACATTACATTTTGATGAGCACAATACCCTCTTTATGACATCATATACTACCATTGTACTTCTTAAAGATTGATTCCGTAAACCACTAAGCACCAGTGCATCCCATCACCTGGAAGCACCTCAAATAAGATACAGATAACACGTGACACTGTAGCAACAGGTGAATTGGTTGGATTTCTGATTGCCATTTACTTGTCATTGTATTTACAAAGCCATGTATAGAAATTGCTTTTGAAATATTGAGGTTCTTAACTATTTACTTAAATATTGTTGTCTGAAATTGGGATTAATACTCCCAAACTTGACTACAAAACTACCGAGCTTGCAAGAACTGCCTCCTAAATATCTGAATGTTTCCATCCTTCATATATTCTTATTAGCCATGAAAAATCACTATCCTTGTAACATGTTTTCTGCACGTATTCTGATTCAGTTGTGTATGCATGCAACTTTATATGAATTATTACAGTTATTTTCAGGAAGGACTGCCTCGTATATTATACAAGAATTAAACTTTTGAAACCTTTATTAATACATTAAGAAAACACAGCAAGCAACTTTGATATTCAACATCAGGCAGCATAACGCCAGGAAGCTAAAGCCCTTTTAACACTTCACATATTCCATAGATGACAAAATGAAGATATCTTCTCCTGAATACGCACCCTGCAAAATTTGTACACTAACGGAGAATTTGTACAATACCCTTAAAACTTCATGGGCAAGCAGAACCAGGCTTATAAAACCAAATGACAGGCGTTCTTGATAAAGGCACAAAGGTATGCAAATTCTATAGCAATCTATTTTCTATGATGTCGACGTTTAGCTTCGCCTCTTTGCCTCTTGTCATCTTCCCAATCACGATTGTAAAGCCTGAAGCAAACAAGTTAAAGAAGCACAATGTTCACTGTACCAAAAATTCTAACAAATATGTAACAGAAGTCTCAGGATAGTTCACTTGCCATTTCACTTAATCTTGTATTGTTCATAATTTAACACGAGAATGCCTCAATTAAGGTTGGATAATACTGTACTAATCTACAGTAATAGAAGAGAGATCAACTACTTAATAAAATATATGTGCAATATTCCAGATGGAAATATGAAAGGATACGGTTCATGATCCCGCCGAGTGACTTTGCCACCTTCTTTATTATGTATCCTCCCAGTAGAACCTTTGTCATATCCACTTTCTTCCAGATATAGGCTCCTCTGTAGTGGAGGTTCCTTCCTGTCCCTGTCTCTACCATCATAGGGCTGGGACATTGTGACAGAAAGAGGTGGTGGTGGCGGTGGTGATGGTCCATAATTAGCAGTTGCTTCTGATGACAGGTGGTCTCGTTTAAGCCTACGCCTCTTGGAAGCAGCAGTTGCATCTTCTGCTTCTTTTAGGAGGTTTGCTTTATCCCTATCCTTTTCAGTCTGTAAATAAAAAATATGACATAATTATAAAGCACAACCACTAGGCACTTTGTATTCATACAGAATCTAAAATTAGACATGTTGATCATCAAGGCAGATATCCTTAAGTTTATAGGAAATAAAAATCTAATCAATATCAATACTATTGTATTAACATTTGATTAGGATGCCACAATTGCCAGATGTATGCCAGTAGAAGCAAAATAAGCTATATATTTTTCAAGAACATTTGAGAGGTTTGAGAAACCAAATTTCTCCCAAGCGGTCAGATGGTCATGGTAGAAAAAGTCACATTTCTTGCCCCAAAAAATAAAGCAATCCAACACATACAAACTTACACTTGAAGCAGATCAACCTTAACTAGCAGCCAATTGTTAACACAAAATCATCCACTCTGTTCATACATAATGACTTGATAATCTTGTTAGTGAGATATTCTAGACGTAAGTCGTTTATGCAGTTTCCAGAATATAGTAAATACTAAAAACGTTCAAAGAAGAAGAATAGCAGCACACCAGGTCAAAGGAAAACCAAACTAGACATTTATTATGAACATCTCAGAGAATAAAAAGAAATTATATACATGTCCACAAATAACTAAATAGGTCAATGGAGTAGAAAGTAGAAATTACAAAGGACATGCTTGTTACAGAAGGGTGAGTACGTGTCTGTTTAAAAACAAAAGTTAGAATTTAAGCAAACTGAAACATGTATTCACAAGTGACATACCAACCTTCACCCTGATAGATGTCAGGAACTATGCATAGTATCTGAAAGGACCATTAAAGTGCCCCTATCCCTGCCAACCTAACTACCTATAAAGACAATGGAACAACACTATGATCCAATCATAAATGCAGTATATAGTGTACAGGAAAACCTCGTGATCCCATCCCAGAACATACAGATGACTAGAAAGGGAGTTTATGTACAACATTTTAATCATCCAAGTAGTTGGGGTACTCAACACCAATGGTCATGTCAGAAACCGCAAATGTTGTAGGTCTTCCAGCAAGCCAACTCTCAAGTAGTAGATATATTTTGGACACCTCACTGCCAAAACCATTAAAGGCAATTACTGCAATTACCTATATAACAATAGTGGCACTGGCACAGCAGGTAAATAAAGGGCATCGTAACTTCCAGATTTATAGAAGGGATTACATGGAAGAAAATATACCTACCATCAAACAGAGAAGTTGAGCTTCAAGAACCCAAATTACCAGAGCAAGTGAGGCACTGGTAATATATGTTCCACAATCAACTGCAAGTCCCAGCAAGAAAATAGAACTGCAAAAGGATGACTTGTTGCTATAAACAGGGAAAAGGAGAGTGCTAATGTAGACCTAATTCAATGTTTCACTGGATTTCATTTTCATAAGAAAGCTAATTTAACAAAATTTTATGTTATAAAATTTTGGTTATTAGCAAACTCCTTGAAGCTAAGCCCTAATTTCTTCCAATTATGAAGCTAAGGGTACTATGAAAAACAAACTGAATACCTAGATCTTCCGGAGAAATCACATAGAAAACTTAGGGTCAACGCGTTTCGAACCTCTATCTAGGTTCATCATCATGACAAGGATGAGGAGCAAGATCAACAAACCACTAATTTATATCAGAGATGCAACGGTCAAAAAAGAAATATAAATAAAAAGATACATTAAGGGATAAAAGCAATTTATTTATTAGTTATTTTTTAATTTAATTTTAATTTATTTAATTTCTATTTTTATTATTCAGAAATTATTATATGACTAACAATTTCTAATATTTTATTATATAATTTATTAAGATTCAAATATCTTATCAATTAAAATTATATTAAATATAAATAATGATTGATTAAAAATTATATCTATCTAATAAGAAAGGGAAAATTATATAATAATAATATTAATAATAAAAACTGATAAATACAATAATAAAACAAAATTCAAAATAAAATCAAAACAAATAAAAGAAAAGAGATCCTAGAACAGAACAAACACCAACCAAGAAAGGAGAAGGAAACAAAAAGGAGGGAAGAAAAACCCAGGGGCTTAAGAACAAAGAGAAGGGACCCACGAGCTGCTTAATTTCCATCAATCGTCCCTATTAAGAGTCTTACTTGTCTTTTCAATCTCGATGGCTTCTCTTAATTTTCAGTGATGGAAATGATCAAGCCTAGCAAGGACCTTAGAATCCTCTAAGCATATATAGTGTTTTGATAATTTAATGTCTTTTGTTATAGCAGAGAAGCGAGTCCTATAGTGTCTAAGGTCTGTTGTGTGCTCTTGAATCCTCTAAGGAATGGAACATCTAGTCTCTCCAATATAGGGGGTTCCACAAGAACATGGAATTAAATAAAAACCCTTTATGCTTTTGGGATCAATAGGGTCTTTGACAGAATCGAATTGATTATTGAGACGCTCTTTAAGATCCATCAAAGACCCTATTGATCCCAAAAGCATGAAGGGTGTTTATTTAATTCCATGTTCTTGTGGAACCCCCTACATTGGAGAGACTGGTTGTTCCATTTCTCAGAGGATTCAGGAGCACATAGAGGACATTAGACATTGTAGGACTCGCTCCTCTGCTCTAGCAGAACATGCTGAATTATCGAAACACCATATTTTCTTAGAGGATTCTAAGGTCCTCACTAGGGTTGATCATTTCCATCACCGAAAATTAAGAGAAGCCATCGAGATTGAAAAGAGAAGTAAGACTCTTAATAGGGACGATGGATGGAAGTTAAGCAGCTCGTGGGTCCCTTCTCTTTGTTCTTAACCCCCTGGGTTTTTCTCCCCTCCTTTGTTTCCTTCTCCTTTCCTGGTTGGTGTTTGTTCTGTTCTAGGATCTCTTTTCTTTTATTTGGCTTTGATTTTATTTTGAATTTTGTTTTATTATTGTATTTATCGGTGCTTATTATTAATAGTATTATTATATAATTTTCCCTTTCTTATTAGATAGATATAATTTTTAATCAATCATGATTTTTATTTAATATAATTTTAATTGATAAGATATTTGAATCTTAATAAATTATATAACAAAATATTGGAAATTGTTAATCAAAAAATAATTTCTGAATAATAAAAATAGAAATTAAATAAATTAAAATTAAATTCAAAAATAACTAATAAATACATTGTTTTTTATCCGTTAATGTATCTTTTTATTTATATTTCTTTTCTGACCGTTGGAAATTTACTGTTGCTTCTCTGATATAAATTAGTGGTTTGTTGATCTTGCTCCTCATCCTTGTCCTGATGATGAACCTAGATAGAGTTTTGAAATGCATCAACCCTAAGTTTCTATCTGATTTCTTCGGAAGATCTTGGCTTATATCATGAATCACAGAAGCATCCAATCCGAAACTGAATACCTCTCAGCATTCAACTGTCAAGCATAAGATTCCTCATCCAAAAGATATGAAAAACATTCAAAAGTGCAACAAGACAGTTACTTGACAAAACCTTGCATACTTAGTAGGAAAGCAGGATATCTTGGTTGCACAATCTAAAAGAAAAAAATGTCAAGAGTCAAGATTTATTTGCAGTGTATTATCTGTTGTTTCCGAAGCTGATTTGGAAAATCACTGCTTTACATAGACATGCTGTTTGTCCTAAAGAGAAACACGCTGGGCAACAACAAATGCTTGATCTGGGCTGTTGAAATTCAAATACAAAAGAACATGGACAATCTATTGACATAAGTCCCAAACATTTACATGTGATTTGGCAATTGATCAAACTAGGTAGCATTAGATATGTGAAGTATTTTAACTTGTTTAGTCAATTTACCACACTGATTCAAAGTCAATTGAAGTTAATTAACCTTAAGTTCAACGAAACAAATTAAATGAAAGTTTGGCAGGAATTTCACCTTGCCAAACATTGTGATGTAAGAGATATGCTGAAATGTCTGCATCAAGGCTCCAAATGAGTTCGGACACAACTAAGTTTATCCCTGAAAGGTTTATTTGCAAGAATGGAGTGAGATTTGTTGCAGGAAACAGAACTGTCCAAAATCTATGAATGAAAAAGCTAAAACACAACCCTGGTATACATGGACACATAGAGAAACTTCAAAAAAAATCATACAAAGTCTGCACTTGCCTTACAAAAGATACAGCAAGGGAGGTCAGAAGCCAGTCTCCTACCTTAACCAGAATTAACTACATGTAATAGAAAGCAAATTTTGACCTATGTAACATATGTAACTGAAGAAAGAAAAATTGACCCATACAGCTCCAAAATCTCAAATAATCCACCCTGAAAAGGAAAAGCAGAAATTTACTTGAACCTGAATTTTAGATGACTGGTAGGACAGGGGGTTGATCTTCCATTGACTAGAAGTGTTAATTCTAGATGTCTATGAAAGTATATGCCAAAATGCACAGGATAGTAAATTTCAAAGATCGTTTTTATTCAAGGAAAAAAAATCCAGGAATTTCATTTCTATTTATAACCAGTTGCACAAACATAAAGAAGATTAACATGCCAAGCACAGGAATGAGAATCAGCATTATTGTGGACACTAGAAACCAAAAACAGGAAAAAAATCTTTGAATAAATTGCTACTACTTTCTACCAATAAACAATATAAAACATTGCATTTTATACAAAAAGGGATATCATAGCTTCCACAAGCCTATGGCTGATAATCGAGTGTCAAGATCAACTACTCAAAATATTGCACACAGGGCCAAAATAATGTGTTTTCCATTAAGTGTGCACGGACTATTAATCCAAAGAAAAATCACAAAAACCATCTAGGTCAGCTGGTCAGCATGAAACACTGTATCAAGCAGCAGTTGGAAATTTGGAATAGTGCCACATAAAAAGAAGGGTCTTTGCCACCAAGGTCAGCATCCATCCATCAGCTGTTGGCTCAAGATCAACCTGAATAGGATCCTATACATCATTGCCCTACTCAGGGTCTACAGGCTGCTGTAGTTTGGAAATGACCATAGTCATGGTAGGGAATTTATCAAACCAAGGAATAAATGGGAATTATAGACAGGGCCCAGTTCTTGTTTCACTCCTGGCATTCGAGGACAGTACAGCCAGTTCTGTGTAAAGGGCATCCATTAGCAGTTCTTTGGGACTAAGAAAAACATGTTGGAGAATAAATAGCGGGGCCTTTCCTGTTCATGGTATAAGTAGACCTAACCCAGAAGTCTAACAGTTGGCACAAATGTGCCACCTCCATCTTCAAATTGGCCACCTGGACCTGGAGCTTCAAGTGCAGTTGGGCACAAATTAGGGAACCATCATACCAGATGAAAAAAATGCAATGAATGTCGCACATTCTTAAACAAGCATGCATTTCTTGTTTTCTTAATATGATAGAGAATGTCACCTCTAACTAGCAGCTATGCTGCATTGAAATCATCTACCCAAGAATGTCTATCTCATAAAAGGAGTAGGACAGCCTTCCAGGAGATGGAAAAAGGAAGTTGGCACGGAACCAAAAGGCCGATTCCCAAGCTGTCTTGGCTAAGTTACAGTACCAAAAATAGGTGTTTAATATTTTCATCTGCCCACATGGGGATTAAGATTGAGGCACCACCAACTATTTCAATTTTCAAATACTATCCAACAGCCAGGCTGCCAAGTGCCAGACATGCAAAGCAGGTCTTTTGCTTGGACATGGTTCTCCATATTTTATCTATCCTTACATCCAGCACAGGCTTGGTGGCCAACCAACAATATCCATCAGCAGACCTATTCTCTGGTTGCATCTCCATTCTTGCCACCAAGCCTGCGGCTTCTAAAGACCAATCTTAAGGAAGAGATAATCTAGGATAAAACTCTAAATCCTTTAAATGCTTAGCCTGTCTGGATTCACAAGATTGAACTCAGCCTTGAGGGTTAGCTAGACATTCCATTCTCTGGTTTGAAAATCATCATATCAAGCACACGCCAGGTGGCCAACCAACAGTATCCATCAGCAGGTCTATGCTTATTGAAGCCTTTTTTTGGTTGCCTCTCCAATCTTGCTGCCAAGCCTGCAGCCCTTAAAGGCCAAGCTTAAGAAATGATCCACAGTAAATATCTAAATCTTTTCAATCCTTGGCCTGTCTGGGTTGGCAAGATTGAACTCAGCCTTGAGGGTTAGCTAGACTTTCTGTTCTCTGGTTTGAAAGCCATCACCTCAAGCACAGGCCAGATGGCCAACCAACAGCATCCATCAGCAGGTATATGCTTATTGAAGCCTTTGTTTGGTTGCCTCTCCAATCTTGCTGCCAAGCCAGCAGCCCTTAAAGGCCAAGCTTAAGAAATTATCCACAGTAAATCTCTAAATCTGTTCAATGCTTGGCCTGTCTGGATTGGCAAGATTGAACTGCACCTTGAGGGTTGGACAGTCGTTCCATTCTCTGGTATGAGAGTCATACAATTCCCTAGTTATCTTTATCCCTCTTTTGAACAGCCACTTAGCCAAGAACCAGACTAATTCTGCTTGGTATTTTCTTCCAAATAGAACAAGAGGTGACCACCAGAGGCAGGTCACTGAAGGGAAGGCCAAATGCAAAGAGTCACACTTCCAGACTAGTTCATGTTTAGTGGTCTCCCAGTACTTCCAAATACTCTTAGCACCAAAAATTCCTTTAATTATTGCCAAAGCAGGAGTAAAAAGCTGAAGTTTAAAGATTTAAATTGCTTTAAACTTTTATGCCCAAGGGTACTTATGGGATGATACCATTCTTGAGCAGAATCTTTCATGCTTCTCACCCTTCAACAGCTCTGATAACTGACTGGACATATAGGCTTTATGCTGAGAATGCAACAGAAAAATCTTATCTGGAAAAAATAGAACACTAAAAGATGACCAATAAGAGCAAAAATATCACAAAGTAATATTGAGATTAGTGAATAGTCTCCTCTATTAAATAGTTAAATATCTATTAAATATACAAAGCTTTTGTCTATAGAACAGAAAGCAACAAAAACAGCTAATGCTTCAAAAGTAATAATGTAAATAATGAAGACACAAAATATTAGCATGTAAATTGCAGATCTTCAGCATTAAAATATTCAACCTCAGAGACCGACAGCACCATTTTCAGTCAACTGACAGAAGCTGTAGTCATTTCAGTGCAGATTTTTCCCAGGCCTAATTACCATGCCTCACCCTTTCGCCTGCAGCCTGCAGGGATATCCCATCACAAGAGAACGAAACCTTTATAATATTGTTGGATAATTAAGCATACATCCTACGATATTGTACAATGAACTATTGATTCAGCAATTCAGGACCTTTACGTCTCACACAACATTACAGAAAATTATCATTGACAGCCAAGGATCTACTGTTTCTATTAGCTTCCAGTTGGATCTAACAGCTTAGTACATCCACAGAACATTTTGCAGTCAATTCTCAGATGTCCAATGCAAAAATGCAACACACAAGCACTGTGGTTTCAAAAGGAACAAAATTTACAACATATCCAGTAAACTGTAAGACATGATATGTTTTAGAAAGTAATTTTTCCCTCAATTATGATATGTTTTCTGAAAACTAGTAACTAAGTTCCAGTCAAAAGAGTTAAGAACAAAGAAACCTTGAATATGGATTTCATCTCCTTCAGATCATGTATATCCACATCTATATACCACATATTTCACTTTCTTTCTTTTGATAGGCACACAATTTCTACCAATGGAAGAAACGAGTTAAGTGTAAAATCTAAAGTTACAAATGTACCTTCATGGATAAAATTTCTCTCTCCTCCCGCTTCCGATACTCATCTTCTCTCCTTCGTTTTGATTCATCCAAAGTAGTGGCAGAACCTTCCTCTGACCTCCTTTTTTCTAACTTTTCTTCACGCCGAGGGGAGAGCCTCTGGATAGGTCTGCTGCTACTTGTACCTCTCCGATCAATTTCATCTTCTCTTCTGCCCACAGGAAGCGATTGAGGAACAACATTTGGAGGAAGGGGGGGTGGGGGTGGTAGGCTCTGCATAGGAAACCGATCATCAGGGTGGGGCTTCTCTGCTGTAGACTCACTATATCGTGACCTATTACGGTCATCTTTATTTCTTTCATCCTTATTCCTGTCCCCTGGCCTTTCAAAATTTCTGTCAGGTCCCCTCTCTTGTGTTCTATCTACAGACCTTTCCCTAAATCTTTCCATTGACCTGTCCCTCGTCCTTTCACCTGCATGCTCCTCACCACGAGACTTGTCAGAACGCTCTGGCCTTTCCCCTCTGTGATCTCGATCAGCTCTTTCTCCAACCCTTTCTTTAGGTCTATCTAAAGATTTATCTGCAGCCTTCTCCAAATTACGCTCTTCAGGACCTGATTTTTCCTGTTCCAGTGTTCGAGGTTTATCTATAGATCGCTGATCCAAACCCCGAAATTCTAGAAATTCTCCAGCTTTATCCTCATTATCACCCTTCCGACGTTTATTTAACCTGTCTGTTTCATCAATTGGATTTGGTCGTTTTTGCTGCTTATCTTTCTGGATATCATCTGCAGATTTTGGAAGCAAACCTTCTTCATCATGAGAGGACTTGGGAGGATAACCTTTCTGGAGTCCTGATGCTTCTTGAGTTTCATTTCTATCAACATCCTGTTCTCCAGATGTTTTCAGATCCACTGATTTACTTACTGTCGTATCTGTTTTAAGAAAATTTGCTGCTGTCTCTTGGGGAACCTTTGCTGAGGTACTTGATGCTTTACCTGTGCCACCATTGCTTGCAGCTATACTGGCAGCTGATCCTTGCCGAGTTTCTGATGTACGAGATGCAGGTTCCCTCTCACCAGTAGATGATGCAATCACTCGACCAGTGGATTTTCCGGATCTTGAATCATCTTTTGTTGCTTCGGTCTTTGATTGCCTAATAACAGAGGATGTCTGGTTTGGACGTTTAGTTTGAGATCGGGACTACAAAAAAAGAAAAAAAAAAAAGGTAAGTTTATGAATACTTTTAACAAAATTAAAGCAAAGAAAAGGAAAGATGCCTAAATATAAAGAAAACCTTACTCCACTAAAAGGCACAGAATTAGAGTCATTTGATTTATCCACTATTTTTGAAAAACCTTCACATTGCGGCTGGGATAGGGTTTTCATTTGGAATAGAAACTTTTTCCGAGAATAGTATAATCTTCACTTATGACCATGGCCATCTTATATCGTGTCATCAATACAATTGGTTAGGATTTAATTATGGCTAAGGCCATCATTCATTGTAATACAAGGTTATGGTTAAGACCAACATGGCCAACAATGATATGCAGGTTCAATAACTCTCTTGGGGATTCCATCCTACTTATATGGGCTCATAATTTTTCTTGTATGGATTCCCTACTTGAGTTGTTTATAAATACAAACTCAAACCTCATTTGTAAATCATCTTTTTTGATCGATAAGGCTATACAATAAAAGGGTTTTCAGCCTATGAGCACTACATCTTTGGTGTTCTCTAGTGGTTGGTATATTTTCTCTTTTAAGTGCACTTGTGCATCTTATGTATAGCACACTCATCCTTGGGCATACTTCTCTCTGTAACGTACTTTTGGTTCAGGCCTGGCACGCTTACTTAGTGTTAGTTTTTTCTATTTTACTGCAGCTTGTTGGCTTGGAGTTTTGGTTCCATTCAATCCCTTCTTTCTGTGTGTGATCTCAACAAATTTATCATATTGTTTAACATTCCTTAAGGTGTTTCTGAAGTTGGAAGAGCAGGCAAAGAATCACAGAGGCACTGGAGCATACCAGAATCCATGGAGGCTTTATCTTCCCAGTGTTTACAATTTTATAGCGAGTAAAAATTTGTTTGACTCTAGACATCTCACAACTTAAAAACATGCCAGAAGGAACTCCAAGTTTTTTTAGCGTCTGACAAATGCCAAAGATTTCCAACAACTCGATTAACCTCCAGTCATGGGAGAGGCACACATTGTAGAACAATGGTAGTAGATGCACTTCAGGAAGTTAATGACTTAATTGAAAAGATTAGTTACAGTATGATTTAAAACCCACAATTCCATTTCATTTCAATTTGTTATTGTATTGCTTACAGATGAATTTCAGTAACCAAACTAATAATCACATAAGATTCTGAACACCAACAACGAATAGAGAAGAGCAGTAGATGGCCCAAAGGGAAGACTATGGGTTGAAAACATTTTCGATAATAAAATAATAATGTTAACAGCTTTACTAAAATCAAAGCTGAAAGACATTGTAGACACTATACAACTTGGCAGGCTTGGATCACTGAAATATAATATTATGTTTCAACAATGTCCTAAATTGGAAATCCATCTACATAACTAATGGTAAAGACAATGGTCTGAGATCTGCCCATAAAAAAACTCTCGATGTCTACTACTAATGAATCTGGCAGGCATTCTGAAAATCAGGAAAGCAATCAGAGGAGCCAAGGATAAAGCTGTATTCGTGAAAAGCTTTCTGAAATAGTGTACATCTGAAATTGGTTCAGCAGGATAGAGAATCAACGTTGGAAATGCCAAACTCACTTTAGAAAGGCAAAAGAGTTACATGAGATCTTGGTAACATCAAACAGAATTTTGAGAAAATGCAAGTTTCATTAGTGGAAAGCCATAATATGAAGAAGATACAAGTAGGAAGCCATATTTTGTCAGTAGCATCGCTGATAACCATTATGAAAAGAAAAACAGACATCTACTGGCAAAACATACTGAGAGCATCGAAAAACAAAAAGCACAAACAAGAGATGATTACTGACCTGAGAATTGTCAATAATAGAAACATAATAACAATGTCCACACAATTGCTGACTAGCAGAATACTTTTAAGTGTTTACTTTTGCATTTTATCTTTTACGACATTTAAAGACAAAAACAGTTCCTTTGTTACGTTAGAACATCCGCTTCACAGTTAACTGAACACAGCAAGACATAATACCTAAAAACGAATGCTAAAATACAAACAGATTGTAACCAACATGTCAAATACAACAACAATATTAGAGAATTTCCAATTGAGTTTGTCATCATTCAGTTCCTTTGAGTTTGTACAAACTTCAAGAACCTTATGTGCTATAATATTTATGCGTAAATATGTACGAGATCTATTCTTAAGCAATAATATGTTATTTTAATACATGCCTCATTCCATACCAATGTATCTGTGAGATGCATCCAATCCAGTGTTGAACATATCACAATAATATTGGAATTACAGTAATAATATCGCAAAAACCAACCTCAGAAATAATATTTACAGTAATTATTGTGATAATCTTTCCTTTTGAAATTAGTGTGATAATTTCAATTTATAATTTGGAAATTATTGCTTTGTCTCTGTCAGTTTCAACTTATACTCAGATTTTTGCTCTTTTAACCCTCAATTTTTAAGAGTGTGTTATAGGATTGAGCTGTGAGGATAATGCGACTATTTTCCATCAAGAAAACATGGGAAAATCTGTTGTTTTCATTTTCCATGATTCATCTTTTTAGATATATACCCTATTAATTTATGGTAATATTAAATTCTTAATGTAAAAGTCGCATTCTCCTTTATCTTTCATTTTCATAATGAATGATAAAGGAGAATGTTATTTTCATTTAAGTTTTTAACATTACCGACAACTGCTTCAGGATGTTTGAGAGTGGTTCCAACTTCATTGGATTTCATATGGAGAAATTAGAATTTTAGATCCCATCCAAAATTCAGCAGGATTAATAGTTTTCAAGATTTCAAGATTAGCAGGATTGCAATGTTTCCACTGGATTCTGTGATGTATGGGGGTATGGAACTAACATTTAATCAAGAGCACCAAGCCCTCTAAGTACTTTTATGTTGGTAGCATTGACTGTTGAACTCCTCCATCATGACCCTAAGCAAAATCATTGATGAGGCATGTTAACATTTTTCCATCTTATTTTAGTGCTTAGAGGGTGATTTTGATCAGGAGGATCAAAATATAAGCAATTATTTACACCTTTTCTTTTTGTAACGTCCTTTTTTTCTTAATTCTGGAGGCCATTTAAAGCATCTTTCTTAACCTAATTTTATTAAAAGATGGTAAGTGCTATTTTAGTTATATGCACCCTTACTTTCTATATACATGAGAAACCTTGGACATTTGTGTATAATAATTGGGATTTGTATGGATGCATATGAAATATATGTTATTGTTGTTGGGGATTTCCGGATTAGAATTGTGTAGAATTTGTGATCTGTCCAATGTTTTGGATGGTTCCTCCATCCATCATCAGGGACCAAAGATTTTAGTGAGTAAACGAATGTTGAAGAGCCAATTTATAGGAGAAAAGAATTTAGGTATCCATTGGGTTAACGGTCAAAAATGATAAGTTAAATAAGAAGTAATAATAATTATTATTTGACAGAATTCATAACTTGAAAAATAAAATAATTAAAATAATTAGCCAATCCTGAAAAGCTATCATCCACCATCTCACCCATTGATTCCTGGCCCCCCCTTGGTCACCTTCTCCTCCTCCCTTGGTGTCCCCTCCCCCTCTAAACCTTCCTTTCTTTTAATTAAGAATGTTCCAACTTTAATTTATGTATTGATTATTTCAAGGTCATCTTTGCAAATTTCTTATTTAGTATCTAATTATTAATTTATATTTTTTACTAACTAATTTTTAAATCTACCAATTCTTAATTATTCCCCCTTTTTATCCTAGCTCTTTAAATCTTAAATCTTTTTTTCTTAATTCTAAAAAAATTCAGGTTTCAATTTATTAATTCTTATTTCAATTTAATTTAAATAGTTTAAGTTAAATTACAAGTAATAATAATTATTATTTGAAAGAATTCATAATTTGAAAAATAATATAATTAGCCAATCCTGGAAACCTGTCATCCACCATCTCACCCATTGATTCCTGTCCCCACTTGGTCACCTTCTCCTCCTCCCTTGGTGTCGCCTCCCCCTCTAAACCTTCCTTTCTTTTAATTAAGGATGTTCCAACTTTAATTTATGTTAAATCTTTTATTGATTATTTCAAGGTCATCTTTGCAAATTTCTTATTTAGTATCTAATTATTAATTTATATTTTTACTATTTTTTAACAAATATTTAAATCTACCAATTCTTAATTATTCCCCCTTTTTATGTTAGCTCTTTAATTCTTAAATCCTTTTTTCTTAATTCTAAAAAAATCTGATTTCAATTTATTAATTCTTATTTCAATTTAATTTAAATAGTTTACTTTATTTGAACGGTCATGTGGCTAATTCTTACAATTATTTAATTACTAATGTTGATTTTCAGGTAACCCTTTTGATTAATTAAATTGCTTATTTGAAAATCTGCATTTTTTTCTTATTTAATTTTTAACTAATTCATATTTCAACTCCTACTTCTTTATTCTTTTTTTCAAATATTATTAATTAGTACCTATTTATTTTTCAAATTATGAATTCAGTCAAATAATAATTATTATTACTTCTAATTTAACTTATCATTTTTTACCATTAACCCAACAGACACCTAAATTACTTACCCCTATTTGGCTCTTCAGCACTCGTTTACTCACTAAGCTATGAAACCAGATCCGTTGAAATAAGGAGACGTGTCGCGAATCCGGCGAATTGGACACGATTCGTGCCAATTCGTGTCCGGAAATCGGGACAAGATTGAATCCGGATCATGTCCCAATCAGACACACCGTGTCCCGATTTCTGTACAAGAATCCGCAAAAAGTGACGCGCAGCCTCAAAAAGGCGAATTGTTGTTCTTTTTATTCCTTTACTCTTCTCTATTTTGTTGTGGGTTTGTTGTGAGGGGTTTCGAGCAAGGAGCAAAGGGTGTGCGAACGTTTTCAAGGACATTCAAGCAACAGGTAAGTGCATTTCCTCTGTATTTTTTTGCATTTGTATTACAGCAGGTTTGCATATGCATTTCTTTTACAAATTTGTGCATTTTTTGTTTATTTTTTTACAGTAGTCATGGCTCAATCAAGGGCAGCAAAGAAGGGGAAAAGGAAAGGGAAGAAAGTCCCCATTTGATCCGGATTTAAACAGGAACGAAACAAATTACAGATATAACCATAAATACAAAGATGCAGTAGAAAGAACACTTCATTTCATTAATATCAAATACTGAAATATGCTTACAAACAGAAAGGAAATAAGACAAGCTCGGGCGATGTTATCTTATCTCCGAGAAGAGATGTGGCGGCTACATGCCTCCGAACTGTGTTACAATGAGGCTCAAAGGCCTATTTATTATTGAGAAACAATGGAAAACTCTAAACATCCAAAAACCTAACCCTAGGAGATGAAGTGCCAAAACTGTGGGCCTCGTTTGGGTAAATTGGTACATCAACTTCCCGGGATCGTAACTTTGGCATACGATCTCCGTTTGGCTATCATAATACCTCGTTTCAAAGATTGCGAAGAGAAGGTCGAAAACAAATTGGCAAGCCAGTTTGGGACGTTTCTAGTCTCTCTGTTTTCCCTAAAAACGTTGTTTAGGGCCTCAAAGGCTCCGGAAGTTCAGGACCCGAAAAACTGCCAAAAATAGTAAACTGTGATACAATTAAGGAAACCGAAAAGCTGAAAGAGACAGTGTTGGGGGTCCAAGTGAAATAGGAAAGTAGCCACCAATATCCACCTGGATCATTCCTTCCCCCTTAGGAAGCAATGGTCCCCATTGCGTTGAGTTCCTCCATGAGATGAGGAAACTTCTGCTGAACTTGGTCCCTGGTGAGCCACTTGCCCTGGTGAAGGAGTTGGCTTGCTTTGACAACTCAATATGGTTGGATCCTTTGCTGTGGGGTGTTCTTGATCTGCGTGTCCATGACCGATCAATTGTGGCCTGTTCCATGCAATCTAGATTTAACTCTGTAGGTGTGAGCTGTTGTGCGATGTCTAATGTGTCTAGCAATGGTAGGAAGTATGGTCGAAGGCAATACACATTAAACACTGGGTGCAAGACAAGGAATGGGGGAATGTTGAGATAAAATGCATTGTCTCCCATCGCCTTGGTAATGGTGTAAGGACCATATCAGAATGGTCTCAGTTTCTGATAGGCTCCGGTAAGGCATTCCTTTTGCAAATGCAACTAGACTTTGTCGTCCACCTGAAACTTGTGTGGCACGCAATGTTGATCATGTCGTTGCTTGTACTTGACATTTGATTTCTCCAAAATGTTGAGGACCTGCTAGCGGATATGTTGGATGTTCTCAATGAAGTTGTTTGCCTTATCGGTTTCGAACTGGACATGAGCCGAATCTGCATGAGTCGCTACAAATGGCATGGTCACATCAATGGGACATAGTGGCTGGAATCCCAAGCCCACCTTAAAAGGGTTGTGGCCAGTCGAGCTATGGAGAGCCCGATTATAGCTGTGATGGACATAGGGGAGGCTCTCATCCCATGTGTGTGGATGCTTTGAATTGTACATGCGCAGAATGTGTACGATCATCTTGTTGACGACCTCTGTCTGGCCATCAGTTTGGGGATGGAAAGTTATGGACTTAGTGAGCTTGGTGTCCAGCATCAATGAGAGACTAGACCAAAATGTACTGAGGAACCTGCTGTCCCGATCTAAGATGATAGATTATGGGATCCCAAAGTGTACCCACACTCGTTCAAAGAAGAGTTTAGCAGTGGTTTCCGCTGTGATATTCTTCTTGCAGGCAGCCATAATGGCAATCTTCGAGAATCCGTTACGACTACAAAAACATAGTCGTTGCCATGCTTAGTAGAAGGAAGGCCCGACATGTAATACATGGAGATGGATTCCCAAGGTCGACTATTCCCGAGGTCAACTAGGGGTAGGCGACAGAGTATAGAGGCCTTGCTTCTTGATGGTCGGTTTGGCAATGGTGCAGGCAATGCAAGATTTGATGTACTTCCCGACATCCTGTCGAAGATTCGGCGAATAGAAATACTTTTGCAATACGACCACCGTTTTCTCGACCCCGAATGCCCAACGGCCCGACAGTAGTGTGCTTCCCAGATCACCTTGGCAAGCTCTCTTGAAGGAACACAAAGGTGTCCCAGGTGGCATAATAGGGCATCCTAAAGGTGAAAATCTGGAACTTGCTGACCCTCCAAGAGTATATGGTATGTGTGGCCAAATTCTAGGTCGCTTTTGTAGAGAAGTGACCAATCAGATGTCTCGTGCCCACAAGAGTTGAACACGATGGTTAACACCATGATCGGTGGTCAACTGAGGCAATCTATAACATTATTGGTGTTGCCCTTCTTATACTTGATATTCAAATGTAACTGTTGCAGGTATGTGAACCACTTCTGATGGCAATCATTCTGCAACTTCCCTTGCGTTTGTATGAACTGTAGGGGCCGGTGGTCTATGCGGATGACCATTTCCTTCCCCAAAATGTAATGCTTCCATTATCGACAGGTCTACACAATGGAATACATCTCTTTGTCATAAGTGGGATACTTTTGGATTGTGTCTGAAAGTGTATCACTGTGATATGCCATTGGATGCCCCTGTTGAGTAAGGACAGCCCCAATAGCATAGTCAGAGGCATCTGTCTCGATCCCAAATGGTTGTTGCAAGTCTAGTTATGTGAGCACTAGTGCAGAGCAGAGGCGATGTTTCAACTCTGTGAATGCCTTCTGTTGAGATTCAGACTAAAAGAATTTTGCTTTCGCTCCTCCCTTGGTGACTTGACTCAAGGGCCAAGTGATATGAGAGAATCCCAACACGAACCGGCGGTAGAAATTGGCAAGACCCAAAAAGCTGTGGAGCTCTGTCAAAGTGGTTGCGGCTGGCCAATCCCAGATGACATGGATCTTGGTTGGATCCACATGCACCCCTCGTTCATCAATAATGTATCCCAGATACCGAACCTGGGTCATGCCAAAAGTGCATTTCTCCAAATTGGCACATAGCTTGTGTTGCCGCAGTATTTGGAGAACCTGTCGGATGTGGTGGAGGTGCTCTTCCCAACCCTGGTTGAAGATTAGGATGTCATCCAAGTATACCACTACAAATGAGTTGGTGAATCGCTGCAAGATGTCATCCATCAGCCTCATCAGGGTTGCAGAAACATTCGTCAACCTGAAAGGCATAACCAACCATGTCCTCGTACTCCTCCATGACCTTGTCCATCTGTTGTTGTCGTGCGGAGGGGCCCTGTTTGGAGGCTGTGGCCACCGTCTTCTTTCCCTGAGAGCGTATCATCAAGAAAACAAATTTCCCGGTTTTGGAAATGAGCTTACTGCATTGTTTTGCAGTAACCAAAGAGATGGCGGTAGGCAGTGCTAGCTCTGGTATCCTATACAACTTATTTCCCATAGTAACAATAACGGCACAAGGCCTTGACTCACAGACAAAATGTTTCTTCCATAAGTATGGTTGGCCTAATAATACATTACAAACATCAAGGGGAGCAACATCACATAATACCTCATCCATGAAAGGCTTGATGTTGTATAGAAGGCAGCACCGCTGGCTCACGCGAAGATCTCGTCCTTGGTGAAGCCACCCGATGGTGTGCAGTGGTGCATGTGTTGTGGTTGGTAAGCCCAACCGCTTCACGACCTCTGCCGAAATGAGGTTCTTTTGGCTCCCACTGTCGATAATGAACTGTAGCAAGGAACCCTCTACCCACATCTGGGAGTGGAAAAGGCACTCCTCCTCGGAATCTTCGAGTTCCTCCTTCTAGATCTTCGTGGTGGCAATGGTGGCGTTGGGCTCCGCATCGATAATCTGCTTCCCTTTGTCATTCCCCTTGTCAAGTCCTGACTCAGAGTCAGAACATGCATCTGATTCTGAAGCCTTTAGCTCAACCACCAGTGATTGCTTGGCCTGACACTCACTTTTGTTGTAAGTGGAGCTCTTATGGAACTCACCACTTTCTCGTGTCCTCCTTTGGCTTTGCGGTGTTGTTCTTTGCTTGCGGCTTTGGCGGGTTGTCCTAGGCCGCCTTGCCTTGGCTTTGTCCTTTGTTCTATGGTTTTGGGGTACCTTTCCCTTGCTTCGGATTCACAGATCCAAAGTCTCGCTTCTTTTGTTTAAACTTTTGCTCGATCTTGACAGCGTATCGGTATGTCGTGTCGAGCAAGGAGATGTTCAGAGATTCCATCTTGTCCTGGATGTACCTGTGTAGACAGCCGCGGTACTTGACAACGAAATGGTTCTCAGAATCCTTGATACCCAACTTCATGCGAAGGGTATGAAAAACATTGGTAAACTCCGGTACATGTTGGTCCCTTCCCTGTCGTAGCGTTGTCCACTTTATGTATTTATCCTCATAGCTCCTAACAGGGTAGTACTACTCCTTGATGGCATCCCGGAACGAGTTCCAAGTGGGTGCGGCTAAAAACAGTGAGTTCGTACTTTCATCCTTCTGCTTACAGTAGGTTTCCCACCAGTGCTCGACATGGGGGGCTGCTTTGAGAAGTGCAAAAGTGATATTTTCCAGGCTAGAAAAATCATGAATGGAAAAATATCCTTCTAGCATATTTAACCATTTATCTACAGCGTCTACATCTATCTAACCCTCAAATATGGGAATGTTAAAGTTAACTTGTACCTTAAAGGGTGTGGCGCTTACAGAGTAGCTGCCGAAAGTACATGCGTCACCCTTTGGTAATTGTTGAAGGATCTGGACAAAATTGTCCATCATCGCGTTCCTTTGTCGCTCGAGGGCTTCTCTGAGCAAGATTTTGATAGGATCTACGGCCCCCTCGTGTTTATTTTCATCCACCATGGGAGGTCGTCAGGATTTGTGAGGCTAGTCTTGGAAAGGTTCGACGAGTTCAAGCCCTAACTCCTTATATCCCGACCTCGTTGAGGACATGCAAAGAAAAACAGAGAAAGAGTGGACTGCTCTGATACCACTGATCCAGATTTAACCAAAAATGCAACAAATTACAAATATAACCATAAATACAAAGATGTAGTAGAAATAACACTTCATTTCATTAATATCAAATACTGAAATATGCTTACAAACAGAATGGAAATAAGACTAGCTCGGGCGATGGTAGCTTATCTCTGAGAAGAGATGTGGCATCTACATGCCTTCAAACTGTGTTACAATGAGGCTCAAAGGCTTATTTATTATTGAGAAACAATGGAAAGCCAACATCCAAAAACCTAACCCTAGGAGATGAAGCGCCAAAACTGTGGGCCCCTTTTGGGTAAATTGGTACATCAACTTCCCGGGGTTGTAACTTTGGCATACGATCTACGTTTGGCTACCATAATACCTTGTTTCGAATATTGTGAAGAGAAGGCCGAAAGCAACTACGTAGGCTGGTTTGGGACGTTTCTGCTCTCTCTGTTTTCCTTAAAAACGTCGTTTAGGGCCTCAAAGCGGCTCCGGAAGTTCAACACCCGAAAAACTGCCAAAAATAGTAAACTATGCTACAATTAAGGAAACCGAAAAGCTGAAAGAGACAGTGTTGGGGGTCCAAGTGGAATAGGCAGGTGGCCACCAACATCCACCTGGATCACCATTGGAGATGCCCCTCCTCCCCCAATTTCATTAGAGTCTGCTGCAGCCTGCAAGTATTCCATCTATTGCAAGTAATGTTGAGGGAAGACTTCCTCCTCAATGTAACATTGAGAATATCCCTTGTGGAAATATGTCACAAGAGAGCAAGGGCCAAGCAACAAGGTGAAAGGAGGAGGCAATGTGAATTGGAGATGCAACTTTTCCAATAGTACTTTCACAAGCACATATTTCTGTGTAAAAGGCCATTTATTGGTTTTACCAAGTTGTGGAGTTGGAGCTTGTACAAAAGTTCCCTTACAAAAGACGAAAGAAATGGAAAGAGAGTTCAATGTTGGTATGCCAAATATGGCTACAAAAATAAAAACCAAGAATGATGACCCCCTTCCATTTTTGAGGAAAGGCAGCAACAAATTCCCATTTGAGAGTTCTAGTGGGGGACAAGCAGCAAAAAGAAAGGCAATTTCACTTGGTCCAATGGACAAGATTTTTCAGGAGAAACGAGAAGAGCTTGATCTCACCATTGCTTTTTTTCTATTAAAACTTGATATCCTTTATTGTTGCACGCTTACCTCTATTTTTTGAGATGTGCCCAGCTCTAACTCAAGGGGCTCCATGAGGGTATGTGCCTCCTGGTTCAAAGAAGCTTAGAACCACATTGTTGGCAAAGACAAAAAAAGAGGTGAAAAAGATACTTGAGCCTATTAAAGCATCATGGCCAACATCTGGGGCTAGCATTGTTTCTGATGGATGGATAGATCCAGCACGACGCCCACTCATCAACTTCATGGTGTCTTCCTTGAATGGTCCAATTTTCTTGAAAGCAATAGATACACTTGGAGAACACAAGGATGCACAATATATGGGTGAGTTGTCTATTAAAGTTATTGAAGATGTAGGTATTGATTCTTGTGTGCAAATCATTACAGATAATGCACCTGTTTGCAAGGCTGCTGGCATGATTGTGGAAACTAAATATCCACAAGTGTTTTGGACACCTTGCATTGTCCACTCATTGAACTTAGCACTGAAATCCATTGCTTTTGATGTGCTTTGGATTGGCAACATTATTGAGGATGCACGGCATATCCGTAACTTTGTACAAAATCATACAAATGCCCTCACTATCTACAAGGAGTACAACAATCTATCATTGTTGAAGATTGCGGATACAAGGATTGCCTCTTCATTCATCATGTTGAAGACGTTGAGGGAGGTCAAGACCACTTTTGGGGCCATGGTTATTTCATAGTTTTGGTCTTTTTGAAGAAAGACATATCAAGTAGCCTCTAAAAGAGTGAAAGACACGGTGCTAGATGATGCTTGGTGGGAGAGGGTAAACCTACTTATTCAGATCATGGACCCTATCATTTCTTTGCTTCGATTTGCAGATACAGACCAACCCATCCTAGGAGAAGTTTATGAGAGATGGGATTCCATGATTGAGTCTATGAGAAGCATTATTTTACAGAGTGAGTGCCCTGTGTATGAGACATCGCCAGAGGCCTTCTATGGTACTATACAAGATATTCTTGTTAGCAGATGGGACAAGAATTGCACACCTTTACATTCTGGGCTCACTCATTGAACCCAAAATACTACAGCCATGAGTGGTTGAATGGTGGACCTTCCCGCAGATTCCCTCTTCACATGGATGGTGAAATCTCACAGGGGAGAAAGGATGCATTCGGGCGGGTTTTTCAGGATAGAGCATTGCTTGATGAGGTGGACGATGCCTTTGCAGAGTTTTCCACAAGCACTAGTCGATTTGTAGGAAATGATCTGATTAGAGATAGGGGAGCTAAGAAGCCCTATTCTTGGTGGGAAAATCATGGGGCAACAAGCCCTCCCCTACAGCAGTTAACCATGAGGCTCCTCTCTCAAGTGACTTCATCCTCTTGTTGCGAGATGTTAATTTTAGGTATGTTCTATGTTGAGAGCAAATTTACTTCAATGTTTCATATAATCTCAATATCAATTCCAGATTAGCAATCACATTTAACATGATAGTAAAATGTAGATAGATCATAAACATAAATCGTAGAAAACAAGCCAAGACAAGAGGACACAAGATGTGGTGCTAGCCAAGGACAAACCCCAATGTGGGGAAACCCTAGATCAATTCTTGTTATGTTCTTCAATAGTTCAGCAGAGACAGAGATAGTACATATACATCAAAAGTCAACACTTTGACTTGTCAAAATAAGAGCAGAGATCTTCTCTAAGAAGATGACACATGAGGTAGCAGATCTGAACTCATGTGATTCCATCACCATGTTGTACCTATCACTGTGTTGTACCATGCTGCACCATCATACCATGCCCATCATCACTGTGCTGCACCATGCTACACCATCACCATGTCCACCATCACTGTGTTGCACCATCACCACTATGTTGTGCCATTGTCATGCTGCACATGTTATTCTTGCCCACAAGTCCTTCAAACCTTTCAAATACTCGTTAATGGAGGCAATTTCTTTCTGCAAACGATACCCACTTATCTCATGCATAGTAGGGCCTTTGAAGCCTTTTCCATTAGCATGTATGGCATCATACATAGGCTCATAATATGGTGAATGGGAAGCATTGAAGGGGATATCAGCATGATACCACCATCTGTATATGTAATCACAAGCAGTCTCCCTCAATTCTTTCTTCCAATGGTCATCTAAAGTGGGTTGCAAAGTTCTACTAGCTTCAGGACCATGTGCATCTGATGGAGAGGAGGGTATGACAATGAAATAACTTTTGATATTCATATCACCCTTCTTTTTCATTTTACCCTTACCATTTTCTTGAATAGACTTCAAAGAGGGAGAAACATATCGGAAGGGCTTGGATGCATTAGTACAAGGGATAGAAGAAGAACCTTCAAAATAAAAAATGGGGGTTGGTAGCCATCATTTTTTGTATACTCCTCTTCCTCCCAATTTCAGCCTCTATTTCTTTTTTCCTAACCTTTTCTTCCTTAAACTTTTCAAAGCTATTTAACAAATCCTTCCTAATATCCCCAATTTCAGGTCATTCACATGGAGTAATTTGGCCTCTAATCCTTGCCAAGTGTTGTTTCAGCCTATTAATGCCCCCCCAAGACCATCCTTAATTTTTCTATGGCAAAATTTGCAATGCATTTGACTATCAACCATTTCAACATATGCCCAAGCAGCATATTTCACTCTAGGTGCCATTTTTTCACTTGGAAATCAAAGGAAAAAAATCTAAAAATGAAAACAAAAAAATAGCATTACTTCAATGTTCATTTCTTTCACAAAAAACACTCTTTCCAATTTTCAAATTTGCACAAAAAAATAAATAAGCAAAAACAAATTTTTAAAAGTGAAAAAAATACCTCTAGGAACAAACTGCCTCCTCAAAGTTGCTCCAACAAACCAACTCCTCAATGCTGCTCCAATCACTGCCCAAGAAGCTCCTCACTCCTACAAAAATGCTTGACCAAAACTCCTCAATGTTGCTCCAAAAACAAACTCCACAACTCCTCACAAACTACTCAAATTCTCACTTAAATGCAATGAGATGGCTGCGAGGAAATGAGAGGGGTTAGGTTGGTTTTATAGATTTTAGGAGAGGGAAATGGACCCCAAAAAACCCAAAGGCACATTTGAGTGGGCTTTGGTGTCCTAAAAAAACGAATTTAAATAACAAAAAAAAAACCGTTGACTCGTCGCTCTTACCAAGCCGGTCGAGTTGGCTCGAACTCAGTCGAGTCGGCTGAGTTGTTACCGAGTTGGCTCGAACTCGGCCGAGCCAGCCGAGTCAGTGTCCAACCCGACCGGCTCGATAATAACCCAGTCGGCCAGTCTGAGTCACCCACCGATTCGACTCGATCATCCTATAACTCGGTTTGACTCTGCTGAGTCGGAGTCAACTCGGTCGTTTTTTAAAACAATGTATCAAACATCAGTCCATCCTTGATACAGTCAACATGTTGCACCACTGTCATGTTGCACTCTGTTGCACCATTCTTCACTATTAATGTCACCTACATCATGTTGTATCAAAATTCATTCCATCCTTGATACAGTCAACAATAGGCCTTAAAAGGCTGCGGTGATCCAAGAGAGGTTCCAGCACTGCCACACAGATTTTTGAAACCCTTAATGGTCTATGTTGTTGGCTATGGCCTACGACCTAGCCCAGCAGCAAGATAGGTCTACACACATCACCCAACTTGACCCTTGAACAGCTCATCCTAGATTTAGATCTTCATTTTGAGGTTGCACCTAGTCACCGAGATCTTATGCCAAAGTTTGTAGCATATGCGGAGGTTGTAACAGCGAGTAGGACTTTCCTTTGGTGCCAGATCCTATGCCAAAGTCTATAGCATATGCGGAGGCTGTAACAGCAAGTAGGACTTTCCTTAGGTACCAGATCCTATGCCAAAGTCTGTAGCATATGCAGAGGCTGTAATAGCAAGTAGGACTTTCCTTAGGTGCCAGATCCTATGCCAAAGTCTGTAGCATATGTGGAGGTTGCAACAGCTAACAAGGCTTTCCTTAGGACTGCCTATAGGTGCCTTCATTCATGCCAGCATTAAGTCTTTTTCTATGATTGTTTTAGGGCCTTCTATGACAGTGTTAGGGTCTTTGATTAGCCTCTCCTAGCTGTGATTCCAAGACTATAACAGCGTTCAGGATTATCCATCATGACTGTGATTAGGGCAGTGTTAGGGCATATAGGGACAGTGTTAGAAGCTTATCCTCATAACTATTTTAGACCTTCATCTCCATGCCAGCGTTCGGAGCTAGGGCATCTTCTTAGGGCCATGTATCATCGTAAGATCTCTCCTCCCACTAAAACCCAAAGACAAGTGAAGAGGAAAAGATCACAAGACGTGTGTTTCAAATGGCTTGCAAGCCACCTCTTTTTATACTAAAACGTTGAGCACAAGTGGGGGCAATTTGGTTGTTGGCCGACCTTGACGAATTGTCCCATAACACAAATAAATTCATATCTCCATGAATACATGTAGGAATCGGATGATCTTTAGATCAATCCTGCACCTCTCGACAAGAGGAATCCAAGAAAAATATCAACTGCCATGAATAAGAAGACCCACATGGAGTTTGGCCCTAGTTTCCAATTTTAACACTCCCTCTCAACTAGGGAGAACTCTATTTGCTAATCCATCTGCCAGACTATACTATCTCTGCCATCAGTTCCCTGCTCTACTGAACTATGAAGAAGAAGAAGTGATCGAGAATGTATCATACCATCCTCTACTGACCCGAAGTCAGTCCCATATAAAAGAGAGTGCCTCATACCACTCTTATTGATCTGAAATCAGTTCCAAAAGAAAGCGAGTTATATCACTCTTACTGACCCGAAGTCAGTTCCAGTTGATCCCAAATCAATATCATCCTAGAATAGGGAGTACGGTAGTAACACGATGCATCCATCGGTACTACTATGGTCCCTATCCTCATTTCCCTACTCATTGGCTAGATGAGAGGTAGTTCCCATGAGTCCCAGACTGCATGGGTAGGATATCTCAGCAGGAGAAGGATGAACCACTCATCTTGTGTACATGTCGCTAGGGGTATCCAAAAGGAACACTAAACCACTCACCCTGTACACAACAAATCACTAAGGGAAGGCTGAACCACTCACCCTATGATTGTGTCTCCGCAGGAGAAGGATGAACCACTCATCCTGCCTACATAGCAGACCACTAGGGGAAGGTTGAACCACTCACCCTATGGTTGCTCATCGCTCCACGATGTACCCCCAAGCCCCATGGAGCTCCCAAAGCTCAATGTCCATATCATACAGGACCCTTAGGAGAGAGTCTCTCCACGACTCCTAGTCATTCTCAAAAAGTCAAGAATTTGACCTTTCCCAGGAGCTTCGACAAAATAGCAGCGACCTGCACATCAGTCCCAATGTAATGGAGCCTTCTTGCTCTTCGATGTACCATATACCAGATAAAGTGGTACTTGATGTCTATATGCTTGGAGCGATCATAGAACACATGGTTCCTCAACAATCGAATCCCCCTATGGTTGTCACAGAAGATCATGATGTTATACAGCACATGTCCAAACAGCTCACTGAAGAGCTTCCACAACCATACAGCTTCACAGGTGGCCATACTCCTTGCTATGTATCTGGCCTCATTGGTGCTCAAAGAAACCGACTTCATCTAGTATATCGAAGCAGAACCCAAAGAGAACCAACACCTAGAAGTGCTCTTGTGATCCTCCACAATGCCTGCCTAATCAGCATCAGAAATTTCTAGCAATGTATCTCAACCCATGAGAGAATGTGCCCTGAAGATATCTCAAATGATTCTTGGCACCAATCCAGTGAGCCTCAACCATATATGAGCTCAGCATGCTAACTGCAAAACATATACCCTGACGGGTGTTCACCAAGAACATCAATGCTAGTATGGGTTTATGAAACTCAGAGGCATTTCCCAAATTAGGTCCGGCATCACTACCGCATAACTTCTTAAAGTTAGGCTTCATCGAGGTAGTCACGGGCTTGCAATTCATCATTCCAAATATGCAATACAACTCCCTCTTACTTTTGCAAATGAGAGGGTCTGCACCTGTCAGAAAGAGTTCATCCTCATAAGGTACCAGTATGAGAGGCCTATCATCCACAACCTTAAAGCAATGGTTTGGATCAGCTTCACTCCTACTAAATCTCAGCTTTATCAGCTAGTTATCAATCCTCTCATATCAAGCCCGAGGTGCTTGCTTCAAGCCATAGAGGGCTTTCTTCCACCTGTATACATGAGATTCCTGAACATGAATCTCAAACCCCTCGGGTTGTTCCAAATTTGAGGTCTTGCTCTTGTTGAAATCAAGCATCCCTTTCACCATTTGAATCACATTGGGTAGGGCCCCATAATGAGAAGACCTCCAATGCTATAGAAGAGATGTGTCAACTGACATAGTCCCTAATGGATTTCCTACAACTTGATACAAATTGCCAGCCCTGAACCAATGAGTAAAAGCATCTTTCAAAATTCCATTTTCAAACATGTACCTTTCCATCGATGAATGCCACCTTGAAACCTTTGACTTCCATTGCCGAAATGGACACTAGGTTCTTCTTTAGATCAGGTACATTAAGAACTTGTAAATGAATCATGCTACCCTCATTCAATTGAGGGGTAACATTCCCTACACCGTTTTCGGGATAGTGTCGGAATTTCTAAGACTAACTATTAGAAATCCTTCTTGTATTTTCTGATTTATTTCTTCCTACTTGTTTTGTTAATTAACAAGTTATTTACCATGTAAATACTGAAAATAAATACAAGTACAATCTCAACACATATAGATCATCAACTAAGGGAAAAATAAGCACACAAGTGACATCGTTATTTTTGGACAAATGTCCCCGGAAAAACCCACATGTGGGAAAACCGGTGCAGCTATCTGAGGGTTTTATTATTAAGCAGTGTCAGAATACAATCTGGGTGCCAGAAATGGCTCACCCAACAGAGAATTCCCTCAACAGTAGTACCTCTCAGTCGGAAATAGATATCAGCCCCAATCTGCCCCACGAAATCTCCCAACGTCAACCTCTAGGGTCTGCGTCAGCCTCTGGAGCCTCTTTGTCACCCACGTTGGCTCTCTCCAGCACTGTGCAGCTCCAGGCTACCTCTACGTGGCCTCTGGATGGATCTACATCAACCCTCTCCTGGCTTCAACGTTGATGCTCTCGGTACTATCTCTGCCTCTCTGCTACTACATTCACTGCCTCTCTGCTACTACATTCGCTGCCTCTCTACTACTGCATTCACTGCCTCTCAGCTGCAACTCTGATCACTCCTTCGATTTCCTCAGCTAGCCCTGCCCCAGAAAATCGAATTGTTGATCAACTCGATCTATTCTTCAAGTGACCCTCAAGCCTCCTCTTATACTTTTCTCGATGACAATTCGATGGCCGAGATTAAGTCCGTAATCAACGGCTAAGATTAGATCCGGCTTGATCCATGACTTTTGGACCATTCTAACTCAGTTTTATATTAATTCACATTAAAATTTTATTTTCCTCAAGTTTAGACTTAGGGACTCCATTAAAAATATTAATTATTTTAATATCTCCCAAACTAGTTAGATTCTGCCCAAACCATTTTTTGGGTATTGGAGATCTCATGTGCTTTAGCCTCTCCAGCAATTTTCGTGACTAGAGCACATCCAACGCTACACCAAATCAACACTTCCTCTTAGCGAGCACTGTGCTCTAGTAATACTCCTCACTGAGCATCACCCTGATCATCCGACATCAATCCTTGTGCTGATGCTAGGCTTGCTGCCCAACATCCTCTGCACTGCTGCATCATGTACTGCTACCCATGGCCTTGCCACGGTTGCATCTGTACAGCAACTCCCTCTGCATCCGAGTTGTTGCCCATGACCCTACCACTGCCACTGCTACATCTGCATTGTAATCCCTCTCACCATGTTTCCCATAGCACTGCCACTGCTACATCTGCACTGTAATCCCTCTCACCATGTTTCCCATAGCACTGCCACTGCTAACTGCTGCAATGCAACTCAGTTACTGAGAAGTAAGTAATTGATCTCCAACTCTAACATCTCCATCAGTTCTGCTACTCCTCTTCGGGGCTCCTGTAGCAAGGTATAATCCAAGAGGTTGGGTACCTCGAGGATACTGCCCCCCATCGCCTATAGTCCATCTGACTACAGCTCGATGTCTCCTCACTTCCTCTCACGAGGTGCATGAGCACTCATGGCACAGTCATCTGTCTCCACTTCTTTCTCCGCCCTTGCTGGTGCAACCTTGGTCTCAAAAGCCTCTCCCTTGCTCTTCTTCCTCGGACACTAGCTCGCATAATGACCCAGTTCCCCACAGTGGAAGCATTTAACCTTGGAGAGGTCCTTCTTTTATTTCTCCTGGTTTCCCTCAGATGCTAGGGCAGCATCCTCCTCTTCCTCCTTCTTGATTCTGAACCCCTTATCACTGCTTCCTGCCTTGGTTAGCCTTCTGATCTCTTCCTGACAAAGAGCCACCCAGAGTTCCTCCCAATCTGGAAGGGTCAATCTGCCCAGTATGCTCTGGACAAATACCTCCCAGTCCTCTGACACTGCATTCAATGCGTTCCTCACCATTAATTCTTGATCCAGGATGGCCCCTATGGAAGTCAGCTAATCCCGCATCTCCTTCAATCGACTAAGGAAGATGTCGATTTGTTCTCCTTTCTGCATCTGATATGACCGTAGCTTATTTTCTAGCAGCATCTTCCTCTGCAGGGAAGTATGCTGATACAATTTCGTCAGGGACTCCCACATCACATTTGTCATGTCCTTTTCGGCAATATGTGGTACTACATGGTCCTTGACCCCGTTTAGGATGATGCTCTTGGCCCTCGCCATTGCCTCCTTGTACTTATTGTTCTTAGTCGGGTCAACTGGGATCGCTATCGTTTTCAAAGCGAAGTCCTTGAGAAGATTCCTGTCTAGAATGGACAAGATCCTAGCCTTCCAAACTACGAAGTTTGAGGCTCCGTCCAGTCTGTCCTAATCTCTTACCCTGTTCATTGCCATCTCGTTGCTCCTCTTTCAACTTTTTCGAATCTCTCTACTTCCCTCCTGGATGTTCTCAGTGTGACTCCCTCTGAGCCTCAGTTTCCCTCCTGGCAACCCCTCTGCCAATGTCGAGATGCCCCCACTCTGATCATTAGTGCAGTTGCACCACTCGGTAGCAACTCCCTCGTCCTTGGTCTTGCCCTGTTAGGTATTGTTCTGACCAAAGTACCCCACCAGCTTCACTCCGCAACTTACCCACAGCCTCCTATGCCTCAGCAAACTAAAGGTTAAAGCTTTTAGGCTATGTGCAATTCCGACACCAGCAAAATCCACACCTCCTAGCCATAAGCGTCAATCCTTCCTGACTAAGAAAGATGATCAGGGACTACATTGGTCAGGTCTGCTCCCTTCTACCACTGCGCTATTCCTCCTCCTAGCTCAAACTTGATGACATAGGCACTGCATCATCCCTTGCTGCTTCTCCGCTAGGAACATCTTTTGTCACTCGGGACAGTTGTTTTTGTTGTTGTTGTTCTGCTCGGCTGATGCCCTCAATTCTCTTGTGATCTGCAACTATTCTCCGATACCATGTTGGAATTTCTAAGTCTAACTATTACAAATCCTTCCTATACTTTCTGATTGATTTCTTCCTACTTGTTTTGTTAATTGACAAGTTATTTACCATGTAAATACTGAAAATAAATACAAGTACAATCTCAACACATATAGATCATCAACTAAAGGAAAAACAAGCACACAAGTGACAGTTATTTTTGGACTAATGTCCCTAGAAAAACCCAATGCGAGAAAACCGATGCCACTATCTGAGGCTTTTATTATTAAGCAGTGTCAGAATACAATCTGGGTGCCAGAAATGGCTCACCCAATAAAGAATGCCCTCGGCAGTAGTACCTTTCAGTGGAAGACAGATATCAGCCCCAATCTGCCCCACGAAATCTCCCAGCAATAACCTCTAGGGTCTCCGTCAGCCTCTAGAGCCTCTGTGTCACCCACACTGGCTCTCTCTGGCACTGCGTAGCTCTTGGCTGCCTTTGCATGGCCTCTCGTTGCTTCTGTGTGGCCTCTGGCTGGCTCTGCATCAACCCTCCCCCGGCTTCAACGTTGATGCTCCCGGTACTATCTATGCCTCTCTGTTACTGCATTCACTACCCCTCAGTTGCAACTCTGATCACTCCTTCGATTTCCTCAGCAAGCCCTGCCCCAGAAAATCGAATTCTTGATCAACTTGGTGTATTCTCCAAGTGACCCTCAAGCCTCCTATTATACTTTTTTCGTTGACAATTCAACTACCGAGATTAAGTCCCTAATCAACAACTAAGATTAGATATGGCTTGATCCATGACTTTTGGACCATTCTAACTCAGTTTTATATTAATTCACATTAATATTTAATTTTCCCTAAGTTTAAACTTAGGGATTCCATTAAAAAATATTAATGATTTTAATATCTCCCAAACTGGTTAGATTTTGCCCAAACCATTTATAGGTATTGGAGATCTCATGTGCTTTAGCCTCTCCACCAATAAATCCAGTGCTACCTTCTCCACGATTGTTTCCTTCTCTATCAAATTAGAGAGGGCTTTCTTCTATCCAATGAAGTGCTTTCAAGCACTACTATCAATAAGCCAGATTCTCAAAGAGTTTGGAGGAGTAGTGGAGAGGAACAATATAAGATAATACTCATTTAGGTTATTAGAAACAACATTTGATTCTTCATACTTGGAGTTCCTTGCTTTCTTTAAAGAGTCGGCCATTTCCTTGATGACCTACATTCCTTTTTCCTTTGCCATTGTACCTGTCATTCCTTAATCATAGAAGATGCCCCTAGAATGATTGTTATCATCATCAAGTGATGTGTCCCTTCTATTCAAACACTCCTTCGCATAATGGCCAAACTTATTGCAAGCAAGGCATCTGCCTTTCCTTCCATTCTTAGATCTGGACTTCTCATTGAAGTGACCTATAGGTAGGCCACCAGATGCTTCCGTTGCGCCACTTTGATAATCTTCTTTGCTTCACCCTTGGTGAATTTGAAGAGGGATGAGGAACCCATTGAGCCTTTTGTCCTTTCCAACTGTCTTTGGTGATTTCTCTTCCACTCTTGCTTGGGCTTTGTCTCCACCTCAGCGTTGATACCATGTTAATTTTAGGTATGTTCCATGCTAAGACCAAATTTACTTCAATTTTTCATATAATCTCAATATCAAATTTAGATTAGCAATCACATTTAGCATGATAGTAAAATGCAGATAGAACATAAACATAAATCACAAAAAACAAGCCAAGACAAGAGGACACAAGATGTGGCACCAGTCAGGGACAAACCCCAATGTGGGGAACCCTTGATCAATTCTTCTTATGTTCTTCAATAGTTCAGCAAAGAGAGAGATAGTACATATACATCAGAAGTCAACACTTTGACTTGTCAAAATAAGAGCAGAGATCTTCTCTAAGAAGATGACACATGAGGTAGCAGATCTGAACTCAAGTGTTTCCATCACCATGTTGTACCTATCACTGTGTTGCACCATGCTGCACCATCCTACCATGTCCATCATCACTGTGTTGCACCATGTTGCACCATCACCATGTCCATCATCACTATGCTGCACCATCACCATGTCCATCATCACTGTGCTACACCATGTTGCACCAACACCACTATGTTGTACCACTGTCATGTTGCACTCTAATGCACCATCCATCATCATGATGCACCACTGTCATGTTGCACTCTATTGCATCATTCAACATCATGTTGCACCACTGTCATGTTGCACTCTGTTGCACCATTCATTATCATGTTGCACCACTGTCATGCTACTCTCTGTTGCACCATTCATCACTAGTAATGTCACCTATACAATGTTGTATCAAACTTCAGACCATCCTTGATACAGTCAACATGCTGCACCACTATCATGTTGCACTCTGTTGCACCATTCATCACTATTAATGTCACCTACACCATGTTGTATCAAACTTTAGTCCATCCTTGAGACAGTGAACAATAGGCCTTAAAAGGCTGCGGTGATCCAAGAGAGGCTCCAGTACAGCCACACAGATTTGTGCATCCTTAGTGCTCTATGCTAATGGCTATGGCCTGCGGCCTAGCCCAGCAGCAAGATAGGTCTACACACATCACCCAACTTGACCCTTGAACAAATCATCTTAGACTTAGATCTTCACTTTGAGGCTGCACCTAGTCACCAAGATCCTATGCCAAAGTCTATAGCATATGCGGCAGTTGTAGCAACGAGTAGGACTTTCCTTAGGTGCCAGATCCTATGCCAAATTCTATAGCATATGCGGACGCTGTAACAGTGAGTAGGACTTTCCTTACGTGCCAGACCCTATGCCAAAGTCTGTAGCATATGCAGAGGTTGTAATAGCGAGTAAGACTTTCCTTAGGTGCCAAATCCTATGCCAAAGTCTGTAGCATATGTGGATGTTGTAACAACGAGTAGGACTTTCCTTAGGTGCCAGATCCTATGCCAAAGTTTGTAGCATATATGGAAGTTGTAACAGTGAGTAGGACTTTCCTTAGGACTGCCTATAGGTGCCTTTATTCATGCCAGCATTAAGCCTTTGTCTATGATTGTGTCAGGGCTTTCTATGACAGCATTAGGGTCTTTGATTAGCCTCTCCTAGTTGTGATTCCAAAACTATAACAGCGTTAAGGATTCTCCATCATTACTATGATTAGGGCAGCGTTAGGGAAAATAGGGACAGTGTTAGAAGCTTATCTTCATAATTGTTTTAGGCCTTCATCACCATGCCAACATTAGGAGCTAGGGCATCTTCTTAGGGCAGCATATCATCTTAAGATCTCTCCTCCCACTAAAACGCAAAGACAAGTGCAGAGGAAGAGATCACAAGAGGTGTGTTTCAAAGGACTTGCAAGCCACCTCTTTTTATACTGAGACGTTGAGCACAAGTGGGAGCAATTTGGTCGCTGGCCGACCTTGACGAATTGTCCCATAACATAAATAAACTCATATCTCCATGAATACATGTCAGAATCGGATGATCTTTAGATCAATCCTACACCTCTCGACGAGAGGAATCCAAGAAAAATATCAACTGCCATAAATAAGTAGACCCACATGGAGTTTGACCCTAGTTGCACATATGGGAATTTGTATAGTGTTAAGAAGAGTAGGCTTTAACAGTCCAGGGCAAAGACAATGGTGTATGTGCACAACAACCTTCGTCTTATTTACAGGCAGAGGGAAGAGTGGTTGAAAGGAATGACAAAGATGTGGGATGTATTTCCTAATGATATGGGTCTAGACAACAGTGTTGAGTTAGCATTGGCCAACATGGATCTCAATGATCTAGTGTTAGAGCCTGTTAGATTTGATGATGGTGACATTGTCGAGGGGTCATCCTCCACACCAGCAGATGCAGAGACGACTTTAAATACAGAGGAGGAGGATGCAGTAGAGGAGAGAAGTGGTGACATGATGACGAGGACAGTGATGCTGATTTTGATGATGACTATGAGGATTGATGACTCATCAGTCATGAGCTACCTACTGTGTTGAGGCTTGTATGTTTGTAGTTGTTTCGTATTTTCTATTTCTATTTGCCATTGGCATTGCACTACCTATGTAACACATTTTGATTTTGATGACTTAATGAGAAAACTACAGCTATTAGTGTCTGTTATGTAAAAAATTAGTTAATTTTACGTTTATTGTTTAATTTAGGTTTAGTTAGACGAAAGGGCACGATCATAAGATCATGCCCTTTCCCAAAGGGTGCCCATGGCGGTATATAAGCCAGGCAACCCATTGTAACATTCATCATCTGTAAGTTCATCTTTTAATAAAATATTTATACATATTTTCTGCGTATCAGAAGTTTTTTTTACTTCATCTGGTATCGGAGCGAGTTCGATTGCTGGCTTCTTGCTGCATACGACCTCCAATTGTCCGCAAGCACTAGTCCACTTGTCAACGTCCCCAACTGCCTCCTCCCTGTCACAACTTCCGTTCATCTCTATTTCCACTGCATCTCGGTTACCTATTCATCGCCCACCACAACCTATCTACTGACTCCACCTTCCAGACAGTCCAACAGCCTGCCTACTCGGTCGTGTTCTATTTCTCCACCAATCACGCGTCGTCCAAATCGCAGGTTGACCGTCGCTTAGTTGAACATTCTGCTGCAGTTTGGGTTAAGTCACCGCTCGCGTCCCGACCTTCCACTTCCGTTGTTCGATTACCTTCCTACGGTGATATACGCTCGGTCAAGGTCAAAAGTGACAATTCAATGGAACGGACTAACCGTAACATAAATAATACGTTATGATATATATATATATAATAGTTATAACGTGTTTTCGATAGGTTTCAGAACAAAAAGACATGACTGTCCAACGTTTATGATATATATAAAAAAATAATTATAGCTTGATTAATTATAATATATGTATATCATATTTAAATTTATATATAATATATATATAATTTAATTATAAGTTATATAATTTATAACTTTAATTGATATATATATAAGGTTAATAATAATAAATTATAATTATTATAATTTATAATTAAAAAAAATATTAATTAAATTAAATTATTAAATTAATTTAATTTAATTTAAAAAAAAAAAAACCTTAAGCTGGCAGATAAATACACGCCGCCACAAACCCGCTTAATGTCGACAATGACAATGGCAGATTTCCAGAAAAAATTGGTTGACATAGAGCATAATATAAATAACAACCACGACGAGGTCAGTAAAAGATTAAATGAAGTCGAGAGCAAGCTTGGGGAGCAAGCAGACAAAATCAAAAATCTTCAAGATACGACGAATCGAATAGAAGTAAAGATGGAAAATTACCATGTCCAGACAGAAGCAGGGATCAAAGAGGTCTTAACAATGCTGAAAAGTCTGTGTAAAAGGTCGAATTGTACACCCGAACAACTACTAAAAGAAGGGAAGAGAATCAAGAACACATCTTGTCAGATTCAACTAAGTCCACAGACTCTTATGACAAAGTTGAATCCCCAAAAAAATCAGCGACACCCCACCAAGAAGCGAGTAACACAGCGTTTACAAACAAGCAACTCTGCGATAACTTTACTAATCAACACCCTTTTTTCGCTCAACCAGTAGCAACATACCAACGACGGGCGAAAGTCGAGATGCCTAAATTCGATGGAAACGAAAAAAACAATGTTGCATGGATAAATAAAGCAGAAGAATACTTTGAGATATATGACATCAATGACGATGACGAAAAGCTCAGGCATGCATCCATGAAAATGGAAGGAGAAACATATCACTGGTATATGTGGTGGAAAAAGACAACACACGTCATTAGCTGGAGAAAATTTAAAGATGCATTATTCAAAAGATTCCAAGGTGTAAAGGAAGAAGAATTCTTTTCAAAACTCATCAAATTACGACAAAAAGGAAGTGTGGATGAATACACTCAAGAATGGGAGACCTTAGTAACACGAGTACCTGGGTTATCAGAATCTCGTCTAATTCAGTGATACATCTCGGGACTCAAAACCCATTTACACGCAGAACTTGAGATGCATGACATTACATCTATAGAAGTAGCAAGACGAAAAGCAAAAACAACCGAAAAGAAATCCGAACCAATATTTTGGTCAACAGCGGAAAAAGCTTATGCAAGACGAAGGATACCCTAGTATGTGGACTCAAATAATACAAGATATGTTCCACCACATCGTCGTGAAGATGAAAAATCTAATGTGGAAATGCAAAGGATAAAAGAGGGTAAATGTAAACGTTGTGGTGAGAAATGGGACCCCAAACATAGATGTGCTAAAGGAAAAGAACCAAAGAACCTATATAATTGTGAAGCAACCAATGATTCAAACAGTGAAGATTGACATAGAAGACATCCCAGAATTCTCACCAGAACTAGATGATGGAAGTATTCCACAAGTGTCATTATCAGCTATGACAGGGATATCACAACCTCAGACTTTAAAGTTAAAAGGACACATAAAGAAGAACAACGTAGTGGTTCTCGTCGACTCTAGAAGCACACACAATTTTTTAGATGCAACCGTGGCAAAGAGACTCAATATCTTTTCATTTCCCTTACCAAACATGAAAGTGATGGTAGCTAACGGTAAGAAGATTGAAAAGGTAGGGAAATGCCATAAGGTCAATTTGCAGATTCAGGACTTTAATCTAGAGTCTCCATTCTTCACAGTACCGTTAGGAGGAGTAGATGTAGTCTTAGGTATCCAATGGTTACGAACTTTAGGTACTTATGCCGCCAACCATCAAGTACAATTTATAATATTCAAATGGGGAGGTCAGAAGTACAAGCTACACGGATTCCAAGCACCAGAAAATCAAGTTGTATCATCATCTCAGATGATGAAGTTGAGTCGAAGAAGAGCACCTGCTTATGCAATACAATGTCACCAATTAGAAATGTTATCTGCAAATATGACCAGAGAAGAGTCACCAGAGATACAAGATCTGATTCGGAAGCATGAAAAAGTATTTCAAGACCTACCTATGAAGATGTCGCCTAATAGGGAAATTGAGCATACAATAGAAGTCAAGGCAAGATCAGACCCCGTCAACATCAAGCCATACCGATATTCACATCACCAAAAATTGGAAATTGAGAGATTAATCCAAGACCTTTTAAAGTGTGGGACCATGATCATCTTGGAATATATAATCAAGTGGAAGGACTTACCGAAAAAGACGCTTCTTGGGAGAATGAAGCATTTTGTCAATAACATCCGTCGTTGCGCATGCTTTGAGGACAAAGCATTCTTTCGAGAGGAAGGCAATGTTATGTAAAAAATTAGTTAATTTTAGGTTTATTGTTTAATTTAGGTTTAGTTAGACGAAAGGGCACGATCATAAGATCATGCCCTTTCCCAAAGGGTGCCCATGGCGGTATATAAGCCAGGCAACCCATTGTAAACATTCATCATCTATAAGTTCATCTTTTAATAAAATATTTATACATATTTTTTGCGGATCAGAAGTTTTTTTTACTTCAGTGTCTTTATTCTACTATCTTGTCTTTCTCCTATTGGATCATTGATGAATTGCATATGTATTATGAATTCAAAATTTATGATTTATCACTTATGTGACATGTCACAAATTACAATTGTATTTGAATTTTGTATGTACTATGCATGCCATAATGTTACTAACTTACTTTGTAAATAGTAAAACTTACACTAGATGAAGATCTATGTTTGAAATCAATGAATTTGTATCATGAATGAGAATTTACGTAAGAAATATCTAATTTTTAATATATATATATATATAACATATCCGAATGTGTCCTGTTTTGCGGGGTCAACGTGTCTGAATCCAACACTCGAATCCCCGTATCCATCGAACCCTGAATCCACGTGCCAGGTGACTTAGTCACTAAGCTCTTTGGTCCCTGACGATGGCTGGAGGAACCATCCGAAACGTTGGACGGACCACAAATTCTACATTAGTTCTAATCCGGAAGTCCCCAACAACAATATGAATAACTGTGGAAGTCTCCAATCACTTATATATGTTATTTTCAAAATTCAAATATTTTACATATTGTTTGGCCGAAAAATCTTTTAGTCCAGTTCTTATAACATCGTTGAGGATGTTGTGACAATTTTCCATCGAACAAACAAGGGGAAATTCATTGTTTTCATTGCCATGATTCATCTCATGAGCTACATTTATTTTTGTTTTGAGATTATTTTGTATCATTCTGTTATATCTTGTGACTCAAGACAAATATCATATTTCAGTATCGATATCTGAAGTATCACTTGACATCTTATGCGTATTATATATCAATTTTATTTTCATATTTATGTGGCAATGTGTTTGTTTGATGTTGATGTTGCTTTAGAAGATAAAAAAAAATTGATTATTTTTGTATTTTTTTCAAGTTTCCCAACAATTCCCTGATATCGCCAATAGTTTAAATTTCAGACCCCTGGAGACAAATTGCCAATAATGATAAATGTAACATCGACACAATCTGAACCAGACAAACAAATTATTTAGTTCAAACTGTTAGGAAATATACCTCAGATTCTGTGGCAGTCACCTTAGGAGCCACCTTGCTTGAACTTTCATCTGTTCTAGTTCCTGCTGCTGCATGGTGAGCTCCTGGACCCTTTGAAGGCTCATCTTCTTTCTTTTGAGTGGCAGCTAAGGATGCCTTGCTTGTCCCAGCTTGAGTACCTCCTGGATTGAGAGAACTCTGAGAATCTCCACTTCCTGACACTGGTAAAGTTTTTACAGTAGACTGATGAAGATCAGATTTGGCAATAGGTGTCATACTCTCAGATCGCTCAAGCCTAACATCCACATTTGCAACGCTTGATGATTTTGCTAGATGTGACTTCTGGTCTGGTAGTGACCCCACAGCATCTGATGGAGGGGCACTTGTCAGTGCATTACGCATACTAAAAGACTCAAGTTGTGAGGTAGTAATAGAAGCAGAACCCAAACCAGCTGTGGAGGTACCAGCAAAATGTTTTGCAGGAGAAGCTGAGGGCTTTATATCAACATAACCCATATTGAACTCCTCCTCTGAAATCCACGCACTCTGAAAATTCAATTGTGTGATTCTATTAAAATTGTGAGAACCATGCAAAAACACACTTCAAACATAATCAGGATTTTTCCTTCCTACTTGCACTGATTTCCCAGATATTTACTAAAAATGTTTTCAGTATGAAGGCAGGCATGATCTCTATTACAATTGTAAGAACCATGCAAAAACACACTTCAAACATAATCGGGATTTTTCCTTCCTACTTGCACTGATTTCCCAGATATTTACTAAAAATGTTTTCAGTATGAAGGTAGCCATGATCGCATGCATTAAAAGAAAATATGATGCATTACTACACGGATACTCTAATGAGTGATAAGTTTGTCTAGGAGTTTGAAAGTAACCTTTCGAGCAGCTAGGGCTGCAGCAACACCTGTTGCTAGAACTTTGAGATCCTCTCTTTCATCAGCCTTGATTTTGCTAACCTGAACAAGAGAGGGCAGATAAAATAGCAGAGAAAAATCAAATATTAAAAAGATTGGCAAGTAATCTATGATATGCAAGAAAAATATTAACCTAAACTCTCACCCTTTTTTCAAGATTAAAGCCTGTTTTCTTTGTGACAGGAAAAACACTTGAAATTTTTGTTAAAATTATCAAGGCATTACGGATGTCCATGTACTCATTTGATTCTAAACATTGTATAAGTAAACGTGTAATCCGCCCACTCCACTTCCAATGAACCTGTTAACAAAAGAATCCACAAATGAGAGCATGCACAACTCATTCACCCATAAAAAGAACACACACAATGAACACAACTCATGCAGCATTGTAGCATTGTCCAAAAGGTTGGAACGCATGTTTGTGATAAAAAAAAAAATTGTAAGACTCATATTAGGAAGACAGTTCTTGAAGAACATACAAAAGGAAAAATGATAACTATGATATGCACAGGTAGCCAAAAGTAGCTAATGGGGCTGTAAAAGTACATCCTAACGTTTTATCTTTGTAGGCATGGGACAGGATGTAACACTATAGAAGAAACAACAGCTAAGAAGTAATATAGTTTAATGATAGATGCAAACTGTAATGAGTAGAGTAGTGCAGTCCCTATAAAGAGCACATGCAGCACAACACAAATATATCGTAATTTCCATGGCAGCCAAACATATAAGGTGTATTCTCATGCTAGAAGATCCTATGAACGTTGTTAAATGTATAATTTAATTGATCTAAATCACTCGTGTAATGAAATTACACTTTATTAGACTTTAATCAACTCCAAGAATTAAAAAGCTCCACTTTAATAATTTACTTTAATAAAGTGACTTATAAACATAAAGGCAATATCAGATGAATTCATGCACATTTGACACAAAACCTGTAGATAGTTAGGGCATTTGTATGATTTTCTACAAAGTTACGGATATGTCGTGCATCCTCAATAATGTTACCAATCCAAAGCACATCAGAAGCAATGGATTACAATGAAAGGACAATGCAAGGTGTCCAAAACACTTGTGGATATTTAGCTTCCACAATCGTGCCAGCAGCCTTGCAAACAGGTGCATTATTTGCAATGATTTGCACACAAGAATCAACACCTACATATTGAATAACTTTAATCTAAGTTACCAGAATACGGATCCGTATATCCGGATCCGGATTCAGATACGGATCCGCCATTTTTTTGAAAAGCCAGGATCCGGAAACGGCAAGTACAAGCAAATATAAAATATTTTATAATTTTTAAAATTAAAATTTATATAAATATAAAATTAAAAACATAATTTTTTAATATGTAATTTTTATATACAATAAATAATTATTATATAAGTAATTCCTAAGGTATCATTTATAAATATTAATTAAATTTATATAAAAATAAAAAAACATATGGAAATTTTTAAATATATAAATTCAATATAATACTTTAAAAATAATTATTAAGTTAATCATAAGATAATTAATGTATCATTTATAAATATTTAAACATTAATTATTAGTTATAACTATTTATATTAAGCAAATTATTAAACTTATTTTAGAAAAACTATTTTCAAACTTGAAAATTTATTAAAATATAAACTTACTTTTTAAACTTTAAATAAAATATCTTCTAAATAAATAGAAGTAGGTTATAATCTTGACGTCAGATGTATTAAAGTTTATAATATGTATTTGTATTAAATAATATAAAGTTTATAATATATCTTTGTATTAAAGTTTATAATATATATTTGTATTAAAGAATATAAAGTTTATAATATGTATTTGTATTAAAGTTTATAATACAGTCAAATAAATTGTGGCCCGCTAACTCCCTCTTGGACTTCATATCCGCTCGTTCTTATCATTAGCGTCATTCACTTAATTAAAGTTTATAATATATTGTATTAAAAATAATACATTTCAATGTAAATTATGACGTCCAACAACTCAGTTTATTTTCGTGGAGGGATTTTTAAACCATTTCCGAACATTCGAAATTCACTTGAGTTGATATTTCTGTTTAAAAATTTTGTGCTGAATTACAGTTTTCTACCCATTGAGAGAAAATTTTCCGACATACAATATATTTATACACGGAGAGAAGACAGACGGATCTCTACGGATCCGGATCTGAATCCGTTTCTGATCCGGGGATCCAGCCATCAGGGTTGACGGATCCGGTAACATGGCAAGTTAATAAACAACTCACCCATATATTGTGCATCCTTGTATTCTCCAAGTGTATCCATTGCTTTCAAGAAAATTGGACCATTCAAGGAAGACACCATGAAGTTGATGAATGGGTGTCGTGCTGGATCTGTCCATCCATCAGAAGCAATGCTAACCCTAGATGTTGGCCATGATGCTTTAATAGGCTCAAGCATTTTTTGCACCTCTTTTTTTGTCTTCGTCAACAGTGTGGTTCTAAGCTTCTTTGAACCAGGAGGCACATACCATGATCGAGACCCGTGAGTTAGAGTTCAACACATCTCAATAAATAGAAGTGAGTGTGCAACATTAAAGGATATGAAGTTTTGATAGAACAAAAAAAAAAAAAGCAATGGTGGGATCAAGCTCTTCTCGTTTCTCTTTTTAAAAAATCTTGTCCATTGGACCAAGTGAAATTGCCTTTCTTTTTGCTGTTTGTCCCCCAATAGTACTCTCAAATGGAAATTTGTTGTTGCCTTTCCTCAAAAATGAAAGGGGGTCATCGTTCTTGGTTCTTTTTATTTTGCAGCGACATTTGCCATACCAACAGCGAACTCTTTTTTCATTTCTTTCCTCTTTCGTAAAGGAACTTGTGTACAAGCTCCAACTCCACAACCTAGTAAAGCCAACAAATGGCCCTTCACACGAAAATATGTGCTTGTGAAAGTATTGTGGCAAAAGTTGCATCTCCAATTCACATTGCCTCCTCCCTTCCCCTTGCTGTTTGGTCCATCCTCTTTTGTGACATATTTCCACAAGGGATATTTCTCAATGTTACCTTTAGGAGGAAGTCTTCCCTCAACATTACTTGAGGCAGACTTTGATGAAATTGGGGAGGAGGGGCATCTCCAATGGGGACATTCTTCCCCTTCCTTTGTCCCCTACTTGTTGCCCTTGATGGAGCAATGAATACTATAAAAAAAATAAACAAAGCATGTACAAATTTGTAAAAGAAATGCATATACAAATTGCTGTAATACACATGCAAAAAATAGAGAGGAGATGCACTTACCTGTTGCTTGAATCTCCTTGAAAACGCTCCAAACCCTTGGCTCCTTGCTCCAAACTTCTAACAACAAACTCACAGCTCACCTCTTGCAAAAGAAATGACACAAAATGATACAAAATAGAAGCATTTCCGCCATTTTATGGCCGTGCGGGGCCTGATTTGCCGAATTCGTGTTCGGATTTCGTGACACGATCCAGATTCGATTGTTGCCCATTCGGGCACGACATGTCACGAAATTCGGACACGAATTAGGTCGAATCGAATATGATTCGCCAAATTCGAACACGTGGCCCTCAAACAACGAATTCGGTTTCAGAGTTAAAAAGAAAAAAAGAGAGGCAATATTTAAAAAAAAAAATTGGATCAAGTTAAGAAGATAAGTATACTCCACCTCATACACGCTCAATGTCTTCATCAACATCGATGGTCAATTTTAATCTTTAATTAAAAATTGATAGATCTTGAGACTAAGGTGACTAGACATGGCAAACAAATTAAGGTGCTCCAGGATACATCAAAGAGAATAGAGAGTTAGTCTAAGCAAGACCATAATGAATTTAAAAGGGATCATGCAATACTTTCAAATACGGTGAATCTAAATCATAGTCAAGCAATGGTGATGTTAGCTTGTATTTGTGACAAGTTGAAGATTATACAGGATCAAATACCCTAGAATAATGAAGCTACTCAACATCTCAATTCACCTAATTCGTCAAACTTGTCAGACTCACATGAGAAACCTGAGTCTCCAAAAGCATTGTCCATACCCAATCAACAAAATAGTAACACGAATTTTCAAAATATGCACCTCTAGAATCAATTCTGAAATATGCAGCTTACGAATCAATACCCTCTCTTTACTCCAACAGTTTCAACATATCAACGAAGAGAAAAATTTGAACTCTTCGAATTTGACAGTAACGAGAAGTGCAGTGTTGCATGGTTCAATAAAACAGAAGAATATTTCGAGATTTACAGTATTGACAATGATATGAAAAGATCTGGCATGCATCCATGCAAATGGAAGGAAAAGCATATAAGTGGTATATGTGGTAGAAAAAGACGACACTTGCTATCAGTTGGAGGAAATTCAAAAATGCATTCTTTAAAGGGTTCCAAGGTGTCAAGGAAGAAGAGTTCTTCTCGACACTTACCAGACTTCCAAAAAAAGGACATGTGGACGAATGCACTCGAGAATGGGAAACTTTAGCTACTCGAGAAACTGGATCATCAGAAACTCCTCTTATTTAGTCATACATCATGAGGCTCAAACCCCATATCTAGGCTGAGCTTGAGCTTCATGACATCACTTCTATAGAACTAGCAAGACAGAAGGTAAAAAAAGTTGAAAAGAAGCACGAAAAGATGCAGTGGCCAAAAGTTGAAAGAGTATATTCGAGACGAAGATTTTCCCAAGCTGCGAACACAGATAACACAAAATATGTTCCACCACATCTTTGTGAAGGAGAAAAAACTAACTTGGAAATGCAAAGAATGAAAGACGGCAAGTGCAAACGTTGTGGCGAAAAGTGGAACCCTAAACATAGATGTGCTAAAGGAAAAGAGACCAAGAACTTGTATAAATGTGAAGCAATTAATGATTCAAACAGTGATAAATCAGATAGAGAACAAATCGAAGATTCTCCAGAATTTCCCCAGAACTAGATCACGAGAATAGTCTGCAAGTATCATTACCAGCCATGACAAGTATATCGCAGCCCCAGACATTAAAGTTAAAAGGACATATCAAGAAGAGCAATGTAATGGTTTTGATCGATATTAGTAGCACCCACAACTTTTTGGACTCAACTATGGCAAAAAGACTCATCATTTTCACATTTCCCATGCCCAACATCAAATTAGTTAAATCCCATAATGTCAAAATACAAATTCAAGACTATAATCTTGAGTCTTCATTCTACATTGTACCATTAGGAGGAGTGGATGTGGTCCTAGGTATCCAATGGCCTCAAGCCCTAGGCACTTACTCTGCCAACCATCAAAAACAATTTATAAAATTTAAATGGGAGGGGCAGAAATATAGGTTATATGGGTTCTAGCCACCTGAGAATCAAATTGTATCATCATCCTAGATGATAAAAATGATTCGAAAGGGAGCATCAACTTATGTAGTACAGTGTCATCAATTAGAAATGTTAACTTCAGATCTGGTCAACGAAGAAGCACCAAAAGTCCAAGAGCTAATTCAAAAGCACGAAAAAGTATTCCACGACCTTCCAATGAAGAAGCCTCCGTAAAGAACAATCGAGCATACAATAGAAGTCAAAGCACGATCAAATCCCATCAACATCAAACTGTATCGATATCCACATCATCAAAAAACTGAAATTGAGAGATTAGTCCAAGATCTTTTAAAGTGTGGCATCATCACAAAAATTAGAAGTTTGTATGTTGCTCCAGTTGTATTAGTTCGAAAGAAATATGGATCATTCAGATTATGCGTCGATTATCAAGGACTAAACAAAATAACAATTAAAAACAAGTTTCCAATTCTTTTTATCAGTGGAATGTTGGATGAACTACATGGTGCCAAATACTTCTCAAAATTGGACTTAAGATCAAGGTATTACCAAATCATATTAAGGTTGGAAGACATAGAAAAAATGACGCTCCGAACACATGAAGGTCATTACAAGTTTAAAGTAATGCCTTTTGGGTTAACCAATACACCAACATTCCAAGCTACTATGAATGAGTTATTCCGTCCATATCTAAGGAAGTTTGTGTTAGTGTTCTTTGATGACATTTTAATTTATATTAAAACATGGAAGGAGCACCTACAACATTTGGAGCAAGTTCTTACTGCATTAGAAGAGCATCAGTTCTATGCCAAGAAGTCCAAATGCACTTTTGGGAAAGAACTAGAGTAGCTTGGACATATAATATCCAAGGAAGGAGTAAAAGTAGATCCTAATAAGATCAAGGCTATAAAGGAATGGTCCAAACCAATTAATATCTCAAAGCTAAGGGGGTTTGAAGCATAAAAACTATGGCTGAAGCAAGAAAAACTGATAGCTTGGAAACTTGAATGTAAAAATACACACAGGTATTTGTAAATAATAATTTATTAATATATATATAAAATGTATAAGTGATGATGTTACAATGAGGACCCGCATTTATATACCTAAGCAGGTGTCCTTTCGTGAATGGGCATGTCTTTTAGACATGCCTTTTCAGTTAACTTAATGACTATTTAACCTAATTAATATTTGATTATTTAATATTTATATTTGTTTTATTTATTTACTTGTTATGGATTATATTCATAACATATCCCCTTCCTTCAGGGGCTTTGTCCTCAAAGCTATATTGTTGGCAATTGTCTTTGTTGTTGTCGTCTCCGCAGATATTAATTAATTAAATTATAATTATAATATATTAGTTATAAATATAACTTTATATAATAGTTATCAATATAACACTATATATATATATATATATATATATATATATATAATAATTTAATTAATTAAATAATTTTAATTAATTAAATCATGACATTATAAGATCATTATTATTGTGTTAATGTAATGTTTATTGTCCATTATATATTAACCTCGTCATATATATATAAGACCACCCTTATATAAGTTGTGAAAAAAACAAGTGATGTCAATCGTTTTAATTTTTTTTTAAACGGTGTGATGGTGAACCCTCGTGTCATGTCATTTGAGACCCGTCTCTTGACAACCACAAACACGTCCTAAACCCACGAGTTATCTCCGTTGACAACCCACGCAGGAATGATAGTCGTTGTTTGAACTGACGTAACTGGAGCCACTGGACAGGCCAGAACAAGTCCAAACAGGGGCAATGCCGACAAAGAAACTGTGTTGGCCAAGAACACGGTCTTGGCATCATTGAATGGATTGTTCGCCAGTCGGAACTGATAAACTGGCGGATGACAACAGCAAAGGAATGTCAGCTGCTACGTGACCTGGAGATCGTCGGTCTGCAAGAGAAACGTGGAGCAATCTCATCATTGTCGAGGGCAATCCCATCCTTGACTTCTTCAATATACGGTCGTGTTGTGGGTGTTGTCGATTTCACGGGGATTTCTAATCCAACGATTTTCCGATGGGATTTTAAAACGGAGATTCTGCAAGAGTTATAATCTGAGATTGTGCGGAAGTTTAATCTGAGGGTGTTCACAGGGCATCATGGGAGAACACCAGGCGAGTCTTTTACTTTACAAGCAACTGCATAATAAGAGCCTTCCACGTCATTGCTTTCCTTTTTCAGAGTCTCCAATTCCTCCCGCTCTGACTCCCACACCAAAGCAGGTGATGGAGGGATAGTCAGCGTGGATATGAAGCAAACTGAATCCCCCACTCCTATTATTCCCAAACTCCAGTCGTCAAAAGGATCTAACACTAGCTCCGCCAGCGACGCAGGGATCCGGGCAATTTCCTCCCACCAACATGAAGAATTTGAGGAGTTTTTACAAAATGTCCAAATGATAAACAAATTTGTGAGAATGTTGAGCGAGACCATTAAAAGCTGAGACCCGCATCTGATCACGTTGTACAAATGCACAAGATTACTCTCTATCAACGTTGGCAGTGGTGCAATCCACATCCGTAGTTCTTGTTGCAAGTTGAAAACCAGTGTCTTGGCTGCCAACTCATTTCTGCTTAGTACAATTCCCAGAGTGTAGAAAAAACCATCGCAAAAAATCAAATCATGTATTATATGCAGATGCGCTGGAATTACATCTCCCACGATCTCCCATGACTTTGCAGAGGAATCGTATATTTCAACCATGGTTCCGTTGGTGTGACTTGAAGGCCCCATTATTACCACATTATACATATCTGCTCCATTGTTATTGTTGGTAGCCTTGCCTTCCGAGATGGCCCACTCACCGATATTTGCAATGTGATCTTCATAAAGGTTGGGTTGTCTTTTTGACAACTTGCAATATATTACATGTTCATATTTTTTTGAAAGTTGTTTCTCCACAACTTGTTTCAGGCGACGTAATATGGCACGCCGCAATACATTGTCTAATATATTGCACCGAAAACGTTTGTCAAATGATCCCACAACATTTTTAGTTTTGATCTTAGCAATCCCAAGGTCATCCTTCAAATTTTCTCGAGAATCCTCCTCTTCAAGATCAATCGGTTTATGAAAATTATGTTGGGTGTCTTCCCTATCAAGTCTATCATTCTGATTATCCACCAAAATAGCTTTGTTCTTACACTCATCTTGACCTTGTCCTGCGACATAATATGGCAGGCCGCAATACATTGTCTAATATATTGCACCAAAAACGTTTGTCAAGTGATCCCACAACATTTTCAGTTTTGATCTTAGCAATCCCAAGGTCATCCTTCAAATTTTCTCGAGAATCCTCCTCTTCAAGATCAATCGGTTTATGAAAATTATGTTGGGTGTCTTCCCTATCAAGTCTATCATTCTGATTATCCACCAAAATAGCTTTTTTCTTACACTCATCTTGACCTTGTCCTAGAAGGAGATGACCTGCATTGGACTTGTCCAATATCATACCATCTATCCTCTCATAATCTACCACAACTTCAGTTCTAATTGTTGAACTCAAGTCTTTATCAATTTCATTAGTAACAAAAGTTTGAAAAACGTATTCTTTATCATGGTCAAGAATGGCCCTTGATACATATTCATCATTATCTATTACATTTTCATTTTCATTATCATCGTTTTGATCAACATCTTCTTCTCTTGCTTCACCTAGTTTCGTTTCTTCACTATCGTTATTATCTTCCTTATTATTGATTTCCCTTCGACATGCTTTAACTTCAGCATATGATTTTTCTAAACACTGAAATGCTTCTTGAATCTTACTAAATTGCTCAACGCATTCAGGACGTGAATGTAATGGCACATTGTGCTGCAAACAACGTTCAAAGACTTGTATCATTATATTGTTCAACCTACCATCCTCAAACAAATGACTCCATTTCAAGCTCTATACGGTTATGAACCTCTGAAATGGAAGGACTTTGCTATTATCGAAACAAAACTTCCAACTGTTAAAAACCAGTTAGAAGAAACCCAAAAAAGTCATCCAAACTCTTAGAGAAAATCTAAATAATGCACAAAATCGTATGAAGCAACAAGCTAACTGAAATAGAACAAAGAGAGAATTTGAAGTTGGAGAATGGGTATTTGTTAAACTTCAACCTTACAAGCAGTTGTCCTTAAAACAAAAGGGAAAAAACAAATTGGCACCAAGGTTTTATGGACCATACCAGATCAACAAAAAGATCAGCCAAGTAGCATACAGTTTAAGCCTTCCTAATAAAAGTCGTGTTCACAACATTTTCCATGTATCCTGCCTTAAAAAGGCACTTGGTGAACATCAATCAGCACAAACAACACTTCCGACTTTAGATGACGAAGGAAGGGTCATTCTAGAACCAAAAGGTATCATCTCCATCAGGGAAAAGAAGTTGCGATCACAAGTAATCAAAGAATACTTGATCAAGTGGAAGGACTTACCAGAAGAAGAAGCTTCTTGGGAGACAGAAGTGTTTCGTCAACAACACCTGTCATTACATATGCTTTGAGGACAAAGCATACTTTCAAGACGAAGGAAATGTTATGTAAAAATCAATTAGTCAGTAATTATTAGTTAATTAAGTAAACCAAGAGACACCCAAGGCAGTGTTTAAGCCAGGGGCCTCCCACAATTGTATCCATCATTCAAAGTTTATTAATAATATATATATATATATATATATATATATATATATATATATGTCTAATGTTAAGTTTATCTGCTCTACTAGCCCTAAGGCTCCAAGTTAGATTGTGGAAAAGATTCGACCTTATTTGGGCTCTAAGCTTTCATTTTGGTAAATTATTTTGCAGGAGGGTACTCAAAAAAAAATTATTTGATCTTGGGCTAAAAAGAAATATTTTGCTAATGAGAGCTTGTATTTTTAATTTGTACATATTGTGAATATTTGTAAATTATTTCTAACCCTTGTTTTATTTTTGTAGATCTTGGGGTTTTCGGGATTTTTTGATATTATATATATAACGTGGGTTGTCTAAATCTAGTTTTTAGTTGTAAGGATTTTGTGTTTAAAGACTTTTGGCACATAAAAGCCCCATCAATTTGAAGAAGTGAGTTATTTTGTAGATCTAAGGGTTCTTGCCCAGTAACTGGGGTTTTGAGGGGTCTTACCCATTTTCTAGCTAGCATTTTTATTTTGGAAAGGATTTTGTTGGGCTTCAAGGTATATACTATATAGGCCCTTATTGGGACCTGATCTACAAAACACATATCACCAAATCTAGACATTGGACCTGGAAGAGGAAGTTGCTAGCCTTAGAGGGTCTTTCTGCTGCAGCAACTGATGTTTTACTGGGCAAGTAATTTTCTGAAGTTGTTTTGCAGGTGGATTCTTGAGTTTGAAGGCATTTTTTGGTGTTTTGAGGCTAGTTTGGCCTAATTGCAAGGGCTAGAGACCATTGTTGGCCTAGCCACTGGGTTTAGAGGGCTTTCTATAGCTTGGATGTGGGGTTTTGGTGGTTGATCTATTTTATTTCAGCCTTACATTTGTGATTGCAATTGTTGGAAAGCCCACAATTTGCAATTCAAGACCAAGACTAGCCTCATTGGAGCCTTGGCAAGCTAAATCAGCCATTAGACATAGACCTAGAGGCCTTGAGGGTTTGATCTCTTTCCTTACCTTCTCTTTCATTTGTTGCATAAATCAAATCAAATCTGAACATTTTATTGCACACCTTGAATTCAGGAGAAACAAGCCTAGAAACACTCGAAAAACATCACATATTAATCTCAAGAACATTATAAGTGTTTTGGCTTTGTTTTTCATGCATTTATGTGAATAGATCTTGTAAAAAAGTTGTTGATCTCTCTGTTAACAATTGACTGATTTGAATATTCAGAGGTCTGATATAAATTTTAGAGATCTGATCTAGAGGTTTCAGTGGTCTTTTCCTAGCCTAACTTATTCTTCTTGGCATTAAAAATAATCCTTTCATACGGCCTTTTCTATCTCTGCATTTAAGAGTCCATATTGGCATATAATTGATTGTCATCTATTGGATAATAACCTACAACAATCTGAATTTTTGTTAGCAGTGGCAAACAAATCAAAGAATAAGCCAAAGTAACCCCTTAATAAGCTAATAACTCATATAAGGCATCATACTTTGATTATAGGGGTTTAATTCATCAATCTTGTTGATTTATGTTGGTTTGTCCTATATATTCTTGAGGTATGATATATATTTCAGAAATCTTATATAAGTTTGCAGCAGTCTAATGTAAGTGTTACAACAACAATTGCTGATATATTGCTCTTAAAAACTCATCTAAATAAGCCTAATACACTAAGAAATCATCGTTAAAACAGTCTGATCAGTCCCTAAAACCAAATTTTAATAAGCCTCACAAGTCTAAAGGTCATCTCTCTAATTGCTGAAGGTTTATTGCTGAAATAGTGATTGTTTTCAAGTGATTTTTGGGATTGCTATTGAGTAACTTGTTTGCTGTTCTATAATAGTGAGTTAGTGTAAAAGGAGCTCTCTAATGTCTTAAGTTGCATTGGTATCTAGATAATAGTATTGTCTTGATATTCCTCTTGCATCTTTGCATCATCACATTAGCATCCATTATTTATCACTATTACCAATCTCATTTTGAGATTGTCTCTATTGTCATCTAATGTGCTTCATTGGTTTATGATATAAGTGGTAACTTGCCTAATCACTGAAAAATTAATCATTAGATAAGGTCTTGTTGACATAATTGATAAGCTTTAATTGGAATTGTTAGCCTTGTCCCATTAAGTGCTTCAGTTTGATCTTAAGTAACATTAAGTAGCACAATAATAACTAATCTCTTGATAATTGCGCACTTCTGTTTCACTGCAATTGTTTATCTTGCTTCACTTGAGATAGTTTTTCAATTACTCTTTATGTGCTTCATTTAATTGCTCTCATATTGAATATCACTACAAGAGCGTGAATTTAAATATTTTATCTTATTGGAGTACTTAATCTAATTAATAATATGATTGAAGCATTACTTCATCTTACATTTGCATTCTAGCATTAGACTTGCATTTAATTGATTTACCTCCAAGCATAAGCTTGGTTGAAAGACCCTTAGGACCACCTTTCTCACCTAGCCTGTGAAGTCTAACCCTCTTTAGTGGTTAACACGGTGACCTTGCAGTCGTTGAGCCATAGTCTCTGCAGCGTCGGAGGCATCAGGTGGTTAGAACTCAAGGGGACGGATCGTTAATCAAGCCATAATTTTCTTTCCCTTGGTTTCTCACCACAACCTACTCTACAAAGTAGCCTCAAAACAACTAAGGGAAAGGATTCATCTAGTTAGGCATATAATCTAAAATAAACAAAGATCTTGCATATCACTTGTTGCATTTCATATAGGATAGCAAGGCATCTTAAGGCAGCAACTACTCATCCAGTTACTTGGTAAATAATTTACATTAAGCAAGTATTTGACTCCATTAACGCACTGGTCTCTCAAGATAATCTAATCTAATCCTTAAACTCGCTAAAATAACCATGTTTCTAGGCCATTCAGTTGTGTCTCCCGGACTTGTCAGTTTCTGACGAGTCTTTCCATCTTCACATTTCATACAGAGTACCCACCATAGCCTGTTGTAGGGAGACAACGAAAACGGAGAGGTCAGGGATCAGAGTGACAACCCCCGGCCTAATAGTTGTCGCACCTCGCCTGTATAATTTGAGTGACAACAAGATCCATGAAATCTGAATATGAATTCATTACATTCTTCAAATTGGTGATCATAGGTGTCACCATAGGCTTACAATCCTCCATTTGAAACATCTTCAAAATCTCTATTGCATACTTCTCTTGTCTAAGGAAAATCTTCCCCAATGATTGCCAAGCCTCCAACCTCAAAAAGTAATGCATCAAGCTAATGCCCCTCATCTCAAACTCACCTGTAAAATCTACCTTGCACCCTGCTATGAGCTTCTTTGCACCTATGAGAAACAAATCATCTACGCAACTGTGAGAAACAAATCATCTATGTAAACAACCAAAATAAGCAATCCCAACAACTATGAAGTACAAGTTGGGATTTGCTTCAATACTAGTGAAGCGCATATTCAGCAAATATCCAACAATCCTAGAAGACCATGCTCTTGGTGCCTGCTTGAGTCCATATAAGGCTTCCTTAAGCCCACACACATAAGACTCCTTCCCATGTACCTCAAATCCCTCAAATTGCTCTACGTGCACCTCTTCCCCAAAGACTCCATTACAAAACAATTTATTTGCATCCATCTGTTGTATCATCCATAACATGATTGAAACAATAGGCATCACCACTCTAACAAAAGTGTACGTAGTGACCAGAGCAAATGTCTGCTCCTAGTCCACACCATTCTGGCAGAACCCTCTCACCATAAACCTCACCTTGAACGTCCCAATGCCACCATATGCAGTACACTTGATCTTAAAGAGCCACCTAGGATTAACAACAAACTTCCCCTTTAATCTCGGCATAATATCCCACACATCATTCTTCATGATGGAGTTGTACTCCTTCACCATAGCATCTCACCATACTTGTTGATTTGTTGTCTCCTAAAAATTGGTGGGCAGAGAACCAATGATGTTTCTCATCGGCGACATATAAGTTGAAAAGTTCTTCAGAGACCTGCTTGTTGACCACTCAAGTGTCAACCACTCTATGAACAGAGTATAGTCCAGAGCAGTCAAAATTTTCAGAGCTTCATCATTACCATGCAACTTTTGGTCATCATATTGAAATCCAAATTCTACAGCCTTATGGGGCCATGATCTCAAAATGATTCTAGTATGTTTATAAAGCCATGTAACACCTATAGGTAACTTAAAAAAAATTCCAGAGAGTTTTCACTCTAGCAAGTTTTTTTCCCTAGCTAATTATTTGTGTTTCTCAACACTAAACAATTGGTTAAGTTTTTCTCCCACACATGTCGCAAAGCTAAAGTGAGGCTTGATAATAAGGTCTTAGGTGAGTCTTAGTGTATAGAATCGATGTAAATTACAATGCTATATCATGTCTAAAGTTTCGCAGAATTTGGTTGTTTCTAGGGATCAATTTTTAATTGTCGAAATTCCCTCATTGAACGGGATTTTTTTTGTAATATTTGATGAAAAGATGTAAAAAGCGTTGTCTATAGAAGTTGTAGGAGGTATGAGTGCTTAAAATTACACCTCACACCGCAAATTTCTATTTGGACACACTTTGAGCGTGGAAAAATATGTTTATATCCCTCTAGAGACATATTTTGATTTTCTGACAAAAAATTGGCAAAACAATTAGCCGAATATTGGTCAAAAAATTAAATGAAAGAAAAATAAAATTCTCTCCAAGCGAAATATTCAAAAAAGGATGCGCACTTTCCCAAGAAAGGAAACTCCACAAATCAAGCAGGAAAAATCCCACAAGAAATTCGTTGGTCCAAAAAAAAAAATGGAAAAAAAATTTTTTAGTCCACGATCAAATTTTTTGGTCAATCCAGCTCCATCATCAAGGGGAGTCGAGCTTCATCAAGGGTCAAGATTATTTTGACGTGGATCAAGCTTTCAACTAGCCATTTATTTTTTCTCTGGATCAAGTCAAGTTTGTGCAATTCATTGGACCTATCCGATTTCACTTGGAGAGGAATCTAGGTCTTTCATTTTTTCTATAAATTGAGCTCAAAGCTCCTCATTGTAACACATGAAAATTTTCGAGCTCTTGGCTAAGTGAAGCTCTACTCCATTTGTGATAGTTTCTCCAGCAATAAAAGGTAGTCTTTGGGGGGAAGCTATGGTGTTATTCTTCATTCTTTTATGGTAAAATCACACTGATCTATTATGCTTCATATTCTACGGATGTTATAACTTGTCATTTCCATTTGCCGTTTGGATTTATTAGTGTATAGTTACTTTGCATCATTATTTGAATTGGAGAAACACTTTAGATTGGGCATATCTAGTGAGTTCTCGGTTAAATCCCTAGACTTCCTTCTCATTATGCCATCCAATTCTTGTGGATCTAACAATTTTTTCGTAAGTGTGTAGAAATTTATTTTATTTGATTAGATCTTGGGCACTTGTGGACATTCTCAGCTGAACTAACCAACAACTCAGGGCGTAAAAGCTAAAGAAACCAAAGTGGGATTGTTCGAAGACTTATCATTCGGAATTTTAAGGGAGTTTTCTTGCCATTTGCTCCATAAAAACTTATTTATCTTCAATTTTTTCTTATTCTATAGTGCTTTTTATTGAATAGCTCTGCTAATATAGAGCTATGGTTTGATAATCAAGGAATGAAGTTTTACTCATATTCCTTTAATTTAGCTATTGTAGATTTGTAAATAGATTTTCCATATAACCCTTGTATATATAATTTTGTTCAGCTTATATATATTTTTGGTGTTTTTCTTCATTGTTTTCTTGTAGATTTGAAGACAATGGCAAGGATTTCGATTTGGATTTCTTGATAATATTGTTTTGCAGGTGAATTTTAGGCATCAAAGGCAAAAACGAAATTTTTTATGGAGTAAAACCCCTACTCATTGCTCTCAAACCCTCTAGCCTCAGTTCGTCCTGCTCATACCGTGGTCGCTAGGGTCTTGCGAGGTAGAAAACTCAGATTTGGCAAGGAAAGATTATTTGTAGGCTCTTCCATCAACAACCACAAGGGTTTTTAGCCCTCCCCATCAAGGCCAAGAGCCTAGCCATGATTCCTTTACATTCTCAGCAAAGAAGCCAAAACTTTTCAAGGTTTTAAGGAAAGCGAAAATTTTTGGAGGTCATCTTCATTTCTTGGAGGATCAATTTCTTGTTTGGGAACTTTCTGCCATTTTTCAGCTAAATTTTTTGCAAGCCGCAAGCAAAGGGAGTATCTTTTTTTCATTTAAGCAAGCTTTATTCAAGGGCTTTCATTAAATAAATTTCATAAAAAAATTCTAAAACGTTTTTCTCAAAATCGATTTGAAATAAGTCACACTTGGCGTTTCAATGATTCTTTGCAGATCTGAAATAAAAATGTTGGTGAGACGACAAGCAAAATAAAGGAAACCAAATTTTCGCTTTCCTTAAATTTTTAGCAAGGGATAAATTGTTTGAAGCTTGGAAATTATTTTTGATCTTTTGTGAGGGTCGTAAGCTTCTTTTTGGAGCATTTTTTCCTTTAGTCGAGAGCCAAAGAAGTCGAGATTCTTCCCCTGGTATGAAAGCACTCTTGGCTTGGATGTTCTACAGATAGCCAAAAAAATTTAAGAGTTTGAAGCTTGACATTTTAAATAAATTTCTCTTAAAATTTTTATAAAGTTTCAATTATAATTTTGGGCTATTTTTTTGGGCTTGGCCGTGAGCTTCTGAGGTTTATTTTCCTCTTGGTCGTGAGCTTCTGAGGCTTATTTTCCTCCTGGTCGTGAGCAAAAGAGTGCTTCATTTTGTCTTCGTGAAGGACGTATTTCAGCTGGTGGTTTTGAGCAAAGTTACCGGATCCGGCACAGCCAGGTGGAGAATCGCCGGATCCACGGATCTGAACCGGATCCGGATCCGGATACTCCAAAATACGGTGAAAAATACGTATTTTTAATAACGCAGATTTTTGAAACGGCTCGACTTTACCGGATACGGATCCCGCCGGTGACCGCCGGAAGCGGTAATAGGTGGACGAAAAGTCAAAAAGCAGATATTTTTTTAGGTTTTTGTGGTCCCGCACCCGCATATTGTTTAACCTTTCTTTTGTCCGACTCACTGTTTCTTTTGTCGCCATTCCTGCACAAACTGACTCGTTCCGACCGCCGGCCCCTCCTGCACAGTAATTTTTGGTTGCGGGCCCACTGCACGCAGTGTTATCACAGTTCCCGGCGCCGGTTCCCCTGCACGCGGTGTTAACACAGTCGGGCAGACTGTTCACGCCGGCAAAAGTTTTAGAAGCGAGGGTTTAAGCGGCGTTAACAGGTATTATTCACGGTTATTATTGTTAATGTTTATTGTTACTATAATACGCTAACAGGTATTATTCACGGTTATTATTAATGTTTATTCGTTATATATATATGTTATATGTTCGTATATTCGTATATTCACGGTATATATATTCACGGTATATATATATGTTATATATATTCACGGTATATTAATATATATGTTATATTCACGGTATATATATTCGTTATATATATATATGTTATATGTTCGTCGTTATTATTTAATATTTATATTATTTAATATTTATGTTTATTATATATATATGTTATATGTTTATTATAATATTTATGTTTATTATATATATATGTTATATATGTTATTATATTTACAGTCCGTTTATATAATACATAAACGGTAATATATGTATTATATTAATCATAATGTTTTATGTTTATCCGTATCTTTATTGTTGTTTAAACTTTAAAGTTTAATGTTTAATATATTAAATAATTAACGTTTAATAACAGTTATAATATATATTAAATTTTAATATAACAGTTATTTGATTTGTTAATTTATTTAATATTTATATTTATATGTTATATTAATATAACATAATAATAACAGTTATATTAAAATTTAATATTTAATATATGTTATTTAAATTTTTTAAATGTATTTAAATTTTAAATTTAATTTTTTTTAATGTATTTACAATTTAATTTTTAATTGTTTATAGATAATATTAATATATTATAATTTGATTTTTAACTGCAGTTGCAAGTAACTCTATACCATTATCATAATGGAACCATCACAACATGAGCATGGTGAAGGGGAAATCATCAAAACAGATCCAAAATCTCCTCTGTGGCAGTATGTGGAGATTATTGGAAAAAATCCCGGAGGTGGTTCATTTAAATGGAAATGCAATGAATGCCAAGATATAAAAAATGGCTCATATACTAGAGTGAAGGCCCATCTCACCGGTCAAACTAACACAGGGGTGCAAGTATGCACCGGGCCAAAAGATGCAAATGGCAAACCTGGCCAAGGTTTGAGTCCTGGAAAAATGAAATTCTATGCATCTTTGCAAGAAGCTGCTGATAGGAAACTTGCTAAGGGAAAACACCCTGTGCAAAGTTCTACAACTAGGGCTCCATTGCCATCTAGGCCTGCTGCTACATCTAATAAAAGGGCCACTCTAGGCCCTCTTGAAGCGTGTTTCAATAATCAAGGTAGAGACATCGCTGATGAACATGTAGCTCGTTGCATCTATGCAAATGGGCTAGCATTCAATTTGGTGCGTTCCCCTTACTGGCAACAAATGATTAAGGCAGTTAATGAAGCGCCAAAGGGGTACAAAAGCCCTGGATATGAAAAGGTCCGCACTACCTTGTTGGCATCAGAAAGGCAATCCGTGGATAGACAGCTACAGGCAATCCGGGATACATGGGCAGAAACAGGGGTGTCCATCATTTCTGATGGATGGAGAGACCAAAGAAACCGCCCATTAATTAATGTTGTTGCAGTATGCCCCCAAGGGGCAATGTTTTTGAAGGCTGTTGATTGCAGTGGAATAGAGAAAGACGCATCTTTCATATCCACAATTCTTATTGATGCAATAGAAAGTGTGGGGCCACATAATGTTGTCCAAGTCATTACGGACAACGCACAGGTTTGTAAAGCTGCAGGTTTGATTGTGGAGGGTCGATATGACCACATCTTTTGGACTCCATGTGCAGTCCATTCATTGAACTTGATGCTTGCCAAGATTGGTGAGATTGAATGGATTAATGAAATATATGTAGCATCAAAAGAAATCCAAATGTTCATAACAAATCATTCAATGTCCCAAGCCATTTATCGGGGTTTTGCAAAGTTGGAGCTACTGAAGGTAATTTTTTTAATCAATACTATTTGTATTAGAAATAATGAAATTCTTATTTTGAATTACAAATTTATATATGTTTCTCATTTGAGATTTGGCCTTTTGAAACTTATAGGTTGCTGAAACTCGTTTTGCCTCCCACACTCTTGTCATAAAGAGACTTGTGGAGGTGAGACAAGCACTACAAGCAATGGTCATTGACCCTCTTTGGGAATCATGGAGGACTTCCACTTCTGATAGAGGGCAAAAAATCAAGTCCATCATTCTTGATGATGCATGGTGGGACAAGGTTCAATATCTTCTACGGTTGACTGAACCAATCTTGACCTTGATCAGGGCATTTGATACAGATACACTTTGCTTGGGGGAAGTTTATGAAAACATTGATAGTATGTTGGAGAGGATAAGGGAAATTATCAGGGCAAGTGAAAATGACCCTCATGAAACATTCTATTATTTAGTGAAGGACATAGTTACAGAAAGGTGGAACAAAATGACCACGCCATTACACCTTCTGGCATATGCATTGCACCCTAAATACTATCATTCTAAAACTTTGTCTTTACCTGGTAGAGCAGCACCAAACAAAGATTCTGAAGTGGTACAAGGATACAAGACAGCCTTGAAGAAAATTTATAGAGATATGGGAGTTGCAATGGAAGTCCGCCAAGAATTTGGAGAGTTTGTACAGTCTACTGGTAGCTTTTCAGATCCAGTAGCTATGGATGATCGAGGACATCTTGATCCTATTACTTGGTGGGGCTTCCATGGTGGGGATAGCATTCATCTGTCTACTCTAGCCACTAGGTTGTTATCACAGGTTGCTAGTTCCTCATCAGCTGAGAGGAATTGGAGTACATATGGCTTCATCCATTCAGTGAAGCGAAACAGGTTGGGAGCGGCAAAGGCTGAGGACCTTGTTTATGTTCATTCCAACCTCCGTCTTCTATCACATGTTGAACCAGAGTATAAAAAAGGTCCGAGCAGGATGTGGGATGTGGAGCCTGAGATCTCTGACTTGAACCTGACACTGAATGCCATGACTCACCTCAACCTACTTGAGGATATTGTTCCACCACCAGTCCAGCCTACTGATGCAACTTCCTACATTCCAGGACCCCCATCATCTATTCATGATGTAGAGTTGCAATATGCAGAAGATATAGATCCATTTGAGGATATGTAAATGTATTTACTATTATCATTCATGATATTATGAATCATGATCCTTGGACCTTTTTGTTACTTTGTATGAGGGACGATGCACCATTTCAATGTTTTAACTTTTAATCTTCATATTTATGATTTTATGATTTATCATTCAATGTTCTAAAAATGTTTGATGGTTTCATGGAGTATTTGATTTTTTAGCTTTAAGGTGTTTTTTAAAAGTTTAAAATATATATATATTGATTGTACGTGACGTATCATTGCCGTATCCGGATCTTAGATTTTCAAAAAACTAGCGGATCCGGATCCGGATCCGTATCCGTATCCGTATCCGAATCCTGGTAACTTAGGTTTTGAGCGAGTTATTTTAACAATTTTCAGTAAAGCACATCTATTATCATTTGCTTTGTAAATTTTTTCACTGGTTTCTTGAGGAAGTGATCTTTCTTCAGAGTTCAATATGTAAAACCTTCCTTGACGATTTGAAACCCTCTCTTTTTGTCTAAGAAGGTTCTCCTTGTAATATCATTCATAAAATATCTTTTCTTTTAGGGAGCTTGGGGCTGTCCCCATGGTATCCCACCTCCTGATTTAGAAGGAGGACTTCTTGGTGGTGATTGACTTTTAATTTCATTTCATTTGTCTTTAGATCTTCATCTAATCCCTAACTGATTTTCTCTCATTTCATTAGATTAATTTCATGTTCATTGCTCTTACTCTTAGATCTAATCCCTTGAATTGCATCACTTGGCAATTGTTAGATCTAAGTTTGATTATTCATTATCTTCCCTTTTGATCGTGGCTATTTGATCTAGTTGCATCTAAGTAATTTTTGTCTTAAAATCATATGCATCTTAGATCCTAGTAGTCTCTCTAATTTTCTGATTTCTATAATTACATCTAATTAGCAATCTCATTTGTCATCATTTACTTGTGCATTTTCTAAATCTTTCTTGCTTTATTTGTCATAACATATTATAAGAGAACATTTATTTAAAGAGCAATTTCTATTAAGGCTCTTGAGTTATTGCTGTAATGTTTTGATCTAATTGTCATTTCCTTCATTTGCTTTGTTTCATTGAGTAATCTTTACATGCTTCATTGGTTATTATAAGCTAGTCTACTTATAGTCTTTTGTTCTAAGTGTTTATCATAATCTTGATCGTAAGTGGATTGACATTTCTCTCTTTAAAGCATCTTGATTTAATTGTAACTCATTGAAGCATTGCACTCACATTTGCATCTCATTGCATACTAGATCTAGGCTTGCATCTTTAAAATTTACCTACAAGCATAACCTTGGTTGATAGAAATTTTAGGGCCAACTTCCCTAACTTTCATTCAATTTGATAAATTTGAGTTTGGAGAAAAGGTTTAAACACGTGACTTTGCAGTTCTCTTGTGACCAAGTCCTTGTAGGAACGAAGGCATGTGGGTTGCTAAGGAGTCTAGGTGGGTATCGTTAATGATGGACTAAGTGCCTCCTCGGCCTATCCTCCTAGCGGTTCACTTCAATCCTTACCAAGTTTTGAGAAATTGAGGGGATGCTTTCACCATAGTTTAGGCATATAATTTAAAATCAAACAAGATTCTTGCATCACACAGTCTAGTCTTGCATTCATTTTGCATTTGTTGCTTTGTGAGCATTTCATCTTACTTGCAATATTGCATTGTATTTCTCATGTACTTGTCATTTGAAATATTTTCTCATTGGCTTATAATATTGTTCTATCTTTTTGAGCATCACTTTAAAGTACAAGTTTTATCTATCTTGCAAGTTCTATCTTATCGCTCATACTTCAATATTGTGCTATCTCTTGTACTAATACTTGCCTTGCAGCATAGCTATTCTTATAAAATGGAATATTATTCTCATTTGCAAGTATTATATCTTCATTTGAGCATTATTTATAAGGCACTCATCTATCACTCTTTATCTTGTTGATGTCATATTGATTAATTGATTGAATCTATCTGTTGATATCCACATTGCCCATTAATAATTATAATTGCTAATTAAACATTAATTCAAGTTATATTCAATGGTAATTGTCTCTCCCTCTTTCTCCTAGAACTTGTTTTTTCCAACAAGTTTTCCTTTAAAAGTTACCTTTAGGGACTACTCCCCTTAGGTTACCTAGGAGAGAGCTTAAACGAAGAGAGTCGGGAACAGGTGACAACCCCTTTTCTGAGCATTGTGTTTTAAAGACTATGCCTTGAGGGGTTGAAAATTTTTCCCATACTTAGGTGTACATCTTAGTCGACAACACTGCTCTCCTTAAATGTGCTCCTATGAGCCTCAACACGCTCCTTAGCATCCCTCAATGTCTATGTAAACAATCAAAGTCTCTCAATAGAACTAGAAGAAGATAATAAATCCTCCTCCTCACCTGAAGGTTGACTTCCTGGAATGGATGTTGTTAGTGTCGTGGATGAATTAGGCTCCACCTGCGAAGCTTCCTACTCCTCATTTGACTTCCTAGACGCAAAGTCCTCCTAAAACTCCCCATCCCTACTCACCACTAATTTTCTCTATTTTGGAACATAAATCCTATAAGCCTTGGGAGTCTCACTATATCCAACAAACAAACCCTTCATGTTGGAGGGCTCCAATTTGGCCCTCTTCTCTATAGATATAGGTATGTATCCTGGACAACCAAAGATACGAAAATGGCTCACACTAGTGAATGCCTCCTCTGGTGTCTTGTCCCCCAAGATCCTATGAGAACTATTGTTCTAGTTGTAGACTATTGTGTTACATGCCTATACCCAAAAAAACATGAGCAGATCCTAATCATGGATCATGGCATTAGCAACCCCTATGATAGACAAGTTCTTCCTCTTTGCAACCTCGTTTTGTTATGGGTTGTATGATACTATTAGTTACCTCTTAATCGCTTCCCTCCTGTAGAAACCCTTGTAGTCATTAGAGGTATACTCACCCCCATTATCTAATCTTAGCACTTTGATCTTCTTCCTTGTTTGGTTCTCCGCAAGAGCCTTAAATTGTCGAAACATGTTGAATACTTCATCCTTTGTCTTTAGAAAATAGATCCATGTCTTTTGAGAGTAATCATCAATGAATGAGACATAATGCATGCGTCCCTACATCAATGCTACTAACCATGGTCCACACACATCTGAATGTATCAAGTCCAAAATCTCCTTACACCTATGCTCATTGCTTGTGAAAGCAACCTTGACATACTTGCCATGCGCACACCCTCTATGTATGCATTGTAGATTAACAATTAAATCTAAAAGACTTGTGACCATCTGCCTCAAAATCAACAATGCTCTATAATGTAGGTTCCCTGTTCTCTTGTCCATAACTCACACAAGTTGTCACTCCTGTGCATGAGGGCTCCAATAGGCTTACCCTACAACCTATACAAATTACCTTCTCTAATCCCAATCACCTGAGCTATGTTTAGGCTAGATCCTTCCAGCTTGATAGATACTTGCACTTTTTTGAACTCCAAGACCGAACGCAATTTCCTCTTGATCCCTAGAATAAATAACACATCCTTAAAGTCCAAAGAGCACCCTAAATAAAGTTAGAATGAAATTAAACCAACACTTACTACTAAAAAGTTGGAATCATGACCAAACTCCACCTATACTACTAAGTCCTACTCAGTTAGACATGTAAATCATTGTTGGGTTGATGTCATATGATGAGATACCCCATTGTCCACACACCACTCATTCCTTAGAATTGTGTTGGTAGAAAGGCAAGAAACTAATGAGAGTTCCTCCTCAAACTTTGCAGCAAACTCACTCATATGAGTTTATGTTGAGGCTACCACATGTTATTTTTGTTGCTTCCGTTTGCCCTCCACCTCCTTTGAACAATGTGATGCATAATGCTCGTGCTTATGACTTATGAAGCACTTGGTTTTACTCAAATCCTCTGGCCTGAATCACCCTCCTCACCTCAAGGTTGACTTCATTAACTAGAAGTTGCAAGGTCATGGATGAACTAGACTTAACCTTCGGAGCTTCCCACTCCTCATCCTTTACCATTGGAATAGGCTCGTGTGACCTCCTAGATGCAAAGTCATCCTTGAACATAACATCCTTTCTCACCACATTTTTTCTCTATTATGGAATATAACCCCTGTAAGCCTTGGAGGTTTCATTGTATCCCACAAACAAGCCCTTCATACCAAAGAGCTCCAATTTGGTCCTCTTCTCTATAGATACATGTATGTATACTGGACAACCAAAGATACAAAAATGGTTCACCTCTAACTTCACACTAGTGAATGCCTAGTCTAGTGTCATGTCCCCCAAGAACCTATGAGGACTCTTGTTCTAGATGTAGACCAATGTGTTACATGCCTCTACCCAAAGAAAAAAATAGGCAAATCTTGGTCATAGGTCATGGCAATAGAAACCACTATGATAGATTGATTCTTCCTCTCTGCAACCCATTCTTCTATGGATTGTATGAAACTATCAGTTCCCTCTTAATTCATATGTTCTTGCAAATATCCTTAAGTCGTTAAAGGTATACTAACCCCCATTATCTAATCTTAGCACCTTGATCTTCTTCCCCTTTTGATTCTCCACAAGAGCCTTAAACTCTTGAAACCCTACCAAAGACTTCATCCTTTGTCTTCAAGAAATAGATCCATGTCTTTTGAAGTAATCATCAATGAATGAGACATAATACATGCCTCCCTACACTAACGCTACTAACATCGATCCACATAGATCCAAATGGATCAAGTCCAAAATCTCCTTGGACTTGTACTCACTCCTTGGGAAAGAAAGCTTGAAATACTTGCCATGCGTACACCCTCTGCATATGCACCACTGCTCAACATTAAAATCTAGAAGACTTGTGACCACCTCCCTCAAAATTAGCAACACTCTATGATGCAACTGCCCTACTCTCTTATGCCACAACTCACGAACTATCACTCATATGAATTAGGGCTCAAATAAGCTCACCCTACAACCGATACAAATTACCTTCTCTAATCCCAATCACGTAAACTATGTCTAGGCTTTGATCCTTCCATCCTAATAGATACTTTCTCTTTCTTGAACTCTACATCAACACCCTTATCCTCCATGATCGAAACTAAAAGCAAATTCTTCTTAAGCCTTGGAACAAATAACATGTCCTTCAAGTCCAAAGAGTTGCCTAAGTTTAGTTGGAACAAAATTGAACCAACACCGGCTAATGAATACTTCGCATCATCACCAAGCTCCACCTGTAATGATGAGTCTTGCTCTATTAGTCTCATAAACAGTGGTTTGGCTAATGTCATATGATGAGATGCTCGATTGTCTAAATACCACTCATTCCTTGGAACTATGCTCATACATAGGCAAGAAACTAATTATAGGTACGAGCATAGTTCCACAATATCCAAGAAACTAATTAGCAACTATGAGAGCCTTTTTATGAGCTAGATAGTTCCTAATTAATGGATATTGTGGATAGTTCCTCCTATTTAGCTGCCAACAACTGTGGATATGTCAGCAATGGAACTATATGCTCGATAATATCCTAGAGATTATTCTCCTCCAACAGTAATGTAGCCCTCACTTTCCATGATAAGAAATTTGATGCCCCATCCAATCTGTCCTCAAATCTAAAGACTTTCCACAACCATCTTCTCCAATCTAAACAAGCTGCTTAACAAAAGTGCTTAGTCCTTCAAGCACCAGTAAAACCAACTACTGGACTTTAGATCTAATATATCCAATGATAAGTTGCACTAAAATGAATATGGGAACGGATGCAGATATGGGGATTGAAACAAATACAACAAATTTTCAAAAAATCCAAATACAATAGGCAAGTAAACGACTCTTTACTCAAATGTAGACCATAGCTAGAATGATGAACACAGTGATGCAAAACACAGATAGATGATCAACAAAGATGGTCGAAACTAAACGTAGAGCTTCTATTACATGCAAATCTCCATAAAACCAAAGATGTCTTGGACAAAGGCTCTTGCTTCCATATATAGGAAACAAAGAGGTCTCCCAATGATCATCTCTCCCACTACGAATCTTTCCTAAAGATTTCAATAGTAATATGATATGAAATAAAGTGGAGATTCCTGACAAGGGGAACCCACGAAAGCCTATACAATAATGTAGAACTTTTATGGAAAGTAAAGTGATGGGATACAAAGTGGAGATTCCTGACAAGGGGAACCCACGAAAGCCTGTACAATAATGTAGAACTTTTACGGAAAGTAAAGTGATGGGATACAAAGTGGAGATTCTTGACAAGGGGAACCCAAAAAGGCCTAAACTTATTTAATAAAGCTTTGTACTAAAAGTTATATAAAGAGGACCTCCAATAATTATCTTTCTCCCTTAGGACTGCAGTCTGTATCATAATCACTAATGTCAGGACTACAGTCATATTCTTCGACAAACCTGTCTAAATCCAATCCTAGTAGATTTTGTAACCATGGAAGTTCGCTACCAAAGCTGGCAAAAAAAAGCAGAGAAGCCCATGTATGGATCTAAAGAACCTGGAGGGATGCCCACTTCTCCAAAGTAATTTAGTTGCATTCTAAAAGAACCATCTTCAAGCTCTACTAGATCTATACCTTTGTACAACAAATCAAACTCAAATATGTCATATCTTTCAGCCCCATCTTTCATGTCCTGATGGAGAATTGACAAAGCTGTAAACTGAGTTAGTCTTCCTTGGTCTTCTTTTCTTGGAACAAATGAAGCCATTAGTAGATTCATCCAGTTGCTCCAAATATAGAATGGGGACACAACATTCTCACAATACATAATTATGGAAACTCTCTCATAAATTCAGGTTGTCTGAAGAATACAGTAATAATCTGACCAATTCAATGCTGGGTCAAAAATATATGCAATTCCTCTGTATGGATGCATAACTAACCCAAAATAAATATGAACATTATTTATATTGGCAATAGGAAGGTTGTAACTCATTTTTGGCATCGGAGTAGACAGCCAACGAGGAGACCTTTCAAGAGAAGGCGCGGCGACTTAGGGTTTCTGGGCTCGGCTGCTGCCTGTGCCTGCGGCGGCAGGGCCTTACGAGGGTGGGGATCTGGTCGCCCTCCAGCCTATCATCTCCTGCTCCTCGCCGGGGCTACTGCATCTGGTCGGTTCAGAGGATCCGGAAGCTCGGCACTTGGGCGGCGGCGGAGTGAGACAATCTCGGCGGCTTTCGGCGCATCCTCTGAGTTTCTGTATTTGCATATTATAAAACAGAGTTCCGGTTATTAGTACTCTGTTTTTGGGCGGCGGCGGAGCTGCTTTCATCCCCTTCGGGTCTTCGGGGTTTTCGACTCTCTTTGGACCTGTATTTTGAGGGCTCCTCCTAACCAGTGTTGATCCTTGGAGCGGGAGAGGGGGCTTGCTTGGCCTATGGGGGCGAGGTGGCTGCCCCAGCCGCCTCTGCCCCCGGATCCGAATCTCCATGGCTCCTGTTGGGCCCTGATGGGTTCACTTGCTGAGCTATGGGGTACTATTTTTGGTTTTTAGCTGGCTTACCTGGACAGTTATTGGAAGCGTTGAGGGATTGGGGTGTGGATCTGTCTCTACACCGATTCGTGCCGTCTCTTCAATGGCTTTACTGGACGGCCATGTCTTATGGCTTCTTTGGACATGGGCGGTATCTTCCTCTGGCTACTCACAGCAGGAGAGTTGAGGGGGTGGGGGGTGTGGCAACCTGGCTGGCCTTTCTCCATTTCGTGCCTCTCCTCTGTCTTGGCGGTCATTCGAATTTTCTGCTCTATCTACAGGAGCCTTTGTTATTTTTCTGTTTTTAGATTGAGATGGGTTGTGGTATCCTCCTGTTTGAGGTTTACTGATCCATTCTTCTTGCTGCCCTGTTTTGAGGGTTTTTAAGTCAACGTTTATTTACTGTTATTATTAGTTATTAGCTTGTTGGGTTGGCATACACTCCTGTTGGGGTTTACATACCCTGTTTCTGGATGCCCTGTCCGAGGGCTTTATCTGCATACTTCTCTGAAGTATTGGTTATTGTAAGTGGTTATATACCACACTTCTGCATATGCCTTGGCATCAACAGCATGTAATCTCTATTATCTCTTTTTTAATAGAAATTACGAACTCTATTTTCCCCGGAAAAAAAACTCATTTTGGCATCAATAGAGCAAAACCACCTCTGAATGATAATCTTTTGAAATTCAATGGGCAACCTTTTAATTTTAACTAGAAGACAATCTGTGCAAAATGAATAATGACATTGGGGACATAATTCTACACAAGATTTTTCAGAGGAGGATGAGCTTTCTCCAATTTCAAACTTCTTGATTGATTTTTTCTCTGATCTATCTGAACCTTCTCTTGTCATAAGATCAGCAATATAGTTTTCTTTTCCTGCTTTATAAATTATATCAAAGTCATATCCATCAAGCCAAAGAGCCCATCTCATAATCCTGGAGTTACCTTGTTCTAAAAGTCTTTTGTTTTGAAGCATTCCTTTCATATGTCTGAGGCCAATTTTGACTGTAAAATGGGTGCTCTTGAGGAAAAATCTGAACATTTTAATTCATTTTTCTCATAGCAAGAATTTCATTATGTGAAGACGGGTAATTTAATTATGGAACAAAAAATGTACCTGAAGCATAAGCACAAACCTCATCTCTTTTCCCATGTTTTTGTAAAAGGATTTCCCCCCAACAACAATCTGATGCATCTGTTTCTAGTATAAAAGGAAGATCTTCTTGAGGAAAAGTGAGAGGTGGTAACCGCCCAATCTTTTGCTTAATATTTTTAACGGCTTGAGTCATTTGATCAGACCAAATGCTTCCCTTTCTTAAACATTGTTGTAGGCCTTTTGTATCTTTTGCTTGTTTAGGATAGAACTGTCTTATATAATCCAAACACCCCAAAAACCTTTGTACAGTTCTGATGTCTGGGAGAATATCAAGAAAGTTAGCTAAAGAATGTAGAACATGGGGTTGTAATTCGACTTTCCCTTGAGATATAAACAATCCCAAATACTCAATGCGAGTTTTGGCAATAATGAATTTGTTAGAAGAATTAGAGAGGGCAAGTCCATGTTGATGGACTGTTTGATAAAAACTCTCTAAATGACTTTTATGTTCTGCAATATCTCTATTATACACAAGAAGATCATCAATATATACAATAATAAAAGGAAATTCTTTAAAGATATCTTCCATTCTTTTCTGAAACTCTGAGGGAGCATTTTTTAACCCAAACGGCATGATAGTCCATTGGTACTATCCACCTGGTACAACAAAGGCTGTTTTGTATCTATCCTCTGGGATAATCCCAATTTGCCAAAATCCACTTTTCAAATCAAATTTGCTAACAACATTTGCTTTAGCAATTCTGGATAAGAGTAACTCTTTATTGGGGAGAGGATACATGATCGGCATTAATGCTTCATTTAAAGCCTTGTAATTTATAACCAATCCCTTTTTACCTCATTTTTTCTTAGAGCATTTCTTGACATAAAATGCAGGACAAGCCCATGAACTTTTACAAGGTTCAATAAGCTTTCTGAGCAATAGATCTTGGATTTCTTTATTACACAATTCTTGTTCTGAAGGGCTCATATGATTTGCAGATGCTTTCTGAGCCATAATTGTGCCTTCCTTTTTGAATGGTAGAGAGACAAAATATTTCTCCCTGGACCAAAATGCATCAGGGTGGTCAGAAGTACAATTTTCTTTGATTTTCTGACTAATATCTGCAAGAACAGTAGCACCATGTGTATCAGCATGTTTAACAATTTTCTGGATTTTACTTAGATCAGCTAGAGTAGTCTCTTGATTAAGAGCTTCATATGGCTTAATATTTAATGTATATATGTTCTTGGCTGGTATTGGAATCTTACTTCCCTGTACATTAAAAATGATTAATTTTTTGTCAATCGTAATAGGCATGAATTTTTTCATAAAATCTTGTCCTAGCAATATACCTGCTCCTGTATCATAATTAAATAGAGTCACAAAAACCTCTGTTGCTCCAAGCAGTAAAGGAAAATCTGGAGCAATATATGAAACTTGGATAAGTTGTTTATTGATTGCTCTAAACTGGATTTGAGTAGGCTTCCAGTAGTAAGCAAGGATTGCTTTGTGTTTACAACAGCTACTCATAGCACCTGTATCAATCTGGGCAACAAAAGTATATTCTTTATATCTAGGGACTTTTATATTTACAGGGATCACCATCCTGTAATCAATCCCACTGATATCCTGGATATTTTCATTGTTGGCTTGATTTTGTGTGGTCAACGTTGTTTGACACTCTGCAATAGAAAGAGAAACATAATTAGAGTTTAAGTCATCTAATTCTTGCACTTGAATTTTGATTTTGTGTGCAAGATCCCTCATTTGTGCCCTATCTTCTTCCAAACTTTTTTCAACCCAGTGAATTTTGTCCATTATTTGCTCTGTAGTACTCATGGACAAAGGAGAATCCCAATCCTAGAAATCTTCTAATTTAATAGAAGTTCGAGGGAGCTCATTTCTCAAATAATCTATTTTCTCTTGTATCCTTCTCCTGGGTATGAGTAAACTGGGATGTAGAGATGCTTTATCCCTTTCTAATTCTTCCACCTATTGTTTAAGATTAGAGAAGGAGAACATTAAGCAATCAGAGATATATGTACAATCACTCTGATTATCTTCTAAACAGATTTGTCTGAAATCTTCATCTAGATCTGAAGAACTGTCTATTTGAGTAACAGAGAAGCATTCAAAATTAGAATCAGACTGAGAAATAAGATACCATTCCGCTGGATCATGTGCAGACTTAAATATAGAAGAAATTTTCTTTTCAATCTTTTTCTTTTCTTTATTGGGACAAATATTTTCCCAATGACCAAGCTTACCACAGATAAAACATTTTGCTTGTTTGGCTGGTTTATTCCTCTTTCTGAATATAAATCTAGATCTTTGATTTGGAGATGAGTATCTTCTCTTTGATCTAGAGGAATATTACTTGGTTTTGCATTGACATCTATCAATTTGGTTTCTTTGAGAACCCTTCTTGGAGGTGTTCTTATAACATCCAAAATGATATGTCTCTGAAAAGGAATCACAAATAGCAGGACTGAAATGTAACTGTTTTTTGACATTTTTCTTGGTCTTATATGATGCACATTCATTCTTCAATATTGTGAGGATATGTTGATGCAATGCTGCTAATGATAATGTATCAATAGAAATATCCTGGGCCAAAAGTGACTGATGAACCAATTCTGGAATCTTACCAGGCATAGATGCTATATAATGCCTAAGATATGCAGTATTATGATGATCAGGAATCTTATAATACAGATTCTGCATGGTGCAATAATATTCTGATAGGAGATCTAAACTGCACAGTCTTTGACTCATAAACATCTGGGCAAAGTGCTTATTATCAGAAGATATAACTCCCAAAAATTCATGGGATAGAGCCATCAGTATTGCTTGTAGTGGATCATCACTTTCTAGAATTTCATTATGTTCATCCTTTTTGATAGTTTCCCACCACAGTCTTGCATTTCCAATTAAATTCCAGGTCAGGAGAATTATTATATCTTTCCATGAAGCTATTGTATCAGCTTTCTTCTGAGAAGCCCAAGCATTTATCTATTGTAATAGAATAAGAGTTTGATCCGTTGTTAAACAATCAAAATTTATAAAGAAAGTACTCCCCTGCTTATCAAACTTGAGAGTAGAAGATGGATCATAGCTGAATTCTGTAGAAGCAAGATTCTGTGTCCATGTGCTAAAGTGATTGTTCTTTGATTGTGAACCAATGTCAAATCCTGTTGTTCTTGCATTTTTGTTTGAAAAATTAAATCTTTCATTTCTTTTGTTCTTTGGGGGATTTGATGATCCTTCATCTCCTGACTGACTTGCCATCTTGATTTCTATAGTACAGAAATTTTCAATTTTTTGTTTTAGTAGATCTAGCTTTTCTCGAGCTAAGATAGTGCCTTGAACTAAAGCAGATAGTTTGCTATTATTTATATCCATCATTTTAAGTGAGAGTTGTTGTGAATTTCTAATAGCTTTGGCCAATGTAAATTTCGAGCCTTCTTCTTCTATTTCGGAATAATTGGGAGGGTTGTCAGACTTGACTATAGATGCTTCAAAGCTAGTTACAGCTCTACTTATTACTCCTAGCTGATCATTGATTATTCTGAGCTGGTTTTCATATGTGTCTTGAGAAGCATTCATGGTATCAATACTCTGGTGAAGTTTCCTAACATGTCCTTTGAAATCAACCACTTCCCTGGCTAAGTCATCTATGTTCTGGGATATGCAAACTGACTGATAATTACCATAGCTCTGCATTTTAGTGAATTCAAAAGGTTCTAGATCTATAGTTGTTCTGTAATGCAAAAACTGAAGATCACTTTGAACAACACCATCCTTGAATTTAGGTGCGCTATTACTTGGATCTAATCTTCTTTCTGGTAATTCCATTCTATTTCCCGGCTTCTCTCTAGGAAGGGAGATCATACATAGATCTCTTGTTGGAGGCATGATACATTCAGGACAATTTGGATGTTGTCCTAAATGGTGAGTTGTTACCACTGTTTGGTATATTTTTTTGTTTTTTCTTCTTTATCTCTATCGTAGTAAATGCAATCTCCTAATGGATTGTTCTTATGCTTATTCAAGTACTTAGAAACTAGTGATGAAACACAAATACCAATTTCTTTACTCAAATGTAGAACATAGATAGAATGATGAACACAGATAGATCATGAACAGAATGATGCAAAACACAGATAGATGATCAACAAAGATGGTCGAAACTAAAAGCAGAGCTTCTATTACATGCAAATTTCCATAAAACCAAAGATGTCTTGGTACCCAATTTTATATTAGTACCCATTAATATTTTAATTTTCCTAAGTTTAGACTTGCAAACCCCATTAAAAATATTAATTATTTTAATCTCTCCAACCAGGTGGAATTTCCCCAAACCATTTCTGGGTCTTGGAGATCTTATGTGGCTTAGCCTCTCCAACGATTTTCATGGCTAGAGCACATTCGAGGCTACCACAAATCAACACCCAAACCCTCTAATCCCACAAAATGAGAAAACTTTGAACGAATTTAAATCCCAATATTACGATCTACAAATAGCTTTCTAAAAGATTTTTTAAATCCTTGTGAGACTTCTAGATCCTTGTTCGATGTGGTTCTTTCTAGATTACTTAGCAGCTCTGTAGAATAATATTTTGGATTCATTGCATAGGCCAAAAGGTGCAATGGAGTGGTCATCTTGTTCCACCTTTTGGTCAATATATCTTTTACATCTTTGTAAAAGACTTCATTTGGGTCCTTCTCCTTGGCATTTATAACCACCCTTATCTTCTCTATCATGGAGTTAACGCCCTCATACACCTTTCCAAAATTAGGCATAATTGTGTCAAACATGCGTAGCGAACCCATTATTGCCTTAATAAATGCCAAGAGGTACTCCACCCTATCCCACCATTCATCATCAACAACCAAACATTTCACTACTTGTGCTCTTTCAGTTTGGGATTGCCTCCATTGGTTCCAAAGAGAATTGATTACCGTTGATTGTAATGCTTCTTTCACTTGCATTAGCCTTGTTAAGACTATGAAGTGAGAAGCAAAACGAGTCTTGGCAACCTGCAAGTGCCAATGTTTCAATAAATTAAAAATCACAATTGACCGAATACCTATTATGATTCATGAATCGTGAATTATTTGAGAATCCAATTTACATATTTGAATTTGGAGTCTAAGAAATTAGAATTATGAAATAAGCTTTAAAGTTTAGGTACCTTAAGGAGCTCCAACTTCGCAAATTCCTTATAGATGCCTTGGGTCGTGGTGGTTTGAGATGAAGGCTTGAATTTCTTTTGCCTCTTCAAAAATAAGTCAAATCCACTCAATTTTCTTCCCCATATTGCTCAACCTAAGGTTCAATGAATGTACAACACAAAGGGTCCAAAAGTTGTGTTGATATTTGCCTTCAATAATTAGGTATGGCGTTGCATTGTCAGTTATTACCTAAACAACATTTTATGGCCCCAACAATTCAATTACTTCAAGATGTTAGCAATGAATTGGGAGTCTTTCAATTGCCCCTCACAATCCACTGCCTTCAAAAGTATTGCCCCCTTTGGGCTCTGAGCAATCACATTGATCAAAGGCCTATTCCTTTGATCTTTCCATCCATTAGAAATGATGGACACCCTTTAAATGCGCTATAAATTAGGAATGGGGTTTAATTTAGCCTCTAAATCTAACTTCTATGCAATCAACAATGTAGTTCGAACCTTCTCATATCTAGGGCTCTTGTACCCTTTTGGGGCTTCATTCACTGCTTTGATCATCTTTTCCTAGTAAGGAGATCACACAAGGTTAAATGGAAGGCCTAAATGCATTGACCTATAGCTGCATCTGCCTTTTGTCAAGCATCAATATTAAAACTCCTTTTAAGTGGTCCCAAATTACACCACTTTGAACCAGAGTTGCCAATTCCACAATGTTGATTTAGGGTAGCATCGGATGTGCTCTAGCCACGAAAACTGGTGGACAGGTTAAGGCACATGAGATCTCAAATACCCAGAAAAGGTTTGGGGAGATTCTAAACAATTTGGGAGATATTAATATAATTAATATTTTAATGGAGTCCCTGAGTCTAAACTTAGGTAAAATAAAATATTAATGTGAATTAATATAAAACTATGTTAAAATGGTCAAAAACAATGTTGCACAGAGCGGAAGCGAAGCGAAAGCGTTTTTTGGAAGCGAGGACGCCGAAGCGTCATTTTCCAAAAATCTAGGAAGCGAAGCGTCTGCTATATATATATATATATATATATATATATATATATATATATATATATATATATATATATTTATTTATTTATATTTTTTTGCATTTGTACTCAAAACAAACATCCCAAATACCAAATTAATTGTAGAAGACATGAAAACATGCATATTTTTGCATAAATCAAGATAGATATAACATCCATTGTACATTAATGATCTAGAATCTAGATTCTTCTCCTCTTGTCTAGCCTTTGCCTCTACCTCGATTCTCTAGGGATATTAGTCAACATTGCCCAATTTTGATCAAACTACCTAATTCAAGACTTAAAATATGGTAGAAAAAGCTTAACATGTTTGATCGATGATTTTGACTTGATTGAAAGGTAATTTTTCGCTAAGGGCGTGCCGCGTGACAAAGGAGTTCAACAATTAACACCACCAACACTAGGGTACATATAGGGCTTGGTGCTATTGATTAAATGCTAATCGCATACCTTCATACTTGATATAATCTAATGAAATGCCACAATCCCATTGATCCTGAATTCCTGAAAACTGTTAAGTCTGTTGAATTTTGAATAGGATATGAAATTCTATTTTCTCCATATGAAGCCCAATGAGGCTGGAACCACTCTCAAACATCCTGAGTCATTTCATGGTAATGTTAAAAATTTAAGTAAAAAGATGAAAATGAAAAATAAAGGAGAATGTCACTTTTACTTTAAGAATTTAACATTACCATGAGGGAGCATCTGCTATATTTATATTTTTTTTTCCTTCATTCGTCACCCTAACCCAAAGTGGACCCACCCCCAACAAGCAAACTCACCTAAAATTTAAAAAAAAAAACAATTTTCTAAAGGCTTTTCCGGAAGCTTTTCTGGAAGCGTACGTACGCTTCCTCCTTCGAAGCGCCACGCTTTCAACGCCCGAAGCGCCGTACGAAGCGCGCTTCGGCGCTTCCGTACACCGCTTCCGTACAGCGCTTCCAAATTTCCTGGAAGCGGCTAAAAAAGCCGAAGCGGCGCTTCCGACCAAGCTTCCTAGGCGCTTCCATATAGGACGTGCTTCGGGGCTTGGAACCGTGGGGGGGGGCGCTTCGTGCAACACTGGTCCAAAAGTCATGGATCAAGCAAGATCTAATCTTAGTCGTTTATTAGGGACTTAATCTCGGCCGTTGATTTGTCAACGAGAAAAGTATAAGAGGAGGCTTGAGGGTCACTTGGAGAACACACCAAGAGATCAAGATTTCAACTTTCAGGGGCTGGGTTTGCTGAGAAAGTTGAAAGAGTGATTAGAGTTGTAGCTGAGGGGCAGTGAATACAGAAACAGAGAGGCAGAGATAGCACCAAGAGGATCAGTGCAGTAGCCAGAGAGAGGGACGCAGAACCAGCCAAGGGTTCATGCAGAGCCAGCGAGGGCTCATGCAGAGGCAAGCAGGAGCTATGCAGTGCCTCAGAGGGCCAGCGTTGGTGACGCAGAGGACCAGCGAACTGACACAGTGCCTCCAGAGGCTGACGCAGGCTAAGCCAAAGTGACGTTGGGCTAACGTTGGGCAAGAGAGAGGTTGACACAGTCCCTAGAGGCTGACGCTAGGGTTTCGTGGCGCAGATTGGAGCTGTGGAGCTGTCGGACTGTTTATCTGGGGTTTCAATCGGAAAATCTGCTTTTGAGTAGATAGGTACTACTGCCGAGAATTTTCTCTGTTGGGTGAGCCAGATTTGGCACCCAAATTGTATTCTAAAACTGCTTAATAAATCAAACCCTCAGATAGTTGCATCGGTTTTCCTGCATTGGGTTTTTCCGAGGACATTAGTCCAAAAACAACGGTGTCACTTGTGTGCTTGTTTCTATTTCCTTCAGTTGATGATCTGTAATGTGTTGAGCATGTACTTATTTATTTCCAGTATTGACATGGTAAATAACTTGTTAGTTAACAGAACAAGTGGGTAGGAATAAATCAGTGAAGTGCACAAAGGGTTTCTAACGTGTCAGACTTAGAAATTCCAACACACAAGAGGGAAGTGGAAGCTTTGATAAAGATGCTCCCAACCTCGTTGGATGTTTGAACTGAGAGGCAGAATTTGCCTCATTTTCTTTAGCATTTGCCTCGTCTTGTTCTTTCTAATATTTTGCAATTTTTTCCTTACTTAAACCTTTTCTCTTTGTCCCATTCTCTTTAGGTGGGTCAATGCATATTTGAATCCCATCGTTTCTTAACGCAAGTAAATGTGCTTTAACCCAAGTGTATGATCCCTTAAACTCCTTTTGACACTCACTACAAACCCATACCTATGATCCCCCTCCTTTGATCTTCCCTACAACAATTACATATTTCCAAAGTGGTGACCTTGGATCAACTTTAGGGGCCAATCCAATTTTTTGTTCCTCATTACGAATGGATGAACTTGAAGATGCCATGATGATGATGTAAATGGAAACTTCAAAATAAAATAAACTAAAAAAGCTTGAAATTAGAAGAGCAATCGTGCAAGTAATAAGAGGAAAATTTTATTGATTTTTAAGCTTAATATTAACTACAAGCTAAAACGACCAACGGATAAAAGCTTCTAGTGAGATACCAATGGCAAGGAGTGGAAAGAACCAATGGATGATGTAATAACACCCAAAAAGTTGATATACACTCTTATTAAAGTTAATATTTTGATACAAGGATTGAACTACTCTGCTGGTCAGTCAATAAATGTGTTGCCCACATAGATGAGGTGGGAACAAGCAACTTCTCTAAAATACTTCACAATTGTGTAATTACCAATATAAGAAACTTAGAAAAACACTAAATACGTTTTAAGCAAAGTGCCCATAGATATTGATTCTTCCTACAATAGATTATTCTATTACCTGTGTGACCACGCTAATGCTTTTTGGAAACTCCCATTGCACAGCTACTTCACAATGCACATCAGTGTGTTTCTAAGCAAAGCATCTTTACATAGATTTGTGCCCTGGCAAGCAACTATTAAAGAGGCCTGAACTTCAAATATGAAAATTTGAACGGAAAAGGTTATTATGAGGACATTGTTAATAGAATGCAAAAGTATCTTTCTACTAAAGAACCAGCATGCATCAAAATGATTCAAGATTGTGCATAAAAATATCCCTGCATCTAAAAAATCATAGTGCCATACTAAACATGCACAAAACACAGATCAAGGAGATAAAGCATAATCCTTAAACACCATTCAACTACAGAACATCCTTAACAGTGGTGAGTTTATATAGAAAGCAATGGGGCAGTAAGTGAGAGTTTAGGTAGCAATAGGTAATAGGATAATACTCATTGACTTAGTAATGACCCGTGGCAATAATATTGAGTCCAAGTTGTCCTCCAAGTTGAGTCTTGAGACGACCTCCTCCAACTCCAGGCAACAATCGCCTCCTCTAACTCCAAGCAACGAAATGAATTATGGCGGCCTTCTCCAACAACGAGATGGCATCAAAATACAATTCATTGAGTGATATAGGTTAAGAGGGGGCATGCCACTCAACTCAGTGTTTTCCCCATGCAAAAATGACTAAAACGAATGATTTGTTCTCGATTTTGAACTTTTACACATGGATCCGTTTCCGGAAATCCAGATACGTATCACGATTTTTTGTGATACCTATCTGGATATCCAGAAACTGAACCAAAACCATTAAAAAATGCCCAAAACATTTCGGCTAAGTTACCAAGATACGGATACGGATCCGGATATGGATCCATTGCTTTTTTGAAAAGCCAAGATCCGGTGAAGATACGGCAAGTACAAAAAAATATAATAATATTTTTTATATTTTAAAAAACATAGTTCTAAATCAAAACCATTACTAAGTCACAACATTAGAATTAAATCATTAAATAATTTATGAATCTAAACACTGAAATAATGCATGTTGCCTCATACAAAAATGATAGCAGTAATACAAAAATGAGTGCCTCGTGAATGGTCACTCTACTAATATGATAATATAAAGTAGGTGCATACTAACACACCTATTTTAGTTTGCCCAGTGAGATGGGCCTTCACCCTAGTGTATGAGCCATTTGGAATGCTATTGCTTTCACTACATCTCCATTTGTATGAACCATCCCCAACATTTTTGCCAATAATTTCCACATACTATCACAAAGGAGATTTTGGGTCTTTATTGATATTTGTTCCTTCACTCTGCTTTATAATTAGATATAAATTAGAACCATACAAAATTAGCAATATATGTTTTTTAATCTCAAATTAAATCTTAATTAATTAATATATAAAAGTATAAATTAAAACATTAATATAAATTAAATATTAATAAAACTATACATAAATTAAATATATGTTTTAAAATTATAAATTACACATTAAAAAATTGAATGCGTATAAATTATATATTAATAATATTTAATTTATAATATAAATTAATATTATAAATATAACTTAAATATATTACTATTTAATATTATATTAAAAAATAATGTTAACATTTAATTTTTAATATTATATTTGATTTATAATTAACATTATAAATTAATGTAAATGAAATATTAATAATTCTATATGTCCAATATAAAAAAAAAAAATTAAAATTATTAAAAAAACGTAATAAAAAACCTTCCGCCAATGCCTACGCCCTCTCCAGCCGGCGTCACCATTGTTGTGCTGCCCACAACCCTGACCAAGCGACCGTTGTGCTGTTGACCGTGTGACGCGTTGCTGACACCCCGACCATGCAACGTCTCAGTTACACCTCCTGCATTGTGTTTCTGACCCAACCACGTGACGTCTAACAGTGGCTCGACCAACCAACCTCCCACAATTCACTGTGAACGCCCATTCCATCTTCAAAACCACCGAAATCTGCCGCCAAGCCAGTTAAATCGTCTCCAAAAAATAGGACAAGGTTCTATTTGACGTTGAAACGCCACCCTGGCGATCATACATGGATCCGGATCCCACAATTCACTGTGAATGCCCATTTTGTCTTCAAAACCACCGAAATCTGCCACCAAGCCAGTTAAATCGTCTCCAAAACATGGGGCAAGGTTCCATTTGACGCTGAAACACCACCCTGGCGGATCATACACGGATCCGGATCCAGATCCGGTTCAGATGTGGGGATCCGTGTTTCCTTCTCTTTACCCTCGCGGATCCGGTAACATAGCATTTCAGAACTGAAATCCATCGTTTCCAAGAAAACAAAATGGTGAGGAAAGATATAAGTGATGCTTCAATGCCAAATCGTACGAGTTTTTTGTAATATCTCCGATTTTGATTTTTCACCTGAGGAGCTTAGTAGGTTCCTTGGGGTGGTGCTAAGCATAGCACAATTTTGCAATTCAGGCATTGGAGGCAATTTTGGTATGGGAGACTTGAGAACTTGGGAGAATAGGAAACATTACATGTAATGTCTCCGCAAATTAATTTGTTGAGTAAGCTTCCCCATTGTTGCAATTTTGGCACAAGGAAATAATTTTGGCATGAAAACTTAGGAAAGGTGGGTTGTGAAGACACTTTTTTTTATTTTGGAGAGAAAAGATGTAAAACATTAGAGGAAAGGGAAAATTAATTCGTTGGTGGAGTGTGGAGGGCACTTAAAGGAGGGAAATTCGTGCCCCTTAGAAGGAAATTCGTTGGGGAGGAAAAGTCAAGGAAGGAGGTTGACATAGGGGACCCACAAGGACACAGAGAGGGGCAGCAAAGATAAATAGAAGGAAAAGGCATCATTTTGGGGCTTTTTGACAAATTGAATTTCTGAATTAGAGTACTCTTGAGCTGCTTAGCCAAGAATACCAGTGCTGCTTAGCACAAGGAGTTTCCGGGTGGAGATTCCAGCTGTTCCTTTGGTGAACCTTGAGTGTCACCCTAGGAGAGCAATTGGTGATTGGTTTCAGACATTTGGAAGAGCAGATCCGTGGAGTTTTCTTCAGCAAGGTAGTGCTTTCTCCAAGAGCACAGAGGCAACCCGTGGCGCTGAATTGGAGCAGCGAATTAGGGAGTAGAAGGGAGGAAATTTGCAGTCAATTCATCATCGGACAAAGCAAAAATTTTAGGAGAATTTACAGGGTCAGCTCAGCCACATTTTGGGAGAGACAAGCTGCTGAAATTAAGGGCCTGCGGAGGGGCAGTTTGGGTATTTCTGCACCAGATTGGGAATTGCTTTTGTTGGGAGTTTGGGAGCTAGAAATTCATTGGGCGATGAGAGGAAATTTCCTTAGGAGTTGGGAGAAATTTGGAGGTGGATTTCGGCTCTATTACAACAGAAAATTTCTGTAGCTATTTGGCAACCAGTTTGAGAGGAGTAAGCTTAATATTGGGGTCCTGAGTGGATGGTAAAATTTGCCCAAACCCTTTCTGGGTTTTTGTGGGATTTAAGAAGAGACTACATTTAAAATTGCAGAAATTTTTGGGCACTTTTGAGAGGTCAAACACAGTTGTTTTCAGCTTCCAACAACAGTTTTGCACCAGGCAGGGCACAGTTTCTCTGGGAGGAGGATTCTTCGGCATTGGGAGCCATTGCTTGACACCTAGGTTTTGCTTTGTTTATTATAGCAAGCTCAGGTTCCTCTTATCATAATCATCATACTCTCATTTTATATATTAATGCAATGGCTCGGAAAATTTTGCCCCTTTCAGCAAATTAATTGTGTATGGTTGTGCATGTTGAAATGTGATAGTTGTAACTAGTGCATTGTTTCTGTTATTCACTGTATTTTTCCTTTAGAGATATTACATTTTCATTTCTGAAATGTTGAATAGTGTTTCTGGGGGTAGGGAGGGGCGTTTCCGGTAAGAGAGATCCATTGTTCTAAATATTTGGAAATCCCTCCAATCAGAGACCTGAATATAAGACAATGTTAAAAAATTTCCAAAACCCTAGGTGAATAACATCCTTATGATCTCAAGCAAAAATTACTTTGCTGAATTTTAATTTTAAACCAGTAAAATTCAGACCGTAGAATTATCACACGAATTCTGGAAAATAAATCAATGAAAGCAAAATAAATTCCAACCACATGAACAAATTTTTACAGCCCTTGAAATCAATTTTTCCTTCGATCTCTTCCCAACTTACAAGGGCCTCCCCCACTGAGTTAAACTCACCCAGTAAGAAAGAAAATAATACAGCACCAGAACCTACCTCTATTGTGTGTCATACGCCATTGTACAACCTACATAATCTGCTGGAAAAGGACCCCTTTGCACCTTCTGGATTCATATGGTCGACATCTGCAACTTGTAAAGCCCTCGTACAACCGCACCTTGACGTCATATAGCCACATCCTACAACGAAATCAGTACAATCCTCGTACAACCTCCTGAACTCGGCCCTCTTGCTTGTGGTGTACGACTTCCTTCATATTTTTGGCTGTAGGGATGATTCTTCCACCTGTTGCTACTTCGTTCTCTCTGTGACTTGTGCACTGAATAAAAACCTATCACATTGTGTGACTGAGTTACTGTGTTTTTCATGGTGTCTTTTCCTTTCACTTTTACATTTTATAATTTTGAGTTGATGACAGAATCTTCCAAACCCTAATCTCTCAATGAGAATGATGGTTGAGATTAAATCTCAATCAATGATGGAGACTTTATTACACTTTATCTAAGTCACACGACACGAGGACACGAGACACGGAGGACACGTAAATACGAGTATTCGACATGAGACACAACGTCCCCAGAAACAAGACACGAGGGATACGTTTTATATATATACATAGATAGATAGATAGATATTAAAAGAATACTGAAATATAGTGTTTGATCCATATAGATATGAATCATGATGATATCTATTTATTATTTAGTATACACTATTTACTATTTAGTAATTTACTAGTTAGTTTATTAATTTACTACATCAATGATGTTCACAGTGCAATGTTCGTTGTTCATGTTATAACTTTTGTTATTAACTTCAAACAAGTTTGATGATATTCAAACTTCACATAAGGTAGTTTATAAATTATAAATTTATGTGTTCAAACTTCACTATTGACTAGAGCGTTAATCGAGCTTTCCCTCCCATTACACCTCGAAGGTGTAGTGAGCAGTGAGCACATGACGGGGAGGTGGGCTTTTTATTTCAATGCATGATTTATATGTGGCCACTGGTCATAAAATGTGGTCACTGGTGTATAATAAAGTTAAGTTCCATAGACTATAACACAACTTACACGAAATTTAAGTGCTCCAAACTCTCAGCAAAGCACACAAACGCTCGTCTCCTACATCTCTAGGTCTAGGTCGATGTGAAGTTGTGAAATGTGTTGTCAATGTGAAGTTGTGAGAATTTTGCTCAAATGATGGAATACCTCACACTGCACAATAAATTTGATTTGCAAACTCGACTTTGACGATGAACAATGACAAAAATAAACCCAAAGAATACCATGTTGCAGGTTTTAAATGTCACTTTTCATGGGACACGTGTCCCAAGAGCCAAAAACGTTAGGGCACGCTTTTTCCATGTCCAAAACACGTGTGTCGATTGGCGGACACGAAGAATAACATTTTCGACGTGTTTTAGGGCACGTTTCGTGTCCAACACGTAAAATATGAGACACGAGACCCTAAGGGGCTTGTCCTATGACTTAGCACTTTATTAAAGCTCAATCAATCAATGAGAATCTAAATCACTAGTGTAATAAAATTACACTTTATAGACTTTAATCAACTCCATAAATTAAAAATATCTTCACTTTAGTAATTTACTTTAATAAAATGAATTACAAAATAGAAAGGACTTTGATGACTTCATGCATGTTTGACAGAAAAGTTGTGCAGAAGTTCTTGTTCGAGCTACAAACATGAGCACCGGCAAGGTCTTCAAACTGGATCAAAGCCTCATACAACACGAAGGGTAACACTCAAAATTCAAAACATGATTGTCAGTATGACCTGCTTTTAAACGTCCAAAAAACAACTTTTATCCAAAGATATCACAAAAATTACAATCAAATAAAAAATATTAGTAGAATTACAGTTCAAGAAATTTCATCAAAGAACCCAATCAACAAACAGTGCGAAAAAACTAGACCTAGGATGGATTGATCCACCTGAAATGTGAATCTAGTGTTTTCAACTTCCAAGGTTTTATCCTCTAGTTCCTTCCACAACTTCAATGACAAAGCATTTCAAGGAACAGTGAGTTTTAATGTGCTTAATGATATAGAGATCTAGGATACATTAAATTAGTTATGTAAACATTAATGGAAGATATTAGTAAGGCAATCACCTTATACAGGACATCTCCCTTCACCCTGACTTTGTAAATAAAGTGTGACACCAATGTATTAACTGAAAGCCTTATCATATTCATATTAACAAATATTCACTATTTAATACGGATAATATGTGTATCTATTTTATGGATGAATTCATGAAGAGAACTAGCTGATTCAGTTCTGTTGACCACTCTATGTCAACTAACCTATAGCAGTGTACATTTTTCTCAAAGAATTCCATCATGTTGGAGCAGTCAGACATCCAGAAATCATCAATATTCTTCAAAATTTCAATCGAAATTGTAATCCAAATTCTACAGCACTGTGTGGCCATTGTAAAATTATTCTAATATGCTTATAAAGCCATGTAAGAAACCTAGGTAAGCTTAAGATTTTCGGCAAGAGTTTCACTCTAGGGGGTTTTTTACCTTGACCAATTATTTGTGTTTTTCCTAAACATCAAATAATTAGCAAAGTTTTTCTCCCAAATATACCCCAAAGTTAGGGTGGGGCTTGATGGTGACGTCTTAGGTGAGTCCTAGTGTATAGAGTCAATGTAAATTATCATGCTAGATCATGTCTTGAGTATCGCAGAATTTGGTTAAGAGTGTCTAATGTTAATTCTTAAAATCTCCCGCTGGTTGGGATTTTCATAATTATTTTGATGTAAATTGTAAAATATAATGTTTATAGAAGCTGATGGGGTTAGAGTGCTCATAATTAAAGCCTCTACACCTCAACTCTCTATTCAGGCAATTTTTTGAGGGTTGAAATCATTTTTATTTTCTTTTTTTGGAAATAAATGGCAAAATATTCGCCGAAAAATGGTCAAAAATTAAAATGGGAGGAAATAAAAATCTCCAAGTGGGAAGATTAAATTTGGAGGACGCATTTCCAAGGTAAAAAAACCCACAAAAAAAATCTTGGACCAAAAAAAGTAATTTATCAAGGAAAATCAATTTTTTTGGTCCAGGTAGTTAAATTGAATGATGTGATTTTCAGGAAAGAAATTGGAAAATAATTTTCAGTTCCTCTATCAAAGGAAAAAATTTGATTTTTTAAGAAAAATCAAAATTTTGGACCATGATGGTTAATTGAAGGGGGACTTTTCAAGGAGAAAAATTTGAACTTTTTCTTTTGGACCAGGATCAAAGCCTTCTTCAATAAATACAAATTTCTTCTTCCAGGTCGAGGGACACGATTAATTTTTAGCATGGATCAAGCATCAACTAGTTGTTATTCTCTAGGATCTGTTGATTTGGGGTAGCATCAGATGTGCTCTAGCCATGAAAATTGGTGGAGAGGCTAAGGCACATGAGATCTCCAGTACCCAGAAAGGGTTTGGGAAGATTCTAAATAGTTTGGGAGATATTAAAATAATTAATATTTTTAATGGAGTCCCTAAGCCTAAACTTAGGGAAAATAAAGTATTATTGTGAATTAATATAAAATTGTGTTAGAATGGTCCAAAAGTCATGGATCAAGCCAGATCTAATCTAAACTGTTGATTAGGGACTTAATCTCGGCTGTTGATTTGTCAACGAGAAAAGTATAAGAGGAGGCTTGAGGGTCATTTGGAGAACACACCAAGAGATCAAGATTTCGACTTTCTAGGGTTGGGTTTGTTGAGAAAGTTGAGAGAGTGATCAGAGTTGCCGCTGAGAAGCAGTGAATACAGAAGTAAAGAGGCAGAGATAGCACCGGGAGGATCAGCACAGTAGCCGAAGAGAGGGACGCAGAACCAGCCAAGGGTTCACGCAGAGCCAGCCAGGGCTCACACAGAAACAGCCAGGAGCTATGCAGTGCCTCAGAGGGCCAACATGAGTGACACAAAGGGCTGATGTAGTCCCTCCAGAGGCTGAGGCAAGCCAAGCTAGAGTGACGCTTGACTAACGTTGGGCCAAAGAGAGTTGACGCGGTCCCTAGAGGCTAATGTTGGGGTTTCGTGGGGCAGATTGGAGTTGTGGAGCTGCTGGAGTGTTTATCTGGGGTTTCAGCTAGAATATCTGCTTTTGAAGCAAAGAGGTACCACTGCTGAGATTTTTCTCTATCGGGTGAGCTAGATTTGGCACCCAGATTGTATTCTGAAACTGCTTAATAAATCAAACCCTCAGATAGTTGCACCGGTTTTCCCACATTGGGTTTTTCTGGGGACATTAGTCCAAAAACAACGGTGTCACTTCTGTGCTTGTCTTTGTTTCCTCCAGTTGATGATCTATAATGTGTTGAGCACGTACTTGTATTTATTTCCAATATTTACATGGTAGATAACTTGTTAATTAACAGAACAAGCAGGTAGGAATAAATCAGTAAAGTACATGAAAGGTTTCTAACAGTTAGACAGCTGAAGGCACGAGCTGAGTCAGAAAATTTGCAGCAAAAAAAGTTGTCCCGAGCGACAGAAGTTGTTCCTAAGCAGAAAGCAGCAAAGAAGGGTTGACGCAAAGGGCCTGCGTCATCAGTTCAAGTCAGAGAAGGGGCGAGCGCAGAAGCAAAGAGAGGTAGAATAGGCTCACGAAGAGCCACATCATCCTGTTAAGCTAAGTAGGAGTGGCGCAATTGGCTAGTGGAGCAATTCAGCCACTGTTGGGATTGCGTAGTGTCGAGAGGCTCAATTTCTTCAGTTGTTGGGGCATAGGAAGCTGTGGGCAAATTGCAGAGAGTGAATCTGGTGGCGTGATGTTGTTGTCGAGGCAAAACAGTACCTAACAGGACAGAACCAAGGTAGAGGGAGTCGCTACCTAGGCCGATTTCTAGCTAAGAAATCCCGATCAGTGTTGCAGAAGCATAGGAGATCAGAGAGGTGTGATTCGTCTGTTGGGAGAGGATTTCTAGGAGGGAAATAGACACTCAGACGGAGTCGAGAAGAGAACTTCCACGAGGGAAGTAGAGGAGCAGGGATATGGCAGTGAACGAGGTAAGAGACCAGGACAGACTCGATGGAGCCTCAAACTTCGTAGTCTGGAAGGCCAAAATCCTATCCGTTCTAGACAGGAATCGTGTCAAGCACTTCACCTTGAGGACGATAGCTATCCCAATTGACCCAGTTGATAATGACAACTGCGAGGAGGAAATGGCAAGGGCCAAGAGCATCATTCTTGACGGGGTCAAGGACCATGTAAAGGAGTTGGGTTGTAGGTCTATTGGGGCCAGAAAGGAGGCAACATAAGGCTATTTTGGGTGGGATGTAGGTGGCAACATAGGATTGTGGTACGCTGCAATCCTAGCCACTTCAAAATAGGGCAGTGTGGAGGTGTTAGGGGCTACAAAGTGCCCAGAACAGCAGCACGTGTGTGGAGGATCCTTCCTTGCCTAGGCCGTAACAAAAGAGGAGTTGTTTGGTGACTTGTTTAAGGGTTGTTGCAGCATGTTGGGTGCCCTAACTAGTCACAGTTAGGAACAACAGAAAGACAACAGAGTTAGACACGGCAAATGCGATGTGGGAGGCCCGAAAGAAATTGTACCAGCATTCATCTGTGCAGAGAAGGATGTCACTAGAAAATCAACTGCTGCAGGAGGGAGAATAGATCGACCCCTTCCTCGGTCGATTGAAGGAGATTCGGGATCAGCTGACTTCCATAGGGGCCACGCCGGATCAAGAATTGATGGTGAGAATAGTCCTAAACGCAGTCTTAGAAGACTGAGAGGTGTTTGTCCAGAGCATATTGGGTCGGGCAATCCTTCCAGATTGGGAGGAAATGTGGGCGGCTCTTTACCAAGAAAAGATCAGAAGGTTGAGCAAGGCGGGAAGCAACGGCAAGGGGATTAGAACCAACGAGGAGGAGGAGGAGGTGGATGTTAGCGTAGCATCTGAGGGAAAGCAGGAGAAACGGAAGAAGGACCTCTCCAATCTCAAATGCTTCCACTGTGGGGAGTTGGGTCATTATGCGACCTAGTATCCAAGGAAGAAGAGCAAGGGAGAGGCCTCCGAGACCAAGGTTGCACCAGCAAGGGCAGAGAAGGAAGTGGAGACAGACGATCACTGTGCCATGAGTGCACAGACACCACTTGAGCAGTAGTGGGAAGACATCAACTAGATCCTCAAGGTACCCAGTCTCTTGGATTAAACCTTACTACGGAAGCCCCGAAGAGGAGTAGCAGTATTGGCGGATGTCAATAGTGACGGATGCAGATGGAGCGACGGAGGGAGCTACAGTGCAGGATTCCCAAAATAGCGTGAGGCAGCAGTGCAAGAAGCACGGGAGTGTTGCACTAGTGCAGGATGGCACAGAGAGGTGTGCAACGGTGCGAGATGCAGGGAGTTGTTGCAGCGGCACAGAGGTCAGAGAGGGACCACTTATTAGTGACAAAGGGAGCTTCAACGTCGAGGATGTCTCTAGCCTGACAGAGATGTCAGAGTTGGGAGATCAGTTACTTACTTCTCAGTAACTGGGTTGCAGTGCAACAATTAGCAGTGACAGTGTTATGGGCAGCACGATGCAACAGGATGAGAGGGAGTTGCAGTATGGATGCAGCAATGACAGTGGCAAGGCCATGGGTAGCAGTGCAGGTGATGGGCAACAAGCCTAGCATCGTCATAGGCATTGATGCCTGATGCTCAGTGAGGAGTATTACTAGAGAACAGTCCTCGCTAAGAGGGAGTGTTGATTTGGGGTAGCATCGGATGTGCTCTAGCCACAAAAATTGGTGGAGAGGCTAACGCACATGAGATCTCCAATACCCAGAAAGGGTTTGGGCAGATTCTAAACAATTTGGGAGATATTAAAATTATTAATATTTTTAATGGAGTCCCTAAGTCTAAAATTAGGGAAACTAAAATATTAATGTGAATTAACATAAAACTGTGTTAGAATGGTCCAAAAGTCATGGATCAAGCCAGATCTAATCTTAACTGTTGATTAGGGACTTAATCTCGGCTGTTGATTTGTCAACGAGAAAAATATAAGAGGAGGCTTGAGGGTCACTTGGAGAACACACCAAGAGATCAAGATTTCTACTTTCTAGGGCTGGGTTTGCTGAGAAAGTTGAGAGAGTGATCAGAGTTGCAGCTGAGGGGCAGTGAATACAGAAGCAGAGAGGCAAAGATAGCACCGAGAGGATCAACACAGTAGCCGAAGAGAGGGACGCAGAACCAGCCAAGGGTTCATGCAGAGCCAGCCAAGGCTCACGCAGAGCCAGCCAGGAGCTACGCAATGCCTCAGAGGGCCAGAGGACTGACGCAATGTCTCCAGAGGCTGACGCAGGCCAAGCCAAAGTGACAATGGGCTAACGTTGGGCCCGAGAGAGCTAACGCAGTCATTAGAGGCTGATGTTGGGGTTTTGTGGGGCAGATTGGGGGCTGTGGAGCTACCGGAGTGTTTATCCGGGGTTTCAGTCGGAATATCTGCTTCCGAAGTAGAGAGGTACTACTGCCAAGATTTTTCTCTATTGGGTGAGTCAGATTTGGCACCCAGATTGTATTCTGAAACTGCTTAATAAATCAAACCCTCAAATAGCTGCACCAGTTTTCCTGCATTGGGTTTTTTTGGGCACATTAGTCCAAAAAAATCTGTGGGCAGAGTAATTTGGCTCTAAAGCTCTGTATTAAATTTTTAAAAGACCTTGGGGGCAAAGCTATGGTGTTCTTCAACTTCTTGTGGTAAATTTTTCTGATATTGTGCTTATGTTCTACTAGTGTTTTAATTTTGTTATTTCCATTAGCTCTTGAAGATTCATCGGTGTATATTTATCTTGCATTCTTGTCTAGATTTGAAGAAGCACACTAGGTGGAGCAGATATATGTGAAAATTTATGAATCTAACACATCAGAAACCCTTACTGCAATACCTGGTTTGCTATCTCCTACTTGTTCTTTACTTTAACAAGTTATTTAATAACATAAACATCGAAGTAAACACAGTTGCAGCATTAACAAATATACAAATCAACAACTGAAATAAACTAAGACAACACAAGGGACACCGTTATTTTTGGACAATCGTCCCCAAAAAATCCCAATTCGGTAAAACCAGTGCAGCATATATGAGGGTTTTATTATTAAGCAGATTTCTGAATACAACTAGGGTGCCAAAAATGGCTCACCCTTCAGAGAATATCCTCGGCAATAGTACCTCTATCCAGAGACAGATATTTCAGCAAATCAACAACCAGATGAACAATCGCATAGTGACTCTGGTTGCTCCTGGTGCTGGACAGCAAAAGCTGCTTCAAGCACTCCTCTAGAACTACGTCAACCTTCCTCGGCTCTGCGTCAGCCAATCAGCTCCCAGTCTGCCCCATAGAATCTCCCAGCACAGCCTCTGAAGCCCTCTTCGACTTCTACGTCAGCCCACTTCGGCTTCTGCGTCAACCTCTATGGCCCTTTGTGTCCCCTACGTTGGCCTCCTTAGCCTCTGTGGCAACCCTCCTAGGCTCTGTGCTGCCTCTTCCGGCACTTTGTTGCCTCTCTGATATGTATTCTTCAGCCTTGGATCGAAATCCCTTGTTGAACTACCCCTCACTGCAACTGATCTCTAACTCGATTTCCTCAGCAAACCTAGCCCCAAAAAATCAAATACTTGATATCTCTTGGTGCGTCTCCAGCTGATCCTCAAGCCTCTTATACTTTTCCTGTTGACGATTCAACTGCCGAGATTAATGCCCTAATCAACAGCTAAGATTAGATCTGGCTTGATCCTCGTTATTTAGAACTTTCTCACCTATATTATATTAATACACATTAATATTTTACTTTTCTTAAGTTTAGACTGGGAACCCCAAACAATTTATGGGTCTTGGAGATCTCATGTGCCTTAGCCTCTCCACCAGTTTTCATGGCTAGAGCACATTTGATGCTACCACAAATCAACACTCCCTCTTAGCGAGGAATGTGCTCTAGTAATGCTTCACCATAGAAACATCATGTTGATCTTTCGCATCGGTACTTGTGCTAATGCTTGGCCTGTTGCCTCACATTCCCTGCATTGTTGCCTCCTATATTGCTGCCCATGACACAACCACTACCACTGCTACATCTGTACTGCAGCTCCCCCTCAACACGTTGCCCATAGCACTGCTACTACAACTCAGTTACCGAGTAGTAATTGACTTCACCCAAATACTGACATCCTGGTCAGTCTGGAAGCCTCGTGATGTTGAAGCAACCTCTGCTACTATCTTGTGCTCCCTATGTTGCCATTGCTATACTGCAACCACCTCGTTGCCTTTCGCACTATTGCAACCTCCATTGCACTACCTTGTCGCTCCATCACACCTTGCTCCACCCGACACCTGTCATCATGCTACTGTCATTAAGGGCTCCCGTAGTCGTATGTGATCAAAGAGTTTGGGCACCCCAAGGATCCTACTCTCGACTATAGCTCTATGTCTCCCCACCTCTTCTCTAGAGGCACATGAGCACTCATGGCACAATCGTCATTAGTATCGACATCCTTCTCCGCCTTTGCTGGAGCTGCCTTACAGTTGGAACCTTCTCCCTTGTCTTTCATCCTGGGGCACTGAGATGCATAATGTCCTAGCTCCCCACAATTAAAGCAGTTGACCTTGGAGATGTCCTTCTTCTTCCTCTTTTGAACCCCTTGTTATCCCGCAGTTGTTAGAGCTGCATCCTCCTCCTCTTTCTTAACTCGAACTCCCTTACTGCTACTCCCCATCTTGGTCAACCTCCTGATCTCTTCCTCTCGAAGAGCTACCCACATTTCCTCTCAACTAGGGAAAGTTGTTCGGCCCAAAATGCTTTGGACAAATGTCTCCCAGTCCTCAGAGACTGCATTCAAAGCAATCCTGACCATAAACTCTAGATCCGGTGTAGTGTTATGAATATACTTCATAACAATTAAATAAATATAAATATTAAATAATTAATTAGGTTAGATAGTCATCAAGTTAGGTGAAAAGGCATGTCTGATAGTCATCAAGTTAGGTGAAAAGGCATGTCTAACAGACATGCCCATTCACGAAAGGTCACCTGCTGAGGTATAAAAGCAGGGTCCTCATTGTAATCTTATATCTTATACATTTTATATATATTAATAAATTATTATATTAAATACCTGTGTGTATTTTTATATTAAAGTCTACAAGCTATCAATCTTTCGTGCTTCAGCATAGTTTTTATGCCGGCCTTTGAACGTAGTTCACCGCACAATGTGCCATTACGTTCACATCCTGATTATGTTGAACAGTTTAGTATTCGAGGAGCATTTCAACGACTAGAAAAATCTTTTGCAGAAGTTAAAGAATGTCAAAACAAGATCCATAATAAGGGAGATGATCTAGGTGAGGATTCAAATAAAGTTGATCGTGATGAGAATGAGGATTATCTAGACCAAGATAATGATTTTGATGACGTTGATATAGATCAAGAAGATTTTGTTCAGAATTAATGATAATGAACACAAAGATGTAATAGATAATGATCCAGATTCACAAACAGAAAATAATGTTCTGTCATCAATTAAAGATTCCATACCCCCACCGGAATACCAATCTCATTCTTATGAGAATAAGATACAAGATAATGAGCCTATGGCTTCTACGGTGGAACCCATGAGAGAAGATAGTGAGGCTCTGGCTGCTAGGGTGGAAGTCATGAAGGCAATGGTTCGCATGAATCGTGGATTGTATGATCTGGATATTGGACGTCCCCTCAATCGGCTCACAAGTCTTCCATGTGAAATTATACCTCCGCAGGAATTTAATATACAAGGTGATCAACAAGAGAATCGTCCATGTGAAATCAGACATCCCCAAAAACCCAATGTATGCGTTGATCAATTTTCAAAGCGTTCATATGAACTTAGACCTCTGAAAGAGTTCAACGTACATGGTTATCAACTTCCAAACATGGTTGCCCCTCCATGGCTACCTCTGACGCAATTATTCGAACATGGTGATCAGCCTACAAACATGCATGTACCTCGATCGTCACCTCGCCGAGATTCGTTGGAACATGGTGGTCAGAATTCAAACGAGGGGCACCTGCACGGTTACCTCCAGTTCAAGTTCTTGATGGAAACACAAACTCCTTGCCAGAAACTCTTGGTAATGAATCAAGCTCTCTTGCAGTTGCAATTGTCACCAGCCATCAGATGTCGTTGGTCACCCATAGTGCGATTCATGAGTTCATGATGCAGCAGATAGAAGGCAACAAACAGAGCTAGAGGATAATCACCAATACCTTCTACGAGCTGGAGGTGGAGTTCATGGAGCATTTTCAGAAGATGGATGGCACTTTGCTAACAATAGACCCCCTGCTCCCTCTCCAGGCTTCCCAAGACCGACCCAGCAGCATCACCTAGGTGGTCGAAGTGGGATCAGTGAATACGAAATCTAAGGAGTGCTTGGATTGGCTCGATGAGCAAGCACCGGAATCTGTGCTTTACATTTCTTTCGGCAGCGAGAACTCCATTTCGAGCGCTCAGACTGAGGAGCTAGCCTTGGGTTTAGAGAGCAGTGGGGTAAAGTTCGTCTGGGTTTTGCGTATACCCTCAGACCCCAAATCAAAGGCATTCTCGTCGACTCTAGATTTTCCCCCCGAGGGATTCCACGATCGTATGGTTGAGAAGGAGCAGGGGTTCATCACTCTAAGGTGGGCGCCGCAGTTGAGCATTCTGTCACATCCTGCAACTGCTGCCTTTCTCTCCCACTGCAGATAGAACGGCGTGCTGGAAGCGACGACGATGGGCATTCCCATGATCGCATGGCGTCTCTTCTCAGAGCAGCAACGCAATGGAAACCCTATGGGCCTCCCATCTACCATACCCTTGTTGCTATTTCTCTGTTTGACCATCCATGTCACTTCATCTGCGTCGAAACAACTTGTCCACGCCCTCGTGCCATTCCCGACCTCTTCCGCTGCAATCCTCTGCACCGCCGCAACCCGCTGCATCCGTTGCACAAGACGTTGCTTTCCCCTTTCCAAACTGACGACAGAGTGGACCGCCGTTGTCATCGTTGTGGTCAAACGGAAGGTAATTGTTTGATTCGATATCAAATCAACCATTTACATAATGGAACGACAAGTCATTTCGATAAGTCATAATGGTTAAAACGAGGGATGGCTAGACAGCTATACGGATATATGTAATATGTTGGATGACTATACAGTGGGTATACGTTAAACATAGTTAAATTATATATATATTTTATATAATTTATAATTAAAAAAAAAAAAATATATATATATATATATATATATGTAATTAGAGTAAATATATATATATATATATATATATATATATATATATATAGATTATATATATATATATATATATATATATATATATATATATATATTAGACTTGTTAAAAAAATAAAAAATAAATTTAAAAAATCCAAGGAAATAGTACTGATAAGCTACATGACGAATCGATGACGAGACGACAAACACTAAAGAGAAGAAAAACCCTAGCATTAAAGCTTCAAGAACAAAGCTTCCAAAGGAAGAGGCTATGTTATGAATATAATTCATAACAACTAAATAAAATAAATAAATATAAATATTAAATAATTAAATAATTAATTAGGTTAAATAGTCATTAGGTTAGGTGAAAAGGCATGTCTGACAGACATGCCCATTCACGAAAGGTCACCTATTGAGGTATAAAAGCAAGGTCCTCATTATAATCTTATATCTTATACATTTTATATATATTAATAAAGTATTATATTAAATACCTATGTGTATTTTTATATTAAAGTCTACAAGCTATCAGACTTTCGTGCTTCAGCATAGTTTTTATGCTTCACGTAGACCCCACGGAAGTAAGTTGGTCGTGAATTCCTTGCAACTTGAGAAGGAATAGATCTATCTCATCTTCTTTTTGTATCTAATATGACCTCAGTAGATTCTCCAATAACATCTTTCGTTGCACGGAAGAGCCCTGGTACAAGGTGGTCAACGTCTCCCACATTTCTCTTGTTGTGTTCTTCTCAGCAATATGTGGTATGACATGATCTTTGACCCCGTTTAGGATCATGGATTTCGCCTTCACCTGGGCCTCTCATAATTCTCATTTGCAGTCAAGTCAACTGGGGCAGCAACTATTTACAAGGCATAGTCCTTGATGTGATGTTTATCCAGGATTACCTGGATCTTGGCCTTCCAGATGAAAAAATTGGAAGCCCCGTCCAATCTATCATGATCCCTCAATCCGTTCACTGCCATCTCTGATCTTCTCCACTAGACTCCCTCTCAGCCCTGATTTCCCTCCTGGAAATCCTCCTGCCAACTGTTCAATCTCTCCTCTCCAATCCCCCTTTGTTGTTGCAACTCGGATATGGATTTCTTGGTTAGAAATACGTCAAGGTAGTGCTTCCCTCTACCTTCGTTCCGTCTCCTTAGACAATGTTCTGTACTAACAAAACCAGCGTCCCACCATCTCCTCAAATCACAATTTGCACAACTCCCTTAGCCCCGACAACTGAAGAATCTAAGCCCTTCAGGCTCTGCACAATGAAGTTGTAGGTTGAATCTGCTCCTCCCGGCTAACTGCGTCAATCCTTCCTGGCTGAGAAGCATGACGTGGCTCTGCGTGAGCCTGTTCTGTCTCTACGTTGGCCCTTCTACTAGCTCAGCATGCCGACGAAGGCTCTGCTTGAGCCTCTGCTTCACCCTCTTTGCCATGCGTCACTCCTCCTCTTACCTCTTCAGCTCTAGAGGAGCGTTGTCTCTCGGGACAGCTGCTTCTCTGCTGCAAATCCTCAGATTTCTTCGGTTGGTGTCTTCGATCCTTCTTGATCTGCAATCGCTCTGATACCATGTGAAAATTTTTGAATCTAACACATCATAAACCCTTATGGCAATATCTAGTTTGTTGTCTCCTACTTGTTCTTTACTTTAACAAGTTATTTAATAACATAAACATTAAAGTAAACACAATTGCAGCCTTCACAAATATACAGATCAACAACTGAAATAAACTGAGACAACACAAGGGACACCGCTATTTTTGGACAAACATCCCCAGACAAACCCAATTCGGGAAAATTGGTGCAGCATATATGAGGGTTTTATTATTAAGCGGATTTCTGAATACAACTAGGGTGCCAGAAATGGCTCACCCTTCAAAGAATATCCTCGACAGTAGTACCTCTATCCGGAGACAGATATTTCAGTAAATCAGCAACCGGATGAACAATCCCACAGTGACTCTGGTTGTTCCTTGTGCTGGACAGCGAAAGCTACTCCAAGCACTCCTCTAGAACTAAATCACCCTTCAGGAACTGCGTCACCCTTCCTCAGCGCTACGTCAGCTGATCAGCTCCTAGTCTGCCCCACAGACTCTCCTAGCGCTGCCTTTGAAACCCTCTTCGACTTCTGCATCAGCCTCTTCAGCTTCTGCGTCAACCTCTACGACACCCTGCGTCCTCTGTGTTGGCCTCCTTAGCCTATGCGCCAACCCTCCTAGGCTCTACACTACCTCTTTCGGCACTTTGTTGCCTCTCTGATATGTATTCTTCAGCTTTGGATCGAAATCCCTTATTGAACTGCTCCTCACTACAACTAATCTCTAACTCCATTTCCTCAGCAAACCCAGCCCCAGAAAATTGAATTTTTTATCTCTCTTGGTGTGTCTCCAACTCACCCTCAAACCTCCACTTATACTTTTCCTGTTGATAATTCAACGATCGAAATTAAGTCCCTAATCAATGGCTAAGATTGGATCTGGCTTGATCCTTGTTATCTCATGTGCCTTGGCCTCTCCACCAATTTTCATGGCTAGAGCACATCCGATGCTACCAAAAATCAACAATCTATTGGTTTTCAGTTAAACCCTTAGACTCCTCTATTGCTATGCCACACAAATCCCTGTGGATCTAACAAATATCTTTCCAGTGTGTAGAAATTTTTATTTTGACCGCATCTCAAGTACTTGGGAAAGTTCTAGATGAACCGACCAACTACTTCAGGTACAAGGACTGAAGAACCTATAGTGGGACATCTCAAAGGCTAATCATATGAAATTGCATTGAAGGGAGGCTCTATCTTTCGCTCTACAAAGATCACTCATTTTCGAATTAAATCTTTCATTTATTCTAAAGCGCTTTCATTGATCTATTTGCTATTTCTAGAGCTATATCATCAGATCTATGGGTGTCCTCATATCCATAGATTAGACTTGTAAATTATTTGTAAATATTTTTCTAATTCTTTTCATTGTGAAATTTGTGAATAAATTTGTACATATTTTATCCTAACCGGGTATATATTTCCATCTTCTTTGTATATACTTGTTGGGGTTCCCTTGAATTCTTTTTCATAGAGAAGACGAGTTTGCAGCTTGGATCTATTTTTGCAAGCTTGATCCAAGTCAAAATTTGAAGGAAAATCAAAATTTTGAAGCTAGATTTACCTCCTACCTTAGACAGCTAGGGTTTCAAGGGCAACAGAGAAATTTATGAGAGGGCATCTATCATTTTGAGCCCTCCTCCATCAGGTCGCAAGGGTTTGAGACCCTTCCTCGCTAAAAATCAAAATTTTGCTGAGGGTTTTCAATTATCTTTTTCCTATTATTTTTAATTTCACCTTGGGGTTTCACGCATTTGCATATCAAGCATTATCTAGAGAATGCCGCAAGCATCTAGCTCCTTAGTCGAAAGCTCAAAAGGGTTGTCCTATTTTTCTACCTCGAATCCCTTGCCCCCGATGTCCTGCAGGGATAATTGATTTTTTTTAAGAGTTTAGAGCTTTAAAATTTCAGAAAATAATCACAAATTTTTGGCAAAATTTCATTGAAATTTGTATCTATTTTATCTGCCTGGTTGTAAGTTTTTTGCAGAAATTTTTTCTCCTTGGCTGCAAGCCCTAAGTGGCAGATCTCTTCATCTCGTGTGAATTTCTTCTTGGACAAGAAAAATCAAATTTTTTTGAAGGGGTTTCTCGCTAACCGAATTAAATTTTGAGCCATCCTCCTTTTCCTTTGAGCAGACTGATTCCTTTTCTAGAGGTCGTGAGAATTTATGGGCACTTTCTCTTCAGATCCATGAACGAAAACCTTCAAAAAAAATTAAGCGAAATTCCTTGTTCAGTTTTGGAAGGATTAAGCATTTTAAGACTTGGTATTTTAAAATTAAAAAATTTTTAAGCTTCCATTACCTAGTCACCCCTGGACCTTGATTTTTTGAGCGGATTTCACTTTGGTAAAGTCATTTCATCTTTGGAGAAATATTTTCATGAAAACTTTATAAAATTACTATAGAAATTTTCTCTTATCTATATCTTGAGGAGGGAAATTCAAAAAAAAATCCATTTGTAATCCTCTTTAAGGTTTTAAAACCCCCACATTTGTTAAAGGGGGTCTTCTTTGTAATATAAATAATAAAATAATTTCTTTTCTAGAGGGGGTTTGGGATTAATTCCCATAGTATCCCACCCTCTAATTTGGTAGTGGGTTTCTAGTATCTACTAACTTGCTAACTTAGTAATTAGACCTCATTACTAACTTTTTCATTTTGCATTTATTAATTCATAGCATCTAAGTGTTAGATTTAGATTTAATATCATTTGCTAATAGCTTTTGAATCACATTTTTTACCTTGATCTAACTATATGGTGGTTTATTAGCTATTTAATTTAATTTGCATATTAATAATTTGATCTAATTTGCTAATTGGTATCTCCATTAAAATTGTTATATTTTGTCATAGATCCAATTTGCATTGCTTCATTGAGTAATTTTTCATTTTGCTTCATTAATTATTGTCATAAGCTAATCCTATTATACTAAATTGTGCTCAAAGTGCTGAGTAATATTTTAGTCATCTAAGTGGAATGGTATTTGCTATTGGCAAATTTTAAATACATTTCACATTGTCAAGACATTTGTTTTTAATTGCTAATCTCATTGAAGCACTTGATCAAGATCTCATTACTAATTTGCATTAGATCTCATTTACTTACAATCCATAATTGTTTCTTTGGGATCATATTAATACTCTGGAACACATATCCTAATTTGATCATTTGAAAGTGAAATTGTATTTTGTTATCGATACATTTAAAAAACATTTCACTTTTGTAGCATTGTGGTTGATTTCATTTGGGGCATTTGTTAACATTTGCATTTCATATTATATCTAAGCCTGCATCTTTAAAATCTACCTCCAAGCTTAAGCTTGGTCAATAGAAAATTTAGGACAACCTTCTCCATATTCAATTTAAGAAGCTTGACCCTTAAACATCAGTTAAAACAAGTCACCTTGCAGTTCTACTGTGGCCAAGTCCTTTGTAGGAACGGAGGCACTTGGGTTGCTAGAACTCTTGGGTAGTTATCATTAATGAGGCCTTAGCCTCCTTCCCCGGCAGTTTTCCCAACAACCATGTTCTAAGACTTGCTTTGCTAATTGAGGAGAAGGCCTTCACCCATAGTATAGGCATCTAATTAAAATTAACCAAGATCTTGCATTTCAGAATAGATAGATCTTGCATTCATTCTTCATTATTTTGCATTTCAATTGATCATTGTAATTGGAATTGTGAGCTCAATCTATAATTGCAGGTTTTACAATACTGTACTTGTCATTTCACACTAATTGTTTTCAAATATCGTCTTTAGTTGAAAGCACGAGTCTCTTTTCCTTGCAATTGTTCTCTAAAGTTTTTTGCTCATCTATCTGATTATCTTGATATATTGGTTTCTTCTACTAACATTTTCTTCAAGCATTGCTTATCTCGTGGGTTGAAATATCATTTATTATTACGCAAGTACTTTAAATTTGTTTGAGCATTGTTATTAAGGCATTGGTCTCTCAATGTTTCATCTTAAGTGTCATATTGATCTAATTGAGTCTGTCATATTGATCTAATTGAGTCTATTCTTTTCTTGCATTGCTCGATATTTAATATCTAACTTGCCATCTAATCATAATTCAAGTTAATAAGAGAAGCAATTGCCCAACCTCAAATCTCCTAGAACTTGTTGTACCAACAAGTTTTCCGTTAGTTTCATCCATTAGCGACTACCCCCCTTAGCTTGTCTAGGAGAGAGCTTAAACGGAGTGAGTAGGGAATAGGTGACAGCCCCTACTCTGAGGGTTGCACCTTAGGTGTACACTTTGGGCAACAACAGGTTCAAAAGATATTGATTCTTTTACAATTTTAAACAAATTTACCCTAATTACTTTCCGAATCTTGAGTCAAAGCCCAGAAACATAACACCATTTCTTAACAGCATATGAAGCAGCCAGTTCATTGGAAGAATATTAACTTATAGATAGAAGACCTTAACAATGATACATAAACTCCATGTATAAAATTTACCTATATTGCCATTTTAGTAGGAAAAATTACCATTTAAATTTACTGAGATGTTGCAAAAGCAGACTATGATCCACACAATAAAAACAACGTTTTATCCAAAATTTGAAGAAAAAAATAAGCTCTCCAAAAACAACCTTAAGTAAATACACAACACAAGAAGTGCTTACTTTAATATACTGTGCAAAGGTAACCCGTTGGCTGTTTGGATCCCTGTAATAAACAGCAAAGCCTGGCATGTTGCCACACTCTCGCTCATAAATTGACTCATCACTCTGTAAATATGAATTCATTTGGATGAGTTCTTAACACAACAAATCTAGATAAAATAATAAGCACAATTCCAAATCTAAAAGTTGTCAACATAATTATCGTCCTATCAAAAAGAAGAAAATGCATGTTTCATTGTTCCAAAACTTGAAGTGAACTATCTGATGAAAATTAGAAATCATATAATCCAACTTTGTGCAGAAAAAATCACACAAGAACGAAAGAAATGATACAAATAAAATTCATTGAGGTGATTGGAAAAACAAAATACCTTCCAGTAATATGCCATCTTCAATGTTTCATACAAAAACCTCCCAAGTCTACCTGCTTCAAAATCTGTGCAGCAGCATATCATGGGTGGTAAAGCTTTACATATAAGAACATCAATGTGGTTGACGGTGTTAAAGAATGGTGTACCAAGTGAGTGCAGAGTGTGCACAAACTTGGCACAGTACACTGCATCTGGCATGCTAAGAACACAACGTGGGAAGATACAACGCTGTAAGAACTCCATGTTGATTTTTAAAGAGTCTGGGCAAGAAGTCAACCAAAAGTCCTTTTCACGTACAAGTCGCTGATGTACAGCTGCAACATTCTGTTCTTGCTTTTGAAATTCACTACTTAGTCTATCCAAGACCTCTTGAATCCTTTCCTTGTCTTTCTTACGTTTAGCAATAGCACTATGAGAATTGTCAGATATTTCCTCAAGAGCTTTGAGAGCAGCATGCTGCTTAGCAAGCTCTGATTCATATCGTTTTTTAGGAACATATAAATCATATAATGTAAGTCCCCAAAATGTAACATACAACTCTGGAGAAAGACTGTTCCAAGCTTTTGAAGGCAACATTGAATGAACTGTTCCAAGCAAGTCTGACCACCTGGAAGGTGCAGAAGAATCCAATACTGTTAAAAAATATTTTTTCTAAGCCCTAATCCATGTAATTGAAAATTACCAATGCTACAAAACTGGAATCTAATTACATTGTAACTCAATGAAATCTTTTTTATTTACAAACTTACGTGATAGACTTTGAGTTTGATCCAAGATCCAGAACCAGTTCAGAAGAAGAATTACAGTGCTCCATCTCTTTACTACCATCTAACTGACCCACTGCTTTTGATATATCCGCAGGCCAGGAAATCTCAGACCCTCTAGAGAGCTTGAATAGGCGCATAATTGGCCGATATATTAGAAAAGCTACCTGGAATTTCATTCAGAATAATATTATGAAACATAAATTTGCTCCCAAATTAGATTAGCCATTTCAATTATCTTCATAGAGGTGATGGCGACAAAAAGAATTGAACTATCCCATTGATTCCAATATAATAAGACACTGAAAACATGTTATAGGACACCAGATAATTATCAAGAAACATAATTATGAGCAACAAGAGTAAAATCAAAAGACCTATCAATGTACACAGTTCAAACTACTAGAAGCAGCAAAAGGAACTAGTGAGAATATCACAAAAGAAAAAGGGTGTGTTAAATGCATCTACAAACTGGGTATAGGACTTCAAAATCGAAGTAGAACATGATATGCCAAGGTCTATGGGAATGGGCAAAGCAGGAAGGGTTGGGGGCCGTGGAGGAATCAGTTCTGGTGATGTTGGAAGAGATCCCAAAGTTTTAAAGGGAGAGTACCAGACTGGGTGCACTGGCTCTTTGACTGCATTTAACATATTTTCTTCCTATTTTACTGTAGGGGAGAATGAATGAGCTTGATATTTTAAGTATTTGGTTTTCATTTATGCTAAGTTTACCTTTGGCATCTTGGCTCGTGTCATATTCGTAAAGCCTCTCAAGAGCTTTACAAACTGGACACTTGTACTGTGTGTGAAAACATAATTTCCTCTTCAAATTAATTGCCCAAAAGAGGTCATAGTAGCCTATTTAACCCCATAGGCTATGGTCATTTAAAAAGGGTGAAATTATTATGTAATGTTACTTAGGTAACATTACATAACGGAAGTTAAATTTGAGGCAAATGGAGGGAAACTCACAAGTCACTCAAAATTGAATTTAGGAGGGAAAAGCCCCAAAGAAAATCTATAAAAGGAAGGGAGGAGAGTCATTATGATCATCATGGATTGATAGTCTTTCTGATTTTGGGCTGTGTCTCTTGGAGGGTTTTAAGACCCCTTTTCTCTGATTGGTTTCGGTGGTGAAAGATTCCACCCTCGCCAATCCTCCTACCTTTCTTGGTACAGGAATGAATTCTGGCTGAATTATAACTTCTGAGGAAGCGAAGGGTTGAAGTTTGTCTATCTGTGGTAGCAAAGGGCTGGTAAAGTATATTCTGAGGCAATGAGGAGCTGAAGGTTCCCCTTCTTTCGGAGCAAAGGGCTGGGAACCATTCTTCTGAGGAAGTGGAGCTAGAGACTGCCTTTCTGAGGCAGAGAGGAGCTGAACATTAGCTTTCTGTGGCAGCAAAAGGCTCACAACCATTCTTCTGAGGCAGTAAAAGCTAAAGACTGCCTTTCTGAGGCAGCAAGGAGCTGAAGATTTGTGTGGCAGTGAAGACTCCAGAGCTTCGACCCAATTTTTTGAGTTTGGAAGTCACCAGAGGAGCCACGATCGGGAGGACGCAAGGGCTAATAACGGTGCCAATATAATTTTGTGGCAGCAAGGGGACAGCTACAGTCTGTAGCCTAGAAATCATGTTTGTTTTGATATCCCTGTTGGGAAATTGTTGTTCATTGTAAGTCTGTTCATTACTTGTTGAATCAGTCCTACTCCTACTTTATATTGGTTCCTTGTGGAATCTACTGTCGCTTGGGTTCTTTGCTATACTACTGTGTATTCAATAAAGAGTATCAATTTCATAGATTGATCAATATTGCACTACTGTTATCAAATACAATTCTTTCATGGTTTATTGAAAAGCCTAGCTCAGAATTGCACCTTAAGGGTAATCTCCCCAAGAGGGATATCACAGGCAATGATGTGAATGTTAGGATCTATCACATCACATGTTTGCAGCCTTTCTACCTTGGGGATAAGTACATCACACATATCAGCAGCCATCAAAGATTCTGGAGTTCTCTTGCACCCTACAGGAGTGTGCAATGCTTACTGCCTGAAAATGCAAGTCCAGTTTGCCTTTTAAAGGCATTCTTTTTACCAGCAATGCACCAATGCATATGAACTTTGAAGCATGGCATGAGTCATTTGAACAAGCATCGCATTGTTGATCATCCATACGAGAGGTGGCAATGAACATCTATGTGTTTTCACTTTCTTTCACGAGATGGAGGGATGTTTACATATTTTGAGGAATGTTTCATTATTAAGTTCACATATTTGCAGACACTATTGCTCATGTGGCATTAGTTCACCATTTGGGACTTTTGCTACATATTTTTATGCATATTTCTCTATTGAAGGGTTCCCTTTGGGTATCTTCATAGTTTTCAAAGCAAAGTTATATATTTTTATGCATGATTCATCCTCTGAGGAGACTTTGGAGGGTTTTCATAGTGTCACGTGTAAAAACAAGGCATAAAGGAGAACATATGTGAATACTTAATTTAGAAACATCTTGAATACCTCCTTCGTGTCTTTTTTCCAAAGAAGAGAAAATATCTTTCAATGGAGTGCCTAAATTGTTACCAAACCAGTATCAGTAAATGAAAAGTGACTCTGGCATTTAAGTATTGTGGTCATAACATAAATTTCAAACAATATTGGAGTTAAGGTGATTTCAAATCTACCACCTCAAAACCCTAGCCACATTTGACCAGTTTTAATGTGCGCCCAAGCTCAAAGTGAGACATGTAGAACATAAACCCTATAGACAAAGTCAAACACCGTGTTTTAAGGAAGTGCTCTCCATGGAAAGAAGAAGTGCCAAGGAGCAATTCAAACCTCATTTCATGCATCTTAAATGATGGGTGAAGGAAACTTCTAAATTCCTTTATGTATTTTAATATTATAATTTATTATTTCTAGAATGTTCATCAATTTAGAAATTACTAAATAATATTTTATTGTAAAATCCTTAAAGAGAAGCTCTATAAAAGAAAGAGATATCTCATTTCCAAAGGCACAGTTTGACGAATGGGATTTTCGTTCTAAGCTTAGTTGAATATCTCTTGAGGGGAAGAAATCAAGAATCAAGCTCAATGTAAGCTTTCCCCATTTCTTTTATGTGGATGTCTACGGTTTTGAAAGGATTGCAATTGTTTTTGTCTTCTGAATAATCTTTGAAGGGCATTATTGGTCCACTAAGACAACATTAGGGCTGAGCTAAAATCTTACTCGACTCTTGATGTTGTTGAAGAATGTCCATTCTTCATAATTGTCATTTAACTCTTGTCATGATGTAATTCTTATGTATCTATCAAAAGAAGAAAGAAAATTGATGTAAAGAACAAAAGAAAATTATATGTAAAGCATGGGTTTCATGCTCAAGTTATTTGTCACTGGGTAAAACATCCATTGAATGCTCCTAGTGTTTGTCATGAGTCAACAGTCATTGTCAAATTGTAAAAGACCCTTTCAGGCACTTGTATCAAGAAAAAGGAAAATCATTATTGAATTTCGAAGTGTCTAGAAAGCTCTCAAGACCAAGTTAGGGTTTCAATGGAAGCTGCAAGGCCAAAATTTCAAGGTCGAAGTTGCAGGACAAGTTGCAGTATTGAAGTTGGCAAGTCGAAGTTGTAGCTTGAAGCAAGTTGGTACAGAATCAGGGAAAGACTTGTTGGAGGGCTGACTTCGTACTCAGAGACGGACTTGGTCTAGGGTTTGGGTCTTTGTGTCTCATTTTGAAGCAGATTCTATATGATAAGAGTTTATGAGGTTTTCCCATTGGAGGGGTTTTGCCCCAGCTAAGAGCCTAATTTCTATGTCTATTGTTGTTGTTGTTTTGTTCTTGATATTTGTTTGATGAAAAGAACTAACTAAAGAACACAAGGAGAATAACTAAGTTCATAAGCAAGTATTAAGGTAGAGGAAAATTGAATGAATAAGCTGCCACTTCGTATTTTCCAATGGGTAGTTGTTCCAAAACCACAATGGAATTAATAAAAAACCACTAGCATATTAGGCAATACTTCATTTGAAAAACATCATAACACCACACATAAATACATGACTATGATTGCTCTTCAGTGCCTCCCATAAACATCTAAAAGAAAACAAAGTAGTGCATCATACCTTCACCAACATTAGAAAATTAAATGGAGCAAGAAAAAAACACACCTCTGGATCAAGGTGGTACTTATGTGCAAGATCATTCAATGAAGGTATCAGCTGAGCATATGCTGTAATAGGTGTAACTGCACTAATCAAGAACTCCACATACTGAAGCAATGTGCCATGGCACCTGTCAAACTGCTCGCTAACCATCTTTATATGTGGTGCAGTAGCCTTGATGACAACACTGAAAAGAGAATTGGCATTTTTTGAGTCTTCATTTGGTGAAAAATATAAATGAAATGAATCCCATTTTTGTTCGGCTGATGGGGGTAAATAGAGTACAGGGTGTAAATTACATTGATCGATGCTGAGCTATAAGACACAACAGAGGCACTGCTAGCTTTGGCTCATCTTTTGGAAGTAAAGCATCTCTTAGTCTGCTCGTAGACTTGATTAAGGCCTGCAAAAAACGAAAAACAAATATACAAGTAGGAAAAATTAGTCGTGATGATAGAAGAAAATAGAAAGCTACAAATTGTGCTTTACCAAAAGGCAATTAAATATCTCAAACAAGGTTCACAAACAAAAACAGGTTGAAAACCTTTAAACCACTATGCACAATTTGAGGCACCAAACATCTTCAGGCACTCTTCCAAAGATCACTGCCTGAAAAGGCAGAAGACTAATGCCAATACACTGAATTGATGCTGACAAGTGTGAAGGGAAAACTGAAGAATAAAAAGTCAGATTAAATTAATCGAGTTTTACTTATGTAGGACATCTGACAAGATTCTATTAGATGAATCATATGGGAACACAGTTGCCAAAGAGTAACCCTTTTTATCGCTTCTTTCTCTCCATTCATTCTCTTTATCAAATCAAATGTTATAAAGGACACTGATTGACAACGGTCAATAAAATCCTTACATACAATGAAGCTTATTTCCTTTGACTGAAAGCAACAACATTTCAAATGGATCAAAGTATTCCACGTAATAGATTTATGTAAGAAATTCAATCTATATTCCCATTCACTTAATAGACATTTAACCAAAATTTGACCTCTAAACAATTTGAACTGGCTAATGTCTACAGATCCAGAACTAATGCAATGAAACATTGTGCCACGAAGTCCTAAATTTCTACTCTTGATTTGGAAAGCAAGAAATGTAGTACTGCTTTGGCAAGAAAAACTTCTTGCAATTTCACCGACCATGCTTGAGATATTGTTATACTGATTCAAGACCAAGCTGAAAGAGACAAATAGAACTGGAGTTCTTGCTTCCAATTGTCCATTTAAGGCATGAATGAAAAACATACTCAAAACAGAGCAGAATGGAGAAATGCATGGAAACAGATAATGTCATGACTAAAGTCAAATGAAAAACCACGACAGAAAGAAATTCTCTATGATATCTGCCACTTACCTTTCTCTTTCTCACAATCCCACAATTAAAATATCCAAAAAAAGGTTAACATGGACAACAGAAGCATAAAAATGATTTAGGAGTCAGGACTTTCCTAGTAAAAGAATTTCTTCTAAACACGGTGAGAAAAAAACTCTGGCAGATGATGCCCAAGTAGCTGCTACATTTCACTGCACCTTATTTGGCTTATGCCATATCGACTTGTCTTTCAAGAATCAAAAACTGTGATGCTTACAGTGTGTCTGGCACATATGCTTAGGATTCCAGTACAATAATAACTGTATGCAATAATTATAAAACTGATATATTTTGCAACTAAAAAATTGAAGCAAGATATGCATAATGCAATCAAAGTAAACATGAAATGGCGATACCTAAATAATGCAGAAAAGCATTTACATTCACCAATTATTACTCCAGTCCTGTTTACATAAGCACTGAATCAATATAGGAACAAAAAAACATTAAGTTCCCCTGTTAAGTCACCTCTTGCCCATCCGCTTCCCTACTTGAGAGATCTTTCATGGTGTATACAAAGGATTTTTATCTTTTTGCAACATTGCTGTCAATGAATTTGTGAGTTTAAAGCCCAAAAATATATCAAGGTTGCAAATTTTGATTAGGCCTCTTAATTTCAGGACACTTTGCTATAACTTCACTGTCAATGCCGCAAGAAATGTTTAGGCATTATTTTTTCTCATGTCCTTGCATCCTAAATGTTCTCTTTTGAGAGAAGGCTGTCATAGCTGCTAGAGATATTTCGGGATTGGTGTCTGTTGATTTGGGGTAGCATCGGATGTGCTCTAGCCACGAAATTTAGTGGAGAGGTTGGGGCACATGAGATCTCCAAGACCCAGAAAGGGTTTGGGCAGATTCTAAACAGTTCAGGAGATATTATAATAATAAATATTTTTAATGGAGTCCCTAAGTCTAAACTTAGGAAAATTAAAATATTAATGTGGATTAATATGAAAATGTGTTAGAAAGTCCAAAAGACATGGATCAAGCCAGATCTAATATTAGCCATTGATTAGGGACTTAATCTTGGTCATTGATATGTCAACAAGAAAAGTATAAGAGGAGGTTTGATGGTCAGAGAGATAGAATTAGTGATCGAGAGTTGCAGCTGAAGGGCATTGAGTACAGAGAGGCAGAGATAGTGCCGGGAGAACAGCACAGTAGCCGGGGAGAGTGACGCAAAGCCAGCCAGGGCTCACAGAGGGCCATGCAGAGGCAGCCGGGAGTTGCGCAGAACCTCAAAGAGGCCAGCATTGCCAACGCAGAGGGCCAGAGGGCTGACGCAGGGCCTCCTAAGGCTAATGCAAACCCATCTGGGGTGACGCAGGGCCAGCACTAAGCAAAGAGGGGTTGACACAGTCTAGAGAGCGGCTGACACTGGGGTTTCTAGCGCAGATTGATGCTGAATAGCTACCGAAAGGATTATCCGGGGTTTCAGCCAGGAGATTTGTTAGAAACTGATAGGTCTGCCAAGGAAATTCTCTGTTGGGTAGGCCAATTTCGGCACCCAGATTGTACTCTAATATTGCTTAATAAGAAAACCCTCAGAAAGTTGCATCGGTTTTCCCACATTGGGTTTTTCCGGGGACATTGGTCCTAAAATAATGGTGTCATATAGTGTGATTGTTTCTGTTTTCTTTAGTTGTTGATCTGTAATATGTTGAGCATGCACTAGTGTTTATTTTCAGTATTTACATTGTAAATAACTTGTTAAGTAAAATAACAAGTAGGTGGGAATAAATCAGATAAAGTGCATGGAGGGTTTCTAACCTAAGTTGCAGGAAACGCAGGGGGAGGGTCCGTTTCCGTACGGAAACGAAACGGAAACGCGTTTCCGCGTACCGTACGGCCGGAAACGCGTTTCCAGGCCGTACGGGCCCCGTTTCCCACAAAAAAATACTTGTTTTTTAAATTTTTTTTTTTCTAATTAGTTTGTAAATTTTTTTAGGGTTTCTAAGCACTTCTAGAAACCATTTCTAAAGTTATAAAAGAGCAGTACCTCTCATTCTCTCATCACACTATTCAGCAAGGAGTTTCTCTTGGAGATTGGCAGTTGTTTCAGTAGCTGGTGTTTTGAGCAATGAGCAAAGTAGATTTCAGCAGCGGGAGAAAGAGATTTCAGCAGCAAGAGAAGGAGATTTCAGCAAGAGATTTCTGTAGCAGCAGATTTGGCTCAGCTACAGCCATATTTCTCTTCTCTTTTCTGGCATTTCCGGGTAGTTTCAACCACAGAAAATTAATGTGGGTAAGCCACATTCATTTTGTTAGTTTTTTCTTACTATTTCTTCAATTTTTCTAGGGTTTATGCAGCTAAATTGCTGAAAAACGTTTTTTATTTATAGATTTGTTTTTTAAATTTATTTTTGCAGCAGATTTGGCTCAGCTACAGCCATATTTCTCCTCTTTTCTAGCATTTTAGGGTAGATTCAGCCACAGATAATTAATTTGGGTAAGCCACATTCATTTCTTAGTTTTTTTCTTACTATTTCTTTAATTTTTCTAGGGTTTATACAGCCAAAAATATGAAAAACGTTTTTATAAATTTATTATTTACAGATTTGTTTTTTTAATTTATTTTTGCAGCAATGGCTTCCAGCCAAAGTGCAGCTGCAACTTCAAACCCTAGGGCCAACCCAAGGGCTGAATATTATCCTCTTTGGAGGCATGTGACGAAGCTTGAAAAATGTGGAGGTGGTGGCTCATGGGAATGGCGATGCACTCTTTGCAACAATACGTACAAGGGCTCCTACCCAAGAGTGAAGGCGCATCTGTTGCATGGAGGAGGACAGGGGATTCTGGGTTGCACAAAAACATCAGATCCGTTGGTAAGGAGGGCATATCAAAGAGAGCAAGATGAGGCGGATGGTACTAAGAGAAGGCATGATGAGCATACTCAGGCTACATCTAACATTGAGCCAAGGATTGTAGTTGAAGCAAGAAAGAGGAGAGGTGGTCACAGTCAAGAACATGAACAAGCAGCACCCAAACATACCAGAGGCTCAGGGCCATCCCCATCAGTTCAGGATAGCAGAATTGCTAGATTGGTGAATGTGCAAGCAAGAGAAGAAGCTGATTCCAGAGTGGCCAGGTGCATTTATGCATGTGGTATCCCATTCAATGTTGTTCGCTCTCCTTACTGGCAAGATATGATAAGGGCAGTTAACAAAGCTCCTCAAGGGTACAAGGGGCCCAACTATGAGAAAGTCAGAACCCAGCTTCTCAAAAATGAGAAGGAACTTGTGGAGGACGTTTTAGCTCCAATTCGTTCTTCCTGGAGTAGCTCTGGGGTTACCATAGTCTCAGATGGTTGGACAGATATGAGGCGCAGACCATTGATAAATATCATTGCCACTTCCCCCAAAGGAGCAATGTTTATCAAGGCAAAAGACTGCTCAGGAGAGGTGAAAGATGCACAGTTCATTGCTGATGTTATTATAAAAGCTATTGAACAAATAGGGGCTAACAGGGTGGTGCAAGTTATCACGGATAATGCACCAGTTTGCAAAGCTGCAGGTTTAATTATTGAGGGGAGGTATGACCAATGTTTTTAAAACCGGAACCGGTGACCGGACCGGTCCACCTAATGAACCGGTTTACCGACCGGAACCGGTCTAACCGGCACTGGTTTGGTCTAAACGAACCGGTTTTAAAAAAATACATTAAATAATTAATTTTTAATGAAACAAAACTATGTTTAAGATGTAAAACCATGATTCCAAGCCAATAGAGACAAAATATGCAAAGTTTGCTCATTTATATACCATGTAAAGGTGAATACATCAAAATGGCACCGAGTGCAATACATATCATCAACAAAATAGCAAAATACATAACAAATGATGCTCTAAATGGCCTATAAAGTCCAAAAACATTGCTACAAGCTATGAGGCCATTGGCCTACTACAAGTCTACAGTATACACATGATCAATCATCAAGTTCATTACCACTACTAGTAGTAGACACAAGATCATCATCAGGAGCTACATAGACATCATCTGGTTCAGAGTCTGAGGATGCCTCAGCCTGATCTGCAACCTCAGTATCAATGCCACCAAGAAAAATAGAAGTGGACCTAATGGAAGCACGAGTTTGTCGACCTGCATGACTAGTGCCTTCCATTGGTTCCTTGCCTTTCCTTGATGCCGCTATTGATCCTGGTTCTGATGCCACCACATAATCTGCTTCATCCCCCGCCAAAGCCATGTCGATATCAAAATCAGCCTCAAACACAGGTTCTTCAGTCTCCTCCACCCATTCTGATGTTGGATCAATATCGTCCAACACAATGGGATCTAGATCAGGAGTTTTTCTTATCATTTGGAGCTCTAATTGCATTTATTGTTTACCCCCAAACCATGAAATCCTGAAAACCATTAAGTCTGTTGAATTTTGAGTGAAATCTAAAATTCTAGTTTCTCCATATGAAATCCAATGAGGTGGAAACCACTCTCAAACATCCTGAGTCATTTCATGGTAATGTTAAAAATTTAAGTAAAAGGATGAAAATGAAAATTAAAGGAAATGTCACTTTTACTTTAAGAATTTAACATTACCATTAATTGCCAACATTGTTAGGGTTGAAACACCCTTAGTCCCCCCCCGAAAACCCCTCAAACACAGTCAAAAACATGTTTTTTTAACTTTATGGTGGTTGTGCCTAAAACTGGCCGGTTTAGGACAAAACCGGCGTCATAAACCGGCCGGTTTTCACCGATTAGGGCCAAAAATCGGGCAAATGAAGGGTCTGACCGGGTTTTTAGGCCGGTTCGGACCGGCCAGCTAGCTAACCGGCCGGTTTGACCGGTTACCGGTTTTTCTGAGCGGTTTTTAAAACTATGGGTATGACCACATCTTTTGGACACCATGCATTGTCCATAATCTGAATCTGATCTTAGAGGAGATCGACAACAAAGTTTCCTGGATAAAGGAAGTCACAGGGGAAGCAAGGGAGATTATCAAATTCATCACCAACCACCACCAGTCTCAGGCCATATTTCGAGAGTACTCCAAATTGGAGTTGTTAAAAGTTGCTGAGACAAGCTATGCCTCAAACTTTGTGATGTTGCGCCGCCTTGTTGAGGTTAAGCATGCATTAGTTTCTATGGTGGTGAGTCAACTGTGGATTGAGTGGAGACAAGCAGATTCAGAGCGGGGATCTATGGTCCGTAGATTGTGCCTTGATGAGGATTGGTGGAGCAAGGTAGATTTCTTGCTAAAGTTCACAACCCCTACATTTGAGCTTCTCCGGAGTGCTGACACTGACCAACCTTTCTTGGGAGAGGTATATGATGGCATGGATTCCATGGTTGAGAAAACTATGGAAATCATTTCGCAAGAGTCTCCACAACTTCTGTTTGTTGATGATCATTTTGCTGGTTTGATCAAGAAAATCATTGTTGACAGGTGGAACAATTTCAATACACCATTGCACACTTTAGCACATGCTTTGAACCCCAAATTTTATGATGAGGAGCTTATTGCTAAAAGCAATGGGAAGAGGAAGGCACCCCATAAGGATAGAGAGGTGGCTACTGGGGTGAAAAAAGCACTAATGAGAATGTTTCCTTCTCATCTACATAGGGAGGTAAAGGAGGAATTTGCCAGTTTTGCTGCAGGAATAGATGATTATGCAGATATATCAGCTTTGGAGGAGAGAAGCACCATGAATCCAGTTAGGTGGTGGATTTGTCATGGAGCAAATGGTGTACATTTGCAAAGCCTTGCCATTCGCATTCTTTCACAAGTGGCAAGCTCTTCATCAGCAGAAAGGAATTGGAGCACTTATGGTTTTATTCATTCTGTGAAGCGCAATAGGTTGGGCTCACAGAAAGCAGAGGATCTTGTTTATGTGCACTCCAACCTTCGCCTTGCATCTCGTAGGGGTCCAGAATACAACAGTGGTCCTTCTAAAGAATGGGATGTGGATGCAGAAAATCCTGATTTGGATCTCTCTCTTGCTGCCCTGAATATTGAGGAGGATTCTGGAAGTGGAATTGGTGCATCATCTTCTTCAGCACCACCATCCACTGTTGAGCATTCTGCTGCTTCTATTTTTGATGAGGATTGTTATGATGAGGATTAGTCTTTTGTGACTTGTCTCTATAGTTCTTGCAGCCTTATAGTCTTTATTGTACTTGCAGCCTCATATACTAATATAAATAAAGGCTGATTTTGGATTTTCCAGTTCCTATATTTTTATTTTCATTATGTGATGACTCATGAGTAAATGTGATCATTGTGATGTAAATATAATCTTAATGTTAAAATGTTTAAGTAAATGTATCATGCTTTATGATTGCACATATATATATTAATAATTTTAAATGTTTTTAATATATATATATATATATATATATATATATATATATATATATATATATATATATATATATATATATATATATATATATTATATATATTCGCGTTTCCCCGTTTCCAAAATTTCGGGAGGTCGCGTTTCGTTTCGCTTCCGCGTTTCGTTTCGCTTCCCCGTTCCCCCGTTTCGTGCAACTTAGTTTCTAACTAAGTAACTTAGAAACTTCATATTCCAATTTACCATTGCAAGTATGGTTTCTAACTAAGTAAACTTAGAAACTTCAATAGTGTCTTTATTTTTAGATTCCAATTTACTATTGCAAGTATCTCATTCCCAGGATTTGTGTCTTTTATTTCAGACTCCAATTTACCATTGCAAGTATCTCATTCCCCATCTGAGTCTGTGATGGTAACTTTTACTTCTTTACTATATCCAATTTTGCAATAATATAACTTTTGTTTTCTTTACAGTTGTGATCCAAGGTGCATTTTTCTTAAGTTATAGCACTTCTTTCTCCATCTTCGGATTTGTGTCTTTATTTTTAGATTCCAATTTACCATTGTAAGTATCTCATTCCCCATCTGTGATGCAAACTTTTACTTCTTTACCATATCCAATTTTGCAGTAATATAACTTTTTTATTTACATTTGTGATCCAAGGTGCATTTTTCTTCAGATATAGCACTTCCTTTTCCCTCTCAACTCCTTTTCAAGCATCATTTTATGGAGAGGTGGAGGCATGTATTGTGAACTTCAGTAAATGGAACTTGTCATTAATCCATGGTCATTTATTCTATAACTTTTGCTTTCACTTGTTCTCCTTCCATGTCTTTCATATCAAATAATTCAATTGTGTTACTTAAATATGATTTCCGGATTGAGATGTAAATTGTGGTAGTTGTTTCTCCAATAGCTCCCTAACAGGGGTTTCAAACACTTCATACTTACAAATATATTCCTCCACTATCCCTAAAAGTTACAAACAATTAAGCTTTGCAATAATCCTTTTTCCATCTGTGTCAGAATCTATCAAAAAAAATGTATTCAAAACATCCCATGTTGGTGATTTGTAAACTTTGGAGCTCCACCATGGGAATCAATAATAGATGGATTTATCTAGATGTATAGATGATACTATGATATTATTGTTGACTTTTAAGCCCTTAACCATTACCCTCGTTCATTATATATATATATATATATATATATATACACCCTCGTTCATTATCATTATCACTGCTCTCTAGCACTGTGTTATATATATATCAAGAAAAATCATTTGAATGATCACCATCTTATCTTTGTGCATTTGATGTCTAGCAGGTTGCCCCATCAAAAAAAGCTTCTAGCTCATTCACTCTTTCACTTGATTTAAGCATGGCAATGCTGAAATGGATCTTGTTGCACACATTTTGTCAAAGTTCCAAGGAAGCAATGGTAGCATATTTTTCTTCAAAGATTGAAATCATCAACTATCAGCTATTTTGTCATTGTAAACCCATTCTACAAATTTGTAATGTAAATGCTAGTGAGACCATGTATGTATGTAACAACTTAGGTAAGTCTATTATTTTGGCGACGAATTTCATCCTAGCAGTTTTTTCGTCTCACTAATTCATCTGTGTTTCTAAACACGGTTGATCGATAGAGTTTTTCCCTCCAACCTCACCCAAAAGCTAGGGTGGAATTTATTGTCAAAGTCTTAGGTAAATCCTAGCATTTTAATAGGGTATTATGTAAAAGTGATTTGGGAATAATTTAAGCTAATTAGCTAAATTATTTTATTACAACTCACTTGGTCTACTAGATCATATTGTGTCACAAAATTTGGTAATTAATTGAGGGTCTATAACGAACGGAGATTCCCCCTTTGAGGGTTGAATTATGTAAAATCTTATGTAAAAAATATTTTAGTGCATGGTCACTGAGACAAAATCCTTACTGAAGGTTGGCCCATAAATTTTTTCTTTAGTGTTGCACAAGTATATGTTAAAAAAACACAAGGTATTCAAATTAGGAGCATCTTTTTTTCATGCTCTATTCTACATTTCCAGATCACTGCTTTCTGAGCTTCTTTCAATTGACTTGTATCTAAGAGAGACTAAAAGAATTGTATGTGCCACATAACCCAGAAGAACCCTCAGCTAGATATGAACTTGGAATAAATACCTGAGACATCGAGGAAAAGAGTAAGATGTTCCAAGGCAATGATCTTATGTGCAACTTGTTGGCTCGCTAAGTGAGCAGTGGGTCTAATTCTAAGTTGTCGGATTCGACACAGGGAAGACCAAGATCCTCGAATCCACAGATCTTATCCGGTTCCGGATCCACCTTGATATGTGGAAAATACAGCAAGGTGGCGTATCCAAATTTTAAGGAAATGCATCCTAGGCTGAGGAAACGGATCCCAAGGTAGGTAGCCAGATCTCACGGATTTCAAGTGAATGAAAAACAAATCAGAGTTTTCCCTTTAGGTATTTGACTTGGTTAAAGTTTGGTCCCTCTTCTTGGACTATTCCACAACTTTGTTGGCAATCTTGATTCATACAGCAACACAGTAACACGAGGAACTCTACTTGGATTATTCACCCCTGCTTCAGAAAACCACAGAGCAAACTACAAGGAACCCACAGGTTTGTTAGCAATGGGCACAAGGTTGTCAAGTGGTCACCTTGCTTCGGACAGCGATTGTGGATTGTGGGACTCGGCACACAGCAAGTGACAAAGCAACTACGGGCAGTGGACACAAGGTTGTCAGGTGGACACCCTGCTTAGGACAACAATTGTGGGACTTGACACCCAGCAAGCGACAAAGCAACAATCGCGCAGAAAGGACCACGACTCAGAGTTGTTACAAGTAGACTTAAAAAATCACACATGTACATGTTGCCACTTGAATATGTACATGTTGCCACCTGAGTAGAGTTGCCATCGAGTTGTTATAGGTATTTTGGGTTTTAGATATCTCAGGTAACATTAAAAAGTCGGTTTAAGTATTCATTTAGGCTAAAATTAAAATCACCTAATTAAATTTAAAAAATTGTTTAGGTACCTGTGGTAAAATTAAAAAATTCATTTAGGTACCTATGCATTGTTAATGACTTAAAAAATTAATTCTGAAATTTTTATGTATTTTAATTGTGTAATTTATTTTTTAATTGTGTATTGATAATATATTATAGTTTGAATTTTATATGCAATAACCTATAGACCATTATCAATATGGAACCATCACAACGCAAGCAGAGTGAAGGGGAAATCATCAAAACACACCCAAAATCTCCTCTATGGCAGTATATGAAGATTATTGGAAAAAATCTTGGAGGTTGTTCATATAAATGGAAGTGCAATGAATGCCAAGATATCAAAAATGGCTCATATACTAGAGTGAAGGCCCATCAGACTGGTCAAACTAACACAAGAGTGCAAGTATGCATCGAGCCAAAAGATGCAAATGCCAAACCTGACCAAGATTTGAGTCCTGGAAAAATGAAATTCTATGCATCTTTGCAAGACGCTGCTGATGGGAAGCATGCTAAGGGAAAACACCCTGTGCAAAGCTCTACAACTAGGCCTCCATTGCCATCTAGGCCTGCTCCCACAACTAATAAAAGTTCCACTCTAGACCCTCTTGAAATAGCGTTCAATAATCAAGGTGGAGACATAGCCAATGAACATGTAGCTCATTGCATCTATGCAAATCGACTAGCACTCAATTTGTTGTGTTTCCCTTATTGGAAACAAATTATTAAGGCAGTTAATGAAGCACCAAAAAGGTACATTGGAAGCCCAAAAATTCACCGTGGGTCAAGTGGATTCCTGACAAGACTCCAACCAACGACCTGGTAGATTGGAGGCCCAAAACTTCACCATGGGTCAAGTGGTGTTCCTGACAAGACTCCAAATGGTGACATGGCATATTAGTGTGGTTTCACCATGGATCAAGTGGGTTCCTAACAAGATCCCTAGTAACTTGGTAGATTGGTGACTCTAGCACTAATGGGTAACTAGTTCCTTAATTTGATGTTGATGTGGGGATGCTTTCCACATGTAGTGGATGGATCATCAACATAGCTAAGCTCATTCAACCTTTTCTTGGGATAGAGAAATTTTTATTCAACAAGAGAACATCTATGGAACTCATTATGAATACCTCCCAAGCTAAGAGGAAGTGTTGAATTTTTGTAGCTATGGTCGGTCTTCATGAATTATCTTAGCCCTCCAAAATAAAAGGAAATGACAAATATGAATTGTCTCAAGTCAGCTCCAAAAGAAATAAAATTTGAATTTTTCAAATTGTGAATTTTGCCTCCAAAAATGCAATTTTGTCTCCTCAATAAGCTCATGTCATCTCAAGCCAACAAACACACCACTTATGAGCTATTGATCACTATAAATAAACCACTTGTCCTCTCCTTTACGCCAAGAATTTCGATCACATAAGGATATCTTATGAGGCAGTACTTTCAACTTATCTGAGGCAACGCAGGAGGAAAAATCTGAAGCAGAGTAGGAGGACGAATCTGAGCTTGAGTAAGAGGGCGAATCTGAGGCAAACTTGAAGAGTGAATCTATCTTTGTTTGACCATATTTGACCTAGTTTTGGTTACTAGTCAAATAGTCTTTGTTTTGGAATGTTCAGATTCTATCTCTTGTTTAATTGGACAAATTTTCTCTAAGAAAAGGTTGTTGGCTAAGTCACAGGACACACCCCTCAGGGTCTTGTGTCCCGTATTTTACGTGTCGGACACGAAATGTGCCCTAAAACGCATCGAAAATGTTTTTCTTCGTGTCCTCCATTCGACACACGTGTTTTGGACATGGAAAAAGCGTGCCCTAACGTTTTTGGCTCTTGGGACACGTGTCCCATGAAAAGTGACATTTAAAACCTGCAACATGGTTTATTTTTGGGTTTATTTTTGTCATTGTTCATTGTCAAAGTCGAGTTTGCTCGAAACCGAAATCAAATTTATTGTGCAGTGTGAGGTATTCCATCATTCGAGCGAAATTCTCACAACTTCACATTGACAGCACAATTCACAACTTCACATCGACTTGGACCTAGAGATGTAGGGGAGAGCATTTGCATGCTTTGCTGAGAGTTTGGAGCACTTAAATTTCGTGTAAGTTGTGTTATAGTCTATGGAACTTAACTTTATTATACACCAGTGACCACATTTTATGACCAGTGGCCACATATAAATCATGCATTGAAATAAAAAGCCCACCTCCCTGTCATGTGCTCACTACGCACTACACCTTCGAGGTCTAATGGGAGGGAAAGCTTGATTAACGCTCTAGTCAACAGTGAAGTTTGAACACATAAATTTATAATTTATAAACTACCTTATGTGAAGTTTGAATATGATCAAACCTGTTTGAAGTTAATAACAAAAGTTATAACATGAACAATGAACATTGCACTGTGAACATCATTGATGTAGTAAATTAATAAACTAACTAGTAAATTACTAAATAGTAAATAGTGTATACTAAATACTAAATAGATATCATCATGATTCATATCTATATGGATCAAACACTATATTTCAGTATTTTTTTAATATCTATATATCTATCTATCTATATATATATATATATATATATATATATATATATATATATATATATATATATAGCGTATCCCCCATGTCTTGTTTCAGGGGTCTTTGTGTCTCGTGTCGAATACTCGTATTTACGTGTCCTCCGTGTCTCGTGTCCTCGTGTCATGTGACTTAGGTTGTTGGGTTTTTCCCATAGTTGCAGGAAGTGCCCCCCCCCCGGATCCTAGGCCGGAATCGCGTCCCGTACGGAAGCGTTCCGGAAGCGCCAGCCGAAGCGCGATTCCAGTTTTTACGAAGCGCGGTTCCGAGTTTTTGGAGCGATTCCTGGTTACACTTACGTGCTTGTGACACTGGGGTTACACTTTCGGGTTGGGTAGCCATGAATATTTTATTGTCAACGTTTATTCTTATACAACTACATGTATAAATTTCGTTTCGTTAATGTGACGTGGGAAAGAAATTACGCGTGGCCCAATTACGTAGAGCTTAGGGCCTTTTAATAAGACTGTTATAGTTATCGTTATTTATAGTCATGTGTTTAAACGGAGACTCGAAGGTATAATTGATACGAAAATCCATTTCTTATAAATTAATGCTTAATTTAATTTCAACTTCAAAATTATTGTTATAGTGTTATAAATAGAAAAACAATATATCACGATTATATTTATATTTTCATATAATCTTAATGCTTTTGAAAGTAATAAAATAAATAAATTTTTATAATATATCTATATATATAATAAATTTTTTATATATATATATATATATTTATATATATATATATATATATATATTCGAGTACAAAAATAAATATATTTAACAATTATTTATTTATTATATTACATAAATAAATTATGAATATATTTAATAATTCTTTATTTATTATCTTGTCAAAACATAATCATTTTTAATATTTTAAATGGAGAAGAAGTGAGTAACATGTTGCAAAGTATATAATACCATTTAAATTTATGATCCAGATTCTAGAACAAAGTTTTTGGAATAATAGCGCCATATTAATAGAACAAAGTTTTGGAATCATGGATGCCATATCTATCTTGATTTATGCAAAAATATGCATGTTTTCATGTCTTCTACAATTAATTTTGGTATTTGGGATGTTTGTTTTGAGTATAAATGCAAAAAAATATATATATATAGCAGACGCTTCCGCGGACGCTTCGCTTCCTAGATTTTTGGAAAATGACACTTCCGCGCTCCCGCTTCCGCTTCCGCTTCGCTCCCGCTTCGTGCAACATTGGTTTTTCCCCTAGTTTGGGGTTTTCCCAAGATAAATTTTGTGTCTCTTGTGTTTGGTTGTCTCTACTGTCATTATTGTTCTACTATTGAGGATATTCTTATATAATTACTTAAAGGTGAATGTGGTGTAAGATGAATTGAGAATCATTGGAAAGTAATTATCAGTTAAGAAAATCCCTAAAAAATCAACATTATTTTGGGATATGAGGACAAATATGACTCCCTTGGGATAATTCATGCTATTGTGTAATACTTTAAGAAAATAAAAGAATGTTAAGTCCTGAATTTCGGAAAACTAGCAATATTTTAATGAGGAGAAGTCAACTAGCCATTATCTAGCCGTTAGAATTTTTTCTATAAAAGGCTAGACTCTCCTCCATTATAATTGTTGTTGATCATTCGAGACAAGCACTATCACAAATAACGAACGCATTTTCACAAACTCTTGAAATTTTTTACAATTGCGAGATGGTTTTCATCTTTATTCTTTCTCTTGTTATGGTTATGGTTATCGAGCATAATTTATAAAAAATCTAGTTTATTTCTACCTACAAGTAAATCTATCCAAAGACTAATAATCTCTACCATCAAGGAGTTATTATTCTACATGGAGACAAGCAACCAGGGTTTCTTCTACTAGTTTGATCTCGCTTGCAGGTGAAGAAAGGCTTCATTATCCCAAGTATTTTGTATTTCTGCAGACACAGAGAATAGAGGTTGGAGACGACAAAGATAGGTCATCACTCCTAAGGAGGGTCGAAATTTTTGCAGGGTAAATTAAGCAATAGTGGGAGTGATTTCATCTGGCACCAAACCCACTTGACACAAGCCAAGCCTAGCAACTTAGGAAGGCCTTTACTTCACATCCTAGCAAGAAGTGAGTTCTCAAGGTACAGGTATTCCAAAAACCAAAAAATCTCTAAAAATATTCAAATTCTCTTTTATCATTCCACATTAAGGTAGGACTTTTCATGCTGGTTATTACAGTTATATTATTTTCAGCAACCTATTTATGGGAAGAAGTGTCAAATTTGCAGGATCTAAGCTCCCACTTAGATAAAAAAATTCATTTCCCATATTTTTACAATTGTATCTAGTCAACTGGCTACAACTCTACAGGCCAGGAGTGTCTTTCCTTCCTGGACTTGCATTCTACAACCATTCAAAGTAAGTTCTCAAGGCCTACATGTAAGCATATTAAGCTAGGACTTACTATTTTCAGCTCTATAATCATTTGCAGTCATTATCTTGTGAAAGAATTGAATTTCCTTTATATTCCAACTGTAAAAATTGACTATTTAAATTTTGGAATTTTTTGTGAATAAATATAACCAAAAATATGAAAGGGCAATTTCCCAGAAATTGCATTGTCAGCAAAAGATTTGATAGAGAGAAGGCCCTAAAGCATCTAAAGTACCTTCTATCCTTTGCTCACTTTAGGGTGACATCCCTAGAGGTGTCTTGTGTTGGAAAATCAATGTGTTTGTAGATTGAAATTGATTAGCCTTGATAATTGTTTGTGATATTTGTCGGTGTTTTATTACTTAGTTTTACTTCTTCATCAGGTAATTATCAAAACATGAAGATTTTGTAGCATCTCTGGACCTCTCACATCAGACCAAACTCAACTTGTGGAGACGTTAACTTTAATAGGAAATCAAAAAAGATGGTGAGGGCAAGACCTTAATTCCTCTATTATTATTAGCTGCCCTTGCTACAACATAGGCAAGCAAGACCTCACACCCCCTCCTACTTTTGGAATAGCTATGGAGGGGCAGCAAAGGACTGACCTCTCATCAATAGCCTAGTTATTGGCTTTTTATTACTTAGTTTTACTTCTGCATCAAGCAATTACCAAAACATGAAGATCACAAAGACACAAAGAACACAAGATATAGGCTCCAAGCTAGGGCAAAACCCCACAATTGGGAAAACCCGAATAATCCTCTTCTTATAGAATCAGATCAAAATGAGACCTCCAAGACCCAAAGGTCAAGATCTCCTCTAAGCACCAAATCAGCCCTCCATTCTCTGTCAAGATTCATCTTCAATAAGATAGCTTGATCTGTCACAAGATCCCTTGTCCCACAGTGATCCTTTGCCCTTCATGTAGCTTGTATTTCAAGGATCTTACAACCCTCCAATAGCTCGCATTTCATAGATACTACAGCTCGCACTTCATATGTACTACAGTCATTCTTTAGCTTGAATACCATTATGGAGGAAGTCTGCTCTAACTCGTATTGTTTCACAGAAAACTTGCACCTACTCCACAGAAAACTCGCACATGTTCTTTTGTCTTCATTCGAAACTTCCATGAAATTGCTACAGAAAATTTCAATGAACTTTCCTTGAGAACTTCCAAGAACTTGCTACAGAAAAACTCGCATATCTTCTTACAAGGACTCGCATATCTCACCTCCGAAATAACCACGAACTTGCTTAAGTTTTGGAGGATTCATGCCTATAATAGTTGTTCTTATATGCGAACAGATACGTCCTTTTGAGTGACCCGACTTGACCATCTGGAGGGCCAATTTGGTCTTATGGAGGTCAATTTGACTCTTTTTGACTAAACAAAAAAAAATTTCCTATTTTTACAAAGAGTCCAAATGGACTTTGACTCAAAATTATTTCTTTCGCTCAATCATCACATAGAAGCATGAAGAACAAGCTTAACTAAAGAAATAATAATAATATAGATATTTTTCTTCTTTTTGCTTTTGTTACAAGTACAAAGATAAATATGAAGACCGAACCTAGTTACTTTTCCAACATCTTGCACACTATGGGTTGGCTGTAATAATAAATCAGTTTGTTGACTCTGAAATTTTACACAGCTTTCATAGTCTGTCCCATAAGAGAGCAAGTTTTTTTCACTCATAGCGCTTAAACCATATATCTAAACAAAGAAATAACTCCATAATCAGTTAGAATAAATTTCGTAAATCAAAATCCATAGGTTACACTACATATCTTAAGTGATTTAGCTTCTAATAGTTTGTTGTTAGAAATCTGCATTGTTTTATCAGAAGGATAGCAAGCAAATTTAGAACACCTTCACCCCATTCACTCCATATTAAGGCACTGATCACATACTGGAGTGTTAGCGGATACTTAGGAAAGCCTCCCCTAGTTGTTTAGGAGGTGTTGGACCTGAATAGTGGGGGCCTGGGCCAAGGTGACAGTAGGTCCCAGCCCTGTTTGTGCCAATCAAGCAAGACTACCCAAGCCTTGGCAGCCCTAATAAAAAGATCGCTAACAGGACCTCCTCTAAGTCCTAAGGGTGATAGGAGGGACACTACATGGAAAACTTGGATTGAAGTAGTGTGTCCATAACTATTCTATACTAACCACTTTTCACAATTCCCTTGATCTCACACCCATCCCTTGGGTTTATTGTCATTGGTTCATTGGGATTTGCCACCCACACATCCACATCCTTGAGTCAAGGCCGCAAAACTTTGCCTTGGAGGTCGATGCAGCTAAAAGAAGGATTAAAGCATAAGATGGTCACAACAAAAGAAAAAGATAAGTTAAACTGCAAAAGATGGCCAAGACATAATTGTGTGGGCAAAGGCCTAGTGTGAACTTGACCCCCTTCATTAGCCATCACTCGGTTCCTAAGCACTAGATGCTCCATCATATCATAAGGAACCCTTGCATATCCCAACCCTGATGAGCAAGAAACTAGCTCATCCTTAAAGGGTAAATAAATGGTATATCATTAAAAGCATGTTTGGACCCCTGAACTATGCTCCATATCAAAGCAAAAGAAGTAAAGGCACACCAAAAGGGTGGGTAAAGCAGGCCGAGGAAAGGGGTAACTCACACCTCCATGATTTCTCCCTCCACACATCTATACACTCAGGTTGATGAACCTCCATTAGCGGGTCCCATGGCTAGGAGGCATTTCCCTTATGTTGCCACATTATCACAAACACCTATAAATTTAAGGGTTGACCTAGGACATGTCACCTTCCCATAGGGGTTGGAAGCACCTAATAAGGTTGACTACCTAGCCACCTCTAACAAGATAGAGAACACTTTTATAGGACTTGGTCTAGCTAGATATTTGAAGGTGATCCTGATTTGAAGTCGTACCATGCGTTTATCAATTAAGAATGGTCCACTACAATGCATTTATGGTCATCATCTCTAACGGGTAGTTGTTTTCACTTGTGTTTGAGATGGTTTTTCCAAGTGGTATTCACAGAGTAGAGAAGGCCTTCAAGGCACACCTACTCCACGCTTCCTCCACGTGATGCTCACGTCGTACTATACTTTTGGAGAGCAGTGTTGACCTTGCAGATGTAGCATTACCCCTCCACGATATAGTGTTAGGCATTCATGATTCTGGCAATTGATTGACACCTCAAAGCACCCCCATATGTTGAAACATTGAGGTCGCTTTACTTAGTCTTAATGATTCTAGATGAAATACCCAGTGAACCCAGCATGCCCCCCAAATTTGCATTGACACTGTTTGACGGGCATGCCTTGATCCAAACTCCAAATGATGATCATCATCCCCATGATGATTAGGGAGAGCTTGTATCACATCATGGAGTGCCAACGGTAGAGATAGATTACACCACATTGTCTTGATAACACACATGGAGATATTTTGGGGCTTGATTTGAGGACTCATCCTCAACTCATGGTTGACTATGATGCTTAGAGATGCATCCAACCCTTATATTGGATTTGTTGAGGTTGATTAGCCCTAAAAAGGAATGGTGACATGCTTAGGAGCAACTTAGACCACAAGTGTGGGCAATTAGTAGGTTATTTCATTGCATTGGGCAAGGTTACTTGGGAGCAGGAGCAGGAGTGGGAGCAACATTTTCAGAAGCTCTCGGTTTGGGAGCGATTCCGAGAGAGTGATATATATATATATATATATATATATGTCAACAAAATCATTCTATATATAGATATATATTGATACATATATGTCAACAAAATCATGTAGAATGATAAATTAGATAAAAAAACACATATTGTACCATATAACAACAATCATCTAGAAGTTATAACCTTCATCAACCACGTCCACAAGTTAGTAACATACAACATATTGAGTCTCATGATTCATCAATCTTAAAGTTTCAAGCTTTCAAAATTCAATATATAACATTTATCATTATTGATCACCAAAGTTGTACTTGTAAGCTAATTGTAACCATTACAACAAATAATATCTAACATGAAATGAAATGTTATAAAATGAAATGAAATGAAACAACTTTCACGAAGCATCATATTCATAATTCATTACTAATGAGTTATAATTGCCAACTTCAAACTTAAATTGTCACATATTGTTTACAAAAAATATCATAATAAATATGAAAGAGTCAATAGTTATAAAAACTACTAGAAACTAGAAAAGACAAGTAAATCTATTATCTATTGCTAATGCTTGGGCCTCTTGCTACCACAAGAAATGTCTAATTTTTTAGTCTTGTTGGAAAATCAAGATCTTTGTCATTAATATTACCCAATAAGCATTAATATCCAGAGGTATCTTTGTCATTACCTCTGGATCTGTATAGGGATCTTTGTCATTAATATCACCTTCTAATCATTAACATAAGATAGAAAAAGAATAGCATGTCAAGTCAAGATTTTGTTTGAGTGATGCGTACATTTTTAGGAGGGTCATGATAGAGGAGTTCGACAACCAATGTCACTAACATCAAGGAACATAGAGGGATTGGTGCTCTTGATTAAATACAAGTTCCATACCCTAATACATGACAAAATCCAATGGAAACATTACAATCCCCCCAATCCTAAATCCTGAAAAACTGATAAGTCTGTTGGATTTTGAATGAAATCTAAAATTCAACTTTCTCCACATGAAATCCAATGAGGTCGGAACCACTCTCAAACATCCTGAGTCATTGCATGGTAGCGTTACAAATTTAAGTAAAAGGATGAAAAAGAAGATTAAGGAGATTCTTAAACATTACCATGAATCACATATCAATACTAGGGCCATTTGATCATTAGGCTGCCCCACTCGAAACTTATTTGTTTCTTTGAAAAAAAATTGCATTTGGAATATTACTGCAAAAAAAGGCTAAACGCTTGAAAAAACCAGGGAGCGTTTTTTTTTTGTCCGGAGCGCGCTCCCGGCTAGCTCCCAAGTCGGTCCCGCTCGGAGCGCGAATTGGGAGCGGGGCCGTGAAGCAGGGTGGGGGTGACATCATATTATGGTAATAGATTATAGAATTTCTATAATCTATTACCATAATATGATGTATCTATTATTTTTTTTAACATATTAATATTATATATATATAACATGTCCTGTGTGTCTTGTTCTGAGGGGCCTTCGTGTCTCGTGTCAACTCACATATTTTCGTGTCCTGTGTGCCCTATGTCAGGTGACTTAGCTTCCGAGTTACCCAAATTTCATACATGAGTAAACTGCAAAGTTTAGAAATATGGCCATAACGTTCGGTATCTCCCCAAAGAACCCAGACGTAGTCCTCAAGTATCTGAGGGGTCTAAAAAACAATATTCTGAAAAGTGATGTTGTTTAAACATAGATTGATGGATGAGGTTTAGGTACAAGCATAATACCCGACGAACACAATGCAGAAGAGAAGGAAATCAAGTGGGTCCAAGCAAAAAGAGCATCGAGAAGCTTCCAAAGGGGGAAAGAAGAGCAGGAAATTGGGAAAAGACAACCACTGTAACATTGACGGTCATACGTAGAAGAAGTGTTAGTAGTTGCATCTAGTGCTCAACCCAAAGAACAAAAAGAAAGATGTTAAGAAGAAGAATCTCATGACCATAGAATTGAGCAACTAGGTTGAAGCCAGCTTAGACGAGGATGAGAAGATTGTATGTCATTGTAGAAGGGGTTGAATCTAAGTAACCTTTAACAACAGGAAGAGAATGAAAATACGATACTCTTCCATATAAAGATATAGGTCAAGAACAAAAAGATTGATGCTTTGATTGACTCAAAATCACAATCAAATCTCATTGCAGTAGAACTGGTTAACAAGTTGAGATAGGGAGTTTGTGATCATCCATGCCCATATCCATTGCGATGGGTGAATAAGGATGTCCGATGTAGAAATAAAGGTAACCAAATAGTGCAAAATCAGATTTGCTATCAGTGATGATCTTGTTGATAAAGTAGAACTAGATATAGTTCCCTTTAATGTACACAAAGTGGTGTTTGGAAGTCCCTATATGTACATGCGGGATGCAATCTTCATGTGGAGAGCCAACCAATACCGCCTCATCAAGGATGGAAAATCCTTCACCATCAATGTGCACAAGGGCTACTCCAAAATTTCGTATGTAAGTGCCAACCAAGCCAAGAAACTAATTAGTTCTAGCAAGAAGTATGTTATACTATTTTTAACAGAATAAATTTATAGAAGAGTCGATGAGAGTAAAGTCATCCCTAGATATAGTATGGAACAAAAACAGCAGTTGGAAGAGTTGCTACAGGGATACGAGAGTGTATTCCAGGAGCCTAAACAGATACCGCCTAAGAGGGAAGTGGAGCACTATTCCTAGTTATTGTTGGAGTCCCTATTGCAAAACATTGGGTTGTAGAGGAAGTCGATTATAGTAGTACGTTAGTTGTTGTAATAAGGTGTCATTCAACCAAGTACCTCATTGTGTGGGTCACCCATCCTGTGCCTAAGAACGATATGACTTGGCAATACGTATTGATTATAGGGCATTAAACAAAATTATGCTCAAGAATAGGTACCCCCAAACGGATGATTTCTTGGATCAGTTGCAACAAGCCTAATACTTCACCAAGCTGGACTAAAATTCTGGATATCACCAAGTTCAAGTCAGAGAAGAAGATAGTTGGGAGATTGCCTTCAACACCTAGGCAAGGTTTGTATGAGTGGTTAGTCATGTTGTTTGGCCTATGCAATGCATCAACTACATTTGCGAGTTTAATTAATGATATACTGCATCATTTTATAGATTCATCTGTTATTATCTATTTGGATGATATATTGGTATGCAATGTTATCTAGGAGGAGGAAATCTTACATTTGTTGCAAGTGCTAGAGACATTAAAGAAGCAACAATAGCTGGAAAATCTCAAGAAGTGTGAGTTTGTACAACAATCTTTGGTGTATCTGGGGTATGTGATAAGTGGAGGAAAGATAAAGATAAATCTTGCCAGGATGGAGGCCATCATGAAGTGGTCGGTGCCTACTAATGTTTCTAGGGAAATTCATAGCCTTGTTTTTCACATTAGCAGCACCACTCCACACCATAGTAGTGAGTTGCAATATTTTCCAGTAGGGAATGGGCTAGCACAGTGCCTTTTACATTAGTAGCACCACTCCACGTCATAATAATTAGTTGCAAAATTTTCTAGTGGGGAATGGGTTAGCATAGGCCCTTTGATGCGTTAAAGAAGATCAGTCAAGCACCAATTTTAGCATTATGAAATTTGCAACAACCCTTTGAAGTGGAGATAGACACAAGAAGGTATGTTATAGGACTGGTCTTGATGCAGGGGTGATAGCCTATATGTGACCATTCTGAAGTATTTCATGGGGAAATTCTCAACTACCCTTCCTACGACAAGGACGTTTTTGCCCTAGTGCAAGTGGTGAAGAAGTGGAGACATTATCTGATGGGAAAGGAGATAGTCATCCACACAGATCACCAACCACTACAGTTTTCACGGGCCCCGAGGAAGCTTACAACAAACCAGGTATTACAAATGGATGGGGTTTTATAGTTGTTTCATTTAGTGATCAATTACGAGAAGGGTAGCACAAACAAGTTGGTCAACATGCTTTAAAGGCCACCCACATCAAAGATCGTAGCCTTCAGAACTCTTACGCACATGGAGCCTTTCACCCATGATGCGTACAAAGAGTCTTACACAGAGGATGAGGACTTAAAGGAGGTGTTTCAATAGTTGCAAAGCAAGAGTTATGTGCACAATGGTGATAGCACAATTGATTAGCATCTCTAGAATGGGCTACTCTACAAGTTAAATAAGTTATGTGTTACTAATGATGAACAGTTGTAGTTGCTCAAAGACACTTACACCTCCAAGGTTGTAGGTCATTTTGTGTTAGGGAAGACAATGGCCAACTTGTAGAGGTATGTGTATTGGCCCAAGATGAAAAAACAAGTAGCTAGGTTCATAAGAGTGTTATGAATATAATTTATGTAAAAATAATAAAAATAGATAAAAAAAATTATAATCATAATAATATGTAATTAAATAATAATTAGTTAAACATAATAATTAGTTAAACAAAAAGGAATGTCTCTACAGACATGTCTGTTCGTGAAAGGGTACTTACCTCGCTATATATATAGGACCCTCGTTCCAAATTGTAACATCATTCTTACTCATACATTTTAATATATATTCTTGTATCTCAATGGAGATCCACATATTCCAAGTCTTCTAGAGTATTTAACATGAAGAACGAACTTTGTTCGTTTCATTGGTATCAGAGCTATTCAATCCTCTGGTCGCTTAAACCACTACGCAGGGAGCCAGTCTGATCCAACCCTTGGCCATCATCATTCGTCAACATTGTTGCCGTGTAATTGAAGCGTTTCACTCAGAGTTGGAGTTTCTCCATTTCTTAAGCCCTTGGCCATTTAAAAATATAAAAATAAAAGGGGAAGAAAAAAAAGTTATATAAATAGAAAAAATAAAAAGTTAAAAAATAAAAAATAAATAAAAGAGTAAAAAATAAAATTTATATCAAAGATAAACAAAAAATATAACACAACAAAAACTAAACACGAGCAGCCCAACGATCATTGTTTGCAGCAGCAACCGCTCGGACAGCCACCATCACAACCGAGAGCACAAACCAAAAACATTGTCGGCGCTCCTCTTCGATGCTGCCATACCCTTCCGCCTCCAATGCACACATTACCGACCACACTTACCATCGTCATGGACAACGACCATCAACGCCACAGCCCTTGAAATCGCACGCCAATCAACACGTCGTATGCTCGGCTCCTACGCTGGTTACAGTGGTATCATCACCCTCCTACCACTGCCATCCACAACCCTTAGTATCATCGGATAAACAAACTTGGATCACTACAGCCACACCACTCCCAGAACCCACCGTTGCATGTAGCCAAATCAAAGCTCTTACTAACACCTCTGCCATTGTTGTTTTTAAGCCTCCACATTCTCCGGTCATTCCATTCTTCCACTCCCTGTCGTCACTACAAATCCTATTTGGCCACATGCATCCCCGCACAGCAACCATTCATATTTTATTGTACTATTCCGTTACAATTTTGTGCCTTCGTATTTTTCGTGACTATTGGTATGGTCGTGTCCATACAAATCACGTTTGGCTAAGTATATAAAGAAAACCATTAAAAGGAATTCGAAGGGGAGAAATTTTATAAGTGGAAGAATAAAAATATTAAGGTCCAAATAAAAATAAAAATAAATCCAAATAATTTGAACTTTACCTGGTAAAGTTCAAATAACAATAATAAAAAAAATTAGTTCCTTTTCACTAAAATTATAAAGTTCAAAAAAATATATATTTACAATAAAATACATTAGAAGTATATTTTATAATTTTAAAGCCATATATAGTTGGTAAAAAAAGGCATTCTTAAAAGCTAAAAAGGTATTTAAAGCAGTGTGGAAAATGTCCCGAAAAAATCGGGATTTATTCCTAAAATTGTGATTTTTTGGGCAAAATGATTAAATATGCCGATTTTTTGGCGATTTTTTCATAAACAAAAAAATCGCGATTTTATCGAAATAATCCCAATTAAATCGCGAGTCGATGGAAAAAATCGGCATGAAATTTTTTTTGTGGATAAAGAGCCGCAAAGGGTTATTTCAGTTTAGTTTTTGTTGTGCTTTTCATTGCTCGCTATTTTGGCTGCTGTGGAGAACCAAGAGAACGAGGGTTACATTCCAAATTGGCAAATCCACCTTCCATTTGCAACTGCCATTGCGTGGAGAGGAGCCGGCAAGGTATGTAAATTGTGACCTCGTTGATAGCATTTGCCAAGCATTCAACATTGTCGGTAGTAACACTGTAACACCTGCCATACTGTTTTAAGTTCAAATGACATGTACGTAACCCAAAAAGATTGAAATCAAATGTAAATCCTTTTCTGTTTATTGCTTTTCATTTCCCTTTACATTTAAGTTTTAACAAATTCATGGAGTCACATTAATGCCTACGAATCTGTTAGTGGGATTCCATGATAGACTACAGCTGTAAAGAAAATTTTAACTTTTAAAAAGAACTAGAAGCCAGTTAAAAACATTTTCGTTGTAACAAGAGGCAACATATTAAGCATAACTTATATGATAACTTATATTTTTATCATTTCCTGAGGTACGTTTGATTATTTCCAAACAAAAAACCAATGTCTTACAGTGCTAATTCAAGAGCAGAGGTTAAGTAATAAGGAGTATTCGTGGAGGTATGCCCTATCTTGATTCTTAATATGTAACCTGAAGCTTATCACCGTAATCTTTGAGAGGAGTCGTTCTATTGAAATTTGAACTTGGGCAGGGATTTTATTGATAGAAGCCTAGTCTTGCAAAAGGGGTTAATTGTCAGCAGTAAGGGTTTCACAGTGAGTTGTCTCATCATCATGCAGCAGTAAGGGTTTCAACTTTCATCCACATATCATCTTACAGCAGTCTAGCAGTAAGGAGTACATTGTCTTATCATTGAAGTTCTGCAGTCAATGGTTTCTTCATTTGCAATTTTGCAGTAAGGGCTTTATTATCATGATACCTGTCCCTGTTAAATCCATTGTTTTCTTCAAAAAAAATCTCTTCTTCTTACAGTGACATTTTGTTCTATCATTAAATTGATGGATCATTGCTACTATTTTGATGGATCATTGCTAAATTAATTTGTTTCAATTTTTTTTGTGCCCAAGTTTATACTTTAAATTCAAGCTCAAAGTTTAAAACAAAATGCCAAGGCTTTTGGATTCTATGTGGGAGTTTGGTGAGCCTGATGCTACACCTGAAACTGGGGGGTCAATAGAATGTATTTGACTTGCAAGTTGTGTGGAAAACATATGTCAGGAGGCATCAACAGATTAAAATTCCATTTGGGGCAAATTCTGGGGCAAAATGCTGAACTTTGCAAAAAAGAAACTCCAAAAATCATCTGACGGGCCATTCAATCATTGATGGATAAAGAGGAGGGAAAAGACACCAGGGCAGCAATAACAAAACAACTTGTAGGGGGCTCAAGAGTGGGGGGAATTGAGAGTGGCAGTGCTTCTACAGCAGCATCACCTTCCTCACCCATGGGTACTCATCCTTCTATCTCATCTTTTTTTGTTCCTAGAACAATCGCTGGTTCACAACCTGGGATCAAATCATCAATGAAAAAAAAGGAAAAGGCAGTAGGTGTCTTCTATGGAGTGATGTTCCTTTCAGCACTGCCAAGACAAACCCATTCTACCAGCCTATGTTTGAAGTTGTTGTCGTCGTTGGCCCGGGGTACAAAGCCCCCACCTTTGCAGAATTGAGAGGACCTCTTTTTCAAGATGAAAAGACTAAGTGCACTGCTAGATTGGCAAAGTTTATGGCATCATGGGAGCACATTGGATGCACAATCATGTCAGAGGGTTAGATTGACCAGAAGGGTAGGACCCTTCTTAACTTCTTGGTTAGTTGTCCCAAGGGGACAATGTTTATGAAATCTGTCGATGCATCTACACACATTAAAGATGCACGTAGATTATGTGAGTTGTTGGACCTCTTCATTTAGGTAGTAGGGCCAAGCAATGTTGTCAAAGTCATAACGGACAACGCTGCAAATTATGTTCCAGCTGGCAAGATGCTTATGGAGAGGTATCCTAACTTGTTTTGGACACCTTGTGCTGCTCATTGCATTGACTTGATGTTGGAGGATATAGGTAAGATTCCTACTGTGAGGGATATTGTTGAATCATCCAAGAGCATAACAAAATTTATATATAATCATTCATCTGTGCTTAGCTTGATGAGAAGATTCACCAACAGCAAAGAGTTGGTGCGGGCTACCATTACACGATTTGCCACTACTTTCATATCTCTTCAGTCTCTGTTGAATTCTATGTGGGAGGTGAAGAGCATGTTTCTCTCAGCGGATTGGCGTTCTTTAGCTATTAGCCGCAAACCGGAGGGAGAGGGTATATGCAGACTAGTTTCATATGATCAGAGCTTTTGGGCAAGAGTAGAGGAGGGTGTGTGCCATTTCAGAACCTTTGGTAAAGGTTCTTTAGTTGGTTGATGGAGACAAGCCCGCAATGGGCTACTTGTATGAGGCCATGGATAGGGCCAAAGAAGCCATTCGTGCTTATTATGCAGATAAGGGAGACAAGGGGTTAGAGAAACAACAGGTCATATGGAGAGTGATTGATCAGCGATGGAACAATACCCTCCATCGCCACCAATCTAGGTTTAAATAACATCACTTGTTTCAGCGATTGTTGTTTAGACCCCCCAGATACTTGAGGAGTACGTCAGGGTTCTTTGGTGAGATACCCAATGTTATGGCCATCTTTCTAAACTCTGCAGTGTACTCATGTATGAAATTTGGGTAGCTCAGAAGCTAACTCACCTGACACAAGGACACAGGACACGCAAGACACGAAATTATGAGAGTCTGACATGGGACACGAAGACCCCTCAGAACAAAACATGTAGGACACATATATATATATATATATATATATATATATATATATATATATATTAAAAAATTTAATGGGTACATCATATTACGATATTAGATTATACAAATTAGCATGATGATACAAGTAAAAAATTCAATCATAGATTCATACATGCACATTGTAAGTTTGTAATATTATGCATACAAACATGATTCATCAGTTATACGAGTTTACAACTAGAAGTTAACCATAAACACAAGAAATTAACCATAAACTACAATTTTCTCATTAAGCCATCAAAATCAAAATGTATTACATAAGTAATGAGTCCTGAGGACTCTTGACTAGGAATGCCAATGGAAGATAGCAAATACAAAACAAGGTAGACACTAAAACTCGGAACTATAGAATAGGAAGGAAGAATCATATAAGCTGCATCTAGCAGGCTATCGGCTATGCCTATAGCTCATCATCAAAATCAGCATCAGTACCACCACTGCTCTCTTTTGCATCCTCCTCCTCTGTATCTTATGTAATCTCTCCATCTATTGGTGTGGAGGATGACCCCTCAAGACTATCATTATCATCAAAAGTGACAGGCACTAGCACTGGGTCATTAATATCCAAGTTGGCCAATGCCAACTCAACACTCTTATCCAAACCCATATCATCAGGAAACACATCCCACATTTTTGTCTTTCCCTTCAACCACTACTCCCTCTGATTCTAAATGGTATGCACATACACCATTGTCTCTAGCCTGGAATCACCTCCAAAACACACCTATCTCCTTTGTTGTCACTCCCACAATCCCACAACTCCAAAACCACGATTGCAAATGAGCAACAACAACACAATTCTATCTTTTACCAAGCCCACGGGTCGTGTTTTGGCAGACACATGTCTGAAAATCACGATTTTTCGTCGGCACAAATCAAATTCCTATAGGACACAAATCCCAACTCTGTGACACATTCTAGATTTAAATAGCACATGTGTACGTTGAGAATTGTGTCTGACACGATGGATTCGTGACGTGTGGGGTATCGAATCTAGCGACTTAGATTAGAAGGTATTTCTAAATAGAGAAAACCCACAAAAAGGAGGCTTTAGGCAACATACCCAAGTGTTGGAGTTTTGGACCTAAAGCAGTGGGCTTGGAACCCAAGGTAATTAACATTTTATTATAATTTGTGATTCAGTGGTGAAGTGAGTGTTTCTTGAAGGACAAAGAAGACCCCCAACGCACTCACACAAGAGCTATAAATATAGACCAAAGGCGAGGCCTAATCACAAGTGTGATGGACTACATTTGTGGAGAAGATCAAGCCTAGAAGCGCTGCATCCTACAGAAGAAGGTTGATTTTAGCAAGTCTATGAGGAGAAGGTCAAGTAGATTGTTCTATGATTCAGCAAAGGTTGGTTTAATGTGTCTATTGGTCTGATAAAGAGGTATAAGCCCTAGAAGAGGGTTAGACAATGTCTTGGTTAGGTCGTGAAAGGAAAGAACCATCTGTAGGCCTAAATAGGGATTCTGAGAGGCTCGGCAAAGCTAACAATGGCATCCAAAAGTTGGTTGAGAGTCTATCCGTGCGCAATATGGCTCTGACGGACTATTAGAGAGGCTAAAGTTTATTTGAGGAAGGGTCGAGAAGCTTCAGGAATTGAGAACATGGTAGACGATGGTGTTATAGGGCCTCCAAAAGGTGGGTCATTGAACCTACAGGGTTTGCTAGGGCACAACAAGCAGTCTAAGCCCTAGATCTGTGGTAGAGAGGGTTATAGACTAGGCTAAGAGTCTCAAAGCTGAAGGAGGGTTGGACAATGGTTTGGTAGCCCTGGTTAGGGTAAGTCGTGGCAGTACAAGTGCCAAGTAAGGCTAGTCAGGACTATTAGGAGGAAGGCTGAGACCTACACTAGTAGAAAAGGGTTGTTTGAAGGCTACACGGAGCAATGCGAGGATAGATCGGGAAACTACAAGATTGTTGTAGCTAGTCAAGTTGAAAAAGGGGCAGGTTATGGCTACTGGAGGCAGACCAATAGTAGAAAAGAAGTTTGTAGCAACAAAGGAAGAGTGTTATAGCAAGGTACAACAAGACATGTGTGAGAATTGAAGGCTAATGGCACAGTGCAGGTGATTGAAGTTCATGCTAGTCATTTTTGTAAGCAAAGGACAACAATTTCTATTTGTATTTGGACAGGTCAGGTCAGGACCTAATGGACTAGGCCTCAGTCGTAGTTATATCTAGTAGAAGGATAGACTTGTATATTGTGTATTATGTCATTGTATCAGGGTTTGTAAAGGGCCATGATCCCTGGTACGGGAGCCCTAACCTTTTCTTGTTGATGGATTAATAAGGAACATGATTTAGGCCAAAAATCTTGTTGTACTGTGATTGATTTCACTGTTGTTGTATTTCGTTGTACAAAATTGTTTAAAGTTGGGCATCTCTAGTGTATTTATTTGCTTGGCTAAGTCATAGATCAGACCAAGGGTTCACAGAAATTTCAACATGGTATCATAGCTACTTTGAAGGGCAGCTAGATTAGAGTATGCACAAGTGTCAGTTCTAGGAGGGAGTTGTGAGACTATTGTATGAAAAAGCAATGTTGCCAACTCACAGTTAGCTAAACATGGAGCAAAAGGTTCAGCAGCGAACAAGAAGAGGTGGTTTGACCAGTTTGGTGACGAGGCAAGATGGAAGTTCTGCTGGATTGGTGGAGAACTGGATGCACAACAATATGTTTTGTGGCAAGCTACTAATGATGGACTTTCGTTGACTTTGTCTACGTTTATTGAGACAGCTCAATTACCTTGGAAGGGAGTGCTTTCATATGGATGAGATAGCTTCATGTGGATGGCAGGTTGATCGCGAGATAGTATCTTCATTGGAGCCATGTGCATATGAGGTGTTTGACCTAAGAGGATGAGGACACTTGCAAAGTTGAGTTGTGGTGTAGAGTGTCTAGGCCCAATGTTCAACCACAACTCGGGATTGGCCTTAAAAGGACACAAGTTCAATTACAGCACTTTCCGGAAGGGAAAGCAAAGTGAGCAAAGAGGAGGTTGAGTAGGCTAAGAGGGAGACTGGCTTTAGAGGAAGGTTGCGAAGGAAAGTCAACTACCCAGTGGAAGTCTAACCTTCAGATTCAAGCGAGACAGTGAAGTTTACAGACCATGCAAAGGCAATCACAAACCATACTAGGACAGTCATGGTGGTGCAATGAAATTCATAGCCCATGCGAGGACAGTTATGGCGCACACAGGTAAATTCATGGTACATGAGACTACAGTCATGCACCATGCAAGGCAACTCATGATCATGCACAAAGAAGTTGTGGCACATGCAAGGACATTCATGGCCATGTAAGAAAAAGTCATGGAGCTGGAGATTTAAAGGAGTATTGTATCTTCGAAGAACCAGGTCTTCTAGAAGGACATGGATGCAGATTAGATTCAAAGGCAAGGCCACTTCAACGTAGTGCTGGAAATACCTTCCTCACTAGGAGGGAGTGTTGAAATTTGGGTATCTTGGAAGGCATTTCCGAGTAAAGAAAAACCACAAAAAAATACCCATGTGCTGGGGTTAAGGACCCAAAAAAGTGGGCTTGGAAACCAAGGCAATTAATATTTTAATCTAATTTGTGTTCAAGGGCTCAGAAACACAGAGAAACCCTGGGCAAGCAGGTTACAGGACATAAAAAAATTAAGTTCGAGACCAAGCAGTAGCTGTGGCAAAAAAAATCCCTTGGCAAGCAGGTTACAGTACATAAAATTTGTTTAAGTTCAATTGGATGCAGACCAACTGGCACAGAAAGGTGAGCAGGTTACTGATCGAAAATAAAATTGCACAGATTCATGTTATCAGGCTAAGTCTGCACATAAGTTGTGGATCTGGGTTGCAGGTCTAGTTGTGCATCCACAAATAGCACAGGAGTTGCAAATAGCACAGGAGTTCTGAATCTGGATTATCGGTTACAACATACAAGTCAAGGTTAAAATATCACAACTCTTCAAATGGAGAAGCGGAAGAGGAGCTACGCTATTTATTTTATCTGTTAGACATATAAAAGTATTCATCCGACATAGAAAAGTGTGTTATAGATTTAATATATTATATATGTTAAAATTAATATAATTTATAATTATGAAAAAACTTATAAATTTACTAATATAATATATAATATTAATTATAAATATATATGAAAAATATGATATATAGTATAATTATAAATAATATATATATATATATATATATATATATATATATATATATATATATATTGAGACTTTCAAAATATGTATATGTATCATGGATGAATCTAATGGCGAACCTTATCCGAACTTCATAGATCAATTCGAATTCAAAACGAAGTTTGCTGTTACCAAACTTGAACTCAAACCTGAACCATGTGCCATTGGTTGAAAATAGAGGGAAAAAGCGAGAAAAAAACCATTGAAATTGGGAACCCCTTGTTCATCTTCTGTTGTTAAAAGCATTATTAGTATGTTTCCTGCTTCTAATAGTATTACACCTCCACCACCACATTCACATACTGAACCCCTTCCAAGTCATTTGTAGGTCTAATAAAATGATTTAGTGAAAAGAACTTCTAGTTTGCTTAGGTAAGGATTTTCAAAACCAATCCTTGTAATGAAGGGTTGAACAGTGTAAGTATTATGTTTCGAAGGACATCAGTCAGGTTTATTCTGGTTAAAATTCCCAAATTCCACTCCCCTGATCTCGCAGCATGTTTCTACTGTATACGAATATACTTTGGACCTGGCATTCAACTTAGATAAACAGACTTCAGGAATGATCTTTCATATACAATATCAATTTTCTCACATTTGGCAGATTACTGGTAGAAGGAAAACAAGGAGCATTCACATCTGTTAATTCCATTTGCTTCCTGAGAAATTTCATATAGATGTTAGAACATCATTAAAGTTGAAACAAAAGCTAAATTAGAAACCTTGTTATTTCTCGTAATCCCAAAAGATGTGGCTTGATATCGAAGAGTTTCACCACCGGCCATTGCATCTAACTGTTCTTCTGTCATGTTCTCTGTATATTGGACATTTGCCATTTGTTGGATTAGTTCCTGTGACAAAACCAGTAATAAGATTTTATCAATTTGGACTGCTGTGTGCAAAAACTAAACGATTTAAAGGCTATTGTTCCCCCAAAAATTAGCTATAAGACTTTTTTTTCCTTAGAAAATCACTCCCTAAGAAATGCCCAAGCACTTCCCCTCACTCCCTCACCTGTGACCTCACCTACATCACCAGAGATATCTCACATCTGTCTCATGACCACTTGAGCTAACCCTTGTGGCTAATTAATTACATGATTTAAGATAAAAATACAGCAATTCCGAAAGGCATTGTCCCATCAAACAACAACTAAATATATACCTGCAGGAGAACAAGCTCGATACCCTCTCCTCTCTTAAGTTGATTAACAAGATATTGGAAAAGGCCTCTCAACTCCATTGATGGATATTTCTTGCACCTGGAAAGAAAAACTGCAAACATCAATCTAACTTTAATTTTGTCCTTGTAGTATTAACACTCAATAATTCCAGATGTACCATACAACACAACATTATTGAGTGATGTCATATATTCTTTGACTGCCATATAACACAACAATATTTTTATTGCAGCTCACATGCAGAAAACCTGAAACTTATATTGTTAACTCCATAGAAATTTAAAAGAGCGTTTCCTAGCATATGCTCATGTCTATATACAAAACATAGAGCATACTAGTCAGGTATGAATATTGTTTCAATTAATCAGATTCAATGACTTTGTCTATGTTCAAGAGATGGATATATTGATGAATAAACATAGCATAAAATAGACCACTCATTTTGATCAGAAGAGTCCAATCACATCTATACCAGATTCAGCCCTTTGGGGTAACACACGTGCCCCAAACTGACACACAACCCCTGCCGTATGCAACTCTGTGAGTTTCCACCTGCTGAAAACATACCAAAGATGCCATATCACAAGTTGGTTGTGCTTCCAGATAATGCAAACACATCCAAATCGATAATTCATGCCCAACACAAGACCACAATAAGTAGGTCAAAGGGTCTCATAAGTACATCAAGTGTAAGAAGCGTAAGCATATTCTATGAGTGCAAAATCAATGGCTATTGCTACTCTATCCACGCAGGAAGAGCCAGGTACCTAGCTAAAAAATGTACAAAGAAGGTGCAGAAATAAAACCATGACAGGTATAAAGAGAATATGTCAAGGCCAGTTGGAACTAGAAGCCAAAAGAACAAATAAGGGGACAGAGAAGAATGCTCCTCAAACAAGCCACCAATCACCACAATGGGGAATATGCTGGCTATGTAATTCTTGGAGGAGCCCTAGATTGACGTGGTTTATCACAGAAAACATCCAAGGCCAAGGGGATGAACCTCTGAATCAAAGACTGCCTGCTCAAACAAGAGAGTAGTGCATTATCCAGAGAGAGTCCAGGCCTGGCACCTCCCAGCACTGCTCTGTCTATCAATATAGTAGGGTCTCTCGTCTGTTTCGGAAGAAGAACTCCTTTGAAGTCTCATGGACGCTGGTTGACCTGACAGGGGAGAAAGGTGATTGAAAAAAATCCCAAGGTCTCCACAATCTAGGATGTGTAGAGTGGTAAGGACCTAATTTATAATTTGCTACCCCAAACATATAGGGAAATCGAGAAGAAAGAGATGATCCTCTTGATAGTTTCTAATCAAGAGGCTTCTACAAGCCCTGTGATATATGTCCAATAACCCCCCTCATGAAAACTGGTAGGCATCTTTGGTCTGCATACTAAAAGAAAACAGAGACAGTGCCACTTGAGTCCCAGTAAAGGAAGTAAAATCTCCATCTGATCTCAAGATAACCTCTGAAGATGAGGTGCTCCTCCAACTCAATCTCCTACATGCAGCATACCTAAAAATTCTTATCAAGGCGGGGGTTGTGGCAATTAGTGTTTGGGAAAACATGTAGGCCTAACAAAAAGTGTGTCTCAACTAACAAAAGTGATTAAAATAAAAGACCATCTTATGACTTAGAACATCAAGGGTTGTGATTTATATGGCCTACATGTAAAACAGGTAGATATCCACTATGATCCCCTACTATAGTTCTTGTTTTGACAGTAGGTGACCTAGAGCGTTTAAGCAACAGATGAAAGGGGCAATGCAATTAGGAGAGGGATCTACCAAGTGCAGTAACCAGAAAGCCACCAAAAAGCAAGGCTGCATATGCGAAGGCTAGGATAGAGGAAGGTCATGTGTGTGTGCAATCCTAGGTTTACAAGGAGCCAAGTTTTCCAGTTTCTATTGCTATAAAAATTACGTATTTCTCTATGGGCCATTTTCCTTGTAAGGGAGCCCTTTTTTATTTTGAGAAATAAAGGCAAAAGATAGATTAGAGGGTTTATATCTTTTTGTTGTGTGTTTAATTTTCTACTTGTGCTTTCGTTGTCAATTTTATTGTTAGAAATTAGAATACTAGTCTATTTTAATTCAACAATTTCATAAAATAATTTACTAGGTTAAACAAATTCATGGGTCATAAAAAATTGCTTGGGATATAAATCAGATTTGGTATCAAGGAAATAAACATGGTATCAGAGAAATAAAACTCCGAGTGAAGTGCAGATCAGATATTTTACACACATTTACAGCAGATCAAATTTCCAATAGTAAAGTTTTCTTTGGTTGAGTATTTGATTTGGGAAGATGGCCACAGACAGGATGAGATTTGAAGACTGATTGGAGAGTGCATCAAATTATAGTCATTGGAAATAGAATAACATTGATATTGATGGAGAATGGCATTTGGGAGTTTGTTGAACAGAAACCCACCCCTCCTACTGATGCTGCTCAATTGATCCCTGTGAATTTTCCTTGAAATTCCAGCAACAGGAATTTATTATCCTAACTGATTAGCAGCTTGATTGTTTATGACAATTAACGAATAAATCACATTGCAATTCTTCACAAAATACATACTTTGTGGAAGTAAAATCAGGAACTGAAAAATAGATGCACACACATAAAAATCAACACAATAATTTTTGGAGTAATAGTCCCCGGAAAAACCTCAAAGGGGAAACCAGTGCAGCAGATGAAGGTTATATTTTATTATTATACAGCAAAATTTTGAGTACAATATCTAGATGCCCAACTAGCAATCCTCCAGCGAATATCTAACAAAGTATCTGGGAGAGAATTTGCCAAATCTGTAGATCAACTCCGCTCCTCTGGCCCTGCTCAAACCCCTCTCCAGCAACTCACACTCCCGAAATTCACACGCGTGGCCTAGAAAATTCAGACTGCCTGCAATTCGACTCTGAGCCATCTAGCCTCCCTCTGCCTCTAGAAGAAATTCGCTCTACCTCCCGGATGATCTCCCGGACCCCGGCAACTGAAACAACCTCTTTTCCGGCATCGACACTGGGGTTTCTGGCTTCTTGTGCTCGCTGTTGCGGCCCTCTCTACAGCTAATTCAACCTCCTCTCCCCTACCACCCTGGCAATGGAGAAATGCTAGAGTATTATCCTCAAGAATTTTCTTGCTACTCCATCTCTCTGATGCTCTCCCTCTGGCTTGAACTCTTCCCTTGTTGAATCTCTACAACTAGGTAGCTCGATCTACCTTTCTCTCCCTTTTGTAACTATGTCTATCTCCATCCCACAGATTTGTTCTTATAATCTTCGACCTCCTCTCCCCTACCACCCTGGCAATGGAGAAATGTTAGAGTATTATCCTCAAGAATTTTCTTGCTACTCCATCTCTCTGATGCTCTCCCTCTGGCTCGAACTCTTCCCTTGTTGAATCTCTACAACTAGGTAACTCGATCTGCCTTTCTCTCCCTTTTGTAACTATGTCTATCTCCATCCCACCGATTTGTTCTTATAATCTCTCCTTGGAGCATCAACAGCCAAGATCTAATAGTGATCAATGGCTAAGATCATCTTAGACTTGATCCATGCCATTTTCTGGAACTCTCTAGTGCATAAGTCGATATCATCAATTAGTTCCCATTAATTAATCAATTTTCTTAAGTTAGACTTAGGAAACTTTTAATTATTGATTAATTAACTTAGTTGAGTGGTCTCTAGGTGTTTTCTCCCAAAACCTTTTCTGGGTTTTGGAGATCTCATGCTCTTAGACACAAATCGAGACTAGAACACCGGTCTCATGCTACAAATACATCCAAAAACTAACAATACCTCATTTATTCAGAAAGAAAAATGTTAGGGAGATGTTGGAGGCCCTAATGAAACTACACCCAAGCAATAACCAAAACTTGAAGATGGTGTTGAGAGAGAAACTCAAAGGCACCCAGCTAACCAGATAATATATGTTAGTGTGTAATCCCACAAGCCCTCAACAAGTAGAATGAAACAATTTGGCCACAAAATTTGTCACAATATGTTTATTTACATCATGGACAACCACAATAGATGGCATCAATATAATTTCTCATTGACACCTTGGCACCTAGCAAATTTATCCTCCTATGATGCTTGGAATTCCTTGTTTAGTAGTTTCAAATTAGATCGCAACGATGTTAGAAAAACTCTACCGAGGAAAGGCGTTTTCTAAGGCATGGTGTCTTTCCTAGGTAAAAGTGTATAATGTGACCCCTTGACTTAAATTTGTGAGAAATAAAGTTAAAATGACTTTATGAGAATTAAAATCATGAAGTGACTTTTTGGTCTAATTAATGAAAAACGTGATGAGGGGATAAAGTGATTATATGAGTATTAAAGTCTAAGTGACTTAAATGGATCAATGAGATTATATCTCCACCCTTGATCTAATGGCTAAGAACAATCTCAGCCATTGGATCTTAGGGTTTCTTTATGTGAAGACAAAAGGTCAAGGAAGCAGAAGACACACCAATTCATCTCTTCATGAGTTTTGGAGAAAAGGAGGGAGCACAAGAGGAGTTGAGTTGAAGAGACAGGAAGTAGTCCATACAGTTGAGGAGAGATAGAGCAGTTCATATAGAAGCTAAGGGAAGGCACAAATCCCAAGGAGCTGGCACAAAAATCTAGGCAAGGTACAACATGAATTTCAAGGGTCTATTCAATATTTATTGCACAGCAGTCACTGTGAGTTTTGAGAGCTAGTACAACATATTTAATGTGCAGAACATACAACAGGTGGGCATGATTTTTAAGGGCAAACCGGGCATGAATTTCAAGGGCCATATAGCACAAATGTCTGAGCAAGCTAGGCACAATTTCCAAGACAGATTAGGTACAGAAATCAAGGAGCTGAGGCAGCACAAATTTCGAGGAAATATGGGCATTATTTCCAAGGGGGATAACTTTCAATTACTGTTGATTTGACTGTTGTGGTTGATTCTCAAAAGAAATAAAAATTCCTCCTCTCTCTCACTAGTTTTCCCTTGCAGGTTTTACCAAGGACTTTTGACCAAAAACAATTGTGTCTAACTTTTGTGTGCATGTTTGCGTTTTATCTCAACAAAAGTGAAAAAGTGAAGAAGTAGAAGTATATTTTGTGTGTTTCAATTTGTGAAAATATTCATGTTTATGACAGCATCATATTAAATGTGGGTTGGGCATTAAACATGATGGAATCACTAAACTTGAAAACAGGGTTGGTCTACACACCAAATTTCTACATGGTATCATAGCTAAGATGAGGAAAGTGCTAAGATAGTGAACAAAACAGCAAGCAAAACCAGCAGTATACACAGAGATAAGTATTGAGAGGGAGCAGTGTTTAACTTTGTTCACAGTTGGACTTTTCTGTTGGGTTGAGCAGGTCAAATAGCTACAGGTTTGAGGGTTGAAGACAGGCTGAATGGGGCTGAAAATTATAGTCCAAGGAGGGAGAGGATTGTCTTGGTGCTTAAAGAATTTGAGTTGTGGAACATTGTTGAGAAGGCAGTGACATTACCCACTGATCCAGTACAATTGGTTGATTCCAACAGGCAGAATGTCAAGGCAAAGAGGCTTCTCCTAGATGCCATAAAGGATCACCTCATTCCCCATGTGTTAGGAAGGAAGTATGCTTTTGAGATGTGGGAGTCCCTAAAAAAACTTTACCAAAGCACCAATGAGAATAGAAACATGGTATTGCAGGAAAAATTAAGAAGTACCAAAATGACCAGGACTGACATTGATGCATCACACCTCACTAAAATCACTCAAGCGAGAGATGAGTTGGTTGCGGTAGCAGAGACTATTCTAGACTAGCAGTTGGATAGGACAGCTTTGAGTGGTATCTATAAGAAGTTGGATGTCTTCATTGATAGGATTGTGACCTGTGAGCATCTTCCAGATTTGGGGAGAATGTGGGACGATTTCATGCAAGTGGAGATAAGAGGAAATGCTAAGAGTAGCAGCCAGCATGGTGGGGAATGTTGCCCATGTGGCAAAGGGCAAGAAGTCGTCAAAGAAGGGGTCCACGAGTGGGACCAAGCAGTAGGGTAAGCAAAAGAAGGGGAAGAAGAAGGACATGAGCAAAGTGAGATGCTTTGCTAGTCAGAAGATGGGGCACTATGCAGCTACGTTTCCTAACAAGAAAGGAAAGAAGATATTTGCAGCTTCAACAGAGGTGGATGAGATTTCCACCAAGTTTGAGAAGGAGTTCTCCTTGTTGGTGAGTCTCGCCACTAGTGACACACCTTCTAGCAAATGGTCCATTGACAATGGAGCCTCATGCCATATGAAAAGTGTCAAGGAATACTCCACAGATCTTACGGAGAGGGCCATTGTATTGAGGCAGTGCTTGACAATGACTCTAGAGTCAGAGCAATTGGTATTGTGACCATATCCTTTCAGAGGGAGTTGTTGCCAAACAATCTAGCAGGGGTCTTAGGAGGGGTACCTAAGGGACAACTACTAGACCAAATGACAACAAGGGGACAAAGACCCACTGTCACCTCAGTGAATGTTCCCTGCTCTTTATGGAATTTTACCAATGGGAGGAGTCCCGGTATGAGGGAAATCACTATGGTAATAGGATCAACAATTAAGTGCTATGTGATTTCCAAGGCCCACTCGAAGGAGAGGCTAAATATAAGGATCTCTTGCTTCAATGAAGCTTAATGGCTCCCCAAGAAGGGCCTAAAGGCGAGAATCAAGATCTAGGGATTTATGATGTTACAATAAGGAGGTATACCTAGGATCAAGATACCTGAAGTGGAAATAAGAACTCTCAATAAGCTATCTTAAACAAGTTACTGCCCCCAAGAAAAGTGTTTCTAAAATTGAGAGACCTAGTTTGGATCCACAATGTTCAGAAGTCTAACTAGGTTCGGTCTTCATAATGACATGCAATTATGATTTTATGAGATGTAAATAAGAAAAATAAAATTATTATATTGACTTGCTTCATGGGTTTCATGAGCAAGGGATTTTGTTATTGAGTCAACACTCCCATTGAGAGTCTTTAGGATTTATTTATCATCTAGTCATAAAATGTTAAGTCATTGTCATGTAAATGAAGTCATGTTACGCTTTGTAAAAGGTAAAGCTTGTCTATGTAAAGTATCCTCCAAGAACTTGTCACCTAACCTCTTCAAGTAAGCCTACAAACGATGAAGAAACTGCTAGATAAACTTGGCCTTAATCCAATTGTCAAGTCGGCCTAAATACCCAGTGAAGAGGTGTATAAATAGAAGAACTCAACCTCCATTCAAAGAAAGCAATTCGATTTGAATTCGGTCTAAGAGAAGTGCGAAGAAAAGGTGCAGAAGAAAGTGCGAAGTAAGGACAGTGAAAGGGTTTCTTCTAGGGCTGCAAAAGTCATTCTTCTGGAACAATGAAGAAGGGATTCTTCTGGAGCAATTAACAGGATTCTTTTGGGCATACGAAGAAGAATTCTTCTGGGACCTGCGAAGTAGGGTTTCTTCTGGGATAACAAAGGAAGGTATCTTTTGGGGCAACAAAGGAAGACTCTTCTGGGTGATCGAAGTAGAGATGGAGTTTCTCTAGAAGACCTAGAGACCGAGATTCTCTAGGGAAGTTGTGAAGGAGCAATGAAAAAGATAGAGGTAAAGTTTCTCTAGAAGGATCCAAGGAGAAGCAGTTCAAGATCAAGAAGAAAGGCGAAGGAAGGAAGAGGTAGAGCATCAATGTTAGTGACAAGATTCTTGAGAGGATACTACAGTCAAGGGTCTGTGTCATGGTCTTGGTACTTATCAATTAAAGATCTAGAAGAAGAATTTTGATCGGGTTTTCCTCTCAAGAGGTGAGAGGTTTTGGCCCTCACTGAAGAAGCCTACATACTGTGTCACTTGTCTTTTATGCATATTGGTAATTGTCTTGTTGAAAGAACACATTAATAAGCTAACAAAGAAAAGACTATAAGGTTAAGAAGTAAAAGTGCATCACAAGCAATTATCATGCAGAGCAATTGTTATCTTTGAATGCCCTAGATTTGTCAACATGGTTTCAAAGCTTAGGTGTTGAAGACAAGAAGGGGCAGTCAAGAACAAGTAGACACAAGAGATTTGATCTTAAAAGAAAGCAATCAAAGCAATTAGAAGGTTATCAAAGCTAAAAGATCAAGATCCACATCAAAGAAACCCCAGATCAAAGAAGGAAGCAGGAAGAAAGACCGAAACCATAGGAGCACTTCAGATAGCATCACATCATCAAAGCAGTGAAAGCTCTTCAAGAAAGGAGGAAGACTAGAACGTTCAAGAAGGACTACAAATCAAGCTCTCTCTCATCAATCACTCAAGAAGAAGGTCCTCTATCAACATCGAGATTAAGGAGGAAGCAAGCAACAATCTCTCAAGTAAGTCTATGACTATATCTTATAATATCAAAATGTCTTTTTGCAAGGAAAGCAATAAATTGGTTGGGGCTATAAATTTCCTTGCGTGGAAGAAAAGGACAGACTTAAATCTTATTGAGAATGAGGTCATGGATCATATTAAAGGATCGACATGAAAGGAGAAGTGAGAGCCCAAAGGATTCTTATAGAATCTATAAAAGACTCTCTAATCCCATATCTATCAAAATTGGAGACTGGAAAAGGTATATATGACAAATTGGTAGAGTTGTAATCTCTCTAAGGCAAGAACTCTACAAACTAAAGATATCCAAGGAAGATGGAATAGCCTCATACTTCATGAGTATATCAGAGATTCGAGATCAACTACAAGAACTAGGAGAAGTTATGTCTGATAGAGAGATGACCGTGGTGGTACTAAATGCACTACCGAAAGAATGGGGTAACTTCACTTCAAGTTGATATGGGAAGAAAGAGACTACTGAAGATCGAAGAAACCAGACTGAAGGCAAATATTGATGTTGGACCAAATGAACAGAATCAAGCATACGATGGGATGACAAGAAGAAAAGGAAAATTTGGAAAGTTTGGCCCTCCAAAGAAAAGGAAGAACATGGATAAGATAAGATGTTATGGATGTCATGAACGTGAAAATTCTATCACTGCACCGACTGATTTACTTTTCCTACTTATTTCACCATAAGTTATTTATGAAATTCTTCAATAAACATTAAAATAAATACTGTTGCAGATATCACATTGTAATACAGAAACAAACATATGCACAAAAATCAACACATTGACACAGTTATTTTGCACTAATGTCCTTGAAAAAACCCAATGTGGGAAAATCGTTGCAGCAAGGGAGGATTTTATTATTCAGCAATTTTCTAATACAAAAGGGTGCCAAACTGGCTTACCCACATCTAGACAAATTTTCTAGCACTTCTTTTGAACCCAGCGTCATCCCTACTGACCTTTGCGTGACATGAAACCCTCTACGTCAACCTGTTGAGACTCTGCGCAGCCTCTCTGGCCTTCTGTGTCACTCCTGCAGCCTTTGCGTGGATGACACAGGCCCTGCTGGCTCTGCGCAGTCTCTGTTGGCTTTGCGTGGCTTCCTCTGGCCCTGCTTTTGCCTTTTCTGCCTCTGTGTTGATCTCCCGTCTCTTTGTTTCGTACTTGTTGCTTCCTAACTGCTCTGCAGACCACTAGTTCAATTTCTCAGCTAACCCTGCTCCAGAAATTGAACTAACTGGTCTCTCTCAATCTGTTCTCCAAGTGACCCTCAAGCCTCCTCTTATACCTTTCTCATTGACAAATCAACGGCCGAGATTAAGTCCCTAATCAACAGCTAAGATTAGATCTGGCTTGATCCATGACTTTTGGACCATTCTAACACAGTTTTATATTAATACATATTAATATTTTATTTCCCCTAAGTTTAGACTTAGGGACTCCATTAAAAATATTAATTATTTTAATATCTCCCAAACTGTTTAGAATCTACCCAAACCCTTTCTGGGTATTGAAGATCTCATGTGCTTTAGCCTCTCCACCAATTTTCGTAGCTAGAGCAGATTCAATGCTACCCCAAATCAACACTTTGGCACTATAGAAGAGATTGTCCTAATCGTAGTAAGGACAAGAGGAATAGGGAAGAAGCCCACATTACTGAAGAAGTAAACGAACCTGAGTCAAAGAAGCTTAAGAATGAAGAATTAAAAGATCTCTACTATGACTGAGATGATCTTCTTCTAGAAGGTACTTTCCACTTGTAAATTATAAATATGGTGCGATGTAAATAAGATAGGATGCATCAGATTAGCAAATAGCATTATAAGTAAGAGCTCGTGACATGGGAAGCAGAAAGTATGTCTGGTACAAATACTATTGATTACAAAGAATAGGAAACTCTTAGGAAACCTCATTAATACTTATAGAAAGTAGCAGAGGCCATCATGGTTTGGGACCATCATAGTAAACAAATAAAACATTTATTGGGTGAGGATATGAAACATCCTCAAGTTTCTCTGATGGAATCCTTATCAAAGGATTCACCGATGTAGAAAGAAAAGCAAGGTTTTCATCAGGAATTCCAACTCGTGGGATTCAAGGGGTGATGCCATGATGACATAACAAGAAAGCAGGATAAAATCATTTCGAATGAAGTTGCTACAGGAATTCTCGATGACCAAAATAAAAATGAGGTATGTATGCTTACATAGATAATAATGAAAGTCATGTCATATGATTGCAGATAATATATTTCCATCCTAGGAAATATGATCAAGAGAAGCAAGGATCTCCTCCTCTAAAGAATTGCAGCAAAGCATAAGTCACACTAGATAAAATCAACATAATATGTTCTCATATGAATCATGAGGAAGCTGACTACAGTCAAGGAACTATGATTGGAAGCTCTTGTGAATGAAGTGTGAAAAGATAGGAAGAGATCGTGATAATATGCAACAAAGGTAAAATACATTCAACATTCGAAGTTCAAGAAGATTTGACTAGAATATTTGCCGGAAGGATGTGAAGATTCTAATAGAAGTCGCAAAAACATAGAGACCCTTAATAATAGATATTTGTGGGAGATATGTCAATCTACATACAAGATACTGATATTTATAGGAATATATCATGGTGAAAGATCATCACAAAGGAAACCTTGATTTAAAAGTGTTCATTATTTTTGAACTAATATCTGGATGGGCTTATGTAGCACTGCCAAAGGGAAATCTATGGATGACTTCCAAATGAACCATATAGAAGGATGTAATGTCCCTCCAAAAATTATGGCATGAAAGTAGAATGACATGAAGCAAAGCCAGATGGAAAAATCTGATGGATCACTTTTTGATGAGTTGAGGACATGACTGACTCGTGGACCAAAGTGATGGATGCCCTATGTAAAAGTTCCCAAAAGATGAAGACTCTTTGACAAAGAAGAAATTCATGACATCGAAGGAACAAGCTCTTCAAGCAGCTAGTTGTTTCAGGATCTCCACATGAGGAGCTGCAACAAGTCACTGATTAACAGGGAGCCTGAAAAGAAGTTTCTTACATGGAAGAAAGTTGGAAAATTCCTAAGCAAGCATCTTAGGTACATTCCCTTGTAATAGGAATGAGAACATTCATTTAATGGAATATTTCCTCTTGGTTTGAAAAGGAAAGATAGACATGTCATTTTGTTCTTCACCTGGGAAGACAGAATGGAGGATTGTGTAATCATTTGGCATCCAATACTCTTAGGGGATGAGATAGGGCATCCCATGAAAGAGTAGTCATGGAGGACCGATATTCTTTTTGAGACTCGAGAGTTGAAGAAAACAACAGCCCTCATGAAGCATATCCTAAGAGAACATTGGTGGGGTATGTTCCAAGAGAAACCATGATGAGTGTGTCTATAAATCATTGGTCTCGCCAACATTGTGCTCTGATCTTGTGGAGAGATAGAGTTGATAGTCAAGGCCTTACTATATAACAATGTTGGTTAATATGATACTATACAAATGAGTTACAAATCTGAATTCTTCTTATGAAAGATTCTTCAGATTGAGAAAGTCCAAGTACCATTATGAATACCTCCCTAGTTAAGAGGGGGTGTTGAAAAGTGTAACTAGGTTCGGTCTTCATAATGACATGCAATTATGATTTTATGAGATGTAAATAAGAAAAATAAAATTATTATATTGACTTGCTTCATGGGTTTCATGAGCAAGGGATTTTGTTTTTGAGTCAAGACTCCCATTGAGAGTCTTTAGGATTTATTTATCATCTAGTCATTAAATGTTAGAGTCATTGTCATGTAAATGAATTCATGTTACACTTCGTAAAAGGTCAATCTTGTCTATGTAAAGTATCCTCCGAGAACTTGTCACCTAACTTCTTCGGGTCGACCTACAAACCATGAAGAAACTGCTAGATAAAGTCGACCTACAAACGATGAAGAAACTGCTAGATAAAGTCGATCATACTCTAGCTGTCAAGTCAGCCTTCAGACCCAGTGAAGTGGTGATAAATAGAAGAACTCGGCCTCCATTCAAAGATAGCAATTCGATCTAAATTCGGTCTAAGAGAAGTGCAAATAAAAGGTGCAGAAGAAAGTGCAGAGTAAGGACAATAAAAGGGTTTCTTCTAGGGCCACAAAAGTCATTCTTCTGGGACAGCAAAGAAGGGGTCTTCTGGATCAACGAAAGAGGCATTCTTTTGGGGGCAATTAACAGGATTCGTCTAGGACCTACGACGTAGGGTTTCTTCTAGGACAGCAAAGGAATGTATCTTATGGGGCAGCAAAAAAAGACTCTTATGGGTGATCGAAGTAGAGACAGAGTCTCTCTATAAGACCCAGAGACCCAGATTCTCTAGGGAAGTTTTGAAGGAGCAGTGGAAAATATAGAGACCGAGTTTCTCTAAAAGCAACCAAGGAGAAGCAGTTCAAGATCAAGAAGAAAGGAGAAGGAAGGAAGAGGTAGAGCATCAAGGTTAGTGACAAGGTTCTTGAGAGGATACTACACTCAAGGGTCCGTGTCATGGTCTTGGTACTTATCAATTAAAGATCTAGAAAAAGAATTTTGATCAGGTTTTCCTCTCAAGAGGTGAGAGGTTTTGGCCTTGGCTGAAGAAGCCTACATACTGTGTCACTTGTCTTTTATGCATATTGGTAATTGTCTTGATGAAAGAACACATTAATAATCTAACAAAGAAAAGACTATAAGATTAAGAAGAAAAAGTGCATCACAAGCAATTATCAAGCAGAGAAATTGTTATCTTTGAACACCCTAGATTTCTCAACGCACACGAGACCTAGGGTTTTAGTATTTATCATGAAAGGGAAACCTCCAAGGAGGATCCTAGATCAAGTTAGGACAAAGAAAAGGGTTGAAAATGATCAATTTTTAATAAGAAACAACCCTCAAGAAACCTTTCACTATGACGTCCAAGATTGGCTCCCAATGTCTAAGCTTGGGCTTGCTTTATCTCACAAACAAACCGTTCAAATCACGTGAAACATTAAGAATCTCTCGGAGAGACAACAGTGCAAAAAATTGGTCCAAGCAGAATTGCAAGATCAACTCACTAAGAGATTTCACATGATGCCCTAGCAAGGTCGTCCAAGTGAAACGCTGCAAATTTTGGGAGGAGAAAAGGATAAAGGAAGATGGTGATCACCGAAATTTCCTTAGACTAGTGCCTTGTCCTTGGGCTATGGAGTCTATTTGTTTCGACATTTGGCCAAAATCATCTTCAAGGAGGCTAGAAAATGATGCCCTAACAAGCACTCTCTAGCATTTACCCACCTAAGATTTATGTACTTGCATGGAAAGAAAACAAGTTCTACTCCACTAGGAACATTCATCTACTTGTTATCAATGAATAAAATGCACAAATTTACAATCTAACATTCTTTTACAATGACATTTCAATAATTAGGGCATGAAAGAGCAAGAGCTAGTTGCATAACTTCCACACATTAGACATTATTCATAAGCAAAACTTCATTGACAAAATTTACTTACAAGATAACAAGAGATATATCTAAATCCGAGATCAAGAAGATGGCTCCAAGAGAATGAAAATTTCGGCTCCAAAGATATCGAAACACATCAAGAGAAATCCAATAAACAACCAAGAAAAAGTGTGAAATCCACTTTAGAGATCTAACCCAAGTCTCGTGTGATGATGATGTATAAATGAGGCTCTCCTTTTATTTATATGAGCCTTTAGGAACTTGATTTGATCTAATTAGCCTAATAAGCCCTTAAAAATGACTTTAATGTACAAAATAACAACCGTATTTGTAACAAGCCCACCAAATAGCTCAAAAGTGTACAACAAACCTTCCAAATGAGGCCGAAAAGATAGAATAATGGTGCAAAAGGATCGTTAAAAGGCCAAGATAAGTCCTCCATGTGCCAAGATGAAGAGGAGGGCTCCCAAAATGATGACCAAGGGGGTGGCCGCTTGGTTTCCAAGAAAAACAGTTGTCGTGCTCCCAAGTGGCCTATGGGGCACAATCAGTGGTCTCATGGATCTCCAACTGGATCAATCATGTCGATGCTCCATCAATAAGGGATAGAATGATAACAAATCCACTCCCATCTCTCTCCGAATGAGACATGTTGTCGCACAAAGTGTCTAGGCACCGCGACAACGCTCAAAGTAAGGGTTGTCACTCTAATCCTTACTCTGTTTAGACTCTCTCCTAGACAAGTCAAGGGGGGTAGTCCCTAAGGTGAATAAATGAGGGTTCTACAGGCTCTATGAGACTTAATGATGAACCAATTGTGTAATATAGAACAAGTCCTTGTTAACTGAGATGGATAGATCAAACAATTAATACAAATAAGACACAAACACAAGATAGAAATGATTTTAGACCAGTGCCCTATATTCAATTAATCATATACTAAATAAAAACAAGTTATCCAGATCAATTTATAAATATGGTAAAGCAACGATCATGAACATTTAAATGTCAAAGGCCAAAATTTTATCATGGAAGAGTTTCTAGCAATTAAATCCCAAATCTAGAAGAATTTATCTTTCTCCTATAGTCAATATGATTTTAAAACATTAATCACACCTAACAATAGAGAAATCACTACCACAAAAGGACACTAAAGAACTTTAGATTAACAATTTAATTATTCTTTAGGCAATTAATTTAATGTGGTAAATGACGAAATCAAATGACTAAAAATCAAATCAAAAGACCTTAGTCAAATTTAAATTTTTGTGGATCGTAGGCCACATAAAAATAAAAATTTCTTAAATGTATAAGCTCAGATCCCTCTTTTGATTTAATTCCTTAGCCATTCTAAAGTCACAAAAAAAATTGAAGTTTTTAGATTTTTAAGTGTTTTTTGAATGTTTTTTGAATTTTTGTTTAAATGTTCTAAATATTTTTTAAATGAAATCAAAATATTAAAAAAAAATGTTAAATCAGAAAAGTAAAACAAAACCAAAAAGAAAAAAAATCAAAATCAAAATAAAACAAACCTAGGATTCAAAACAACAACAAAATTAAATCAAAATAAAAAGTAAAAATGACATCGAATTCGAATTAGCGCTAATCGCATATCGCAGGGCGTCCCCCTCAATGAAGGAAAGCCCCAGGCGCTCGGTCACAAGGAAAAGCATAAAACCGTACGGAAATCAATGATTTCGTCAGAAGGCGGGTCCCGCGCTAAAACCGGCAGGATATCGGAAGCGCTTCAAGCGGTAAGTGAGTTCGACCGAGTCCCGCCCGATGCCATACATTGGGCGACACGCGTCCAACGAATGAGAGAGAAAACCGCTCACATCGCGCAGGAAAAGGTCATGCTACTTACCCGTGCGATATGGACGAAGACCGTAGGATCTGGAGGCTCCAGATCAACAGCGGAGAAATTATCCAAGGGATGACCGAATTCGACGGGGAAATAGGCTGAGTCATATAAGATTTGAGGTCCGGCATGACCGTTGAGCTGCCAGAGGAGTCAGTTTCGCAAGCAATCTTGGAGCAACGGAAATAACAACCGTTCAAAGAGAACTGACACTCAGTTCGTGAGAAAACAAGTGGCCACCTCTCTGTGAAGCGTTACACAGTGATGATGACGCAGAGCAAGGGAATTCAAGCAGACAGAGGCAGGAGATCCAGAGAGCCGGGAAGCGGAAACGAACAATCAGGGAGCAAATTGGCTTTAAGCCACGAACAGACAGAGAGTAAGGGGGGAAGAGGCAGAGAAAGAGAAGCAGAAAGCCAAAAGGAAAGAAAGAAGTAAATTGCAGAGAACAGAGAAGCCAAGCTGACCTGCAGACAAAGGCGGCATCGAGCAGACAGAGACAGAGAGAGTCTGAGAGTCTGTGAACTCCAGAGAAGGCATAAGAGGTTCAAGCAACTCTTCTGTGTATACCTGTCAGGTTTTGAGTACCAAATTAGACTCATACCATTGAGACCAGTTGAGGTTGAGATACAATAAGGGGATTCTGTGTACTCTAGAGACTTGGGGAATCCAAGTATAATCCTACTAATCATCATCTGTTCCGTGAGACTCAATTCGAGCTCACTATTGTAAAAACTCTGCTTTAAGACACAATAGAAAGGCCACCACTGAAGGCTGGACCAGGAGACGTAGCCCAGGAGGATTGGGTGAACTCCTTATTAAGCTTACTGTGTTTCTCTTATTGTTTCAGTGTCTGTGTATTTCGCAATCTTATCGATCTGTTGCATAAAATAACATAGTCACACCCTAGCACTTGAGTCTGTAATACCTTCATTATTTCTATGAGGTCATCTACAGGTGATTTCAGATCAAGTGGTATCAGAGCTCGTGGTTGTTAAGGTTAGACAAGCTTGTGCTGGATTTTGTTGTTGAATGCTAACTAGATCAAAGCTTAAATTAGGAGAAGGAGAGTTGGTTGAAACTAACCCGGAAATTGGAAGAGCCTATCCTCAGAAGAAAATGTCAGAAGAAAGTCCCTTGGGACCAGACCCCCAATTTATAGATAGTTTCCTGGCCATGAGGTCCATGGTAGAGGAAATGTATAGGGACTTTAGGAAACATAAAGATGAAGATTCATCAGGTTCCAAACAAGATAAAGGAGAAGAAGAGTCTCTCCTCCATGACCACTCAAAAGGAAAAGGGAAAGAAGAAAACTTTCTCACGCCTCCTAATAGCCCTGAACATAAAAAGAAGACATCTTTGATTAAATTAGATGCCAAAATCAATTTACCAATATATGATGGAGAGTTGAATGCAGAGAAGCTAGATAATTGGATCAGACAGATTGATGTTTATTGCAAAGTGCAGAGTATCGACTCAGACAAGAGTAAGATTCAACTAGCCAGCCTATGCCTCGGAGGCACTGCCTTGGTATGGTGGGAAGGCAAGACACAAGCTGACATGAAGAAACCTATGTTGCAGGAAACGTGGGGCAGGAGGGTGTTTCCGTACGGAAACGAGTACGAAACGCTGAAACGCGTTTGGTACGGCCCTGAAACGCGCTTCGGGCCGTACTGCCACGTTTCACGAAACTGAAACGCATTTCAGGGCTGTACGACCCACGTTTCAGCGTTTATTTGTGTTTTTTAATTTTTATTTGTTTTCTAATCTATTCTTACATTAGCCTAGTGACTTCTAGTTGCTTCTAGATGCCTGTCTAAAGTTATAAAAGTGAACTTTTGCCCTAGTGTTGATATGCAGTTCATGGTAATGTTAAATTCTTAAAGTAAAAGTGATATTCTCCTTTATTTTTCATTTTCATCCTTTTACTTAAATTTTTAACATTACCATGAAATGACTCAGGATGTTTGGAGTGGTTTCGACCTCATTGGATTTCATATGGAAAAAGTAGAATTTTAGATCTCACTCAAAATCCAGCAGACTTATCGGTTTTTCAGGATTTCAGGATTGGGGGGATTGCAATGTCTCCATTGGATTTTATCATGTACTAGGGTATGGAACTTGTATTTAATCAAGAGAACCAAGCCCTCTATCCAGGGGAGACTCCCAATAATCAAGAGAATGTAGGGTACTAGGGTATGAAACTTGTATTTAATCAAGAGCACTAAGGTCGTTCAACTATGTAGGAGGAGACTCCCATTCAAACACGAGAAAAGAAATTAGAAATTTCTCGTTTTGGATATTTCTATTTTCATTATGTGATTATTCATGAGTAAATGTGATGTAAGTTTAGATACTTATAGTTTATGCATTGACAATTGACAATTTTATCATAATGTAATAAATTAGAATGTATCATATATGCTTTATGATTGCACATATTTCTTAAATGTCCTAAGATATAGATATATATATATATATATATATATATATATATATTCGCATTTCCCCGTTTCCAAAATTTGGGGAGGTCGCGTTTCATATCGCTTCCCGTTTCGGAAACTCGTACCCGTTTCCCCGTTTCGTGCAACCTTGGAAGAAACATGGTAAGATTCTTTCTGTCTGGAGTGAATTTGTTCTGCAATCAAGAAGCAGTTCTATCCACTAGCTTACATGCAGCAAGCCATGATGAGCTGGCAAACTCTTCGCCAATTGAAAGGGCAAAGTGTACAAGGTTACACCCAAGAATTTAGGAAAAGAGCTTTGATTCTAGGAATTTCTTTAGACTCACCTCAGACTCGATTGAAGTACATAGATGATCTACACAGCTACATGAGGCACACTATCCTCATGTTTAATCTCACTAGTGTAGATGAGGTATCTGTTCAAGCTACGCATCTAGAAGCTAGAGGAAAGAATGGGAACCCAGAGGTTTGGGGATCATCCAAGCCCTTTGCAAGCTAGAATAAGGAGAAAAGAAAACAGAAATGGAAAGAGAGGAAGGCCAACACTGCACAAAAAAGCAAGTCTTCATGCACTCACTGTAAGAAGGATGGGCATGATGATGAGGACTGTTGGATCCTGCATCCGGAGCTGAGACCTAAGAAGTTTGAGGGCAAGAAGAAGAAGATTGTTGCAGCTATTCAGAAAGATTTAGGGTCAGACTCAGGAGATGAAACAACAATTGCAGCCACAGGTATAAAAGGTTGTCCACTTTAGAGAATGCAGAAATCAAGAAGCAGGTGGAGGAGTTGCTCGAGAAGGGGTTCATCAGACCTAGCACATCACCATGTGGGTCTCCAATCGTTTTGGTGAAAAAGAAAAATGGCTCGTGGAGAATGTGCATTGATTACCGAGCACTGAATAAGATAACAATCAAAAATCGTTATCCCCTTCTTCGCATAGATGATCTATTAGATCAGTTAAAGGAAGTTGTTTATTTTTCCAAGTTAGACTTGCATAGTGGATATCATCAGGTCAAAGTTGCACAACAAGATGCATGGAACACTGCTTTCAAAACAAAGCAGGGATTGTATGAGTGGTTGGTTATGCCTTTTGGCTTAACTAATGCCCCTGCTACTTTTATGAGAATAATGAATGATGTACTCAGACCTTTTCTTGATGATTTTGTTATTGTATATCTGGATGGCATTCTTATATTTAGCAAAACATGGGAAGAACATTTAAAGCATGTTAAGCAGACACTAGATGTTTTGAAAAGAGAAAAACTTTATTTTAAACTCTCAAAATGTGAATTTGGCATAACATCTTTGAATTATTTGGGACATACAGTAGGGGGTGGTGAATTGAAGATAGATCCCTCTAAGGTGGCAGTCATTCTAAACTGGCCTAAACCCAAATCAACCACTTCAATATCTACACTCCCACACTAAGTTGCAGCAATCAAGACATTATAGATGGATAGGTTTTCTACAACAGTTTCATTTAGTCATCAGATATAAAAAGGGCATACACAATAAAGTTGTAGATATGTTATCTAGACCAATTATAAATGCATCTACTATGCTTAAGCATAACTCAGTATTGCATGGGAGCTACATTGAACAATATGCTCAAGATATAGATTTTAAAGATGTATATGCAACTTTAAGTCAAGGCAAACGAGTAGAAGAATTGGATTATCACATTAAGGACCAACTCTTGCATCATTGTGGGAAGCTATTCATTCCACAAACTAAAGAGAAAAGATAATTCGAGAAGCACACACTTCCCTAATATCAGGTCACTTTGGGGTAAGTAAAATGGTTGCACAGCTGCAAAGATTTTGTTATCGGCCAAAAATGAATGAGACAGTTTCTAGATATGTAAGAGGGTGTACCATGTGTGCTAAAAGCAAGCCCAGCAATAGAAAACTAGGCTTGTACACTCCACTACCAGTTCCTTCTCATCCTTGGGAAAGTGTTTCCATGGACTTTGTTCGAGGACTACCTAAATCTAGGAAAGGTCATGACTATTTATATATTGTTGTGGATAGGTTCAGCAAAATGTGTATTTTGATACCTTGTAATAAACAGATTACAGCTGAACAAACTGCAAAATTGTTCTTTCAGCATGTATGGGTTCATTTTGGATTACCCACTTCCATTGTATCTGATCGAGATTCCCAATTTGTTGAGAAGTTTTGGTCGAGTCTGTGGGAATTGATGGACACCAAACTAAAGAAAAGCACAGCCTCTCATCCACAGACAGATAGCCAGACAGAAGTGGTCAACAGGACAGTGATCCAGTTGCTCAGAGGCTACTGCAGCAAGCATCCCAAACTTTGGGATGAACATTTGTGTTATGTGCAGCATGCTTACAACCGAGCAAAACATTCTTCCACACAGAGATCTCCTTTTGAGACCTGTTTTGGGTTCACACCAAGGTCTCCCTCGAATTTTGTCTTTAGTAAAGACATAGCAGTTGATGGACACAGTGATGTGGACAATGCAACCAAGTTCATTGAACAAATCCAAGAGATTCACCAAGCAGTACAGGAACAACTGGAAAAGAAACAAGCCAAATACAAGGCAAGGCATGACAAGCATCGGATGGAGCATAGTTTCCAATTTGGTGATCAAATCTAGCTGTATATCAACAAAGACAGAATGCAAGGTGAAGATAAAAAGCTAAAGCCAATAAGGTATAGACCTTTCAAGATACTTGAGAAAATTGGTGAGAATGTTTTTTGCCTTGATTTACCAGCTTACATGCAAATCTACTCAGTCGTTAATGCAGACAAACTATTTGAACCTTCATTAATTGAAGATCCTAAAAAGCGGAGTCAATTGCCTTCTATTGATGATTTGTTACCTGAATATCTCAATGAATTGCAGGAAGACATAGTTCTGGACAGGAAGGTGAGGACGACGCGGAGGGGAGATGTTGAGTACCTCAAGATTGGACTCAAGGGTTCCAAGCCAAGCAGTGCAAAATGGATGGAGATTGGACAAGTGAGACAGTTATACCCTCACTTAGCCGATGCTTGAAAACCAACTTTTGGTGGAACAAAAGCTTTTTCAATGGGAAGGTCGTGATCCGAATTGGATCCTTAAACACTCTTAAAATTCCTTGAACTCTATAAAACTCATACCGAAGTTTCAAAGTATTATGGATGTCGAAGCTTATCAAAAATTACCTCTGAACAATGGCAATTTCTGGTCAGCACGGAACAACGTGGACCCTTGGTCAAAGCACGCAGACCGTTGGCCCATGGTGACCGCGCACTGGCACAAATTAACAAATGGGAGGTCAAATCCAAAAACAGAGGCAGTTTCTGATACGCAATTAGCGCTAATCGCGTATCGCAGGGCGTCCCCCTCAGTGAAGGAAAGCCCTAGGCGCTCAGTCACGAGGAAAAGCATAAAACCATACGGAAATCGCTGATTCCGTTAGAAGGCGGGTCTCGCGCTAAAACCGGCAGGATATCGAAAGGGCTTCAAGCAATAAGCGGGTTTGACCGAGTCCCACCCGATGCCATACACTAGGTGACACACATCCAGCGGATGAGAGAGAAAATCGCTCACATCGCGTGGGTAAAGGTCATGCTACTTACCCGCACGATATGGACAAAGACCGTAGGATCTGGAGGCTCCAGATCAACGGCGGAGAAATGATCTGATGGATGACTAGATTCGATCGGGAAATAGGCTGAGTCATATAAGATTTGAGGTCCGGCATGACCGCTGAGCTGGCAAAGGAATCAGTTTCACGGACAATCTTGGAGCAACGAAAATAACAACCGTTGAAAGAGACCGACACTCAGTTCGTGAGAAAACAAGTGGCCACCTCCCTGTGAAGCGTTACACAGTGATGATGACGCAGAGTAGGGGAATTCAAGCGGATAGAGGCAGGAGATCCAGAGAGCTGGGAAGCGGAAACGAACAGTCAGGGAGCAGATTGGCTTTAAGCCACGAACAGATAGAGAGTAAGGGGGGAAGAGGCAGAGAAAGAGAAGCAAAAAGCCGAAAGGCAAGATAGAAGTAAATTGCAGAGAACAGAGAAGCCGAGCTGACCTGCAGACAAAGGCAACATCGAGCAGACAGAGACAGAGAGAGTCCGAGAGTTTGTGAACTCCAGAGAAGGCTTGAGAGGTTCAAGCAACTCTTTTGTGTATACCTATCAGGTATTGAGTACCAATTGGACTCATACCACTGAGACCAATTGAGGTCGAGATTCAGTAAGGGGAGTCTGTGTACTCTAGAGACTTGGGGAATCCAAGTACAATCCTACTGATCATCATCTGTTTCGTGAGACTCAATTTGAGCTCACTATTGTAAAAACTCTGCTTTAAGACACAATAGAAAGGCCACCACTGAAGGCTGGACCAAGAGACGTAGCCCAGGAGGATTGGGTGAACTCCTTATTAATCGTGTTGTGTTTTATGTGTTTGCTTATTGTGTTTCTCTTACTGTTTCAATGTCTGTGTATTTCGCAATCTTATCGATCCATTGTAAAAAATAACATAGGCACACCCCAGCACTTGAGTCTGCAATACCTTCATTAGTTCTCTGAGGTCATCTACGGGTGATTTCAGATCATCTAGTATATCGAATATACTATATCCCTATCTATCAAATGTTCCCTTTGACCTGGATAACTTCTTCCTTTCCTTTGATATTCAATGAGATTCGCAAGAGCTATGTTCTTCATGATTCATACGAGCTCTTGTTTCCATGATGCCACGATGCATCTTCTTACCATGATCATATCTCCAAGAAATTCTAAATAGGATCCTTTTGAGAGGGACACCATCTCATTCATAATGGAGATCTATTACTCCCACTTTCCCTGACCCTTTCTTCAGCTTCCTCCATCCTTTTGTCGATATGAGCTCCTCTTTCATAGTACTACTATGTCTTGTCAACCTTCCTTTACAAACTGTTGATGGACAACTGATACCTTGTTTATCAATGATTATCATGTTAACCAGATCTCATAATGAAGATATTTCTTCATTTTTCTTTACTGCATTTTAGATAGCATTTCATGTATCTTTCTTATGTCTCCTTTCTTACTTTGTAGAACCTTAAGAGTTCTCATGAACTCAAAGGAGACCTTGATGTATTGACTTCTCTTCTTCATAAGGATTATGACAGTCCTTACTCCTTGCAAGAACCTTGATGACCCATCAACATATAGGTATTCTTGCAATCATGAAGTCATAGATCTAAACTTGGTTATAGAATGAAAAGGTACTTACTTGATTGTCAAGATGAAGTCTTCACCTTGATCATGTTGGCAGGGATTGGAGCAGATGTTTTGATGCTTCCATTGACTATTGATATATCGAATTGAAGTTGCTTTCCATGATGCATAGCGACCCATTATGTAGTACAACGTCTAATTTGAGTATTGCCTATATACACTCCCTAAGATCTGAAGACTGTTGACATTCGAAACCCTTGCTGTTGTAGACTGATTTTGTAAACTTGTTTCCTAGGGTTTCAATATGACGTAGGCTTCAATTTGAGATCCTCTGAGCTACCGTGATCTTGTAGCATTTTGATTACTTGAGGCAAAAATCCCTTGTTGTTGCAGGCTATTCTTCTTGACTGCATAGTAACACTGTTGTTGAAGGTTGATCCTCTGATCTAGGGTTTGATTCTACAATGTAGATCTTGCCATCCTTGAGCTTGCTAGAATATTGATTCTTGTATGTATCTTTTCTTCCCTTTCTTTGATTGCTGAACCTATCCCTCTGATACCAAGTTGAAGAATCTAGGGCACACATAAATTAGGGTGATTCTTCTTAACATGATAACAATTTGTGAAGTATTTATACAATTAACCTTAACTTGATCTGCCATTCATTATTAGTGTATGTATGTTAGCTTCATCAAACTGCTATCAAAAGCAAAAGAGACAAGAACACAAAGTATTTGGCTTTCTGCCAAGGCCAAAACCTCTCCCTCTTGGAGAGGAAAACCCACGCAAAATTCTTCTTATAGAGACTCCAATGATGAATACCAATACCATGACCCTTGACACATTCTGCCTCTCTAAGACCAAGACATCAATCCCTTACTCTGCCACTACCGAGATCATCATCTTCCCTGCACTACTGCATCATTGAAATCTTCATTATTGCTTCTTCATAACGTCTGCACCATGACTGCTCCTTGAGATTGCTACAGAGGTGATCTCTACACATTCCTTGAGATCATAACCTTTAAGAACAAGATCAAGCCTTGTATCTGCACCTTGTTGTAGGTTGTGTAACATCATGATCTTGGACCATTCATCCTTATCATTCTCATTGTGTTGAGACTGTAACTATCATGATTATTACTGCTTATGATCCTTGTCATTGTGACTGCATGCTAATATGCCGAGGAAGTGTACTGTACTGATATAAATATTCAGATTGAGATCACAGATCCGAACACTGTGGTATTCAAGTATGCCGAGAATCTCTGTCATCATGGAAACTTATTTCATCGACATGGTTCTGCGAAGATAATATGTCGAGAGTGTAGGACCAATTCTTGCAACCCTAACCACTGTAGTTCATGACGTCGAGGTTGCTACAGCGATACCACCTTTAGGATCAACAGGATCTCTGTTAAGACGAGATAGTAATATATGGGCTTGTCGAGGATGATCCATTCATAGTGACTGCGTTCTGAAATGAACTTCAAGTTGGTATCCTGTTGTAGGAGACATGTCGAAGATACCAATGTTTAGACTGCTTGAATATACATTCTCCTATAGTGTGAGTTGCAGGGACTTGCCTCCATTTATCCGAGACCTAGTCTATCTGCCCTTAAACCCATCTGAGGTGCAAACAGACCCTAAAACGATTGGCCTAAAGCAATGCAGATCTATTCCTTCTTTTATGCCAAATTTCAGAGAGGAATCCAAAAATCTCTTGTGTGTTTTGCACTGACCCTAGACGGTATTTATAGTGGTTTGTGCCACATATTTGAGCCGGCATGAACTCATGAACTGACATGACTGTTCCATTGAGTTGACATTACTTCCATTTATTTATTTTAATTCATTTTCGAGCCTACATGAAGATCTCTTCATTATTCTGCTTGCAGACTTTGGTGTTCTTGTATTTGGAGGATTGTTCTTGGTCTTGGAGGGCTGTTACATACTGTTGAAGACTTGTATACATTTACATAGGCTCTTAAAGAGCTTTTACACATGACATGACTCTTTGACATAATAATAAAATCCTAAAGACATCAAGAAGATGTGTTTTACCTAGTGAGACTTCTTGCTCATGAAACCCGTGTAGCAAGGGATACAAAAATAATTTATTCTCTTTATTACATCATTTACAAAGATCATGTCATTATGAAGACCGAACCTAATTACATTTTCTTCAACGACTTGCACCATGGACTCAGAGGATAATGCGGGAGATTGTTACAAGTGCACCAAACTTTAGTAATCAGTGCCATGAAGTGTGCAGGGGTGTGCCTTTGGAAAGTACACCAAGATTACTTTTCCAAGCAATGATAGAAGGGTAGTAGGTATCCTTGATTTGATACATTTTGATCAATGTGGTCCTATGTCTACTTTATCTTTGACTAGATATGAGTATTTCATCACTTTCATTGATGAATACTCTCGCTCATGAAACCCATGTAGCAAGGGATACAAAAATAATTTATTCTCTTTATTACATCATTTACAAAGATCATGTCATTATGAAGACCGAACCTAATTACATTTTCTTCAACGACTTGCACCATGGGACTCTGAGGATAATGCGGGAGATTGTTACAAGTGCACCAAACTTTAGTAATAAGCGCCATGAAGTGTGCAGGGGTGTGCTTTGGGAAAGTACACCAAGATTGCTTTTCCAAGCAATGATAGAAGGGTAGTAGGTATCCTTGATTTGATACATTTTGATCAATATGGTCCTATGTCTACTCTATCTTTGACTAGATATGAGTATTTCATCACTTTCATTGATGAATACTCCAACACAGCCTACATTTTCTTAATCAAGACCAAGGGTGAGGTCCTCCAAAGGTTCCAAGAGTATAAGGGTCTTGTGGAGAACCAAACAAGAAATAAGAGCAACATGTTGAGGCCTAATAATGACGGCGAGTATACCTCCAAGGAGTTCGGGGAAATTTTGTGCAAGAGCAGGTATCAAGGAGTTAGAGCTATGTTACATGAACAGGGGCTTCCTTCCTTTCTTTGGGGAGAGGCGTGTAACACTATAGTGTATTTGCAAAATAGGAATCCCTATTCTTGGCTTGTCTTATGCTTTTTGTTATTCATGTTCTATCTACAATCACTGTCAATGTGATTAATGTGACTTCTATTGGAAAACTAAATTGGAAATTGTCATTGGACTACTAAAGGACATTGAATTAATTGTCCTAAGCATTGGTTTTCGAACACCCCTATCATGACTCTACAAAAAATGTACCCATCACTCAAACAAAATCTTGATATGACATGCTATGTATTTTCCTATCTCATTTTAATTCTTAGAGGGTTATATTGATGACAAAGATCCCAATATAGGCAATGATTATGATGATATGTATGCATTTGTCGTAGCATGATTTCTTTTGGATGTTAGAGGCCATCTAGAGCCTATTTCTTAATGTATTTTCTATTCAGACATGGATTGTACTCGATGTTATTTTGGTTATGTGCACCCTCACATGCTATATAAATGAGAACTTTTCCTTGTGTATAAATGGCTTAGATTCATATGAATGTGCACACACACACACACACAGATAGCACGACGCTTCTAAGACCTATGAATACCCACGAGTCTTGACAAGTTTTATAGAGAGACAACTCACTCGCCTAGAACCCGTGGTTTCGACCCGTACTCACCAAAACCTGCATAAAACTCGGCTACTTGCATTGAATCTGTGAATAACCGCATAGGACCAGCAAGACCTGTGGAGACCCTCAAAATTCGATTTTTTTCATTTTTCTATTTTTTTTGTAGATGGAAAGAAACATAAAATGGAGGGAAGAAAATGAAGGTTGATTCTTATACGAGTCGTTCCCGAGTCTTATATTGGTCATTCCCAAGTGTTATACAAGTCGCTGAGTCAATAGCCAAACGAGTCTATATATATATATATATATATATATATATATATATATATATATATATATATATATATATATATATATATATATATATATATATAAGTGTGTGTGTGTGTGTGTGTGTCTTTAAAATTTGAATATTTTTAAGTGGTTTTGGTCAACCAGTTTTTTTGTCTAGTTTTTTCTACCAGTTTCGGTCGGTTCTCGATCCAAAAGGTTTTCTAGTTCAGTTCTGATAACATTGGATTGGATGCTCATAGTTCAAACCTTGAATATCCAAAATTATTGTGAATTGATTTAAAATGAACTCTAGTTAGAGGTTCTTATCACCCTCTATATCTAAAGGTATACTATGCCCTCAACCAAGTGCAATCATTTCAAAATATTGCATCTCTTTTATCCTATTATAGTGATTCTATGATGTTTTGCATTTTCGCCGCCTCTTCTAATTGGTTTTCATTTTTTTTTTAATTTTGCATGCAATTGTAGAATAGCCTTAAAAGTATTTTCTTCATTTACCTTCAAGTTGGCACCCATGAGAGAGTTCTAAACATAGTAAAGTTTGTAATATGTATACATTGGTCATGATAAAATATTTAAAACCTAGGCCACTCATGATTTACTTAGATCTCACAATCCATTTGGTTACCATTACTTATCCCTAATGTTCCTTAAGAATGTTATATCGGCTTCCATCCTCCAACACATTGTAAGTGTGCACCCTCAGCAACTCATGTAGCTTCACTTCTCTACTCCTATTGTTTTTGTTATATTATCATTTATGTGGAATGTAATTTCATGAAATTATACTTCTATACAAACTTGATTTTCAGGGAAAAACCCTGGCACAATCAAAATTATTTATATAGAAATCATTTTCTAAAGCCCATGGATGAGAGTTCAATAGTAAGGTGCAAGCTGTATTAAATAATGTAAATTCTAACTCTAATTAAGTTCTCTTTTGGAGCCACAAAAGATTAACCAAGTCGGTAAAAGCAAGCAGTGTCATAGCCAAACCACGGTTCAATACTTTAAACAATGGACGACGTGCTCCTACAAGGGAGCAATTCATAAGACGTTGAAATATCATCACCCTTAAGTCAGGCCAGGCAGTCACATGCCAAAGAGATATGTAAACAATGTCCCACATCTTGATAGGTTATGGAATCAAAGGAAGCTTCCCACCACTCAAGTTATCTTTTGTGAAGACAAGTGTGTTCCATTGTTCATGGCTTGATCTGATTAATATTTCTTCAGAATTACTTTTGTAATTGATTGTATGACCTTTATATTCTTTCTGACATTCTCTTATTTGTAAGTTTGTATATGCAGTGCCCTATCAATATATTAAAGTGAATAATAGTTGAAGGTAAAAACATGAAACAAGCACTCTGCGTACCAAAGGATAGAAATCAATGGAATGGATAAGTGTTATGTATAAAAAATTTGTACTAACTTAATCAACTTCATTTTTAGACTAAGGGGCAAGATCAAATATCATGCCCCCTCATGTAATGGCTATTGGTCTATATTTAAAGCCAGAGCCCTCATTCATTGTAATCATCATTTTTTTGACTCAATAAATAAAATATATATTTCTTATACAAACACTGATTGAGTTCGCTCCATCTAGTATCAGAGCAAGTTGGGTTCTCTAGCAAAGTCGTTGCACAGAGACATGCTCCTCCGTTGCATACAATCTCGTCCGTTGTTGTAACCCTATTACCACCATGCTCGTTGTTCCCATCTCTCCTTCCCGACCACCCATGTTCTCGTCCGTTGCTGTAACCTTGTCACCATCGTGCTCGTTCTTCCTGTCTCTCCTTGCACCCGTCGCCTTGTTCCCTGTTTGTGTCGTTTATCAGACTATCATAATACATTCACTCAACCTTCCTGCTTGTGCCTTGGATCCCCAGCTGTCGTCGTCACCCCACGTTGCTCCGTGACAATTCTAACCCCCGACAAGCACTACATCCTCCATTTTGTGTCCCTCCACCCGTTCATAACTTTAATATTGAGTTTAATTGTTAAATATTCAAATATTCATTGATTATTATATATCGATTAGAATTAATATATGGCATTTAATTAATTATTAATTATATTTATTTATTAATTATATAATTAATTATTTTATATATAATTATAAATATACACCAACACATACCCGTTCAATGTCGTCATCAATGTCAATGGATGATTTTAATTAAAAAAAATTGATAGATCTTGAGAATAAGGTCACCGGACACACTGAAAAAATCAAGGAGCTCCAGGACACAACAAAGAGAATAGAAAATCAACTCGAGCAAAACCTTAACAAATTTAAAAGGGATCATGCAATCCTTTCAAATAAGATGGAGCAAAATCATAATGAAGCAGTAGTAGCTCATAATGAAACAATGGTGATGTTGATGTCTATTTGTGAAAGGTTGAAAATTACACCTGATCAACTACACCAGAATAATGAAGCTACTCAACACCAAGATCCTTCGGATATATCAAACTCATCTAATTCACATTAGACCCCTAATTCTCCAAAGGCATCTTCAATACCCAATCAACAAAATAGTAACACGAATTTTCAAAATACGCAGCTCTTGAATCAATACCCCTTCTTCACCCCAACAGTTGCTACATATCAACGAAAAGAAAAACTTGAGCTTTCCGAATTTGAAGGTAATGAGAAAAATAGTGTTGCATGGTTCAATAAAGCAACAGAATACTTCGAGATTTACGGTACTGAGAATGATAATGATGAAAAAATAACGCATGCATCCATGCAAATGGAAGGTGAAGCATATAATTGGTATATGTGGTGGAAGAAAATGACACATGCTATCAGTTGGAAGAAATTCAAAAATGCATTCTTTAAGACGTTCCAAGGTTTCAAAGAAGAAGAGTTCTTTCTGACACTCCCCTAGTTGCAACAAAAAGGAGATGTGGACGAATACACTAGAGAATGGGAAACTCTAGCTACACAGGTGTCTGGGTTATCAAACACTCATACATCACGAAACTTAAACCGCAACTCCAGGTTGAGCTTAAGCTTCATGACATCACTTCTATAGAAGAAGCAAGACAGAAAGCATTAGATGCAGAAAAGAAACTCGAAGAGATGCAGTGGCCAAACGTTGAAAGAGTATATTCGAGACCCCCCAAACTGCTAACACAAATAATACAAAATATGTTCTACCACAGCTATGTAAGGAGGAAAAACTAATTTGGAAATGCAAAGAATGAAAAAAGTTAAGTGCAAATGTTGTGCCAAAAAATGGGACCCTAAACATAAATGTGCTAAGAGAAAAGAGACCAAGAACGTGAAGCAAAAATGATTCAGACAGTGAAGAATCAAACATAGAAGTTGAAGATTCTTCACAATTTTCTCCAAAATCAGATAACGAGAATATTTTGCAAGTGTCATTATCGCCCATGTCAAGCATATCTCAACCCCAGACATTAAAGTTAAAAAGACATATCAAAAAGAGCAATGTGATGGTTCTAATAGATACCGGCAACACCCACAACTTTTTGGACTCAAATATGGCTTAAAGGATCAACATATTTGCATATCCCATGCCCAACATGAAAGACACGGTAGCTGAGGGAAAGAAAATTGAAAGGTAGGGAAATGACATAGCGTCAAATTACAAATTTAGGACTACAATCTAGAATCTTCATTCTACATTGTACCATTAGGAAGAGTGGATGTGGTCCTAGGTATCCAATGGCTACAAACCCCAGGCACTTACTCTACCAACCATAAAAAGCAATTTATAAAGTTTAGATGGGAGGAGCAAAAATACAAGCTATTTGGGTTCCAACCCCCTAAGAATAAAATTGTATCGTCATACCAAATGATGAAGTTGATCCGAAAGGGAACACCAGCTTATGTAGTGCAATTTCATCAGATGTAGATGTTGGCTTCAAGATTGATTAGCAAAGAAACAACTAAAGTTCAAGAACTACCATCTGAAGTTCAAAAACTAATTCAAAAACACAAAAGGGTGTTCCAAGATTTCCCTATGAAAATGCCTCCTGAAAGAGAAATCGAACACATAATCGAAGTCAAATCAAGGTCAAACCTTGTCAATATCAAGCCATATACATATCCACATCATGAAAAAACTGAAATCGAAAGATTTGTCCAAGATATTTTGAAATGTGGAATCATCTCAAAGAGTAGAAGCCCTTATGTTGTTCCAGTGGTTCTAGTATGAAAGAAGGATGGATCCTTTAGCCTGTGTATAGATTATCGAGGACTAAACAAGGTAACGATTAAGAACAAGTTTTTGATCCCCTTTATAGATGAAATGCTAGATGAATGTCATGGAGCCCAATATTTTCCAAAATTGGACTTGAGATCGGGATACTACCAAATCAAAATAAGGCTAGAAGACATAGCAAGGACTGCTTTTCGAACACATGAAGGCCATTACGAATTTAAATGCCCTTTGGACTAACTAATGCTCCAGCAACCTTCCAAGCCACCATTAATGAGGTATTTCGTCCATATCTAAGGAAGTTTGTGTTAGTGTTCTTTGACGATATTCTAATATATAGTAAAACCTAGAAGGAGCATCTACAACATCTAGAACAAGTTCTCACTATATAAGAAACATTAGTTCTATGCAAAGATCTCCAAGTGCACCTTTGAAAAAGAAGAGGTAGAGCACCTCGAACACATAATATCCAAGGAAGGAGTAAAAGTAGATCCTAATAAGATCAAGGCTATAAAAGAATGGCTCAAACCAGTGAACATATCCAAATTAAGAGGATTCTTAGGGTTGATTGGGTACTATCAAAGGTTTATTAAAAACTATCCCCATATAACCACACCCCTAACAAACCTTCTAGAGAAGAACTCATTTCAATGCGATGATGAAGAAGAAAAATGTTTTGAAGACTTAAAGGAAATTACATCTATTGCACGTGCATTGGCAATTACCGACTTTTCAAAGTCATTTGTAATTGAATGTGATGCTTTGGGATTTGGCATAGGAGCAGTATTAATGCAGGATGGTCACCCAATCGCATTTCAAAGCAAGAAGCTCAACAAGCGAGAACGTCTCAAGTCTACATACAACAAGGAAATGCTCGCCATTATGCATGCATTAGCCAAGTGGAGACAACATCTATTGGGAAGTAAATTCTTAATATGAACAGACCATAATAGTCTTTAGCACCTCCTCCAGCAGAAAACACTCTCCACAGAACAACAAAAATGGATCAAAAAAATTATTGCTTTCGACATGGATATAATACATAAGAAAGGGAAAGACAACATAGTAGCAGACGCTCTGTCCAGGAAAGACTAAGAACCATCATTACTTGCAATTTCAGTTGTTGTCCCAGAATGGCTTAATTAAATTCGAAGTGAGTATGCAAAAGTTTTAGAAACAAGTGCTATAATCAATAACCCTCCTCATAATTCAAAATTTGAATGGAAAAACGATATTTTGTGGTACAAGGGAAGAATTTACCCAAGTCCAAATTCCAAATTTAAAGCCAAAACTCTCAAATAGTCCCATGATTCACTGTCAGTCAAACATATAGGTTTCTTTAAAACTTATTATAATGCACGCCAATCATTTTTCTAAAAGGGAATGAATAATGATATTCAAAAATATGTAGTAGAATGTGATCAGTGCCAGCAAAATAAAAGTGAAAACATTATGACCCCGGGCCTACTCCACCCCTTAAATATTCCAAACCAAAAGTGAGAAGAAATATCAATGGATTTTATTGAAGGATTACCCATGTCAGATGTAAAAGATGAAATTCTTGTAGTAGTAGACACTCACAAAGTATGCACACTTCATAGGAATGAGATATTTTGCAAGAATGTCTACAAATTACATGGATTTCCCAAAGTCATTGTTAGTGACAAAGATGCCAAATTTAAAGGGAATTTCTAGAAGGAGCTCTTCAAACATATTGGAACATACCTCAACATTAGTTTAGCATATCACCCTCAAACAGACGGTCAAACAAAAACTGTCAATAAATGCTAAGAAGCTTACCTTCGTTGTTATACAATAGACAAACAAAAAAAGTGGGCTCAATGGTTACCCCTCGTTGCATGGTTGTACAATTCAACTTATCACACTTCCACAAACATGACCCCATTTCAAGCTTTGTACGGATATGAACCTCCTAAACGGGAGGACTTAGTCATCACCAAGACAAAACTTCAAGCAATTAAGGACTACTTAGAAAAAAAATCAAAAATTCTTTCAAGCATTAAAAGAAAATCTAAGTATTGCAAGAAATCGCATGAAGCAGCAAGCCGACCAACACAGAACAAAGAGAGAATTTGAAGTTGGAGAATGGGTATTTGTTAAACTTCATCCTTACAAGCAATTATCCCTAAAGCAAAGAGGAAAAAACAAATTGGCGCCAAAGTTCTATGACCTATCAGATTAACAAAAAGATCAGCCAAGTAGCGTACAGCTTAAGCCAACTGGATAACAGTCGAGTTCATAACGTTTTCCATTTATCCTATCTTAAAAAAGCATTGGGCAAACACCAATCAGCACAGACAACGCTTCTGATATTAGATGATGAAGGCAAGTTCGTTTTTTACCACCAAGGAAAGGAAATTACAATCTCGAGTAATCAAACAGTACCTTATCAAGTGGAAGAACCTACCATAGGAAGAAGCCTCTTGGGAGACATAAACGTTTTGTCAACAACACCCATCTTACGTATGCTTTGAGGACAAAGCATTCTTTCGAGAGGAAGGCAATGTTGTGTATAAAAATATTGTACTAACTTAATCAACTTCATTTTTAGATTAAGGGGCATGATTTCATGTAATGGCTCTTGAGCTATATTTAAAGCCAGTGCCCTCATTCATTGTAATCATCATTTTTTGACTCAATAATTATAATATATATTTCTTCTGCAAATACTGAGCAAGTTCGCTCCAATTAGAGGTTGGAATGCATAACAATATGGTTATCATAATTTTGTTAAGTCTTACAGAATATGCACAAATAGGTCAATGGTATTGCTAAGTACAACAGTGTGGAATACAAAGTGGGAGTGGAAAGGCCATTCCTATAAAATATATAAAAGTGGCAAGATGAAAGCATATATAAAGAGATTCATAAAATGTTAGCAGCTAAAGAGTTGCAAAATATACACAATAAACCAGATGAAATATAGAATGAATACTGGATGCTATTTCACACAAAATTGTCCTTATTAATACATATGGAAGATACTCATATTCAAAAGTTCAACTCAAAGAAACTCAGATATTCAGCATTTATGTGTATAAAACAAAATTGAATTAGGATGAACAAATTAACCTTCTAGAAAGGATTAAAAAACCTCGCAAAACAATAAACTTGAATCTTGTAATTTCACATAAAATAGAACATGTCTGATAACATACAAGTGACCCCAGAATGATGCCAGTGATTGTAACCAGTCTGATAAGTTAAGACCATCTTCTTTCAGTTTTTCACGCCCTCCTTGAGCAAGGCGCTCTATTACAACATATTCTAGTACATCATATTCAAGCTGCAAAATGTGAATAGTGATTGGCTTAGAGCTCGCACTATAGTAAATATTTACAAAACATAACAGCAAACAATGCAATAATTCCATAAATAGGACTGTAAAATATTGAGCTTTCCACTTAATGCTAGCCAGAATGCAGAAACTACAGTGTTCACTAAAACTCCCATCTGGGTCAGATATCCATTTTTCGTTTCTCATTCTTACAATGGTACCTACATGTAAAACCTAATACAACAAAGTTACAACCTAGAGAACCAAAATAAGGTTTTCCTCTTTGCAAGACTACCCCAACGCAGATCCTGGAAATTTAAACTGAAGGATGAAGCAAGTCTTAAACCATTTAGCATCAATTGTTTCCTTAATAATAGAGCCTGAAACATGTAACTTAACAATAAAGCATCACTCTAAAATTAAAATTAAGGAATAGTTCTCATGTAATATCCATTTATGTCATGTAACATTAAATGAATCATAATCTGAGATTGGGCTATCTTAATCTGGATCATAAACAGATGGTTACATCTCTTTCCAAGCTCAGAGGACAGGGTCCTCTCTTCTTCCGAGATAGGGAGGGGTTCAACCAATGTTCCACCAAGTTTCCAAGATCAGGGAGCAGGGGAGACACACATGGAGGGTGTGTAGAGCACCTCCAAATTCTGGGGAAATTCAGGGAGGGGGGGCAGCGGGGCATTGGGTACCTAGCATAGTAATCGCTGTATAAAAATAAAAATAATAGTAATAAAATCTCAACAATCTCAACTCTAACAACTCCTCGCATGCAAATTCATCACTGTGCAATGTAAATACTAAACAGTAAAATATTACTAAACTTAAAATTTGTAAATGATATAAAAATAATTCAGATTAAGTTTCAGTAATGAAATACATTGATTCATTAAACATAAGTTAAACTGACATAGTAAAACACGATGCATTGATTTAAATTCATTACTCTACAATCTAATTAGTACTAAGAAAAATAGTACATACTTATGTCTGAAATAGTAAACCGAAATTACTCAAACCCAAAAATAGTAAAGAGTGACAAGTCAAAGACTCGATCTTAGGTCGTCAGTATCTAGAGTCAAGACTCAAAAGTTAAAACTGAAAATTGGCAATGCACAATGAACATTGAAAATAAAATGGGCATCAAGGAGTTCCCAGGATGACAACTCAAGTGGTGATCAAAGTGAAGTGAAATCGTGCAAACCAATAGATCCAAAGCTCAATCCCCCAGTCATGACCCGATCTATAGAGAGGAGGACAGATCATAGACCCCCAGAGGTATAGTGGTGGCTGCCAGAATAGACCCTGTGTCACGTAAGTACGAGGCTGACCTAGTTGTTGATTCCTCTGGGTTACAAAAAAAAATAGCATCAACGAGTGAAAGAGAATAAAAAGTAAATAAAAGTGAAAGAGAAGTAGAGTCTTTTCATATGTTGTTGTTGGCTTTCTATTTTTTCATTTTTCAAGTCTTTAAAGGAAAAAATTAATGTGGGGGTGTTATGAATATAAATAAAATAATTAACAGTTAATATTGATTGGTATGTTGAAAAGCCATGTCTCAAAAGACATAATCATTTATGAAGGGGTACCCACCTAGGTATATATATGGGAACCTAAATTGTAACCAATCATATTCTGCATTCATATTCTCATTCATATATTTTATATATATACTCGTATCCTTAATGGATATCTTCATATTGCAAGTGTTTTGGAGTATTTAACTTGTGAGTACAAACATTGTTCATTACATTTAGCATCAGAGCCATGTTGTTTCATCACCAAGCCTTTGGCCATCAATCCTTTGTCAGTTTGTTATTGTTGGAATTCAGGTTTTTAGCCACACAAATATTTAGAGGTTCTCCATTTTGTTGTTGTGCCTTTGGCCATCAACTCTTCGTCAAGTTCATTGTTGTTGTGATTAAGGCTTTTAGCCATAGAAAACTTGTTTGGAGGTTCTCCATTCTGCTGTTGGGCCTTTCGCCATTTTAATTATATATATATATATATATATATATATATATATATATATATATATATACTCTTCGTCAAGTTCATTGTCATTGTGATTAAGGCTTTTAGCGACAGAAAACTTGTTTGGAGGTTCTCCATTCTACTGTTGGGCCTTTGGCTATTTTCAGTGTATATAGAAAGGAAAAAAGTCAAAATATCAAAAAAACACAAGACACCTTTAAAAAAAGAGAAAAGCATAGAAAAATAAACCATAAAAGGAAAAAATAAAAAATAAAAGGAAAAGAAATAAATTAAACAAAAAAAATGCAACACAGTCGTCTACCACCATAATGCCAGACCCACTAGACACCACCACAAGAAGCCACATTGTGGAACCCATTGTTGACATTTCAAGCATCCTCTAAACTGATAATTACTTCTTATGATTTTTCTTTGGTTAATATTTTCTTGTATTCATATTCATCATAAAGCAATTACACAAAGGATCTCAACAATAAATCAAAAAGCCAGACAACCAAAAAAGAACACAAACATTTATCTAGGGAAAACCCACATGGGGGAAAAACCCAGCAACCTTTAGGCTTTTCCTTAGATAAATTGTTCAATTCAACATAGATACATCTAAACCTTTCTAGCTAAGTACAAGGTCAACCCGACCAGAACATCACTATGGTCAAACCTGATCAAACTGCCCTTATGCCAAGTCAAACTGCTCCACAAGAACTTAGTCAACTCTGAGATATAAGGATGAAATTCGGCCTTTTGTTCTGCCTCAGAATTTCATCCTATTGCCATCCACAGAAATTCAGTCATGTTGCCATTACAAAGGTCCAGTCCTATTGTTATCACAGAGGTTCGGTCTACTTCCATTACAGAGATTCAGTATGCTGCCATCTCAAAGATTTGGCCTTCTTATGATCCAAAAATAATCCTTGGACTCATCTTATATTTTACCTCAAATTCGTCTTAGAGGTGATCTGAATTCTTGCTTTGTTTGAGGAGATCGAATGGCCTATATATAGACATTTCAAGAGCCCGAATGGTCGTGTCTCTTCACTAGGGCTGACTCCATCTTTTGGAGGACGGACTTAAAATTTGGAGGCAAAAATTCAAATTTTCAAATTTTCTCTTTTGTAAAGAGCATGAAAAACACGCTTTAAGAAAATTTCTTTTGACACTAACATGAAGAATGTGCTTTATATTTATCATTAATGGCTAAAATATTAATTATGAAGACCGACCATAGCTAGAAAATTCAACACCCACAAGCCGACAGCAAGTTACCTGCTGCAAATCTACCCCACTACCACCTTCTACAACAATCACTGCCAACATAGCCGCCAAATCAAAAATCAAAAAAAAGAAAAAAAACCACCATTGTCACCCATCACTGGTCTCGTCGCACCAAATAGCTGACCTGTTGTAACTTACTACCAGTCGTTAGCCTTCCATCTACCACTTATCAATTTGGAACTGAAATTTTAGTATATGAACAAAAAAGCGTTGTACACTCAGTTCTTATTCTATACACAGTTCTGCCAAATCTGTACAAGGTTATAAAGTCATTGTCAACAAAATCCGTCTGTATAGAGGTGTGTCCGCCCATGGCTGATATGTTAAACAAGTCAACAAATATTGCCAACCAATGTCACATAGTAAGCGGCCATTTGAGGGAACATCGTCATGTTTGTGTGACTATATTTTCAAGGCAAAAAGAGTGTATAATTTAATTAAAATATATTATTAAAATATTTATAAGCAAAAAAAAAGTATTATAAAAAAATAATCCATAAATTATAATTGAAAGTTGGGAAAAGATATATATATATATATATTCAATGGAAATGATAATATTTATTATAATATTATTACTACCATATATATATATGAAATAAAATTAAAAGAGTATTTAAGGGTTCTTTTAAAAAAAGATAATTAAACAGTGTACTATTATAACATCAAAAAAGAAACCATTATCAACTCAGAAATAGATAGAGTAAAAAAAAAAAAAAGATGCATTCAATAAGGAACTTTGGTTTCTTTTCAAAATGTCTTTTTTGTTCAGAGGGGTATTCTAATTGTCAAGATTCATTTAGAAATCAAAATGTTGAATGTTGCAAGTCTCACAAACCTTTCACTTTGGTTGAATATCAAAGTGACACACAAAAACAATTGTTAAAACGAGATATGAAGTTCCGTGAAAGGATAAAATAATTAATAGCGATACTTGAACAACAACATGCATATTTTAATAAAAAATGTGTGGCTCAAGAATTGAAGAAAACAGAAAACAAGTTACAAGTTCAACATCCAACATCGCTCCTACAAGATGATGTAATCCAGTGTACCGAGAAATTCCAGTTGGAAGATCAAGAGAATTCACATATTAAAAACTTTGAATACAAAATAGCCAACCTTCAGCAAAACAGGCACTACAACAGAAATATAAAGATCTTGTTAAAATGCACTATAAGAAAGTAATAACAAAAGATGAAGAAATTTCTCACCTCAAGGACCACAATGAAAAGTTACTTGCGCAATTCAAGAGGGCTAAGCTCACAAAGAAGGAATTCAAGAAGCACATATCAAAACAAGAAGCAGAAAATTTACGCTTGAAAAACCTTAATCAAAGGTGATTCGAACAAATTAAAATTTTGAAAGATGAGGAGAAGGGCACTACGAACACTAAGAATAAAGTCACCAATCCAAAAAGCGAAAAACTTTCACGTCTGAGGAATCATAATCAACACCTTCTTACGCAAATAAAGAAGCTTAAGAGTGACAAGAACTCGCTAAAAGACAAGTTAGAACAACTTACTCAATAAGACGCATTGAAGTCTTCAAGTGAAAAAATTCAAGTTGGAAAAGAAGGAACAAATATTGATCCAAAAAATATGATGATTCCAAAAGATTCCTATCAAATTTAAGTGAAGACATACTCAGATGTCACACACAGTTCAAATGACAGAAATTTCAAGTGAAAATCCAATGTTTAACCAAGTGACTTCAAAATGTAAAGGAAATCATATACTTCAAGTAAATCAAAAAATCACCACAAATAAGATAAAGGGAAATCAAATCACAAGAACTCCTTGTCAACACCCAAATCATAAAAGCAAACATCTCAACCAATTTTCAAATCCATATCACTCGGACCAGAAACAAGCGACATATGTTCCCAAATATATCATGTCACCATAATTTAGTCTTATGATAAAAAATTCATTCCAAGTACCCAGTAAAACTTGATTTAGGATGGTCAAATCCCTTCTCAATTCATCAATTTTGTTTATCACTAGGATCCTATCATCTTGTATCATCAAAGATGATAACTCGAACAATTCCAAAAGATGTGAATAGATTACAAAACAAAGTAACAAATGACACGCTTGATCGGCAATAAGCTTTGAGGACAAAGCTTTTCTAAATAGTAAGGAAGGTTATGACTATAAACAAAATAACTAATAGTTAATAATGATTAATATATTGAAGAGGCATGTCTCAAAAGACATGACCGTTTATGAAGGTATACCCACTTAGTTATATATATGGGAAACTCAGTTGTAACCAAAGCATATTCTTTATTTATATTTCCATTCATACATTTTAAAGATATACTCATATCCTCAATGGACATCTTCATATTCCAAATGTTTTAAAGTATTTAACTTGTGAGTATGAACTTTGTTCGTTACAGCAAGGGGGGTGATTTTTGCTAGGGGTATGGCCACCTAGAAGTCCTTTTGTGGGCAGGCACCCCATTTCTAGGGGAGACACTGAGAAGTCCCCCTTGTGAGGACATGTTTCCCCCCATTTTTCCAGAAAGAAGGGGCATGGGAAAAATGTTTCCCAGGGCATCCCCCCATCCCAAGAGTGGGGTGCACCCCCTGCTATAGGAGATGTGTCCCCATGGAACATTGGGTTCAACAAGAAAATCTGAATCTGAAACTGAGTTTCAGGATTCCAATGAGAATTGTAAACGGACAGGATTTGATAATGTGTGTGCTGCCTCTCTTCAACTATGTCTTTTCACTTAATCAGGAGAAACTTTAATATTAGTACAGGTATGTAATCGAAATCAGTGGATGTTAGTACTCAAGTTTAAGTTGCCATGTAAGTGGTCATAGTTGAATATAATTATAGTCATAATTACAATTAGGACAGCATGAACAAACTAAGCAATTGAAGGGGTCATATATAAAGCTCTAGCACATTTATTTGGTTTTACATCCATTTTCAAAATATATGTTAGTCCGTTCACTTCTTCTAGTTCCAGGCTTCCAGCACACCTTGACGTCTGCATTTTATGTTAGACATGGATTTGTATCCACATTACTTACTCTGCCGTTCTAATCTATTTTCTGAAATTTCTATCGTAATTGGCAACCTTAATGTTCATCTGGGTTAGTAATTGAAGCCAACAAATGTTGCACGAGTTGTCAGTGTTAAATGAAATAAATAAATTATATTTAGAAATAGAATAAGGAGAGCATCTGCAAATCAAGTAGTTGAAGAGATTACATACATGAAACACTTCTATGTATCTATTCATCCATTTTAAATATAACATAGATCATTTTTTTGGTGCTATCAATTTTTCTCTTTGCTCGTTTCACGATTAAAATTCCAACAGTTCATAGATCAATGTTTAATCATTATCTAGATCATTGTGGCTCCTATAATAGTTGTCCTAACCATTGTATTATAGTATTAAGAGACATCTGATGTCTCCCCCGAATTAGCTTGCCATCGGTTAACAATAACCACTTAATAAACAAGCTACAAAAGAATGTAATGACTAGTAGAAGCTACATAGTATCTTCTTTATAAATGATGATGGGAATGTAAATTAAAGCATTGCTAAAAAAACTAGGAATCCTTCATTAATGAGTTCTACCAGAAAAAGAGCTATGAAAACTTATTCCACGCTTATAATGCACCTCACAGAGTGGTCATTGCAGATTTTTTTCATCATGGAATACATTGCTCTCCATTTAATCTATGCAAATAATGGGTGGAAAAAAATGCTATCTTGTTCCAAACATTCCACTCTGTTGGTTAATCATGCCAAATAGGACGAAGTAATTTAAAAAGGCAAACTATGAAGAATGCTTCATTTTAAATTTCTAATCAGTGCCACTCAATGTTATCCAAAACAGACCAGTCATCAAACTGGTCAACCCCAAAACCAGGAACTGGTCCAGAATCAGAAAAAACACAGTCAACCAAAAATGCATAAATATACAAACTTCAAAAAAAAAGGCATATATTCATGTGCGCCACTTATAAATTATTGTTTTTTTCTTTAATGTGTTTTGAAGGTCCTTAGTCACATTGTACAGAACCAGCCGATTCAGAGAAAAAAGTCCTGTTCGGTAAAGAAAGGCTGCTTCAGCACCAAACTAGCCTTTTCCAGTTATGTGCCACCAGTCGAACTCCTCAGGGCCTCAAAACATTCTGACAGGTCAGTTCAACTAGTTCTGGTCCGTTCTGATAACATTGGTGCCACACATATACTGCCAATTTACAATTGCTGTTAGCACTAGGGCTAGCAGCTATGTCCATTGCTGTGCCTCTGGCATGTTTATGTGGCTATGATGGCCCCCACTCCTTCAGATGAGTAAAGATATCACACTTGTGGAGGGAATATCACCGCACACTCTTCACACACCAGTCAAACCTCCAGTGTTATCAGGAAATAATGTAAATGTGAAAAAAAATTCTATGTATCTTTCCTGAAACCCATGAAGGTAGAAACAAATAATAATAGCACAGAGTTTACATTATCCTTCCATAAATCATTATTCTTTAAAATTAAACTTCTGTGTAAAGACTATGTCAAAAGACTATAAAAGAACATCCTAAAACACTTATGATCCAAACACCTGGAAAATGACATTCATACCTGTGTCAAATACTTAAAGGCATCCACAACAGGAGTAATCATATCTTTATAAGCTTCAATCTGCATATTTCAAGAAAACCTAAAGTTAAGATGGAATTCATGAGGAAAGGAAGGTGTATCTAATTCAGATAGAATACATGAAAAAATGAGTGAAAGCAAGTCGCAATATCTAGTTTTCAACCAATACTACATGTGCTATAAACCTGATGCACTATGGTACGCAATACAGTCATTGGGTTGGCATGAGCTATTTTCGCTACCATACGACCAAGTTGCTTTAAATTCTCCTTTGCAAGACGTTTCAGGATCCTCCTAGTATCTAACTGCAAAGGCAATAACTTAAGAATTATCATTACTTGCATTCTCACATCATATCTAAAGAGCAGCATTGAAAGCAAGAAATTTTATAACATAAACAAAAACAAGAGATAAAAATGGAGGAAACATTCAAAATCTTTTATCTAGCAAACAACAAGATATCTGAACAGAAATCTGCAATCAAACATTTTTGACTTGTGGAAGATATCTACTTCACCTTGGCAGTCAAGCGAGCTGCTAAAACAATAGGAATACGCTCATCATCTTTCTCCCATTCCCCATATAACCGATAGCGTGCCTTTCCAAATTCATTTGAACCAGCAGAAAAATATCTTCCATTAAACAAAATGGTTTTGCAGTAACATCTTATGAGACAAATTAGATTCATAGCAGCAAAATAAGGGGTTATACAGACCCAAAATTTCATGGGCAAGAGTCAAGACTCGGGATAAAATAAGGGTTCCAAATTTCCTAGCATGCCACTATGCCCAATCAGACAGATCAAAAGTGAATGATACCTATAACAATGCTTCTCCAGATGTCACTACTCACCTCATATGGGAGAAGACTCATTACTTCCCATATCTCTTGTCCTACAGCTGGGTTTGCAGGTAATAATTGTAAAGATGGAAGCAAACATGTTCCAAGTGCCTCCTCAACATTTAACCGAGCTTCCTTTAACCGAAGACGAGGATCTCTACGATCACCTATCCCTAAATCTTGAGAGCTTGAACTTTCAGAAGATGCCACAAGTACCAAGACAGATGAATAGTAACCCCTTAAGACTCTGCAAACCTGACATGTTGAAACAGAGCACAAAATATAGCTCAAAAGAAGGATTCAAGAGTTCAAGGCAGGAGCCACAAAGACAATCAAAAAACAATTCAAATCAATGGTATAGAAATCTACTTTGCTTCAAGGGAAAAAGAGAAAACGCAACCTTTTGTAGGAGAAGAGCATCCCGATAAAGATATGGACCGACAGAAGCCAGCATCTGGAAAAGTTCTCTAGGTAATTCAATAAAAGATCCTTGACTCGTATATTTTACCATGCCATCTCCAATTGTGGCATTATCAACAGATCGATTAGAAGAACCAAGATTTACTAAAAGTGATGGCCTCACGATGGCATAGCTTGAAGAAATTGTCCTTTCTATAACCCTGAAAACAATTTAGTCTGTAAGGGCATAGCTTGAAGAAATTGTGCTTATTACCCTGAAAACACCTGAGTGGCACTCAATATATTTTTATAACCAGTATCTAAGAAAACAAATGTGAATATATTAGCGAAAAGGAAGAGAGGAAAGGCGGGAATGTTATCTCTGTCTAGGAAATATAAATTTCCAAACATTAATAATAATGTTTTGAAACTAGCCGAAAGGGTGTTAGCTTAGTTGGTGATCGCCTTGTTATGAAGTAATATGTAAAGCATGAGATTCAAAGGTCAAATCCCCGTGGGTTAGACCAACAAAAAAATAATGATTTGAAACTAGTAAGCTCTTTGATAGATTTAAAACCTCCTCACCTAATACTATCAATCAGAAATTAAAATTAACAACATCTTCCAAATTCACATTACAACATAGGCAACAATAATGCATTTTAGTTTTGATGGATGATTTTCCATTGAAGGTTTATAACCAACAAAATAGCTCATAAAAACTGAATATCCATTAGCCCAAGGAGTTATCTCAAGCTGGTGCCACCAATTCTGATCGCCATTTGCCTAGTTCTGTGCCAGCAAATGCTCGGCTTGAACCCCCATAGGTGAGGTGCACTAGTCTATATTGATGACTTTACTAGGAATGTCATCCACAAATGTCGGGTAGCATCCCTTGGGTTTAGCTATGCAGTTTTCCTTGGAAGGAAAAAACTGAATATCCATTCATAGGAGGGAAACTCTCATATATTGCTGAAATGACAACTACTGAACCATATTCATGATATTCCTGATGCAATGTAAAAGAACAAAGAAAAAGCATAACCACAAAATGTTTTCAGCATGAGTATTATATGAAAAGAATGAAAATTTGAAACATCGGACTGTTTACCTGAACAAACCATCACAAATTGGTTTATGTGCAACTGGATTAAGAGGAGAAAGACGATCCAACAGAAAATGTGCATGCAACCTGCAATGATACGAAGACAATGTTTTTATATATAATAATGGAACTAATATCAACAAATTAAAACTAACTAACTACAACATGTAATGGCATTCACCATTTACAAAATCAACTCTTGAATAATAACATATCATGGGCTCTCTATTATGAAAATAATTATGTAAAAGTAATAAATATAAATACTAAATAATAAACATAATAATATGTAAATAAGTAATAATTAGTTAAAAAAAGAGGCATGTTTAAGGAGACATGACCGTTCATAAAGGGACACCTGCTTGGTATATAAGCAAGCCCCTCATTCTCAATTGTATCATCATTCTTACTCATACATTTTAATATATATTCTTGTATCTCAATGGAGATCTTTATATTTCAAATCTTCTAGAATATTTGACTTAAAGGTCAAACCTTGTTCATTCCATTTGTATCAAAGCCACGTTTGATCCAGCCTTTGGCCAGCAACTATCTATCAACTTTGTTGTCGTCGTGATTTAGACGTTTCGCTACACCAGTCTTGGGGATTCTCCATTCTACAGGATTTTCCATTTAGGCCTTTGGCCATACATATAAAAAAAATAAGAAAGTCGATATATATAGAAATTAAAAGAAGTCAAAAATAAAAATAAAATAAAATAAAAAGAAGGCTATATAAAAAAAGAGCATATATCAATACATATATATATATATATATATATATATAATCAAAGAAGGATTAAAAAAATAAAAATAAAAATAAAAAATACACAAAAAATTTACCTTACGGTCGACGGTCGTCGCTCCCGTACGCAGCACCCCAAACAACCGTGACACGACACACCCAAAAATTCGTAGTCGTAGCCAGCCTTCTCCATTGTTGTGGTTGTAGCCAGCATTCTCCTTATCCGTCATTAAGCCACTAACCACCACACAGGTTTCATATATCTACCGCCAAACATTCCATTCATGTCTGCATCCCTTCCCAACCAATCTGCCATCTCCCGTTCGCGTCGTGCTCCGAATTCTCCATTGCATCTACTCTTTCAGTTAAAAGTTGTCAATAGACATCCCATCGATCCTACCACAAATTTCGTCTAACATCCCGACCAGCTGTCAGCTCCTCCATTCCTGTTTGTCGCTCATTGTCTCATTGTCGTCTCTCTTATACCGTAGCATCCGACATCACTCCTGACTTCATTATGTCTGTCGTCCCTGTTCAACACTATCATTACGATCGGTCCCGACAGTTCCACCCCTATCGCCTTACCTCTGCAACATCTTTTCATTTGCCCAGCTCAAGTCACTGATCCGTCAACCAACATATACGTACAGTCGTAGGACCGCTCACACTATTGCAACTCACCCTTCCTTGTGCTCCACAATCATTCAACCACTGTCCCTCACATCATTACCTCATCGACACCATGCTTTGACAAGCGATCCACAACTATTAATCCCACCGTATTAGACTGTCCACCTTTCAACATCGTCGACCACTAGTCATCAATCAGTTATTGACTGTCGCACCAATTCACTTCACCAATTCGTTTTATTGGCCATAACATTAATTTTTATAGTTAACTATTATATAATTATACTTATATAGTTATATTATAGAATTTAAAATTTATTTTATAATTATATAATTCAATTATATAAAAAAAAAATACAAAAAAAGGTTGTATTATTAATAAATAAAAAGTGACTTAAAAACAAGTAAAAATAATAATAATAATATGTTATTATAGAGATTAAGAAGGGGTTATCTTCAAAAACCTTAATTCATCTCAAAAATGGCAAATGGAGTCTTATTCAAAAGGAAAAAAAGGAAAAATTTCCTATAAAAGTATTCCAATTGTAGATTGTAGATTAATTACATTCAAAGGGAATACCCAAGGTAAGGAGATTAATATCACTATCAGCACAGGTCACAAGGAAAATTACATCAATGTTAATCTGGCAAATCAACTATTAATTCCAGAGTTAAACATAGGAGAAAAAACAAATATTTTGGCAAAAAAGAAAATGAAATTAATGATTTACAAGTGACAATTGATCATTATGAGTACATATCTCAATTTCGTGTCGTAACTATGCTTGACAAAGAGGTTGACATAATTCTTGGTCGACCTTGGTTTAAGGAATTAGGTACGTTCATTCTAAACACAAAAAACAAATTATTGATGTTTCCTTACAAGAGGAAGATAACCACCATCCAGGATGTGACAATGAAGTCAGAACCGATAAAGCCTTCATCAGAAGGCTTTAAGGATATTTCGGAATTAATGTTTCAAGGTAATAAAAAAACTATACCAAAGAAGTAGAAAGAGTTTGAAGAAGTCATCTCAGCTTGAAGAAGTCATCTCCAGTAAAGACACAGAAAGTTCGTGCCTCAGAAAACACAATGAAAAGATACTCGAACAAGTTAAGAAAGTTAAGGCCATAAAGAAGGAACTAAAGAAGCACTTGATGGAACAAGAAGAGAAAATTTACGTTTAAAGAACCTTAATCAAACATTATTAGAACAAATAAAAAGTTTAAAAGATGATGAGGCTACTAAGAATAAAATCAACAATCTAGGGAACGAATAGGTTTTACGTCTAAGGAATCATAATCAAAACCTCCTTACACAAACAAAGAAGCTTAAACGTGAGAAGAAGTCACTAAATGACAAGTTAGAACAACTTCAAGAAGTAGTATCAAAGTCTCCAATCGTTTTAGTCCAAGTTGAAGAAAATGGAATGAATATCGATCCAGTGAATATCACAACTCAAGAAGAAGGCGCGTCAATTAAAGAAAAAACACACTAAGATGTTGAGATGAAGGAAATTCCAAGTGACGATTTTGTAACCAACTTGACGACATCTAAACCTAAAGTAAATCAAAATCTTGCCACACACATGATAAGGGAAACAAAAAAACTCTTTATCTACATCTGAATCACAAGAACGGACATCTCAATCAATCTATGAATTCGTATCACTCAGAACATAAACAACAAACTTATGTTCCGAAGAATAATGAAGTGCGCACAACTCAGTCCTGTGATAACAGTTCATCACAAGTTTTCAGTACTCAAAAGATTCCACAAAAGATTAATTTAGGATGGTCAGATCTTTCCTCAGTGCAACACTTTTATATATCACTCCAAAGATTATATCAACTTGTATCGACAAACATGATTGTCCCGAGATGAGAAGACATTCCTAGCAAAAAAAGAGATCAAGCCCTTCCATCAACAAGCTTTGAGGACAAAGCTTTTTGAAGAGGAAGGCAATGTTACGAATATAATTATGTAAAAGTAATAAATATAGATAATAAATAATAAACATAATAATATGTAAATAAGTAATAATTAGTTAAACAAAGAGGTATGTCTAAGGAGACATGATCGTTCATAAAGGGACACCTGCTTGGTAGATAAGAAAGACCCTCATTCTCAATTGTATCATCATTCTTACTCATACATTTTAATATATATTCTTGTATCTCAATGGAGATCTTTAGTTCAAATCTTTTGGAGTATTTAACTTGAAGGTCGAACCTTGTTCATTCCACTCTCAAAACATAGTCTAAGAAAAATAAACCATGCCATCCAATATCCAAAAATATCAAACAACATTTCTTAAGAAGAAAAATATAATCTACTTACAAATAAGCTTGCACCATTTTATCATCTACCTGTATGCTTTCTCTGATATTTAGCACACGAGATCAACCACTAAATTCCACTACTTTCAGGTAATAAATCAACAGGGCAGCCTTAATACCCTGTATTTGGTGGCTAAGTTGAGTTGTCATTTAAAACAAAGTAGTTGTCACCAAATTCATTATCAACCTCTTTGGGTTTTTTCTCAAACTATCTTGAAAGCTTCCTTATATCATTATGGGGACTAATTAATAACATTTAATTTAGTTTCCTTTGGCTAAGCAATCACACATCAGGGATGTTACAACAAAAATTAGCACCCACAAAATGTGAAGTCCCAAGCACCAAGGTGATAGCTTTGCTAACTCAAGAAGGCTACCCATTGTCACTTCAATAACTCTTCCTCTCTCTTTCGTTTGCCTATTTTCCAATACAAGGTGAGTATTCTTAGGTAGGATTAGTAGGGCTGTGGAGGGGAGGCTTTAGGTGATGCTTGAATAGTAGGCCTTCACAAAACAAGTGGCTGTAGTATAGGTGGAAAAATGAACGGTGTGAGAACAAAAAGGTGATGGACATCCCAAGATTAGCACCTACCAAATCTTGGGACAGAGTCAAAGAAGATCATTCTAAAGAGGGCTGTTTTGTGAATAATTGAGAATGGACTGCAAATAGCATGCCACAACAGACTTAACAGTGCTGGAAATAACTACAGAAACGGGTCTTGAAAAGCCCTACTGGTTCCACTCTTGAACAAGTTTAAGAAAGTGCTGCCCTACAATGATATCTTTATTATGACAACTACTTGTTTGATGAGTGAAGAATTAATATATCAAAATATATAACAGCAAAAGGAAATAAGATGAATAACCTCCTCACATTATTCCTATCTAAATGACAAATGCTCCATTACAAGGCCTTCATAACACATTTTTTGCAAGAAATTCCTACAATTATCCACAACATTAAAAGCATGCAGAAAAATAAGCCTCACATGATAGAATGGAACCTCTAATCTTCAATTAAGCTTGGCAAAATGATGTACAATGTAGCCCAAGGGGAGAGCTGCTCACTCCCCAAATTCAGAACCCTTACAAATGGAGAAGAAATTTCCACTTTATAGAGGGAGTAGTCTCTTCTCTATTACAATAAAATAAAATATTGTCCAACTAATTCGATCACAAGTTAAACAAATAATATAATAATGGAGTAATTAGATCCACTCTCAATCAATGGATGGCCATATCAAATAGTATGTGAACTCCATCTAAAAACAGGAGATGGTGTGCTAGATATCCTCCCAGAATGCAGAGGGCATATCACTAAAAGAGGTCATATCACCATGTCAAAATGTCAAATTTTCCACATACAATGTGAACTCCAAGGAGATACACCTATAATACACATAAAATAGTCCTTTGATACGAGAGGACATGCTCCGAAGTACACCTAAAAGAGCTTCATTAATCATACCATCCAAGATGCAAGAGTGAGAAAACAGTCAAATAACCTTCCTAGAAGAATGCTTCATAACCACTATCCCAAAATAGCAAGTGGTCCATAAGATGCATGCAACCAATCAACATGTGTGAATCCAAAGGTAACCAACTCCATAGATAAATGTGCAAAGTGACAACAAAATGGAGAGCTCCACAAGGAAGCGAGGTGGTCAACCTCTCAAAATAGCAATGGAATGTCTTAAGGTGTGAGCCCTCCAAGTAAAACCCTCCACTTATAGAAATAGGACTAGAAAAATGCATGCAATAGACACACATGTAGACCTTCAAGTGCAACATGCCCCTCAAGAAAGCTCCTCCATAACTACCTTTAAATAAATTGTCGATCAGCTGAATTGTACTTAAAATGTAAAATACACAAATGTACTGAAAAGTAATTTTTTTTATTGATAGTATAAGTATGATTGAATGTTACAATGAGGGCCTGCTTATATACATAGGCAGGTGTCCTTTTCATGAATGGTCATGTCCTTACAAACATGACTCTTCATTAACTAGCTATTTATTTAATTAAATATTTTGATGATTATTATTTATTTTTATTTTTATATTATTTTTCATATAAATTATATTCATAATATTGCTTTCTTCTTCGAACAAAGCTTATTGCTGACAATTTTTTTCATGTTGCACACGTCATTTCAACATTTATAGTTCATCAGTAGCACTATTGGGCTTTATCCATTTCCTCTTTGATTTTTTTTTTTAATATTTTTATAAAAAATAATTATAAGGTAACTTCATAATTTATGTAGTTACTTTATAATCACTTTATAAAGGTGACTTTTTATTATATTTGTTTTACTTGTAGCCCATAAGAATCGACGTACAATGCTTGGACATTCTCCATGTGTCGGTTCACTGTCGATATGGTATTGGATTGTTGTCGGGAGGTGAAACTGCAGCGAAACAAAAAACAAATGACTTCTTTTACTTCCAATTTTCGTTACTCTTTAGAACCAAATGTAAAATCGCTATTTTTCCTCACTGTAAAAATGTTGAAATTGTTCTCTATGCCCAGGTATATGCCATCACCCAGAACTTCAACTGCAATTAAATCTCCACGACACTGAACATGCAGTGACAGTATATGACCATGATGTCCATATTCATACTGCAATTGTTGCGAATCATGCATCGATTGGTACACCTCAATTTTTTTGTTGATTCCTGCAATTAATTTTCCATTGAATGCGTAGAGATTATATACAACTTCCTTTGTCCTAATCCCACCAACTAGTTGAAGTTGCCCATCTTCAAACGAAAATACTAGAATTCAGCCCTTGTGAGATTCACTATCCACATGATACACACACGTTGTCCCGACACAAATGTAGAGATTGTTGTCATTTGCAAATGAATCATTCAAGATGGAAGATTCATGTTTATCAGTGCCAAGTGCATATGATATTATGTTGAAAACACCATCAAGTTGAATAGTATGTTTACAAGATGTGTGCACACCATCAAGTTGAATAGTATGTTTACAAGATGTGTGCACAATATTGATGTTCCCAATGTTTAACCCTGCCCATTGTGACATGACCACCTGAACACATATTAAGCCATTGCTCAATCACCAACGCCCACTGTAGACGCAATGCAAATGGTGTAATAACAAGAACTGGCCAAGCATTTTTGAGACATGATGCAACAGTAATAGCCTACAAGGTCTTTCCCAATCCCATTTCACCTACTACGAGAGCACGTCCACCCTGCTCAAAAACAAAACTTATTCCATCCTGTTGAAATTGCAGAAGTTGACTCTCCATGTAATCAGGCATATTGTTGTATATTCCAAGAAGGTTTGGAAGAGCAGAAGCAGGTTGTTAATTTTAGGATAATAATGGTATGTTCTATGCTTAGAGCAATTTTACTTCAATTTTCTTTATTAGCCCAATATCATATCCAATATAGCAATCACATCAACATGATAGTAAAATATAGATAGAACATAAACAATAACAGTCGAAGACAAGCCAACACAAGATGACACAAGATATGGCACCAGCCAAGGACAAACGAAAAATGTGGGGAAACCCTTCATCAATTCTTCTTATAATTCTTCAAAAGTTCTGCAAAGGGAGAGAGTACAATTTACAATATTCACTTGCCCAAATTGATCAGTCAAAACAGCAGAAAGAGAAAGCCCTAACCAGAAAGTCAACATTGGTCAACAGGGCTGAAATTGACCTCCAAAACAGCTTGGTCAACCTTGGTCAACTCAACCTCCAATAGCAAGATAATGCAGCCCAAAACAATCAAAAAATAACCAGTCAAATCTGGTCAACAAAAGTCAACGCGAAACCCACTTCCACCCACTTACGGTTTTGATGTCGCGCGAAACCCACTTCCACCCAAGAAAACCACTCTTCTATTCCACTAGCACTTGGGTTTAGTCTCCGTCGTTTATTTCTCATTCACTATATGTTGCGCGAATTAATCTTGGTCGCCCATCGCCTTCAACTTCATTCGTTGATCTCATAGATCCAACGGCTCCTATGCATTGTCACTTCATTTCTTCGACCTTCCCTTTACCTCGTTTTTAGGCCATTTCTAAGTGTTTTGTGTGGTTTCAGGTTTACTTCAGGGTTTCGGGTCTTTAGTTGTTTTGCAATACAACTCCCTTTTGGCTAAATTCCGGGTACTCTTAATCACTGTCATCCCTAAACTTCACTTGGATCCTTTGATCGGATTCAACGATCAAACCATGATCCTTCATATTACTTCTCTTCTGTGTTCTGCTCGAACTCCACTTGCATATATATACTATGCAATAACTCTAGTTTACACAGAATTCATAGCTCCATTAATCAATACACACCACACAATTCAGGAATCAAATCCTCAATATTGATAAATAAATATTTACATAAGAACCTCTCTCTCCGGCCTGATTTTCTAATCAGTGGCCTCTGTTTTCCTACCTGCGCGTAGGCTTACAGTCAAACCTATCTAACTCTTGAACTAACTGACTAACTAGCTAACTATCTAACCCCTTTCTATGCCTTTTAGGCTTAAATTTATACAAAAGGATTCTATAACCAATTCCTGGTTTAGATCCATAAACTTCTCAACAAAATCCTAAAATCTCTTTTTTATCCCTAAGGATCCTCTTTAATCCACAAATCCAAGATTTACATCTGATTCTCAAATCTTTCAACTATCCTAAATCTCTCATGTTCTCCAACATTCGAGAACATTTACAAATATGCCTCAGAATATTTAATTAATTCCTATTCTCATTAAAATCACTCAAAAGCCTAAATAATTACATTAATTTAACACTTACGAAACCAACTTCCTTAAAACACAAGACCCCCTATGTCTACTAAAATACAATGATTTTTCTAAGTTGAATGCTCCTGCATCAAGAGATCTACCCAAACATGATGCCATAGGGCAGTACATGCAAGTTGGTCTGTACGACATATGCATTATATCCTCTCTGTTGTTGATTGTGTTATATTGGAGTTTGAAGTTTAGGGTTGAGTTCCTCATTGTTTTACTATTTTTTGAGGTTGATTTGCTAAAAAATGGATTTAATTTGTAAAGTATTAGAGTTTCTCAAAACATTGATACAATGTACTGTCGAAGACACAGTAAAAATCAGCAAAGCCAATCTTGCTCATATTCAAATATGTCTACAAGATGCACATCAAAAGATTGATTTTTTGCAATTAGAATCTCAGCTTCAGCAAGAAGAATTAAAACAAAAGATTTGTCATTCTGAATCTGTTTCTATTCAAAAAATTGATACACACTCCCATCAGCTGCCAAAAAGTAATCATATCAATGAGATTAAGATTGATTCAGATGCAATACCCATCTCAAGAGTAGAGTTGAATGCAGAAGTAGAAATTCAGCATACGCTTCCCAAGCCCATCATCAGACCTTGGGAAGAACTTGTCCATAACAAGCACAAAACTGGTCTTGGATATGACAAGGATGTGTCCTTTCATATTCCAGACTATTCCAAGCCCATCAAATTTCAAAGTGAAGGGTTTCTTGACGAGACTTCACCTTCACGCGTTCCAAATTCTTCTCCTTCACATTCGCAGTGAAAAGTTGTTAAATGCCAACACTACGACCGAGTTGGCCATATGAAAGATCATTGTTTTGATCTTCATCCATGTAAGCGCTGTCATAAAACCAGTCATTCTTCAAACAAATGCTTCAAAAACAAGCCTCCTGCAAGAACAAAGATTCATCATGGATGGATCGCTTCTTGGCAATGGGCATCAACAGCCAAGAAGATATTTCAGTCATATGTCCGAACTTGTTCTAGAGTATTGAACAATCTTGCAGTTGAGTTTTCTCCATCATCTCACCTTGTATCTGACAGGGGGGAAAATGATGGTCATCTACAAGCTTCAAAGCCAGATCAAGCAAGCCTGAGCCACAACCTGCCCTACAAGATTCAGAGTTGTAGCCAGAGACAAAGATGCCCCTAAGCATGCCTTCAATCGGTGATACCTCATCAAAGAACTGAGGACACTTCCTCTAGCAGAAGACTTCCGCTTCTTGCTAGTTTTGGAAGAGTTCCAGGAATTGCATTAAGCATTCCAGAGTTGTTGGTCATACTTAAACCATCAAAGGTTGAGACCTCCCTTTTCAGGTTGATGTTCTCCCTTTTATGCGCAGTGAGACCTCCCTTTTCAGGTTGATGTTCTCCCTTTTATGCGCAGTGAGACCTCCCTTTCATGGTTGAAGGTTTCCCTCTTCAAAACATCAGGAGCACTTCCTCTAGCAGAAGACCTGAGCTTCATGCCAAACTTGGAAGAGTTTTGGAAACTGCACTAAGCGTTCCAGTGTTGGTGGTCATCCTTAAACCACCCCCTTTATACCAACATTTCAAAGAGCACATTCAGCCTAGCGCTACCATGCATTTTTGCACATTTTGTATTACAACTCTCTTCTTGGACTCATACATACCCCTTCGAATTAAGGGGGACAATGTTGGACACCTAATCCTCTATGGGTTGGTGTAGAATGTGAACAACCATGAGAGTCCAAGAGACCTTGGGATGTGGAACCCAACGGTCACACGAATGTACTACAAGTGTATATCATTGTCAATAATAAACACACACTCATGTTTATCATTCATCTTTTGTGTTTACCATGTATGTGTCTTAACAAAATCTCTTGGTGGCTATGTATACTATATAATCTTTGTGGATGAATGCGCCTGCAAAACTTGGGCACAAGGGCAAGGAATTTGACATGTTCAAAACTTCAAGGCGCTGATAGAAAATTTAAAAGGGAAAAAGGATCAAAGTTTGCAGATCCAATAATGGTGGAGAATTCATTTCAAATGAGTTCATTGAAACTATTGTATCTTATAACGCTCAACAAAATGTAGTAGCCGAAAGAAAGAACAAGACTATCATGGAAGTTGTCCAAACAATGTTATATGATCAAAAGTTGTCTAAGTTTCTATGGGGTGACGCTGCAAATTTCATTGTCTATGTTCTAAATAGGACGCCACATCAAGATTTGGGTGATAGGACAGAAGAAGTTTTCATAGGTGTCAAGCTCGATGTTTGGTCATTTGAGAATCTTTGGTTGCCCCATCTACTTTCATGTGTCGAAGGACAAAAGAAACAAGCTAGAAGCTACAAGAAAGAAAGGTATGTTTTTTGGTTACTGTGAAAATTCCAAGGCATATAGAATATACGTGTCTTGTCAGAAGAATATAGAGTTTAACAGGGGCATGACATTTTATGAAGATGTTTCACTTGGGAAAGCAAGGGACACTCCTCCCCCTACCAATGTTGAAAAAAGGTTGATGCCATGGATATTCTAGAAGGCCTTTTTATGCTTAGCCCTGAGTCTGATATTGTTGATGATCCCATGAAACCTATGGACCCCTTGCATCCTCCTTCATTACCAGGAAGAGACCACTTTGGCTTCGTGATACTTTACAAGATGCTGAGAGACATGTTACTGCCAAAGGAGCCTTCATGGAAAGCAAGAAGCCATGTTTATATCAGAGATATGTTATGGCCATGAGCAACATCATACAGGATGAGCGTCACACCTTTGAAGAAGCAGTGAAAGAGCAAGTATGGAATAAGGTTATCGCTGAAGATTATGAATCTATCATGAAAAATGATGTATGGGAAATTGTTCCAAGACCCGAAGAAAAGTTTTTTGTGACTTCAAAATGGTTGTACAAGATTAAGCATGGTGTGGATGGAATTATCGAGAAGTATAAGGTGAGGTTTGTGGCTATAGGTTTCTCCCACAAAGAGGGAGAGGACTATGATGACATATTTGCATTGGTTACCCGCTATACTACTATTTGATCTATTGTTGCCCTTGCACTTCACCAAATGGATGTGAAGACCGCATTTCTACATGGCATTCTCCAGAAAGAAGTATATCTTGAGCAACCACAGGGATTTGAGGAGCAGGACAAGAAGACTCATGTGTCTAGGCTGAAGAAGGCACTTTATGGATAGAAGCAAGCCCCCAAGGCTTGGTATGACCGTATTGATAGCTATCTTGTGAAGCTTGGATTTACAAGAAGCAATGTCAACCTGAACCTTTACTTCAAAGTTCTCCAAGGTATGCCCCTTATTTTGGTATTGTATGTTGAAGACTTATTCTTGACGGGTGGAGAGTCTCTTATTCTTGAGTGCAAGAGGGAATTGGCTTCTGAAATTGAGATGAAATATCTTGGATTAATGCACTACTTCCTGGGGTTAGAGGTGTGGCAGAGAACTAGTGAGATTTTCCTTTGGCGAGGGAAATATGTTGTTAAGTTGTTGGAAAGATTTGGAATGGTGGAATGTAAGTCCATGTCCACACCAATGGAGATGAACTTCAAAAAGTTATGTGGAGAAGTTGTTGGACCTAATTTGGCAAATCCCACTGAGTACCGACAGTTGATTAGGGAACTGATGTTCCTTGTGAACACTCGTCCGAACATATGTTTTGCAGGTAACATGGGTCACTTCTAAGCATGTTTTGAGATAACTTCATGGGACTATTATTCTTGGACTGAGATATAATGTTGGACATGTGAGACTTCATGGATACACTGACGCTGAGTAGGTCGGAGATGTTGTCAACAACAAGAGCACATCAGGGTGTTGTTTTAACCTAGAGTCAACCATGATTTCTTGGATGAGCAGGAAGCAAAAGTCTATTTCCCTCAGCACGACTGAGGCAGAGTATTTTGTTGCTAGCATGGCTAGCTATGAGGCAATATGGTTTAGGAAGCTCTTTGGAGAGTTGTTTGACCAGGTTCCGGATACGACAGTGATATATTGCAACAACGAGAGTGGGATCCGACTAGTAGATAATTTCGTGTTCCACGACAAGTCCAAGCACATTGAGATTAGATACCACTAAATCTGAGATATCGTGCAAAAAGGAGCAGTGATACTCCATCACATTTCAACCAATGAGTAGATCGTAGAAATTCTTACCAAGGCTTTCCCGAAAGGAAAGTTCTTGATCTTTAGAGAGTAGCTTAGACCGATGGATGTGACCCTCTTGGGAAAAGATCACAGCTGATCAAGGACACTGAGCTATGCTCTTCCCCCTTGTTTGAGCTCCTAGGGAGAGGAATTAAGCTGAAGAGATCCTGGGGTTGAGGGAACTCTAGACAATAGGATGTGTGATCCTTGTCGTTTATCGAAAAGTAGAGGTATCCTGCCTATTGTCAATATAGGGCATCTGATTCTCGTCATTTATGACAAGTAGAGGCATCCTCCCCTTGACAGAGTATACCCAAGTATGCATACTACCCACAAGCTAGGCTTGTTGGGACTACCACCCATCTGGCCAATGGGTGAGGAGAGCCTTGGGTGTCTGTGATCCATACCAGTGGTAAGTAGAGGTATCCTCCCCAAGTGAAAGGATGTAGGTGTTCTACCACTTGACTCTTGAGGGTCAAGGTGGATAGATTAGGAGACAATAGGATAGTTGTGATCCTTACCTCATGGTAAGTAGTATCCTACATGTCAACCTTGATATAGGGTGGCAAATTTATCTCCCCTATGATTATTCTTCTTTAGATTCCAGAGTGTTCAGTAGATGAGCAAAGATGAGAAATCACATGATATCACAATGACGATGAAGACATTTCAGATGAGATTTTTGTTGCAGTCGAAATTTCCTCCCTAGCTGAGAGAAAGCATTGAAATTTGGCAGCTTAGGGAGAATTCCTTAGTTTGGGAAGGCTTGCTCACCCCTTGGAGTCCCTACAAGCCCTTGGAAGACTTTAGTTTGCAAAAGGAAAAATAATATTTTTATTGTGAAACCCACATTTGCACAAAACTACAAGTCGCCCTGGGCAAGTAAAATCCACCTCATCAACCACATATAAATACACCACATGTCACATCACTTGGAGGTATCATCAACTCATCACATCTTCTCTTGTTTGGTTTCTACAATTCTAAAATTGCAGGTCCAAGTTCACACTTGCGAGTAGGAGAAAGAGAGAATTTGTTGACAGAATTTGACTTCTGTTTTAGGGCTTCGACCAGCATTGATTTTTGGGATTTTGGGCATGCTTTGACTTGGTTTGACTTAGGATTTTGGATTTGTTTTGGAGGTTGAATTCCGGAGAAAGGAAGACAAATTTTTCTGGGCACTTTGACAACATTTGACCGTAGATCTAAGGTAACCTTTGATCGTAGGGTTGACTTTGACATTGATTGATTTTGAGGCAAAATTTTGGGACTATTTTGACCAAGTTTGACTGAGGGAAAGAGTCTGAATTTTCTTATGCCTTGATGAACTTTTTGGAGCAGCTTTGACCGTTCACTGACTAGGGAAGATTTGACAATTGTTGCCTTCGACTAAAATTTACAGATTTGACTTTTGACCAAAGTTGACTTATTAGACTCATCTTTGATTGGATATAGGATGGTTGATTTGACTAGTCAAGGTTCTAAGCTTTGACTCAATGTTGATGTACTTGGACATTGTATCTCTTTGTTGAACATTTGATGACAATCTAATAAAATAAGAATTTGGAAAGCGTTTTCCCCCTTGTGAGGTTTTTCCCTAGTCTTTGACCAAACTAGTGTGTCTTTATTGTTCTTGGTTGTCTTCTATTATGCATCAAATTTATTGTTCTATCTACAATTGCTTATTATTACTGGAAGATTGAACTATATTGGAAATTTATTGTTAATTGAAGAAGAATCAATAAAAGTGATTGTGTTAAGCATAGATCACTGGAAAATTTACACTAATAACAAGAAAAAATAGGAGGCATCCCTTGGTTGTTTTAAGCAATGTTGATGGCATCAACATCGAAAAAATCAATGATGGTCCTCTCACCCCTTATGTCAGCAAGGGTACACATTTTTTGCAACTTATTTCACACCACTGTAAATCCAAAGTCACAAGTTAAAGCCTTGTAACAACCATACAAGGTCATGTATTTGGTGTCCTTGACCTTGTGTTTGGTCAAACCATGGTTGGTCCCTCTGGGTTCATCTTTAGCTCCTTTCATCCTAGGATAAGACTAGAGGGCCTTGGATGGGCTTCCATGAGGACCCATGATTTTAGAGGAGCCTATTTTTTAGGGGTGATCACTAGTTATACGGGCCAGTGAGCCTACATCATGGTTCATCTATGTCTTACTGCATGGTTATTAGTTTATTGAGTCTACATGTGGCTTTAACCTCAGTGTCAGATTTCCTCAACATGGCAATCTCATAGTCAACTTTTCACGTTTCCCAATGGTCCCAAAAGTCAAAAACTCAGCTTGGTCCTAGTTTATTCATTTTGAAAAGATGATGATATGTCATGTTGAATTTTTTGAATCAATTAAGGCATTGTCAATTTATAGTTGGTCAAAGTTGGTCAATAAGTATAATAGGTTTCCAAGTGGCAAAATAGGGTCGACGTTCATATTACCCTAGGCTATTTTTCCATTAGGGTTATCAAGAGCATAATGATATATTGCACTAATAACACAATATCCTTTACAACTCTTCCCAATGGCAATTCGGATGCAACAATGAAGAAATAAGTAACATCAGCAAGATACATCGATTTCTAACCCTCATAGGTTTACTTCCTAATGCAGTTATAGCACTGAACAATTAAGAACAATAGTATGCCTGATAGTTTATTTCATACCATCCACAATTCATAAACATGAAACCAGTCCTTCATACTTATTGGGTTTAATCCAGAATCCTTCAAGTTTGCCAACTACAATTGAGGTACAGAACAGTTGCTAAATTGCTAACAATACTACTAGCTTGTTAATATTTCCATGACCTTATAATCAGCCTCAAAAGTCAGTAAACTTACTGCCTCCTCGCATTCACATGTCAATGATTTATTGCTACCACAGACTCGACTTTGTTGAGAAATTTAGGGCATGAAGATAGGGTACTTATTTAATTTGATTTCTCTTTTATCCTTCACATTTTCTTGTGATTTATATTAGGACATTATCATAATTATTTATTTGTGTTTATCATCAAGACAAATGCCAATAAGAATATCACAATGGAAACACAAGAAAACCATATATAGGCTGCTAGCCAGGGCCAAAACCTCTCCTAGAGAGCAAAATCCACAAAAATATCTTCTTACAGAATTTCAATGAAGACTTCCAAGACCTTGACTTTGACCCATAATCAATCCTTCCAAGGAATGAGCCAGCCAGACTTCCAACAATGCTTCTGCAAAACTTGGATTGAGGAAACCCTAGGTTCTCCTCCAAACCCTCGCACATGTGGGCAGCAGAAATATAGACTTCCTTCCTTAATCAATTTGTTGGCCTCCAAAGAACTTTGTTGGCTTCTAAGAGGATTTCACTCTCCTGCAATGCTTGACCAGACTTCGCTAGAAACATAAATATAATGCTTGATAGATCTCTCAGAAATGAGGTGAGGCTCCTCTTTATATAGCCTTTCAATAGAGAGAATTAGGCCTCCTTGGGCCAACATGAAGAAAGCTTGCTGACTCATCCCTTAGAGGCTTCTAGACATCATATTTTACAATAATAATTTTCCTTATTTGTTACATGAGCCCTCCAAGGACTAGAACATCATGACCTTGACCTTTTGACTTGTCAACAAGACCCCTAGAGCACTCAATGGGTGCTTTGACCTAGGACCACAACATGATGGGCAAGAAACCCATTTTAATAATAATAATTTTTCTTTTACAAATAATTTTTCTTTTCTTTTTTTCATTTGACAAGTACATCAATAATTACATCAAGTCATGACTCAAGTACAATTATGAAGACTAAAACTAGTTACATTTCAACACTCCCTCTTAACTAGGGAGGTATTCATAATTGACCATAGGTACAAGGACAGTGCTTCCATTGAAACATTCTTATACAAAGAGTTGAATTAGTAAGCCATCTTAAGCACCAACATTATGATCCATAACCAACGTTGTCAACATAGCAAGGCCTTGACTAACAAGCTGTATCTCTCAATAGATCAAAGGACAATGTTGGGAGGTTTTACGTGGGACACCACATTACCTCTTAATGCACATACACCATCTGGATGTTTACAAGGTATGTCCTTATAGGACAATTCCTATCTTGGATTAAGACATCCTCAAGGAATTTCCTCTTCAACTACTCTTGCTTATTGGATGCCCTACCTCATCCTCAAAGAGTATCTATCACCAGGCTACTTCCTATCTTGGATTTCAAATCCTTAAGGAGTATATGTCTTAGATGCTCACCCAATCTTCTAGACGCCATTCTTTCCTCATGGCCTTCACTAAGACTTACAGCTGACAGTCTTGGCCTAGTGCATGACACATGAAGCAAAGAACCATATCCATCACTCCCTCTCAACCAAGGAGGAGCTCCCTCTCCACTAGAAAGAAGTGTTAATCATCATCTACTATGATAGTAGCTCTCAGGGCTCTAGCGTTATCATCACACACGCAAGCTTTCTTTGAACCTTACAAGGCCCTCTTTATACAGCTTCATCATGTTTCAACTTCTTCATCATGGAGCCTTTCTTCTTCATAACTTCTTCATAGGGCATAGGCCATCTTCTTCATCACTTCCCTTCAACAAACCATAGTGTTGAACCAGCAGTGATGTCATCCTTTTCTTCCTTAGAAAGTGATCTTTTAGTCCACATCTGGTTATCCTTCATACAACTACCTCTTTCAAGTCATGCTTCTTTCAGGATTTTCCATCCAATCACATGAGTACTAGTTGTAGGTGACATTCTACAACCCTCTTTCGGTAGCCCTGTTTCAACTCAACCAGATGAGTTCAAATATCAAAATGAACATCAAATTAAAGTTACCTTTTTATGATGGCCCTTTGTTATATCATCATCTTCATCACGAACTAATCATCATTGAGCTTGAACATGGCTCCCTCTTGAACATTCAAAAAGTGATCAGGACATGACCATCAAACCATCTGCAACCTGCTATCATATTTGTCATCATGGTGTACATCAACTCCTCGGACCAAGTACCAAGGCAACAACCCAATCATATCCTTCTTAAAGCGAATCTTCTTCATATAGCAGGATTATGCAAAACTTAACAGTACATCATGGTATTCCTTCAAACTTTATCAGTCTTCAGTGAAACACATTTCAGCTAGACATCTAGCCTTACTCCCCATTTCCAGAATAAGATCCATTGTGTTGCAACTGAACCAGCAAGCTTCTTAAGAGGCCTGCTCCAAAAACATATAGAATGGATAACAATCATCATGGTCATTCTTCCAAGCTGAAGAAGTCACTCCATGGCATTACAAAGAAGGATCCAAAAATGAACCTTATTATCTGCTTGGAGCAAAATATTTATATCAACTAGTTAACTGCTATATCAGGCTTATGAATTCTATCGTACATTGTTACTAATTCTTTTCAGGCATCCATTGTCCTGTGATTATACCATCAATTTCTCTTTATACATCAGAGTGCCCAAGGATCCAAGGGTCCTTACAATTCCCTCTTTCTATTATGCTTACCAAAACAGAGGATTTGCTCATCCTTCTTTCTTTACTTCCTGTACCTGCAGCATTCATTAACAGGTACACCCAAGCAAAGTATACAATAATAAAAACATGATGTCAATCTAAAAATCTAGGGTTACCATGAAACTTAGAGGTTGAATTCCTAGGAATTTTAAGTGTCAACCATAGATCATGGGTTTCATATATAACCTTATCCATGCCTACTAGACATGAGCCCTAGATTGTGCACAAACCCTAAAGACAAAGGGTTAGGGTTCCTTTGAGGAAACACAATTAGGGTTCCCATATGACTAGGGTTTTTTACTTATGCCAATGAAGGTCTTCAGATATCAATACCTATATCAATATATTTAACAACAAACCCTAATACCACTAACCCCACAATAGTTCATGTTGGACCCTTAATAAAAGATACCATACACACCTCAAGATTACATACCTTTATTGAAGTGGCCTGCAATTCTAGATACCATGGTTTCTCCATCATTCAAGGTGAGAATCTTCATTGTATTTATTTGCTCATCTTTTCCTGAACAATATACTATTTAACTAAGTTGCACGAAACGGGGAAACGCGGAAGCGAAACGAAACGGGGAAGCGAAACGAAACGCGACCTCCCCAAATTTTGGAAACGGGAAACGCGAATATATATAATAATAATAATATATATATATATATATATATATTAAAAATATTTAAAAATTATTATTATATACCTGGAAACCCTAAAAAAAATAAAAAATTAAAAAAAAAATTAAAAAACAAGTGTTTTTTTGGGGGAAACGTGGCACATATGGCCTGGAAACGCGTTTCCGGCCGTACTGCCAAGTTTCCGTTTCGGGAAACGTGGCCGTACGGCCGGAAACGCGTTTCCAGGCCGTACGGTACGGGGAAACGAGTTTCGTTTCGTTTCCCCTGGGGAAACGGACCCCCTGCCCACGTTTCCTGCAACTTAGCTATTTAACCTTCTACTTGGTGCATAGATCTAGAGGACAGTTGCCTTAGGACTGATATCTCTCTTCAATTTTAACAAATTGTTTTTCTTCTGAATCTACTTTGAAAAGTATAGGTCACTCAGGGTTCATTGTTTTAGGTGTAACAATACTTCATATACCCAAGAATTTTCTTCAAGGTGATGACTAATAATCACTGATAACAAACACAGAATTGTCTTGTCACAATGATCTTCCTATAGCCTGTAATTGGCTTTCCTTCCCAATGTGACCAAACCAATATGCAACTTATTCTCTGATGTTTATACCCTAGGATTAGGGCTCCCAAAATTGAGATCCTTGACACATATATACATCAACACTTTAAACAATGCTCTCAACAATAATACCATTGTCAATTTGAAGACAAATGTACAATTGTAGGTCGGCCTTACACACTCGCCCAAGATTAACTTATGTATATATATGATACTCTTGTCACAGTAGAATGTACAGATGCTTTAATACCTTTATGTCATTGTCAAGGACTGGGAGAAAAGCGATGTGCCTTCTCTTAAAAACACCTATGCCTATGTACATGGGACAATATGACATGATAAGCCTAACGATCCTTCGTTCTAGGTCTCCTTCATGCATAGAAACATAATAGGAGTCTTGGCTCCTCTTCCTTGGTGACTGAGGCTCAAATTGAGTCCTTTGAAATGTGATTATGTTGAGAGAACTAGGCTTCTTCTTTTCTACCCTTTACTTGTAAGCTAACTATGCTCAAAATTTTGAAGAGTAGCTCGAACCTCACGCTCAAGTATAGAGAAGATCTTGTACAAATGAAGGGCATGAGTTTTGCTTGATAGTGAGACTATGCTTCAGCCTTATGCTCAAAATATCCCTTCAACAAAATCAATTTCGAACTAACTATTTGCACAGGTGTAGAGAACTTCGATGCTTCTTCTCGAGGATACAAATGATATGTATGCACAAAACCATACCATAGAAACTTCGAATGAATTAGTTCCTTTCTAGGGCTTCCGATCACAACATTAATATCACATAAACCTCAATTTTTTAATAGAGGGTTTGCCTCCTTTTCTAAGATTGTTGGAGAACTTAATAGAAAGGCTTTTGATGCCTTTCAATACTCGGAACAATTTGTAGAGATAGCTTCAAAAGTTTGGAAGTTTTTGAAGACCTTGTGGTGACACATTGACCTTCGCTCATTCGACTTCCTTAGGGCTGCTTGGCAAGGCTTTCGTCCTCCACAAATGACCTCCTTATGACCTCGCCTTGGCGAAGTAGATCTGCGGCTTTGTGACAGAGATTAGGTCTAATAGGCATGCCCATAAATCTTTCATCTGCTTGTCAGAGAGTGTGTTCTTGAGAGAGTTGTTTCCCTTTTGATTTGGTCTCTTGAAACAGAGCTAACATGCTCTTCAAATACCCTCACTACCCTTAATAAACCCTGCAGCCTAATTTCTGCAATTAGGCCTTAATAATGTGCCCAGAAATTCGTCTTAGCTACCTCCGCAAATTTTGCTTAGGATTTTTGCTTTTCTTGAGGAGATGATGCCAAACTAACCTTTTTTTTGCCCTTTTTTCAAAGCCCTAGCTCTAATACCATGTTGAGAAATCTTGGGCCAAAACCTCTCCTAGGGAGGAAAACCCACAAAAATCTCTTCATATAGAATTTCAATGAAGACTTCCAAGACCTTGAACTTGACCCATAATAAATCCTTCCAAGGGATGAGCCAACCAAACTTCAAACAATACTTCTACAAATCTTGGACTGAAGAAACCCTAGGTTCTCCTCCTAAATCTCACACACGTGGGCATTAGAAACAGAGATTTCCTGCCTTAATCAATTTGCTGGCGTCCAAAGAACTTCGATGGCTTCTAAGAGAATTCTCCTTCATTACTCGACCAGACTTCGCTACAAACAAAAATGTATTGCTTGATTGATCTCTCACAAATGAGGTGAGCCTCCTCTTTATATAGCCTTTCAATAAAGCTTATTAGGCCTCCTTGGGCCGAGATGAAGAGACTTGGCCGACTCATCCCTTAGAGGCTTCTAGACATCATATTTTACAATAAAAATTTTCCTTGTTTGTTACATGAGCCCTCCAAGGGCTAGAACATCATGACCTTGACCTTTTGACTTGTCAACAAGACCCCTAGAGAACTCATTGGGTGTTTTGTCCTAGGTCCACAACATGATGGGCAAGAAACCCATTTTAATAAAAATATTTTTTCTTTTACAAATAATTTTTCTGTTTTTTTTCTTTTGTCAAGTACATCAATAATTACATCAAGTCGTGACTCAAGTACAATTATGAACACCGACACTAGTTACATTTCAACAAACTTGATGCTCGTATCAGACCCTTAATCCACAAGACTTCTTGGAAGATATGAACCACTTGTTTAGCGACTTTTCGACAGTCCTTTACTGCCTTGCAGTGCTATAAGAAACGTGAGACTACAGGGGTAGGTCTTCAAGAAAACAAGTTTAAACCCTCATGATCTTAAGTTCCAAGTTGCCACAAAAAGACCATTGCCTTAGTTTACTATCTCGACGAGCCACAGTTGGCTTGGAGGAGATCTGTTGTCTCCTAAGATTGACCCGTAGCCCAAAAACAGGCCTCAAGAACTAATCCATTGTCTTTTGAGATAGAATATTGCCCTAAAGAGCTTCAGGAACCCTCTATATTGTTTGATAGCCACACGAAAACATCATGCAAATACAAGTAAACCCTAGAGAGGGTCCTCGTTGCTCCAAATTTCCTTAGGTCAGGACTCAATACCACTGAAATGGAGGTTTTCCGAGTGGATGACATATTTTTTGTCCTGGAGTGACCTCAGTTCAAGCCTTGAATTAAATTTGTTGCCACGAATGTCCTTCCTCAGGGCTAGCCGCAATCCTTGGCTTGGGTTTAGGGTTGTTTTTCGAATAGTTGATCCTCATTGTCCCTATAATTACCTATACATTGATACAATGATGCACTAGAATAGCCCTAACAAAAGCAGAAAATATATAGTGTGCCAATATACACAGGAGTCTCTCTCGCTTGGCTAAAACCCAATGTAAGAAGATTCTGAAAAGTATTCCAACTGAAATCATCACCATCGAAACCAATCAAGAGAAAGGAGTCTCAAAACCCTCAAAACCTCAGCTCACAAACAAAGATATCCAATCGACAATGATGAGAAAATGATTTCTCTTCTCTCTTATTTACAGATCCATTATGAGATCTCTTCTCTTTAATTTAACATGAGGAGTTATAAGTTTCCCTCCACATAGCCCCAATTTTGGCTTCTTCCACAAGTTTTGCCCCAATTACCCCACATTTACCCAATGTTACCCCAGAAACATTGAATAATGGGTTTCCCCCTTTATCATTGACTATAGCCCACAGGGTTGGATAGGCTACTTCATCTTCCCTAGAGTAATTAATTAATAGGGAACATTACAACGTTGGACAATTTTTGACATGCATTACGTCAAAAGTGGCCTACAAAAAGAGGACATTAGAGATCTAGCGTAGGGGCATGATCATGTGGCAAATGCAATGATGATGTGGCAACACAGGGCATGATATGAAAAATTGAAGCAAGACGCAAGTGATATCAAGGTAGATTATAACAACCCAAGTGACAGAATCATCAAATTCATCAAGGCATTAGAGATAGAGTAAAAAGGTTGTGAAGTCAGGTTTACTATTCATTAACTGTCAAGTCAACTAGTCATTGGAGCTTCAAAATCGTCATTATGGACAGTCAAGCGAAATGTTGGGCTTCGAAAGTATATTATTATTTATTATTTGGTCTTCTAGGGACATGGCAAAGGGAATGTTGGACTCCAAGAAAAATTTAGTCAATTCAACCCCTTAATGAACAAACTTAAGATGTAATTGTAATATTTTATTAAAATTTCCAAGTCTCCAGCATATAGATGACTAGTAAATATTACTTTCTAGAGGACAGATCCAACTAGCCGTTAACTAGTTGCTATCTAGCCATTAAAAGTTGTATAAAAAGCTAGTCTATCCTCTAGTAAAGTTGTTGTTGAACTATGAATCATTTATGCCATAATAAAGAAACCATTTTGCAAAATAATTGTGTTATTGGCTTGATTATCCTATTCCTTTTCTTCTTAGCCTTCACCTTTAATTTGTACTTCATTGAATAATTTGTGCGTATTATTTGGTTAACATAGTGCTGCTATAGATATCCATTAGGGGACAGACTGTCACATGGAAGGGGATATCTAGGCCCAAAGTCAATGTTGATATAACAGTTCTGAGTTGGGGCATCTCAAATGAGTAGACCCTCCTAGTGGGATCATATTTCTTGCAAGTGTTCTAGACTAGCTTGAGTGTGACAGTCCCACCTAGACTCCTCATTCAATCGTAGTCCTCAAGGAAAAGTCAATAAAGAGATGGTTGTGATCACAACCCGATAAAGTGGTAAGTAAAAGGCTAAGGTAAGCCTCACTTCATCGACCACTTTATTTAGGAAAATCCAAAATTTTCCTTTTTGTTTTATTAACTAGCTTGTTGCATAAGTCTTATCATGCATAGCTAGTACATCCTTGGGAAAAAGAGAAAATATTTCTAGATCTAAGCCAAGGAACTAGTACATCCCCTTTAGAGCATAACTTACATATAGTTCATGGGTCTATTAGGTTATCTATCCAAATCTGCTGTAGGTTATAGTTGTGACACAACATTTTTTGCAAAATTCTCGCCACACAAGTTGTAATTTTCAAGTAAGTATCTTAAACACACCTTGTATTAGCTTCAAATCTGATTTTGTTCAATCTTTAATTGGTAGCTAAAAGTAATCATTTGCATCCATAAAAACATTCATATTTCACTGTAATAATTTTTTGGGTTTGCACTCATGGTATTTAGATCAAGTAACTTCAACAAAAGAATTTTCAGCTAGCTTAAAATTCCATTTTGTTGTAGGTTTAAGGATTAAAAGTGGTCCAAAGTGACTTATCTTCTCTCTTATAGCCTACCCACCCATAGATCTTGTATCTGAAGTGTTTGGGAACTTTTAGGTGGCGTTCAAAGGGGATTTCCTTGTTGTTTTCTGCAATTTTCTGCAATGAAAGGACAGGAAGCTAAATTGCACAAGAATGCCTCTGACCAAGATACTAATTATAGAAAGAAGTTGATATTTGGTTGGCATGTCCTTCGTATACTCATTTTGACTACTCACGATATATTTTGATAGGTTTCTTGCTGTATATTTTTGCTGGTTTATTACACTTTTCTGCAGATTTCACACATTAAACCAGCAGGGCATTAGCATATAACTCCTCCACTTCAGCCACTAGAACCCATACAAGGCACTGGTCTTGCGTTGGTTGGTGGAGGTCATCCAACGTAAGCTTCCCAACCCATTTTGGAGGTAGTTGGACTTAAATAGTTGGCACTTTGGATGAGGTGATAATGGGCCCTTGTCCTGTGTGTGTCGATTTTAGCAGGTTCAAGGATCTTCAGCAACCCTACTTATAGGAGCAGTAACAGTTCAGAAAAAACATCTTCTCTAAAACATCGATGAAAAAATCAGCAAACCATGACAAACATTAAAAAATACAAAATATATTCATTTGAAGCATATAAAGCAACAACATCAAATAAGCACAATGGCACATATATATGGAGAAAGCATTAATATAAATGATGTAATGCATGTCAAATAAAAAATGATACATCAAGGACGATATTGAATCCTGGACCCTGATAGTTGTCCATCCAAGGACTCAAAAGTGTGGTGATGTAATGCATGTCAAATAAAAAATGATACATCAAGGACGATATTGAATCCTGGACCCTGATAGTTGTCCATCCAAGGACTCCAAAGTGTGGAACCAATGAAAAATGGCATCATATATATAAATGTATCACATCATCATGGAGTAGATGTAAGATGACAAAAGCGAAAAAACTAGCAGCTAGCTATCTGATATCAATGTTCTCTCCCCCTTTTACAGGAAAAGGTCATGGGCTGTTTGACATGCCTGCCCCTAACAGTGGAAGGCCTTGGCCCTACAGAAAATGTCTGACGATGGCTGATGGGTGTAGACCTACATTCATCAATCCGTGTAGAAGGTGGTGCCTGATGCTAGCACACTGCAAATCCTCCTCGCGCTCCCCTTATTGGTGTTCCTCCTCAAACCATGCAGGTCCCTCCTCCATGATAGGCACCTCAGACTCCACCCTCCATCATCCGTCATAGCCCCCCCGACCCCTTCCTTCTCCAACAGCCAAGAAACAAATGAAAAAAAAGAAAACCAAAAATCGGTTAAAGCCTTGTGGGTTTTTACAACTCAGCAATTTTTTGGGCCAAAAAGTCAGTGATGTTATCAACACGGTTTTTAAGCAATGAGGATGTTTGGATGCCGGCTTCCCAAACCAAAACCCATGTGGCACCAGTTATCCAAAAACAGAATGCCTTGTGATATGGAATAAATTCAGTGTTGTCGTACATAGTTTCAGGAATGAATTATAAAACAGCTTTCCTAGTTATAAAAACAATTTATATCACTACTGGAGGCACAAACCCATGATATTTAACATCAAGTATAACAAAGCACCATATGTGAAACAATGCCTCTGAAATTAAGTGTATGTAAATCTTAACTCAACCATATTTGCCATCATAAAGACATTACCAATCATCAACAGCAAGAAATCCTTTCAGCAGACCCAGCTTCTGATTTGTTACAAGCTCTGTGGAACATTCACCACCAGCCTCTGCTTCCATATCCAGTGCTGCAAATAAATCAATTGTAACATCTCCAGGTTTTTCCTCTTCCATCAGATCCTTCCCTGTTGCTGCAAGATTTATCTTGCCAATTTTATTTGCCTGCAAGTTTCCAAATCCAAACATTTTAATCAACACGTTGAGAAGTGAACATCTAGCATATTCCATCATGAATGAATATGACAATCAATTGAAATAATTGGAAATGGGAATTGACCAGACCTTAAGATCAAAATACAAATCAAACACATTATATGGATTAATTTGTCCACGGTGAAGGATATATCTCTTTTACAATAGAATCTTATGAAAACATTGCACATCATCCTATTCTGATCAACTATAAGTAGAAAACGACCAAAGTGCAGGCTTATTTACATGTTAATTTCTATTCAATTTATCCATGACTGGAAATACCTCATCCAATTGCTTTTTTGAGATCTCTTCATAATGCTCAAATGCTTCTTCATCCTTGGGAAGTAAATGTGCATATCTGAGCTCATATTGAAGGACAAGTCAGTAACCACACCAACTAGATGACATCCAGAAAAACAGTTGATGTTAAAATCCTATGCACAACAAATCTATATTACACATTATATTCAAATTGGTCAAAAAAAACATCAAAGCACTACAGTTCAGACAATATAAAGAGAGATACAGTTAACTGCTCCGGAATAATGCTCATTCTACCCAAAAACATAAATCCTCACAGAATATTTTAAAACAAACTTGCTTTTTCCATCTGGAACACCGTCAGAATGAGCTATTCAGTATAAAATAAACAAAAAATATTTTTTCAAGTTAAAAACTTAGATGTAACTACACAAATCTCTTCAATATCAAACCAAAAATCCCCCCAGATCATTCACACCGCATAACCATTCAATTATTCACAAATATGAATTTAAGAGGAGGAATAATATCTTGATCAATTCCATTTCACTTTGCATCTCTTTTGAACCTGTAATCTTCCAATTATACAATAAAACCTCATCACATATGCGAGATGAATTAGAAAATTCCACACAACTAATCAAAATACAATTCATTATGCTGCTTCAATAAACTTCACTACCAAATAGTATAAAGTTGAAGGCAGGTATTAATCACAACTATTTAATTCGTATGGGAATCAAGTCTGGTTCCCAAGCATAAGGTTTTTCATTTTGTACTTGCCGAAAATAAATTATAAAGAGGTACAATTTTGGTTGTGTAGCATAACTCTTGATTAGTTCCACGTTATTCAAGTTTAAACATTGTAACAGCAACCAGAAAACATATTATACTAGCTTCCAAAAGACAACCAAGGGCCGTATTCCAAACGACGAAAATCACAGGCACAGTTGTCAATTCCTTTAGGCAGTGGAGGTAGAGGCAAAGACACCTAAGGGTTGTGAAACAAGTTCTTCTTGTCGGGGCTTAGCCAGTAGCAGTTGATCCACGTGACTAAGTTCCAGTTCCTTACCCAGAACCAAAATAAGGGGCACAGAATTTGAGATGGACACAGATGCTATACTCAAGGAAAGGAAATGAACGTAACCCCTATTAAAACAGTGAAAGGGTGCTTTGCATAATCTTGAGCATGGAATGTAATAACCTACAGACATAAATCTAATAATGCAGATATTGACACCACAGTCCACGTGCATTGGTTAATTGACTAGAACACCAATACATCTTTAAGTGTCGTGGAAAAAGTCTGGAAAAAATCGGGATTAAATCCTAAAACGTGATTTTTTGGCTGGCTGATTAAATCAGCCAATTTTTTTCCAATTTTTTCCCAGTTGAAAAAGTTGGGATTAAATTGGGACATTTTCCAAAAAAATCGTGAAAGAGGTAGTTTATTTAATGATTTTTTATTTTTATTTTTTTAAATCAGGATTTTTTAAAAAAATGAATATTTTTTTATTTTTTTTAATTTTGCCGACTTTTTCAAAAACTCCCGACTTTAAAGACTTTTTCAATTTCTGGACCCTTGCCAATTTAATCCCGACTTCGACTTTTTCCACAATGGTCTGTGACTCTGTACCTTACCCCTCTTCCCATTCTCAGGATTGCTTGATGTCAAAAATCGAAACATAAAAGTTAACGAAAATAATAAAGCAAGCATACATGTTCAATATATCAGATATCTCAAAGGCTTTTGAAACAGTCTCAATGTTGGCAGTACTTAAGGGTTGCAACTGTGTAAATGTTTTTAATCTGACTTGTCACTGTACTATTGTTGTGCATCCCCAATAATTGATAAGATAATTTTATTAATGTCCAACAAATGAGCATAAATAGGTCAATGGGACTGAAAAATACAACCAATACAAGTATAATGTGGAAGCGAAAACGCAACTCCTAGAAAATGCCAAAGCTAATTCTAGGATAAAATGAAGTAAAAAAAGATACAATAATAGGACGGCCTCTAAAACATGTATATAATAGGATCATGTAGAAGGCAAAGCGAATAAGTCCAGGGCTCGAGGTCAATGATGTCAAGAATGTCTGATTCCGACAGCCGATGGCGAGGGGGCAATGGTGGCGCTAGCTTGCTATCGGAGTCCCCCAGATCCAACGAGGAGTCTGGCTTCATGATCCTAGGGGGGATGTAGGAGCGAGAGATATACTCCTAACGTCTAAGGGCAAAGGAAAGAAGCTCCAGGTAAGTCTTTGGCTGATTCGTTGAGGTTGGGGAGGAACCCGTTCGTGGAGGGCCATTCAAGAATCACCTAGTACTAAACCCTCTAACACTTTGGGCATGAGTGAACTAATGTGTTGTTTGGCACCTCCACAACAGTCTCGAGGGTACTGGTTGGCCTCCCAAAGTGTAGGGGGAGGCTGAGTGGAGACCCAAAAACTCACTACTCTACTATCTGAAATACCCTGGAAGTCAGCACTGCTTGTTACTTTAATCAGCATCAATCTAAAGTATGATGAGATCATCTGAATCATTCCTGAGAGAGGCAGATTAAGTAGGATCTAAGATCAGTGTCTAAATATCTCCCTGATGAAGAGGACTAGACATTTGTATTCAAGATACCGAAAGGAGGGTGGAAAGCTTATATGCTTTTCAAAATAGATGTAGAGAGGTAGAGTTATGGGATTGGAAAACGATTAAAGTGCTTTTTGGACTCCTAGTTTGTCTAGTGATGCTATATGGGTGTGAATTGTGGGCTAGCAGCACCCCTGTCTCAAAATGAAAACAAATTGAGAAAATCCAAAAACGCTTGATCATGAGCAAGTTCAAAATAAAAAGTTCAGTACCTTATGAGATAATGTTGAGTGAAACAGGAGCAACTCCTATTGAAGCAATTGCTATGGTATGGCTCATAAGATATCTAAAAAGAATTGAGCAAATGAGAGTGGGTAGATGCCCTAATGTTATCTTCAATGAAGGCATGAGTGAAAGAAAGAAAACATGGATGAAACAAAACTACACATGGATGCGAAAATGGACTATCTACTTTAATGCATGTCCCACAAATAGCAAGGAGGTAAAGGATTTTGTTATGGAGAAGTTTCGTAAAAAGGTATGCGGAAAAGAGTTGGGTAGAACGAAGTACTACATTGCGGAATTCAACCCTGCGTGTCATCTACAACAAAAAGAGCTCATTGGAGCTAGCAATTCAGGGAGGGCAAAGGTTTTTATTTCTCAATTAAGGACCAACTCGCATCAACTTCGGTGTGAAACATGACGGTGGAAAAGGCCTAAAGAAGCTTGGGAAGAACGAGTGTGTACATTTTGCATGTCTGGGGCTGTGGAATCAAAAAAACATGTCATTTTGGAATGTGATGCATTCAAAGACATCAGAGAAAGTTATGAGAACATGTTAGCATAAGTTTCTTGGCATTGTCTTTTTGGCGAGGGCTTGAAAGGTTGGGCCAGCTCATCGTCAATTTGAATCAAAAAAGGATTGAATTGCAAAAAGCGAAAAACATGGAACTAATGGCCTCATAGACTATTTTTAGTCTCGTGGACCTTAAAATATCATTTCATTATAGGCATTGGGCAATGATATCGTCCTGTGACCTCATAGTATATGAGGCACCGAAAAATGAGTTGTATCTTGGCCTCCGGCTCTTATAGGTGGCACAACCACCAGACCTTATCGGATTGTGGTATAAGGACATTCGTCTTGTAGAGTTGTCAATGGAAGAGTATCACGCTCAGGGGACCTATTGAGCCCATAAAGAGCTCTCTTGAGCCTGCACACATGCATCACTCTGCCATTTGCCTCAAACCCCTCTGGTTGCTCAATATAAATCTCTTCCTCAACCACACCATTAAGGAAGGCAGTCTTCACGTCCATTCGGTGGATCTTCCAACCCATTTGCACTACAAGTGCCATAATGGTCCTAATGGACAAATAGTAGGGCACAAGTGCAGAATTCTTGTCGTAGTCAATGCCCTCCACCTGAGAGAATCCTTTGGCAACGAATCTAGCCTTATACTTCTCCACGCTCCCATCAGTTCTATGCTTAATCTTGTAGACCACCGAGATCCAATCACAGATCTGCCCTCTGGCATCGGCACAATCTCCCAAACATCGTTTTGCATAATGGAAGAATATTGCTCCACAATAGCATCACGCTAAACCTGCTAAGAGAATGCCTCATTGTAACTAGAAGGCTCTGAGTCTAAAGCCTCAATCATCAAAGCCATATAACCCGTGTATCTTTGTGGTTGTTTGCTCTGCCTGAATGTAGAGTTGGGTACCCCAACCCTGTCTTGAGCATCTTGAATCAATTGATCAACACACCTTAGCTTTCTTCTATCTGCACTAGGTGTAACTGTTGGAGTGGGCCCTACTCACTCTTCTCACTCCCCGTGCTCCTGCCCTTCCTCCTCAACTAATTGTTGTGTCACCTGCACAACAACTGGTTGTGACATGGACCGTGGTCTGAGGAGTTGGTTGAGCCTCATGCTTAGGAGCTTGTAGCTCCTCTACCTGTGATGTAGTTTGATCACGCTCTAAGGACTTCCTGAGTGCCCTTCCTCCTCAAACTTGACATCACACCTGATAATTGTCTTCCTCAATGTTGGTACATACACCCTATGGGCCCTACTTGCTCTTCTCACTCCCCGTGCTCTTGCCCTTCCTCCTCAACTAATTGTTGTGTCACCTGCACAACAACTGGTTGTGACGTGGACCGTGGTCTGAGGAGTTGGTTGAGCCTCGTGCTTAGGAGCTTGTAGCTCCTCTACCTGTGATGTAGTTTGATCACACTCTAAGGACTTCCTGAGTGCCCTTCCTCCTCAAACTTGACATCACGCCTAATAATTGTCTTCCTCAATGTTGGTACATACACCCTGTACGCCTTGGACATCTCACTGTAGCCCACGAAGATCCCTTTTTATGTTGTAGGCTCTAGCTACTTCTAGTTCTCCAAAGGCACATGGCAATAAACCAAACTATTAAAAATCCGGGAAGTGAGAAACATCTAGCTTCTTGTTGGTGAATGCCTCCTCTAGTGTAACTCGTCCAACCACCTTATGTGAATTATTCTGCAGAAAGGTTGCAGTGTTGCATGCATTTGCCCAAAGAAATAATGGCAGTCCCTAGTCATGCAACATGGCCTTGGCTACTCCAACAATGCTCCTATTCTTGTGCTTTGCCACCCCATTATTCTGAGGGTTATAGGGTGTGGTGAGCTCCCTCCTAATGCCCTCATTGGCACAAAAATCCTTGAAGGCATTGGAGATGTACTCCCCACTATTATTTGATCTCAGCACTTTGACCTTCTTTCCTATTTGGTTCTCCACTAATACTTTGAACTCCAGAAACTTCGAGAACACCTCGTTGTCCTTCTTCATAAAGAAGATCCACGTTTTCCTTGAATGGTCATCAATGAAGGTTGCAGTGTTGCATGCATTTGCCCAAAGAAATAATGGCAGTCCCTAGTCATGCAACATGGCCTTGGCTACTCCAACGATGCTCCTATTCTTGTGCTTTGCCACCCCATTCTTCTGAGGGTTATAGGGTGTGGTGAGCTCCCTCCTAATGCCCTCATTGGCACAAAAATCCTTGAAGGCATTGGAGATGTACTCCCCACTATTATTTGATCTCAGCACTTTGACCTTATTTCCTATTTGGTTCTCCACTAATGCTTTGAACTCCAGAAACTTCGAGAACACCTCGTTGTCCTTCTTCATAAAGAAGATCCGCGTTTTCCTCGAATGGTCATCAATAAAGGAGACATAGTACTTGTATCCCATGAAGGATGGAGAAGAGAATTGACCACATACGTCTAGATGAACCAAGTCCAAGATACCCTTGGCTCAGTTTTCACTGCAAGGAAAGGACGTCTTGGCATACTTTCCAAGTGTGCAGCCCTTACACACGTCATGTCGGTCCATGTTGCATTGTGGCAACCCTGTGGCTATCTCCCTGAGGATTTTCAACGCTCCATCATGTAAATGGCCAATATTCCTCTACCATAGCTCCCCAAGGTCCCAGCCCTACTCACAGCCCTCTCTACTTCTCAAGGTCATAGATGTCTCAACTGTAGCCTATAAAGGTGCTTCACCCTTACTCCAATATGCTTCATAGCTCCAAAATTTAAGGGCTTCAGGTAGGCCTTTCCTCTGTTGAAAATAACCTCATAACTCTTGTCCTCTAGGGTTGAAACTGAAACAAGGTTCTTCTTAAGAATTGGAACACAGAGGACATCCTTGAGATGAAAAGGGTTATTAGACTCCCTCTCAAATCTAGCAGTACCCACACACTTGGTCAAGTACCTGCCATAATCTCCTTGTTGAATGTGAAACTGCATGTCCCTCTCCATCAACTGACTAAAATATTCCTTATTCCAAGTCATATGGTCGGATGATCCACTATCAATGTACCATACATTGTTGGCTACTAAGCTTTCCATTCAAGCTATGAGCAACAACTCCTCAAACTTGGAATTGAACTTGTACTCCTCTGCCAAATTTACCACTTGGTCCTTCTTGGACCCTTCCTTCCTTTGAGGACACTTGGTGGTGTAGTGTCTGAAATAATGGCACTAGAATTATTTTATTTTGCTTTAGATATTTCTTTTCTTTCATGGTGTTGGACTCAACAAAGTTCTCCTCATCCTCATGTTTAACATGAGCTCCATATCTAGCCTTCCTCTAAAACTCCTCTTGGACACAGTCACCCCATAATCGCTCCTAGTTTGGAAGCTTCTTTACCACTCACTTCGTCTTGGTTGCTATCCCACAATTTGTGAAGCCCTAATAGTGCAAGAATCACCATGTTTGCTTCAAATATTGTCTCCCCCACACTGGCCAACTCGTCCTTCCCCTGGGTGAACCTGGTGAGATAAGAGATCATGCACTCAGACTTGCCCATCCGTATATTTCTGAGTTTGTCCTTGAGCATGAGTTTTTTGGCCTCACTTGAGCCTTAGTAGAGGTTCAAAAAGGTTGACCACATTTCTATGGCAGTGTTCTTGCCAGAAAGATGTGGTATAATGTGGTCTTCGACTCCCTCAAGAATGATCATTCTCGCTTTAACATCATTCTTGTTATGTTGAGCCAACTGTTAGGGATTAGATGGTGTGGTTGGTGGGTTCCCCACAAACTCCTTCACATCCTGCTCCTCTAGCACCCCATTAATCCTCTCCTTCCATGAGCAAAAATTTGTTGCTCCCTCCAAACTGTGCTCTAGTCTCAAACCCTACTAAAAAAATTTGCTAGTCGAATTCTTCGAAAACCCTAGCGCCCTGGTTTGATTGGTAAAAAAATTGTGCTTTGAGAGTCAAAAACCTAGGTCACACTGCTAGAAACCCTAACTCAACCCTTCAACTGTATCACGCCTTAAACTTGTTCCTAAGGTTGAAACATGGGTGTTGGTCTTCACTCAAAGATGTGGCTATGATACCATTAATTTTTCTTAAAACTCAGCAATCTAATCTGTGAATTTTACTAAGCAAAGAGCTGAAAACTAAAGTTTAACTTTAACCCACAAATATATTGAGTTTACTAACTAGCATGCAACAGAAATAAGGAACAAACGAAGACCAACACACTATAAAACCATACACAACAAATTTACCCAGGATACCCCAAATGGGGAAAACATGCAAACTTGGTGTTATGATTATGCCCAGCAAAATCTTCACAAAAAATATTACAAATGTGAGTGAAAACTTCCCTTGACTCGGCTAATCCTATGCACAAGTGATCTATGCACTTCTCACCAACTTGGTCTCTCTTTTGCACCCTATATAAATGTTGATTTTTCCTAGTACTTCATATTAGGTCTATGTATAATCATGATCATAAACACACTGAGATACACACAAATTCAAGCGCTTTGCCTAGCGGAAATGTAATAGTAGTGAATCAACAAAGTACACAAGAATGTGCAAACCCAAATCTTGTTTTTATTACAACTTTAATAAAACCAACATAGGGATCCTATACCAGAGATAGTGGCCCTCACAAAGCCTTGATACAAGGAAAACTAGTGCTTGAATTCAACCACGGTTGGTTGTCAATCCGCCAAAGACAAGAACAAAACTTGACTTACTTGCTGATGCAGCCCTTCTAGATCAACTCTTTTAGTCCACTTTGACATGACGCCTGGCAGGTCCTTTGCCCCCTTTATCAAAAAGAAATACGCTCCTCCAGTATCTCTGCATACAGCTACTCACAAGTGATATGCTTCTTCAAGTCTCTTGCACAATCAACGCCAAAACAAGCTCAGCTTCACACAGTTAAATAGTTCTTCTACATCATTGTAAGATCAGCTACAAATCGGCCTGCTTCTCACAGTGAATTAGCCACCTACTCACTGTCTACTAGACTTGAAACAATGCTTCCCAATTCAGCGTTCATGGACACACTTCAACTCAGCACTCAATTTCCTTCAACATATAGCCCTTCACACTGTCCCACACCCCTCTTTGTCGTTGAGGTGACTCGTTACTACTATTCCAAAACTGAGGCTAATTCGACCTCCTTTAGGTCTTGGCCTTGCCACAGAAAACACAAAACTCCTGAGGACTTGTGTCCCTCCACAATTAGCAAAACAGAGGCACGTTAGGCTTCTTTCAGGGCTCGGCCCTCCTCTTTTATACACAGAACAAAATAGATCTTACACAGAGACTTTTGGTGGCTTATCCTGGCTTGCACAAACCTTCGCTAAGGTATAAATCACACGCAATCCTTCAATGTTCTATTCTCCTTATCTCAGCGTGAACAGGGCCCTTTTAGGGCACGAAAACACCACAGAGATAATCCTCCTTCCTCGCCAGACTCAGCCTTCTTGCAAACATAAAACAAACCATTAAATTGCTTCTCTTCAAGTTGCGGCTACTCCTAAGGTTAGTGTCTCCTTTCTAGGGCGAATGTAATCACAAGAATGAATGTTATGATTATGTGTCGTGACCTCTCCTAGGTCTCCTTTATTTATATCTCTCTCCAACCATTGACTTAGGGGCTCTTAACTCGATTAAGATGTCCTCTTTCAGTAATTAAAATTAACAATGATTTGTAGCGTGGAAAAAGTCGGGAAAAAATCGGGATTAAATCCCTAGAACGCGATTTTTTTGGCTGGCCGATTAAATCGACCGATTTTTTGCCGATTTTTTCCAGTTGAAAAAGTCGGGATATAATCGGGACTTTTTCCAAAAAAATCATGAAAAAGGTAGTTTATTTAATGATTTTTTAATTTTTTTTGAAAAAAATCAGGATTTTATTGAAAAAGTCGGGATTTTTTCAAAAAAACTCTCGACTTTAACGTCTTTTTCAATTTCTGGTCCCTTGCCGATTTAATCCCGACTTCGACTTTTTCCACATTGATTTGTACAATGATTCGGTACTTTGCCCAATGAAAGCTCATTTTTCATGGGTCAACTCCACACTACCGAATACCCCAAGGGTTGTGGGAGTACCTCCCAAGCTACACTTTTCAACAATAAACTCGTATGGACCTGTACGACCCTTCTATGCATTGAATGTGGCCCCTGGAAGAAGTTTGGGCTCGCTGGAAATGATCTGAGGTTGAATCAACCTATCTTTCTCCCTCTACTTGTGCTAATCTAAAGCCCTAGTCGCTGAACATAACTCCCTTCCCTTTTGTTAAGCAGAACACCAAGCTCTCTAGTGCATAATGAGCAAGTTTGTGCCCTTTTCCCCTCTTAGAAATCGACCTAGGTCACCACTACCACAAAGGGTTGAGATTAAATCTTCTTGGATGGTTGAGATCGCTCTAATACTTGAGTATAGGAAAATCTAAATTTTTCTAAGTCGTGGAATAATAGAAAAAGGTAAATTTGTGCCATGGCCCCACTTGTGGGTCCCTCTGCCAAATTTAGCGCACCTACTAAATTTAGATGAACCCTTCCTCCTCAAATTCCATTTAACACTAGTTACAATATCTAGGATATGAATCACACAATTGCCTATGTTAAAAAATTTAGCAGTAAAAGAACCAATAATTCATAACCCCAAAAGAACAATGCAAGAGCAAAATGATGCCAGCCAGTGTTTCAACAACTACACTTTCTACATGTAACTCATAGATTATTATAATGTCCAAGCTCTAGTTGTGCAATTTACATATGATGTTTGTATTTGTTAGATATATTAGTCATACTTCGTATCTACCTTAACTTCAATATATTTATAATTTATTCTGATTTTTTTATTTAATAAATTCGTTTTATAACGACCACTTACATAGCAAATATTTATGAATAGTTAGGTCCTTAATTAATAAAGTTAATAAAGTTAGAAGAAGGACGTTATATCACTACATAACATACGTCCTACCTCACTATGTATTACGACTTTCCAGTGTGAATTAATCACCTCATATGTTCACTCTTATTTCGTCTTTTGCTTATTTTTCCTATGAGTGTGTGTATCTTATATTGTATCACAGCCAGGTTGAAGGCTGACCAAGGAGAGAGTGGTGAAAGAGCCTCCGGATTGAATTGATCAAACATGGAGAAATTGACTAATCCCACTCAAACTAGAGTAAATATTAGCTTATAACGATCAATTAGATATTAGACTTAGGCATTAATAAAGTCAATTTGACTTTAGGTTATTTTAGGCTTTTATGTCTTATTTCACTCCACTGTGTTTCTCGGTTTATCCCACATTCATAAACTGGACTGATTCAACTTGGTTGTAATCTTATATATGAAAGTTTTTGCTTTCTCATTAAGTAATACAATACAGGGAACTTTTTCGAGTTATCTTTGTTTCTTTAGCTGCTGGATTTCCATCACATGGTATCAGAGCTCAGTTATATCCATGAAAGCTGTGAAGTGTGAAGACCTAAGGATTGCTACTAGCAAGACAGATCAAGGGATTGTTAGCATGGTACGTCAATAAGCCAAAAGGGTTTCAATGAAACTAGGTATCATTTCACTTTTTTAAATTCCAAGGCAAGGTCAATTCTTTTAAATTGGAACTCCATTTTCAGCCACCATAGATTTTCAGCCATTGTTTTCAGCTGCCATTGCCGGTTGTTGTATGGAACAATCATACAGTATCATAGTATAATCGTACTAAATCATACAGAATCCATATGGAATTGCTAAGAAAGTGCTGCGAAAAACAATTTACAGCCGATATTATTCTTATTTCTCAGTTTTCTCAGTTGCTGAATATTCATTTAATAGCTTTGGGGGACAGAATCCAGATAAAGGCAATAGCAGGCAGCTTTAAATGAACTTCTCTCTCACGTGTTTAGAAAGCAGAATTCAGAAGCAGATAGACTCTCAAACGATGGTCACCAGGTACCTGATGAAAGAGTGTACTTCGAAGAGTACAAGAGGATGATACCAATTTATCAGGTTATGTATAATTGAAGAAGGTCCACCGTCCTGTGTTGAAAATGTAACTAGGTTCGGTCTTTATAATTATCATTGTATTTCATGTAAAAGAAAAAAGAAAAAGAATTTATTATTATTATTATTATTATTATTTTTCTAGTCAAAGCATGTTTTTCTTGCTTCTAGGGTTCATTGAGTCTAAAAGAAAATTTGGCATGTGTCAAAGTAGCATTTGGATTATTATTTTAACAAAAAGGAAAATTTTATTTTTAGTCAAAAAGACCCATTTTGTCTAACAAGACCAAGTCGGCCCTACCTTGTCAAGTTGGCCTTAAAGAGGCACCTATTCAACCTCCTGGACAGCTATAAAAGGAAGAGACTTCGACCTCATTTGAACACTCACTCACACATCGATCTTTGTGCAAGATAGAAGAAGAAATAGAGCGAAGGCCAAGGAGAGAGAAGAAGAATCCAAGGAAGAGAGAAAAATTGAATTTTCAGTTGTTTCTGTTCACAGGTGCGAAGGTGTTGGGGCAACTCGATGAATTACAGGGCCGAAATTTCTTGTTTCTGTTCACATGTGCAATGGTCTTGGGGAAACTCTGCAAATTACAGGGCCGAAATTCTGTTCACACGTGCGAAGGTGCTGGGGCAATTCTGCGAAGTTGCAAGTCCAAAATTTGGTGCTTGAAAAGGTTTGACCAGCTTTGATTCTTGTTGACTTTGTAAGTTTGTTCTAGTTGGAGGAGATTTGAAGGAGGGTTGACTTGGTTCCTTGTGGAGGTCTTTGTCTTGGGTCTTGGGTCTTGGATGTCTCACTTTGATCTGATTCTATAAGAAAAGAAGTTGTTTGGGTTTTCCCCCTTGTGGGGTTTTGCCCTCCCTATATAAGGCAAAACATTACTCAAGACTCAGCTAGCCCTTCGCATAATGCAATCTTGGCTTTGATAGCGTGCCCTCAACTTAAACTTCTATTTTCACTGTGTTGCAACAAAGACAATATCACACGCGGTCAAGAGAGAGAACATGAAGAAAGTACAAGACCGAAAAGGTGAACCCTACTCGACTTGGAGCCTACAGCTTGTGTTCTTTGCTTTTTGTGATCTTCATGCATTTTATATTTTGGTAATTGCTTGATAGAGAAGACGTAATTAAGTAATAAAAGCCAACAAACTCTCACAAGAAATTATTAAGTAAGAGGAATCAACCCTAGTCTATTAGCATATTGATTTCTCGACATGGTATCAAAGCTAAGGTGAAGGAAGGTCAGCTTGAGGATCACATTTTGTTGGCATTCTTGTTTGAAGACATTCTTGAAGCAGCTATCTTCTCTCTCTGTCTCCAAATGGCAAGATACATGAAGAAAGGTCTCAAGACTCTTAGGAGTCACCTTGAATCTATCAAACGTTGCATCATCAAATTCATCTCCAAACTATCTAAGGAGTCATGGTTGGAAGTTTTTATTCTGCTCTTAAAGGCTCATTTGAAGACGATAATACATGGGTAATCGACAAAGGAGCTTCAAGGCACATGACAGGGGAATGCGGTCAACTCAAAACTCTATCAAAAGTAAACTCTTCTCACTCAGTGGAACTTGGAGACAAGAATAGATACCCGGTGAAAGGAATTGGATCTATGTCCTTGGAGCTGGAATCAAATGGGAATATGCATCTCAAAAATATACTCTATGTTTCAGGTTTGAAAAAGAACTTACTTTTTATTTCTTGCTTAGAAGATAAAGGTGATAGGGTGGCATTTGTTGATGGCAAAGTTATTGTATGGGATAAGGAATCAGTATTGAAAATAATATTGGGATTCGTGATGGGAGGTTGTATAGACTTCTAACTCCTCCTCGTCAAGCTCTAGTGCATTTAGACATCAACCCTTGTGAATTATGCCATAGAAGGTATGGTCACCTTCATTACAAAATATTGCCATCTTTGAATCAAATGGTTACTGGTATACCTCAATTGAAAGAAGAGCATGGAGGAGTCTGTAAGGGATGTGCTCTTGGAAAGAATGTGAAGAAACCATTTACTAGCAGTGGCACAAGATCCAAGGAAATTTTGGATCTCATACACTCTGATGTTTGTGGACCTATGGCAGAGAAGTCACTTGGTGGTCATCAATCCTATGTAACATTCATTGATGATCACTCTAGAAAGTCTTGGATATACCTCCTAAAGTCTAAGGATGAAGTATCTGAGAAATTTCAAGAGTTCAAGGCAGAAATAGAAAATTTGACAAAAAGGAAGATCAAAGCCATAAGATCAGATAATGGTCGAGAATATACTTCAAGAGAACTTGTGGCTTTTTGGAAAGAAAGTTGTACAGCCATGTTACATGACCAAGACCTTCCCAAGTTCCTATGGGAGAAACTTCTATAACAGCAATGTATATACAAAATCTAAGTCCTCATAGAATTCTTAATGACATGACCCCGGAAGAAGCATTTACAGGAAAGAAGCCAAGTGTTGATCATCTCTGAATTTTTGGATGTCTCATATACATTCACATCCCCAAAGACAAAGGGAAGAAGTTGGACACGACAGGTATAAAAGGCATCTTTGTTGGATATAGCACCTTTATCAAAAGCATACAGAGTCTACATCAAGGAAGAACGTCGTATAGAAGTAAGCGGAGATGTCATTTTTTATAAAAGCATTGCATACAAGAAGTCCAAGGATATTCCCATTGATTACGATGAAGAAGAAGAACCTATCTTTACTAATGAAGAAGTTTCAAGGCAAGACAACTTCGGAACCTACAACTAATCATGAAGAAATTGAAGGACCAAGTGACCCTGTGCAGCAAATCCTCATTCCAGAACCTCGAAAGAGGCCAGCTTGGTTAAGGACAACTCTACAAGAAGCCGAAGGGCATGCAGCAGCAAAAGGAACATTCAGGGAAAGCAAGAAGCTTAAGAGATAATCAGGTTATGCAGCTTGCATGACTAAATTTATTGAAGCACAACCCACCACTTGTGAAAAAGGCAGTCGAACATCATGAATGGAATAATGCAATGCAAGAAGAATACCAGTCTATAATGAAGAATGATGTTTGGGAAATTGTTCCTAGACCTAAAAACAAATCAGTTCTGACTTCCTAATGGGTGGCAAGAAGATTCTCTCAAAAAGAAGGGATTGATTATGAAGAAACATTTGCTCCAACAGCTATACCAACATTAGATCATCCATTTGTATTGCAGCCACTATGGGATGGAACATTCATCAAATGGACATAAAAGAAGCCTTTCTGAATGGGATGATTGATGAAGAAGTTTAGATTGAGCAACCCCAAGGATGTGAAGTTCATGATCCTAATCTCTACATCAAAGTGACAAAGAATGAACCTGTGATCATACTACTCAATGTGGATAAACTACTAATAACAGGTGTGGAGCGTCGTATTCAAGAATGCAAGAACCAACTTGCAGCTAAATTTTATATGAAGGACCTTGGAAAAATGCATTACTACTTGTATGGCAGAAACCTGGTGAAATCTATCTTGGTCAAGGGAAATATATGATCAAAGATCTTGCAAAAGTTTCGTATGATGGATAGTAAATCTATGACAACTCCGATGATAACTAATTTGAAGTTAAGGAGTTCAAATTCAAGCCTTGTTGATCCCACATCCTACCGACAGTTGATTGGCTCCTTGATGTACTTTGTCAACACCTGGCCAGACATATGTTTTGCAGTAAACATTCTTAGTCAATTCCAGATGGACCCAAGGCATGATCATTGGATATCCACTAAACATATTTTGAGATATTTATGTGTCAATGTGTTTATCTGATGATGTTGATGCTTTATATGTATAAAATTTGAAAAAAAAAATGAATATATTTTGTATTTTTTAATGTTTGCTGCAGTTTGCCAATTTTCACAGATGTTTCCAAGAGGATGTTTTCTGGACCCTTGCCAATTTTCTGCTAATGCAGATGTTATCAACACTGGTTGATTTTTCATAATGCTGGTCTTAATCAGTGTTTTGCAGTTTAGGAAGGTTTTTATATTTTCGTCTTTTAACTGATAATGGAAGAACTGATCTATATCCAGAGTTATGAAAGTTTGACGCGGCCTTTTCAAACAGTTAATGGTATGCAGATGCAATTGACTGATCACAGTTTGATAGGGAGTTTGTAGAACCCCTAATCTTTGAAATGTAAGTGAAACAGCACATTGAAAGTGTGAATTGTTTTCTCCTTGGATAGAAATGACAGATTTTTTCATTGGAATAAACAAAATAAATAAATAAAAGTGAAGTAGAACATGACTTAACAACCATCATGATCATGTTAAATTTATATAAATATTTAAAGGCAACTTATGCAAACCATTCTAACAAAAAATGAGTATCCTTCTTTTATACATTTAGCTAAATTATCAATATCCTTCTATTATGCATTTAGTTAAACTAGTTAAAAATGAATATCTTCAATCTTGATCTACATGAGGTTTCAATTCATGCCAAAAGAGATAATTGTGGATTCTTATTTGCCAAGTACAAAAAGGCAAACAGAATAAACGAACACAAATTATCAATAAACCGGTTATATAAGAACTTTACATGTTATCAAGGTCAATAAAATCTGCCTTCACCAGTTCTGCTGTAAGTCTGTACAGTCCATCAGGTACAGGCTCATTTACATCTTGACGCTGGTAGTACTGGAATTTAAATCCAAGAATATGTGCAGCATGAGACTGTCAAGAATTGAGAATTAAAAAATTAGCTATAACTCATGAGAGATACAACTTGTCCAACAATACATTCATGATCATCCCACCAATCGTCAATAACTACGAAGACAATTATATGTTGTGTAAGCAGCGGCATAAATTTGCCCAGATTATGTAACAACAAAGTTTTGTATTTCAAAAAATGTAACCACTTAAAAAATACAGAAGCCTACCTTTGGGAAGATAGGTATTAGTTCAAGAAAAGCATCATTTTCAGGTTGCAGCTCAAAACATTCCAAAACCTGCAAAGAATTCCTTAGCCAGTTTAAACACCATCACACCAGTGGAAGATAATAAGACATCTAGCATGTTTCTCTGGAACAGCCATGCATGTTAAGCATACTAAAACCTCATGTGTGGCAGCACAGGAACAAAGTAAGTTGGACATTTATAAAATAGTACTGCCAATTTCTCCAGAATATATACAATAATATAACTAAAACAGGTAATCAGAGTAAGATGGTGCAAAAAAAAGACAGAATGCGGACATCAATGAAAACAGATCAGCACTCTTACCAACCTCTTAATAAAATGAACAGCAATATAACTAGGTGATTAGAATAAGGACCATCATCTTTTGTAATATTTGGGGGGTGATTACAAATAATACTAGAATCTAGAATGCAAAATATGCTCAAGCCATCCTCCTCACATGATACAACTATAAAATAGTTCGTCTGAAACTTATCTTTGCAAATGGAAAGTTCAATAAAAAAGACAGATTGTATCATCAAAAATGTGCCAAAGAACACTGAATAGAAGGATAATAAATTAAATAAAATGCTGGGACATTCTAGCAGAAAACAGACTACGTATCTTTCCAAGAAACCTTAAATATTGCTTCTGGTTAAAAAGCAAAACACCTACAAATTTCAAAAATCTTTACATCCAAGTAATATAATACACCAGCAAAAAGAGGCAGAGATATTTTGGCATGCTCCTTCAACACATGTTAATTCCAGATTATACATGCATTAAAGAGTTGATAAAATAATACTCAAAATACAAAATGAAACTACAAGTAAAGAGTAGTGAAAAAACTTACAATGTCAAAAACACGGTTTGGGTCCAAATCAAAGTGGCCAATTAATGACTGCAAGGTAATGAATGATGAACATAAGTACATGTACGAAAGTTGTATAGAGGCTATAACAGACCTAGAGAACTTCATTGCACTAGTTAGAATAAACTAATTCTCCACAAAAGACCACAATGGCAATAACAAATAGAAAGAAACCTTGTCAATATTTAACAAGTATAATGGAAACAAAATAAACTGCAAAAAACAGGCAAATGGTAAATTCATGAACCTTAATTGTGCTGATCACTGCAGATGCAGTCCTATGTGTCAATCCACCAGAACCACATTGACATAAGAGAGTCACCTGCAACAAGTCGCATGGAGTCATTCCATTTCAATTTCAACATCAATTTCTAATTTAAAAAACAACTCTCCTACTAATTCATACTGAACATTGTAAGGTTACAAAAGAATATGGACTTTTTCTTGTAACCCATATCATTAACTTCATATCCATTACCATACGACTCCCACTTGTCGTATGATTTGTACTTGTGTGCCATTTTGCAAGCTTTGTTAGCTCTTCTTGATATGTGATTTATAGAGTAGCTACCTAAATTCTCCCATTCTCCCTGCCAGGAAGCATTCTTCTCCATTCTCCCTACTGAGAAGCATTCTTCTCAGAATGAATCCATTGTACTTTTCTCAAGATTTCTTTAACTTTTAGCCAATGATTCTCATTCAACCATTTCAGCACACATAGTGAGCCACTGATATTCTGAATATTTTGAGATGTAATTTTACTATGCTGAGTTAAAAGTTAAAACTATGACAACATCAGGAAGTGAAGGCAAGGAAACATATTTTACAGTCCAAAAACTCATCCACGATGCTACAAGATAGGCATATCTGGCATGGGATGACAAGATGTTTCAGCCTTTCAGAACAAGTTTTCAAAAGAGCAAGTACTTAGTGCCACGACAAAGAAGCAAGGCTAATAGACGTGACAAAACATATAATTCAACATGAAACAGGGATGGACGAGATTGATACAAAATTTAGCAAACAGGATAATCAGTCGAAAGTTACAAATCAAAAGCTCAAATATTGTTTTAACCACCCATATGCTAAGTCACCTGACACCTGGATTCGGGATACGATGGATATGGGGATTCGAGTGTCAGATACGGACACGTTGACCACACAGAACAGGACACGTTCGGATACGTTTATATTATTTTATTAAAATATATATATATATTAAAAATTAGATATTTCTTAAACAAATTCTCATTCATGATACAAATTCATTGATTTCAAACATAGATCTTCATCTAGATGTAAGTTTTACTGTTTACAAAGTAACATTATGCATAGCACATACAAATACAATTGTGACATAAATGATAAATCATAATACATATTCAATTCATCAATGATCCAATAGGAGAAAGACAAGATAGTAAGATAAAGATACTGACAACTGTAGTTTTCTCATTAAGTCATCATAATCAAAATGTGTTTCATAGGTAGTGCAATGCCAATGGCAAATAGAAATAGCAAATACAAAACAACTAAAAGTATACAAGCCACAAAGCAGTAGGTAGCTCATGACACATGAGTCATCAATCCTCATAGTCATCATCAAAATCAGCATCTATGTCCTAATCATCATGGTCACCATTGCTCTCCTCTATCGCATCCTCCTCCTCTGTATCCAAATTCATCTCTGCATCTGCTAGTGTGGAGGATGACCCCTCTATAGTATCACCATCATCAAATCTGACAGGCTCTAGCACTGGATCATTGAGATCCAAGTTGGCCAATGCCAAATCAACGTTGTTTTCCAGACCCATATCATCAGGAAAGACATCCCACATCTTTGTCTTATCCTTCAACCACTTATCCCTCTGCCTGTAAATAAGACGAAGGTTGGTGTGCACATACACCATTGTCTCTGCCCTTGACTGCTCAACACTGCTCTTCTTGACACTATACAAATTCCCATATGTGCTCCAATTCCTCTCGCAACAAGAGGATAAGCCACCTGAGAGAGGAGCCTCGTGGCTAACTGCTCTAAAGGAGGGCTTGTTGACCCATATTTGCCCACCAAGAATAGGGCTTCTTAGCCCCCCTGCCTCTAATCAGATCATATCCTGCAAATCGACCAGTGCCAGTGGAAAACTCTACAAAAGCATCTTCCACCTCATCAAGGGATGCTCGATCCTGAAAAACCCGCCTGAATGCATCTTTCTTCCCCTGTGAGATTTCACCATCCATGTGAGGAGGGAATCTGTGAGAAGGTCCATCATTCAGTGACTCATGGTTGTAGTATTTTGGCTTCAATGAGTGAGCCAAACAATATAAAGGAGTGCAATTCTTGTCCCATCTGCTGACAAGAATATCTTGTATAGTGGTGAAGAGGGCCTCTGATGATGTCTCATACTCGGGGCACTCACTCTGTAAAATAATGCTCCTCACATACTCAATCATGGAATCTCATCCCTCATAAACCTCTTCTAGGATGGGTTGGTCTGTATCTGCAAATCAAAGCTAGGAAATGATAAGGTCCATGATTTGAATAACTAGATCTACCCTCCCACCAAGCATCATCTAACATTGTGTCCTTCACTCTTTTAGAGGCTACTTGATCTATCTTTCTCCAAAAAGACCAAAACTCTAAAATAACCATGGCCCCGAGAGCGGTCTTGACCTCCCTCAACCTCCTCAACACGTTGAATGAAGAGGCAAACCGTGTATCCGCAATCTTCAACAATAATAGATTGTTGTAATCCTTGTAGATAGTGAGGGCATTTGTATGATTTTGTACAAAGTTACAAATATGTCGTGCATCCTCAATAATGTTACCAATCCAAAGCACATCAGAAGCAATAGATTTCAGTGCTAAGTTCAATGAATGGACAATGCAAGATGTCCAAAACACTTGTGGATATTTAGCTTCCACAATCATGCCAGCAGCCTTGCAAACAGGTGCATTATTTGTAATGATTTGCACACAAGAATCAACACCTACATCTTCAATAACTTTAATCAACAACTCACCCATATATTGTGCATCCTTGTATCGTCCAAGTGCATCCACTACTTTCAAGAAAATTGGGCCATTCAAGGAAGACACCATGAAGTTGATGAGTGGGGTGCCGTGTTGGATCTGTCCATCCATTAGAAACAACGCTAACCCCAGATGTTGGCCTTGATGCTTTAATAGGCTCAAGCATTTTTTCCACCTCTTTTTTTGCCTTCGTCAACAATTTGCTTCTAAGCTTCTCTGACCCAGGAAGCACATACCCTAATGGATCCCCTTGAGTTAGAGCTCGGCACATCTTAATAAATAGAGGTGAGCGTGCAACTTTAAAGGACATAAAGTTTTGATAAGAAAAAAAGGCAATGGTGAGATCAAGCTCTTCCCGTTTCTCCTTTTGGAAAATCTTGTCCATTGGACCAAGTGAAATTGCCTTTCTTTTTGCTGCTTGTCCCCCACTAAAACTCTCAAATGGGAATTTATTGATGCATTTCCTCAAGAATGGAAGGGGGTCATCATTCTTGGCTTTTTTTTATTTTGCAGCCACATTTGCCGTACCAACATTAGACTCTCTTTTCGTTTCTTTCCTCTTTGACAAAGGCACCTTTGTACAAGCTCTAATTCCACAACCTGGTAAAGCCAACAAATGACCTTCCACATGGAAACATGTGCTCATGAAATTATTGTGGCAATAGCTGCATTTCCAACTCACATTGCCTCCTCCCTTCACCTTGTTGGGTGGTCCTTGCTCTCTTGTGACATATTTCCACAAGAGATGTTTGTCAATGTTACATTGAGGAGGAAGTCTTCCCTCAACATTACTTGCAACAGACGCTGATGAAATTGGGAGAGGAGGGCATCTCCAATGGGGACATTCTTCCCCTTCCTTTGCCCCTTCCCTGCTGCCCTTGATTGAGCCATGAATGTTGTATAAAATAAGAAAAATAAATAAAAAAATAAAAACCCAAAAATGTACAAATTTGTAAAAGAAATGCATATGCAAATTGCTGTAATAAAAATGCAAAAATATTAGAGAGAAAATGCACTTACCTGTTGCTTGAATCTCCTTGAAAATGCTCCCACACCCTTTGCTCCTTGCTCCCAAACACCCACAACAAACCCTGATCAAAGTAAGCAAGTGAATGTAAAAAAAGAAGTGCAGAAAGGCTCTTCAAAAGGCACGCGCGTCGTTTTTTTCTTATTCATATCCGGAAATCGTGACACGTCGTGTCCGATCGTGACATGTCGTGTCCGATCGTGACATGTCGTGTCCAATCGTGACACGTCATGTCCAATCGAGACACGATCCGGATTCGATATTGTCTCGATCGAAGACGACGTGTCACGATTTCTGGACATGAATCTTGTCGAATTCGCCAGATTTGCAACACATAGGCCCTGGTGGATGAATCCGGTTTCTTAGCTCATGTGGCATAATGTCAGACATTCAAAATTTCTCATTGGCCTGACAATCGTTTCAGACTCCTTTATATCAACATGTTTTCCTGGATAGAAGAAAACTTATGTCAATTCAAAATGGTTTATTCTCAGGATCAAAAGCAATTTAAAGATGAGTTCAAACCAAAAAATTAGTTAGTGCCACAACAAAGAACAAGGCTTAGACATAACAAAACTTGGAATTAAATGGAAAACATGTATGGACAACATGGAAACGAAAATTAATAAATACAGGGAAAGCAATAGAATGATACACTCCAAAAGATCAGATCCATCCCTACTCCAACTAAATCAAAGTAAACTCCAATATTAGCTTGAACTCTACCCCCTTTTATATAACCACTCATCCCTTAGAGTATACATGCATATCATGCCTATCATAGTAAAAGGAACTCTCTGTAAACATCACGACCCTAATGAAGTGATAAATTGATCATCATTAAAGGGTATTCTATGATTATTATTGATAAATCCATAAAGCTTGTTGAGCAAGCCATATGAAAGCAAGAAAGAAAAAGAAAAATATTGGGGATGGAAAAACAAAGGCAAGGGAAAGCAACTCCAGCAGTTAAGCGCTCCCTCTACAAAGGCACTCATGGACAATGATTTTTCATAACCCAGTGTAAGACTATGACACCTTTCATGAGGTAAACACCAAGCCATTACACCTATCATTTGAAAGGGTTCACCTAGGAATTGTTCCCCCCCCCTTAGGTTTGGAAGCACCTAAATTCCTAATAAAGTCATATGGTAACCCTCCCATACTTAAGTGATGTAACTTGTACACATTCATAAGCTAGTTGGACATTTGAAGTTGATGTATGTGTCAAATACTCTAAGCGCTTTGGCATTGAATATGGCCCACCTTGATGTCTCTATGGTTCTTGTATCAATGATGTTGATCTCACTTGATTCCTTGAGTAAATGCCAGGTTGTTCTTACAAATGCGGCTAGGATCCCTTGAGGGATAAGTGATGCTTCTCCAACACATTGTAGGGAATCTCTTGCCCTATTCCATGACGATGCATGGCACCTTATGGATGGCTTTGGAGCTGCCTTATTGAGGAGCATTCACTTGGATGATGACTTCACACTGATGATATGACCCTCCTCCAACCAAAATACCTTAGACAATGAGTTTTGGAGTGAGGGCGTTGACTTTAGAGATGTCGTACCCCTAAGATGACAACACAACCCGATGTTAGCATTGTACTTCTTGATGGATGTTGAACTACTTGTGATGGTAATTAATGGTGGTGATCATTTTGGGACCCATTTGGAGGGGTAGATCCACCCTTTACCGTGATGAAGCCATCTTATTCCTTAACGATGTCATCCTAGATCCTCTTATGATGACGTTGTGATAATTTTGAACACAATGTGGGCTTTGGAGGGCTATTTTGGTGATATGTCACCTTATTTGGATCATGACCTAGATTGACACACAGGCCCCTTGAACCCAAGCCTTGACTTTACTCATTCATCCACAACAGACCCTATTTTGTCATACCCTAATCTAATGAATATTTTTATTAGAGAATCCTTAGGGAGCACTTTGCTTAAGATCCTTGGGTTACTTAATCCACGCGCCCTACCATGGAAGCCACCTTGTGTTGGATTGTGTGCTTTAGTAAAGAAGGGGTAGTTGTTGAGGTGATAGTGTTAGCACTCCAATGTGTTGCACATTATTAGGTCACCTAGTGAGGCTTTCCACTAGGTGCTACATTTTGTTGTAACAAGGCCAAAATTTTACTAAATGCAATTTATTGTGGATCATAAAGAAGAGAGCTACACCATTAATCATAAACATTATTAAACAAACCTATCTCCATTTACCTTCACAACTAACAGAATTGGATACGAATTTAAAGAAGACGTGTTTTTTAGGACCTTTGTAATCATCTTTCACATGCACTTTAAAAGAACTCTTGCTTAAAACCATAACATAGCACATTTTACCAATAAGGTGATCCAACTTCCCCCTATTTGTGATGGTAATTGATGGTGGTGATCATTTTAGGAGGGTAGATTCACCCTTTACCGTGTTGAAGCCGTCTTATTCCTTAATGATGTCATCCTAGATCCTCTTATGATGATGTTGTGATAATTTTGAACACAGTGTGGGCTTTGGAGGGCTATTTTGGTGATATAACACCTTATTTGGATCATGACCTAGATTGACACACAAGGCCCTTGAACCCAAGCCTTGACTTTACTCATTCATCCACAACAAACCCTATTTTGTCATACCCTAATCTAATGAATATTTTTATTAGAGAATCCTTAGGGAGCACTTTGCTTAAGATCCTTGGGTTACTTAATCCACGCGCCCTACCATGGAAGCCACCTTGTGTTGGATTGTGTGCTTTAGTAAAGAAGGGGTAGTTGTTGAGGTGATAGTGTTAGCACTCCAATGTGTTGCACATTATTAGGTCACCTAGTGAGGCTTTCCACTAGGTGCTACATTTTGTTGTAACAAGGCCAAAATTTTACTAAATGCAATTTATTGTGGATCATAAAGAACAGAGCTACACCATTAAATCATAAACATTATTAAACAAACCTATCTCCATTTACCTTCACAACTAACAGAATTGGGTACGAATTTAAAGAAGACGTGTTTTTTAGGACCTTTGTAATCATCTTTCACATGCACTTTAAAAGAACTCTTGCTTAAAACCATAACATAGCACATTCTACCAATAAGGTGATCCAACTTCCCCCTATTTGTGATGGTAATTGATGGTGGTGATCATTTTAGGAGGGTAGATTCACCCTTTACCATGTTGAAGCCATCTTATTCCTTAATGATGTCATCCTAGATCCTCTTATGATGATGTTGTGATAATTTTGAACACAATGTGGGCTTTGGAGGGCTATTTTGGTAATATAACACCTTATTTGGATCATGACCTAGATTGACACACAAGCCCCTTGAACCCAAGCCTTGACTTTACTCATTCATCCACTGCAAACACTATTTTGGCATACCATAATTTAATGAATACTTTTATTAGAGAATCCCTGGGGAGCACTTTGCTTAAGATCCTTGGGTTACTTAATCCACGAGCCCTACCATGGAAGCCACCTTGTGTTGGATTGTGTGCTTTAGTAAAGAGGGGGTAGTTGTTGAGGTGATAGTGTTAGCACTCCAATGTGTTGCACATTATTAGGTCACCTAGTGAGGCTTTGCACTAGGTGCTAGATTTTGTTGTAACAGGGCAAAAATTTTACTAAATGCAATTTATTGTGGATCATAAAGATCAGACCTACACCATTAAATCATAAACCTAATTAAACAAACCCATCTCCATTTACCTTCACAACTAACAGAATTGGGTACGAATCTAAAGAAGACGTGTTATTAGGACCTTTGTAATCATCTTTGACATGCACTTTAAAAGAACTCTTGCTTTAAACCATAACATGGCACATTCTACCAATAAGGTAATCCAACTCCCCCCCTATTTGATGATAAGTTAGAACTTAGAACTATAAAAGAGGTAACAAAACCAATTATTCAATTGTCTTGCACAACTAGATACATACCACAATAGATGTTGTTACATTACAAATGTTTATACATACCCAAAGTACATAGATCTAGATAATGAACAACATTTCTATTCTCTAATCGAATTGCATTCTCATAACACTGCCAGAAACAAGAGAAATGAAATGGAAAACAACAATGGAATGACAAAACCAGGCAACAAAGTTTTGGAGTATAAGATAAAGAAACAATCCCCCAATACCACTGCCTACATGACTATTAATGCATAGAGCAAGTGTAAGAATTGAATTAGTAATTGATTGCTTGCAAGACTACCAAATGTTAGATAATGCCACAAGGGACTTTATTTCGAAAAGTGTTGTGGACCATGTTGGAAGTCATTGTCATTGATGTCAAAGTCTAGTCATTGATGTCAAGTGATATTAGGTTTTTTTTTGGGGGGGGGCTTGTTATCGATGGAAGAATTTCTTCCTTGGTTCCTAAACTCAAATGAAAAATCTAAGTGTTTGGTCAGATAGCCCTCTCAGAGAGCTTTATAGTGATATATGGCACTTGGTCAAACTCCCAAGGAATGAAGAGAAATATTGAGTTGAAGTTTAGTCATGGTTCCTTTGGCTTATGGTTCCAAAAGGGCCTCACCTCATCAGATCAGTGCCAAAACAAAATGGAACGCACAAGCTCAGGAGAAACATGTCGACCAGCGACAAGCAATGGAGCAGCAAGGCGCTGGACACAGCGCCCAGTCACAAAGGAGCTATTAGCAAGAGCCCAAGCACTTATCAGATCACATGGTCCAATCGAATATCCACACAACAGAACAAGTGACAGGCAATGGCCAACTAGGTGCTAATCACTACGCCAGATCGCCAAGGAGTTGGCGACAAGAGTCAGAGCGCTTATTAGACCGCCAAGTATAAACAATGTGCACACAAAAGAACGAGCAACAAGCAACAGGCGACACATGTGGCATCCAAGTGGACCCCAGCGTGTCATGGTAGCACATGTCGAGACAGGTGCCAATGACAGAGAGTTGACGTGGCAAGGTGATGATGTGACACCCTAAGGTGAGGACACGTGGTAGGAAGATTTGGACATTTTTGTTGGCCAAGTGGCCCTTTTCTGAGTGCCATGTGGCAATGGCATGGCAAGACAAGTGGTAAACCAATGACATGGCAACTTGAGTAAAAGACATGTGGCAATGATGTTGCATGACACATGGCACACATCTGGAAAATGGTGTGGCAGAGCTTTGGGATTAAATCCAAGGATTTGGTTTGTAAGGCGCCACATTGTTAATAGATTTTGAAAAGTTGTGGGCTTTCAACCCAACAACCATCAGCAACCCCCCAACACTTAGAATGTCTCGGCATCGGTAACGAGCAACAATTGGTGAGTGATATGCGGTGAGACGCAAGTGGAAATCTTCCCATCAAATGCAGTTCATCAATTAACAAATTGAGGCCACCACCCCCACCTCCCCACTCTCATTAAAGCTGGAAAAGACAAGGGGCACTGCAGTGATTTTCTACCTATCAGATTGACTTGGGGTATGTTACCACTCAAACCAAGAGGGGACCTAAATGGGGTTCCTAAGAGGGAAACTGTTAGGATAAGGGCAATAGTGGAGTCTTAGCCCACTGTCACCACAGCTAAGTATGCCTGCTCTTTATGGACTTTCACCGATGGGAGGAGTCTCGCTAGTGTAAGGATAACTTGTAAAGCACATGTCAATGGAATGGTGGAAAGTGCCCCTGGAAACCCTTTCCCAAGGATGGAATGAAGAATGGAACTTGCTTGCTCTTTAATCCAGGGACTTGGTCCTCCAGGGGTAAGCGGTGAGGATTGGAGGGTTGAGAGAGAAGGAATAGGCTTATAGACGAAGTTCTCAATCCCTATAATCCTTGGGAAACTTGGATTCCCAAATGGTCATTGACAAATAATCTTAATTGAGAAGTGGGACCACGCGGGGCCATGTGCACGCAACCAAGGCTAGAGAATGGAATGCATCAACCAATGATGTTCTTATACAAGGTGAAGGGAAAGGACCAAACAAGAATATTTACTTCAAAAGGTTGAATTGATCCTGTTAAGGTCTAGCCTTGCGGATGCCTAGGCAAAATTCAGTCCTAGAGCTAGGACTTGGGATTCACGAAAATTCCACCGTTAGAATTGCCTCAAATTTGGAGGAGAAGGAGGGGACCCACCAACACAATAACCTGAAGGAGATCGAATTTTTTCCTTGGATCAATTCCCGGGAAATTGATGCCCGAATTTTTTCCTTGGATCAATTCCAAGGGAAATTGATGCCCTAAGTGACTTAATGGGGCCAAACCTAAGGAAAAGGGGGAAAGGGTAAATAGAAGGTTTAAATGATCACCCTTTTTGAGGGGTCAGTGCCTAATTCACTTGGGGATATGGAGTCAAGGATGATGATGAGTAAGAACTTGGTTTCTTGATCAAGGAGGCCCGAAAATTCAGCATCATCCAATGTTGAAAGAAAGAAAAGAAAAGTGACTTATCGAGACAAATAATCTCTAGGACATTTCATTCATATAACATTGGCCCATACATTAAATTAGCTAAAACATGTTTAATTCCATGTTTCAATTATGCAGCAACTAGCCCTAATTTTAGCAGCATGCAACAACAAGTATAACAACGTCAAAATTTACTTACAACGTTATAGAATATATCCAACCAGCATTTCGTTTGCAAAACAAAGCTCCAAGACAAGAAAAATAGCTCAAATCCATGCGTCAAAAATTCATCCATCTCCAAAAAATATCCTCCAAGGAAAAAATGTGAAGTTCTTTATGATTAGAGAGATCCCAAGTCAAGTGATGATCCAAATGAATGTATCTAACATCAATATATAGCCTTCTAAGGAGTTCGAATTAGCCTATGGGCCTACATTAGCCCCTAATGATAAAATAATGTGAAAATAAAACCCCTATTGGTCACAAGCCCACCAAACTAGCTCACAAGTGTAAAAAGAAGCCTCACAAGGGGCCATATAATAATATGTACATATTGTGGGGCTCTCCAAAGGCCTAATAATGTCCTAAAGTGCCATACTGAGGAATAAATTCCTCAAAATATTATGGACAAGGGGGAGGCCCCTTGTTCTCCAAGTAGTAGACCTGTGGTGCTCCCAGTGGGTCTGAGGGCACATAAATGACCCCATGGGTCTCCATATGAATCAGAGATGCTTGTAGATCCTCTGCAAGGGTCCAAGTGGTGGACTGAATGCTGCCATGACATCGTACAAGTCCTGGGACACCTGCCAAGAGTGTGGGGCTCCGGTGGGGGCCTGCTGGGCAGAATGTACCAAACATATCACCATCATCCCAAAAGTGGATCACAAGTAGTCTCTGAGCATCGATGAAGATCCGTGGAATGTTGTATGTTGTTGTGGAGGCCAATGGCTCTCGATGCACACCTTATATGTGCGAATGTAGACCTCTGGGGTTAGGATCCCGTATAGGAAGACCAAACCCAAATGGAACCCACCTGTAATCCTACTTAAGATCCAATGCGTCCCCTAGGCTTCGAGTACAACCAGTCATTAAAATAATCAAGTAAAAGAGTTTACAAATCATGGACAACAAAGTAGGCACTTCATAATGGCATGCCCTTCCGTAGTGGGCTTTGGCATGTGCTAGTGTCTCCAAGCTCCAAAGGGGGTTAGCCAAGTACCTTATTAGGTGGTTTCGGGCCTTAAAAGGGATAGTATGTCCAAGGTACATCCCTCTAATGGGGGTAGCAAGGGGTAAATAAGTGGGATGGAGGAAGGAATGAGAGGGGCAATCCGGGGCCACATATTGGAGCATATGGGTAGCTAGATAAGGGGAAGCCCACACCTTCGTATGTAATGTGTAGGAGGGAACAATCGTGGTACATGAGGTGACCCAACCTTGATTTTCCCACCCTTCTTTATATGCCTTTTTCCTTTTATGAATTTTCTTTAATTAACTGCTCAAGGCATGCAGGACAAGACCATGATGTGTAAGATATAGCAATGATTACCCCTTTTGGGTAGGGTAGTTCATTACCCTTCAGGACTTGGGACAATCATGGGTTCCTGAATGATAAAGGAGGCTCATCTAGGGCCTATGGAACTAGGGTGATGGCCATGGATTGGGGTAGAGCTCATTCATTGGCTTTTTCCCACATGCTAATTTATTTGTCTCGACCATCTTTTGCATTTTGTGGTACAATTTTCTGTTAAATGTGGCCAATTATGCTTTTTTGCTTTTTCTTTTAATTGCTCCAACCTCCGAGGCATCATTCCAGGCCTGACCCAAGGTGGAGGCAAGGGGTTAGGGAGGCTAGCCTTATGTGGACCCAAAATGAAAATGTTAAACCAAGTGGGAGAAATGATGAAAGTGGTATAGTTAGTGGAAAGGGAGTAATATATGCGGGTAAAGGAACGGGACCACACACCCAATGTCGGGGTTTCTCAAGTAGTACCACCCTATCACCAAATGATCAATAAAGGAGATCCCATGGGACTAAGATCCAGGGGAAACAACCAAAGGTGATCAAGGGGACAAGAGCACAAACTAAGCCCACCCTTTCAGCCAAATCCCCCCATCAATCCATACCCAAAAGTATCCATGATAAGTAAACCCAATACTCAACTACAAAATGACAAGACATACCTTTAGATTCGGGAGGCCCACCTTCAAACATACTATCAATACGGGTGGGTGAAGGACCACACGATTGGCTCAGGTGCCAAAGAAATGGCACAACAAGCTAGCAAGAGGCTGCAAGGGGCTACTAGTTGCCAACTGAGGTCCATCATGTTGAAAAAATTCTCCTGGGGATATCACCCACGAAGTGGTGGGTAACATTTGGCTCCAACTAGGACGTGATTTCTCAAAGAAGTGGGCGAGGTTGCTCGAACGGGAGGTCACGAGAACTCCAGCAATCTCTTCGTCACTGTAGAACTGTTACCTGCACATGTCAAAGAATCAAAGCCACGGGGCAGCATGTTTTTTTCATGGCATCTTATGATCACCCATGCTTAATGTTAGCCTATAAAACCAACAAGAAATAGAATATGCAATTCTTACTCTAAATTCAACCTAATCTATCATGAGAAATATCATATGACATTATTTCTAATGCAAAAATCAACATGCAATGCATCCTACATGTGATAATGCTTATGTTAATGCTAAGTGTAATCATAAAGCCAGTGCAACCAACATATCATCGTATAAATATACATACGCCTGCCAATATGACTACTTATGTAGCAAATCCCAAAGCGAATGCAAATCCAAACACATGGAGGATGCCATGGGCGGGAGGTGGGAAAATAAGATGCCCACACATGGATGATTATATGAGAAGAGGTGGGAAAAGGATGTAATCTAGTCAATGAGATCTTATCTTGCAACCAAAATATAGAGATGTCAACAACCAAGCTCATAAACTTCCGGTGGATGACGACCTCCGACATATCACTTCCACCATTGTACTCATTATTTATGTCATGGCTTATGGCCTTCATCGGGTCATGATTAGCAGCAAAGGGAGGCCAACGAGATGGAGAAGCACAAGTAGGTTGCACACGATGATTACACTAGAGAGGGGCGATTGTGGAGTGATCAAAACCCCGATGGTGACTCCAAGGATAAAAGATATAATCAGTGATGGGCTTTTCCTTGACACTATACTCCAGAGGGGAAAAGGGGTCACAGTTACTTGAGTTTAAATAACCAGGTGTGAGGGAATCACCTCAAGAAGACCCAAGATGATGACAAATAGGAAAAAAGGAGAAAGAAGTATTGTATTCAATGGGTTGTGCTTTCCCAAAGTCATAATCGAAAGGCTCAAGTGTATTGAACATAGAATCATACTCTGGAGAAGTGGGAGCCTTATCAATTCCCTTAGTATCAAAGATCGGGTCTCTCTTTAAAGGAAAGTTGATCATTTCCAACTACCCCTCTTTATGCAAAGGGAAATGAAGATTCTCCTTCCCAAGGGTATCAATGGGTATGTCATTATAAATAGTCCCTGAGGGGAAGGGAACATTGATCTCACCCTCATCCTCCTTGTCGATGTCATAAATGGGAGCGCAATCAAATTAAGGACCAACAATTTCCTATTTCTCCTTTTCAATGTGGAAATAATCTTCAATGTCATTTGTCAAGGGGTTAATGGGATCATCTCTCTCAAGGTTTTCAAAAGAGGATTTATCAGGAGTAATATCCTTGAGAAAGGTAGGTTTGGTCTCAATTTCACTTTAATCCTCCAACGAAAAAATGTGAAGTTCCCTATGATTAGAGAGATCCCAAGTCAAGTGATGATCCAAATGAATGTATCTAACATCAATATATAACCTCCTAAGGAGTTCGAATTAGCCTATGGGCCTACATTAGCCCCTAATGATAAAATAATGTGCAAATAAAACCCCTATTGGTCACAAGCCCACCAAACTAGCTCAGAAGTGTAAAAATAAGCCTCACAAGGGGCCAAATAATAATATGTACATGTCGTGGGGCCCTCCAAAGGCCTAATAATGTCCTAAAGTGCCATACTAAGGAATAAATTCCTCAAAATATGACGGACAAGGGGTGGGCCCCTTGTTCTCCAAGTAGTAGACCTGTGGTGCTCCCAGTGGGTCTGAGGACACATAAATGACCCCATGGGTCTCCATATGAATCGGAGATGTCTGTAGATCCTCTGCAAGGGTCCAAGTGGTGGAATGACTACTGCCATGACATCATACAAGTCCTGGGACACTTGCCAATAGTGTGGGGCTCCTGTGGGGGCCTGTTTGGGCATAATGTACCAAGCATATCACAATCATCCCAAAAGTAGATCATGAGTAGTCTCTGAGCATCAAGGAAGATCTGTGGAGTGTTATCCGTTGTTGTGGAGGCCAATGGCTCTTGATGCACACCCTATATGTGCCAATGTAGACCTCTAGTGGTTAGGATTGCGTATAGGGGAGAACAAACCCAAATGGAACCCACCTGTAATCCTGCTTAAGATCTAATGCGTCCCTTAGGTTTCCAATACAACCAGTTATTAAAATAGTAGGTAAAAGAGTTTACAAATCATGGATAACAAAGTGGGCACTTCATAATGGCATGCTCTTCCATAGTGAGCTTTGGTATGTGCTAGTGTCTCCAAGCTCCAAAGGGGGTTGACCAAGTACTTTATTAGGTGGTTTCAGCACTTAAAGGGGATAGTATGTACAAGGTACATGCCTCTAATGGGGGTAGCAAGTGATAAATAAGTGGAATGGAGGAGGGAATGAGAGGGGCAATCCTGGGCCACAAAATGGGGCATAGGGGTAGCTAGATAAGGGAAAGCCCACACCTAGGTATGTAATATGTAGGAGGGAGCAATTGTGGCACATGAGGTGCCCCGGCCTTGATTTTTCCACCCTTCTTTATATGCCTTTTGCCTTTTATGAATTTTCTTTAATTAACTGCTTGGGGATCAAAAGACAAGAGCATGATGTGTAAGATATAGCAATGATTACCCCTTTTGGGTAGGGCGGTTCATCGGCCTTCAAGGGTTGGGAAAATCATGGGTTCCTAAATGATAAAAGAGGCTCATCTAGGGCCTATGGAACCAGGGTGATGGCCATGGATTGGGGTAGATTTCATGCATTGGATTTTGTCTGCATGCTAATTATTTTGTCCCGACCATCTTTTGCATTTTGTGGTACAATTTCTTGTTAAATGTGTCCAATTACGCTTTTTTTATTTTTCTTTTAATTGCTTCATTCCAACCCTGACCCAAGGTGGGGGCATGGGTATAGGGAGGCTAGCCCTATGTGGACCCAGCATGAAAATGTGGACCCAGGTGGGAGAAATGATGAATGGGGTATAGTGAGTGGAAAGGGAGTAATATATGCGGGTAAAGGAATGGTACCACGCATGCAAAGTCGGGGTTTCCCTAGTACCACCCTAGTAACCAAATGGTCAATAAAGGAGATCCCATGGGACTAAGATCCAAGGTAACAACCAAAAGAGATCAAGGGGACAAGAGCACAAACTAAGCCAACCCTTTCTACCAAATCCCCCAATCAATCCATACCCAGAAGTATCCATGATAAGTAAACCCAATACTCAATTACCAAATGCCAAGACATACCTTTAGATTCTAGAGGACCACCTTCAAACATACGATCAATACAAGTGGGTGAAGAACCACATGGTTGGCTCAAGTGGCAGAGAAATTTCACAACGAGCTAGCAAGAGGTTGCAAGTGGTTGATGGTTGTCAGCTGAGGTCCATCATGGAGAAAAAATTATCCTGGGGATATCACCCACGAAGTGGTGGGTAACAGGGTATTAGATCTCTTAGCACACTCGGAGAATTTGGGGATGTGTTATGACGCATATGTGACAAATTGCAGACCCACTCCCCTTGGCTAAAGCTCGGAGAAGCAAGGGGGGGCCCAAAGTAACTTCAATGTCGTCAATCTTGATCAAAGCAATTGGTGCACCATGGAAGGTGTTGGAAGTTTAACGATGTGCGAAATGCAATGGTCCAGGGCTAAGTGCCCTTGGGGATTAAGCCCTTAGTCCTAGCTCTCGATCATATGCGTTGGAGAGCCTAAAAATCAATGGTTGAAGCCTAAGATCAAAATTTGATGGCGTTTCACAAGTCTTGGCCTAGACGATGAATTTAATAAACAAAAAAAGAAAATTTGGTGTTTCATGACACCCCAAAACTTAAAACGCCCAAAATTTGAGACAGCTGCAGAAATCAAACAATGAGAATCAAAAACACCTCGTGTTCTTATAATTTAGAAGATGAAAATGTTGTCGAATAAAAACAACATTGTGACAATTCGTGAGTGGGTGTGAAGCGGAAAAAATGTATATAAGTTGAATTCCTTATTGGGAATTGTGTTGATGAAAAGAGAAAGAAAGAGAGACAGTGGGCAGGAGAAGACTAGGAAAAAGTTGAAGGCACTGAATGTCATAAATTTGAAGCAGATAAGAGACAAAATGTGCAAAGATGAGCTAAGCAGAGGTTATAAGTGGAAGTTGGGAAAAATCTAAAGTTGTTGTGTATAAGCAAAGGGTGTTTCAAAGAGGATCAAAGAAGTTGGGCAGAACAAATATTACAATTGTTTATCATGGGATTGGTGTCTCCTTCAAGTAGTAGCTTGAAATGACCAGCAAGTTGGTGCCTACAAACATTGGAAGTTCGTGCTTCTAGCAAGTGGGTGCTTGCAAAGAAAAGGGGATTGGAGCTTCCTTTAGGTTGGCGCCTACATAATTTGATTTAAATCGAAGTCGGTGCTTGCATTTACACTAAAATTAAAAGAAGACTTGTGGTTTCCTCCTATATAGGTTTCCCCGTAAACATCCTGTAGTATTGAATGTTTTTGACTGGCTAAATAATTGTTTAAAATTTACATAATACTAATTCACTACTCCCCCCCGCTTTATATTATAATGGTTTGCAACAATTGGTATTAGAGTCGATTCCTTCACCAATAGCTTAACAACTAGAAGGTAGATCTAAATCTAGAACATGGTCAAACATGATTGAAGCCTTACTAACACAAATCTCCTCTTTTTAATGGAACAAACTATACCTTTTGGAAAGTGAGAATGAGGACTTACCTATTGTCCCTTCATGCAGATCTTATGATGCATTGTTGAATGGCTATGAAAAGCCACCTGTATTGGTTCACTGAGATGACAAGCTTGAGTTTTCATTTAATGCTAAATCAATGAATGCAATCCTAAGTGGATTGTTTAAATTAGAGTTTGATAAAGTTATGCATTGCACGATTGCTAAAAAGATATGGGAACAGTTGAAAAACAGTTATGAAGGTAATAGTAAGGTAAAAAAGGACAAACTCCAAGTCTATAGAATGTAATTTGAGTCACTATAGACTATGTCACTATTAATGATTCCACAATAGTTCAAAAGGTGTTGAGATCTCTTCCTGCAGATTCAATCCTAAAGTATCAGTTATTGAGAAGATGCAAGACCTCAATACATTAACGATGATCAAATACATGGAATATCAATTTCCTATGAAATGAGAACTGCAAAGGGCAGATCTACAACAAAGGAAAAAAGCCTTTAAAGCAAATAAGCAGATCAAAGATGCCCAAGAATGCTCAAGCTCTAGATTTGTCAGAAGGTTAAAGAAAGGAACAGGTAAATACAAATGTTTTAATTGTGGAAAAATAGGCCATTATGCATCTAAATGCCCATACAAACAAACAAACAAAAACATGATAACAAGGAAAAGAATAAGTATAGGAGAGTCAAGAAGGAGAAGAGCTTCAAGAAGAAAAGCTTCTATAGCCAAGATGATAGCAGCTCCTCAGAAGATAATAATGAACAATCTTATGATGAAGAAGGGATCAATGATTTCATGCTGGCCATAGAAACCCAAGATGAATAACATGATGAATGTGAATTAAATGAAGAAGACACTGAAGTAGATTTGGAAGGTGAATTAATCAATGCCTTACTAAAATCAATCGACTTAGGAAAAAAGAATAAGAAGCAAAAAGAACTATTGCATAAATATCAAATAAAAGAGCACAAATCTGAAGATTCATCACTTATCTTTCTAAAAGTAGAATTGGAGGAAGCAAAGAAGATTGAATAAATTCTATTAAAATTCTTAAAGGAGAAAGGCAAGGAATGTGAAAAATTGGAGGAAGAAAAAGTCTCCCTTAGGAATTAGAGAAAACCAAGGCTCATCTGAACCAGAACGTGAGGTTTATTAAAGGATCTGAAAAAGTTAGATGAAATTATTAGTATTCAAAGATCTCCCCTCATCAAGACTGGCTTGGGTTATGAAGGAGAGACAAGCACCAAGAAATTTGAAGACAGAACAAATCAGCTTCATTGAAGCACTCAAAAAATGTAATAGCAATGGAATTCAAGGAAATAATTATAATCAGCAACAGTAAAGACAAGAAAATGATAGCAAAACATTGAAACAATAAGAGATATCAATAAAAATCAGCAGCAACAAAGAAAAGAAAATAATAGCAACAAAACTCAGCAGCAGCAAAGCAATTCTTGCAACAACATTTTGGGCAGCCACAAAAATCAAGCAAGAAATCAGCAGAAGCATATTCCCCTCAAAGAGAAAGCCATAAAAAAATCAGAAGATCGTATCCTCAAAGGCAAACTACTCCCAAGTACCAAAATATCTTCTATGGTTATTGAAATTCATGCACGAATTTTAGACACAAGGCCTTGAATTGTAGAGCCTGTCATAGAAATAATCAAATTAGAAATAAAAGAAATGAGGTTTCTCAATCAACAAGATACAGAGACAGCAGATTGTAAATCCAAAAAGGAATGATCCTAGAGAAAGAAATCCTTTTGCACCTTTATGTGATTATAATGAATGTTATAATTTCCATAACTATGTACATAAAGCAGATGACTGTAAAATCAGAAAAATCAGATCAGCTCCTCAGATCAAGCAAACACAAGATGAACCTAAGGCATGGAAAAAGAAAAAAAACAGAAAGGAAAGAAGAATGTAGCATTGTTTTATATCCCTGTTGCCTCAAAATCTAGCAGGTCTTATGAGGGGAGTGTTGCCACAAAATCTAGCAGGCCTTGGAGAGGGGTACCCTACAAGGCTTATCACTAGACCAAGTGAAAACAATGAGGTAGCAGCCCACTATCACCATAGCTACTACACCCTGCTCTTTATGGATTTTCACCAATGGGAGGAGTCCTAGTATAAAGGTCACCTAATAAGTATTATAGGCTTAAAGGTATAAGGTGACCAAAAAGGCTTCTAAGGGAAAGGCGCAATTTAGTACAAGGCTGGAACTATGAATAGGAGGCAATTTGCTCTCCTTGGAGACGCCAACTTAGGCAACACAAGACCTAGGGTTTGACTGATATGTTGTGAGTTGGGATGGCCAAAGGTCAAAGTGTCAAGAAAAGGTTTCTCACAATTTGTTTCAACAAGGTTATGGCACATGAAATTGTTGGCTTCATGGGCTTAGACCCAGGTTCAAAGTTAGTTGCGCTAACCAACAAAACCCTATACCACCAGCCCTTTCAACAACACCTTGCTTGCACAATCCGCAGTCTCACCCGAAGTGATATTGGGGAATGCTAGAACTAGGTTTCTACATCCAGAGGGATTATGTAGTGTGGCTAGAAAGTTTCTATTAGTATAGGGCTTAATCCGACCATCGCGAACCGTTAACCTTATTGTTACAGTCGTAAAATGTTTTCTTATTAACAGACTTACAAGTTGCGCGTAACTAGTCTAACATGTATTATTCATCATATAAAACAATTATTGAATCTTCGTGATGCAATTACAGAAGAAATGTACAAAATGAACCATAAACAAGCTAAAACACCGAAACTACGCTAACATGAGAAAATACACAGATTTGTCTCAAATTCTTCTTTATTAGTTCAAGTCTTCACATATACAATCTTTCTGAGTCTGCGCACACAACTACGGACTTACCAAGGTCTCTGCACACAAAGTTGCAGGAGCTTTCCCCTTCACCCGAATACAGAAATATCTTCTAATTACAGACTCAAAACATTAAATTCACTTCACTTCCTCTCTTGGAGTTGCTAAAACATCCCTTTATATATTCTTTTACCCTTACAATACCATGGCCTAGAAACCATGGGCGAAGCTCAACATACTCTAGATAATCCCATCCCTTTACAGAAGAAGAGGCTTCGACCCGGCATAAAGCCCCTTTGACTCTTATAACCCTGTGCTAATTGCGCTCCGCTCCTCAAAATATGGAGACTTTAAATGAATTAGACAAAAACTTAGACCTAGGGGACCCCTATCCAACAGAAACCCTCAAGAATCCCTCAATTTGATGGAGTCTATGGATGCTTGAGATCAACTAGATATTGCAAAGTAAGGATATTTTGATGCCCTAACAACCAAAGCCCTAACTACTACCTTTGAGAGGGATAAAAGGCACTTGGACGAGCTACAACATGAGTTCCCAAAGGGACTACCATTCACATTCCATGTATGAGTAATGCACACAATGAGTGCATATAGATCCTATGCAATTGATTTTCAACAAATTAGGGCACAATAGAAAAAATCCTAGATAACCAATGCATTTCATACATTAGACATTAAATGGAAATTTCTTCAACAACAAAGCTTACTTACAAGATGAAATGCATGAATAATCCATCATTGATCCAAGATAACTTCTCCAAAGTCAAGAAAATAGCTTCCAACATGCAAAGTACATTCCATAAATCACATCTTGGAAAGATACAAGAGTCTGAAATTCTCCTCAGAGAGGAGAATAACGTCCAAGTGATGATGATAATTCATGTGTCATCTCCTCTATTTATATTAGGGGGAATAGATACAATTAAACCTAGAAGCCCCTAATCAGCAAGTAAAATCACAATGGATGAGTTGGGTTACAAGCCAACCCATAGCTTAGACAATAAACACAAGAATTCACCAACACGTGTGAGCCACAAGGATAGGAGTGCTAACATCATCCATATGAAGGGCTATATGAGCCATGCGTTGGGGCTTCGTGGTGCCAAGCAAAGTGTAGAAGACTTCTAAAATCATCCTTCGAGGATTGACCCTCATATCTTTGTTAAAGTCCCTCTGTGGACACCAAATTTCATTTTAGGGAACAAAGGTGGTCTCATGGGTCTCCAAATGGTGCTAGGCCTCCCATGTCTCAAGGGGTGAGACCATCCTCATTTGGGCCCTGGACCATCTTCCATCCCTCATGAAGTGCTAAGTCAATTGGGGGCCTGTTGCGTCCAAGTGCATCATCCCAAAAAGTCATCAAATGTAGGACAAAGTGTCAAACATTGTGGGCGTTGCAAATGCCTAAGGGTGTGTATGATGCTTTGCTACTATTTGGAGTCCCATGGCTCTCAACGCTTCCCCTGTGGGTGTCAGTGCTTCTCTTGAGGCTTGGGCCCTGGTTAAGTGGCTAGGTCATGGTTGTGGAACCACTTAACAAGCATATCACAAGTTCTAGCAAGCAACAAATCATCAGGTATAATAATATTTTTTGCATCTAAGTGTACCAAACTTGAGAGTAAACGGTATTTGACACTCCAAACATGGCTTCCCTTCACAATTTGGGGCTTTAAACTTGCAATGGTGTTTCCTCCCTAGGTAGCGTGGCTAAAGGACCACCCTATTCGGTGTTCCCAACCCCTAAGGAGAAGTGACATTTCCTTAGTCCACCCTTCAATCAATGGGTGTTATGTAAACAATGATTGGAACAAAGGGGAGAATACTTCATGGCCAAGTTGTTGAAATTTAATGACTAAAAAAATGTTTCCAACAATCCCAACCCGGTTTTAATTTCACCTTATCACTCCCATTCAATTAAATGCCCTTTACCATAAACATACATTCAACATATAGAATTCTGGAAATGAAATTTTCAGATTAAAACACATGGGACTGACAACACATGCTGAAAATAAATATAGACAACTAGACCAGTAACACACATAAAAATACATAGATTTTTGGTCAACTTAGACCCAGGCAAAACTCCTTCAATCTTCTCCGGGAAAAACCTGTTAGAGAGCTCTTCAAATTTATTTATCTTTCAAGTTCATGAAAAATACATTTGCAGACAAAACAAAACAGCAAAATACAACTTATCTCCTCAGCCCAAAACTCCTTGAAAATCATGCCCACTTTGCCTCGATTTTTGTGCCCACTTGAAGCTGAAAATATGTACTATACGGATACGACTGTACAGATTTCCATACCAGTGTATATACTGTACAAATTTTTTGAACTTCTCTCGAACGAGGTGCAACTCACAGCGTTCAATGTTGTTCGCACTGTACCTTCTGTTGTCTTCTAAACCTTGATTCCCATGCCCAGCTTTGCCTAGAAATCACTCCTTCAGCTTGCTGCAACAAATTTCTCCTTCAAAAAATTTCTCCCTCCTTTCTCCAATCTGCTCATGAAGAATGAATGCAATCTCTCTTTTCTTTTCCCCCTTTTGTTTCCCTAAATGACTTTTGAGCAACACTAAGATCTAATGACTCAGATTCATTTAGATCAAGGGATGAGAATAAATGTGCATTTAATTCTCACTTTCTATTTTTTAACTCACCCATTAAATAAAGTACCCACATTGTACCTTATGTCTAAAATCACTTTTCACTTTATAATTTAACATTGACTTTACCACTTATAAAGTCACTTTCACTTTATAAAGTCACACTTAGGAAAAGAATTACTTTGGACACTTTTCCCTAGGTAGAGACTAATCCAAGGGAAGTCACTCATCCAAGGTACATTAAAAAGCAACACCCCCTCTTACTTAGGAAAGTGTTTCTCACCACACCCATTTTGTCAAATGGACATGCTTGCCTCTTGGCAAGGACTTCGTGAGAACATCAGCCACTTGCTCATCTGTTAATATATACTCTAATTTCATTGCCCCCTTCTGAACATAGTCCCTGATGAAATGATATCTGATGTCAACGTGTTTTGACCTGTCATGAAACACTGGATTTTCCGTGAGTTTAATGCAACTCTGATTATGACAGTAAATAATCGTCGATCTCAACTCCTAATCAAATGGGCCATACAACAACTTGCGAAGCCAAATGGCATCACAACTAGCTTGGCTAGCAACCATATACTCAGCCTCAGAAGAGCTCAAAGCAACTGACTTTTGCTTTCGACTGAACCGCGACACTATTGCCAAACCCAATCCGAATCAACACCTTGAAGTGTTTTTCCTGTCAAAAGCACAACCTGCCCAATCTAAATCTGAATCTGTGAACCCTGTCAACCTCACTCCATCTCCTCGCCTATAGTCTTGATTTGGGGTAGCATCAGATGTGCTCTAGCCGTGAAAATTGGTGGAGAGGCTAAAGCAATGAGATCTCCAAGACCTAGAAATCGTTTTGGAAAATTCCATCCGGATGAAGAGTTATTAAAATAATGAATATTTTTAATGTGTTTCTAAGTCTAAACTTCGGAAAATAAAAATATTAATGGGTATTTATAAAGATAAGGATGAGAAGCTTCTAAAAGATGAAGCTCAAGTCTATTTTAATCTTAGTAGTTGATTAGGGACTTAATCTCGGTCGTTGATGAGGGTCAATTGGAAATACACTGAGAGAGACCAGTCAATTCGATTTCTGGAGCTGGACTTGCTAAGAAATTCGAACTAGAAGACTAGATTACAGCAAGAGGTAGCGGGTACGTAACAGAGAGGCAAGGACAGTACCGGAAGACCAGTGCAGAGTTCAGAGAGGCAGACGTAGAGCCAAAGGGAGCCACACAGAGACAGCTGGACTACGCAGTCACTAGAGGGCTTACGTGGGTAACACAAAGAGACCAAGTGCTGACGCAGAGAGGAAGAGGTTGACATAGAGGGTCTAGGAGTTGCGCAGAGGCTAGCTGGACAAACGCTGAGCCTAGGGGAGGCGCCGAAGGATTTATCTCTGTTGGGTGAGCCAATTTGGCACCCTAGTTGTACTCATGAAAAGCTAATTAATAAAATCCTCCTCTGCTGCACTAGTTTTCCTGCATTGGATTTTTCGGGGCACAATTGTCCAAAAATATATGTGTTGATGTGTTTGGTACTTGTGCATGTACTTGTTTTTGTATTCTGGTGTGATATCTGCAGTAGAATCTATTTTAATATTTACTGAAGGGATTTCGTAAATAACTTTTTGGAAAATAAGTAGGTAAAATAAATCAGTTGTTGCAGTAAGAGAATTTTCACATGGTATCAAAGCAAGGAATCAAAGACAAAAAGGGAAAATCAATTATGGGTCAAGATCATGAGGTAGAGGCATCTACGACAGGAAACTCATGAATATTTTCAAAAAATTGCACAAGTGATAGTAATTTCGATTTCTCTATGCTAGCTTCTAGATTGGAAGAAAAAGTTGCTTGTGTGACAAGCTCTGCATCATTAGAGGTATGTTATATAGACAGTGGAGCCTCCTGGCATATGACAGGAATCTGGGAATGTTTCTCAGATTATCAAGAGAAAAGGATGAATTTTCAAATCACCGTGGGGAATAAAGCAAAGTGCACTCCAGTAGAAGGGTACCATAGTTTTTCAAACAGAAACGGGAGAGCGGTTTCGTGCTACCAATGTGTTGCATGTGCCAGGACTGGGGATGAACTTACTTTTCGTATCGCAACTTCAAGGCAAGGGCTATGACATTTTCTTCATTAAGGAGAAAGTATAAGTCAAACACCCGAGTTGAAAAAAGGAAGGGCAGATTGGAATCAAAAGTAACAAGTTGTACAGGTTACAGCTAGAATCACCAATGGCACTGATAGGCAGTGATGGAGACAAGGATTTGAATGAACTATGGCACAGAAAAATGGGACATTTGCACCATGGGCCTTTAAGAATTCTCAGGAAAACTGTAACAAGAATTCCAGATCTCAATACAGAACGAGATGATGCATGCAGAGGATGTGCTCTGGGCAAGTATGCCAAAGCAGCATTTTCTAGAAGTAAAAACAGGGCCAAAAGTGTGCTAGGATTGATACGCTCAGATATCTGCATACCAGTGTCCACTACAGCTCTTAGTGGTGCCGAATACTTCGTCACCTTTATTGATGACCACTCCAGGAAAACTTGGATTTATTTTCTGAAATCCAAGGATGAGATTTTTTGTCGATTCAAAAAGTTCAAGGCTCTGGTGGAGAATCTAACAGAAAACAAAAAAAAAGTTGTGCACTCAAACAATGGTGGAGAATATGTCGATAAGGACTCCACTGATTTTTACATTAGGAAGGGCATCAAAACAGAGTGGACAGCTCCTTACAATCCGAAGCAGAATGGAGTAGTAGAAAGGAAGAACAAGACTATCGTGGAAGGAACTAGGGCCATGATGTATGATCAGGATATGCCAAAATTCTTGCGGACAGAAGCATGCAACATGGTAGTCTATGTTTAGAATAGAACTCCTCATAGGGCATTGGGCAAAATTACTCCAGCGAAAGTCTTCCCCTAGAAGACACCTGAAATCAGACATTTCAGGATATTTGGGAGTTTAGCATATTGCCATATACCCGAGGAGAAAAGGAAGAAGTTAGATCAAACTGCAGAGAAAGGATATCTAGTGGGATATAGCGAGAACGCTAAGGCATATAGAATCTATCTTCCAGGGAGTAGGAAGGTAGTAGTTCGACGAGATGTGAAGTTCATGGAAGATAGGGCCTTCAGAAAATCTCGAGAAATGCCTTCCGAAGAGCAGTCAAAAGATGAGTCGTTAATCAAACCACTTCAACCAGCAGAACAAAAATTCTTCCTCAAAACAGGAAGAATCACAGGAAGACGAGGAGCTAACAGATGCACCTGCTTCCAGAGGAATAACGAGCCGGGAACTTCGACAGATTCTGCAGGAAGCAGAAGATTTTATCGGTGCACCGAGAAACAATAAAAGGGAGCGAAAACAGCCAGATAGATATCAGGCATTAGTAGCTCAAGATGGCGAGCCTGCCAGTTTTCAGGAGGCCACACAACATCAAGTTTGGATGGATGCAATGGTAGAGGAATACAACGCTATAATGGTGAACGATGTCTAGGAAGTAGTGCCTAGGCCTCAAGACAGATCAGTGGTAGGTTCGAGATGGATCTACAAGATTAAATACGCTGCAGACAGCATTGTGGAAAAATACAAAGCCACGTTTGTGGTTAAGGGGTATGCTCAGAAGGAAGGAATTGACTACGAAGAGACCTTCGCCACAGTAGCCAGGTATACATTTATTATAACCATGATATCTCTTGCAGCACAAATGGGATGGGAAATTCATCAGATGGATGTCAAAACGGCATTCTTAAATGGGGTAATAGAAGAGGAAGTATACATTGAGCAACCAGAAGGCTTTAAGACACATGAGAAGAAGTCTCATGTATTCAAACTGAAGAAAGCCTTGTATGGGCTCAAACAGGCACCTAGAACGTGGTATGGTCAAATTGATGGCTACTTGCAGAAGATGGGGTTCGTCAAGAGTGACGCAGATCCAAATCTCTACTATCTGGTTGTATAGAATGAGCCTCTAATCCTAGTATTATATGTGAATGATCTCTTCCTAATTGGATCATCCAGTCTCATCAAAGACTGCAAGAAGAATCTAGCCACAAAATTTGACATGAAGGAATTGGAACAGATACATTATTTCCTGAGGTTGGAAGTTTCGCAGCAGAAGGGGGAGATCTTCCTTGGGCAAAGGATATATGTTATAGAAATTCTGAAGAGATTTAGGATGCAGGATTGTAGACCTATCGCTACTCCAATGATCACCAACTGGAAGAAAATTGATGCACCAGAAGGCAAGGATGTTGATCCCACCTTATACAAGCAGCTCATAGGGTCCCCGATGTATCTGGTCAATACCAAGCCAGACATATGTTATGCTGTCAACATGCTCAGTCAGTTCATGGTGGAACCAAAGAGGGCACACCGGGCAATAACCAAACATGTTCTCAGATATATACAGGGAACAGTCGATTATGGACTCTTGTACACCAGGAGTAAGGATATCAGATTGAGTGGATTTACTAATGCAGATTGGGCTGGAAGTTCAGTGGATCGAAAAAGTACCTCTCGGTATTGTTTGAACATTGGATCAGGAATGACCTCCTGGTGTAGTAGGAAACAAAAATCCGTAGCTCTGAGCTCAGCTGAAGCAGAATATATGGCCACTAGCACAGCTTTGTGCGAATCCATATGGCTTAGAAAACTGCTTGTGAACATATTCAAAAGAAAGATGGAAGCAACCAGGATCATGCGTGATAATCAGAGTTGCATCAAGCTCTCTGAGAATCTAGTATTTCGTGATCGGTCAAAGCACATTGATATTCGGTGTCACTTTGTCAAAGACTATGTCCAACGAGGAGTTGTACAATTGAACTACACTCCTCCAGGAGAACAGGTGGCAGACATCCTTACCAAGGCCCTTGGAAGAACAAAGTTTGCTTATATCAAGGAGAATATGGGGATGATAAAGAATCCATTTCAGTAGCAGAAATGTGTATGATGTTGCAATGCAAATGCAGTGTTGGGAGGAAGGACCAACAGCAAGACGGATGTAGAGAGAGTTGCAGTGCAGATGCAGTGTTGGGAGGAAGGACCAACAGCAAGACGGATGTAGAGAGAGTTGCAGTGCAGATGCAGTGTTGGGAGGAAGGACCGGCAGCAGCACAAATGCAGAAGGAGTTGCAGTACAGATGTAGCAGTGGCAGTGGTAGAGCCATGGGCAGCAGTACAGGATGCAGCAGTGTAGAGGATATTGGGCAAGAAGGCCAAACATTAGCACAGGTACCAGTGTCGTATAATCAGGGTGATGCTCAGTATGGAGTATTACTAGAGCACAGTCCTCGCCACGAGGGAGTGTTGATTTATGGTAGCATCGGATGTGAAAAATGGTGGAGGGGCTAAAGCACATGAGATCTCCAAGACCCAAAAATAGTTTTGGAAAATTCCATCCGAATGAAGAGTTATTAAAATAATTAATATTTTTAATGTGTTATAAGTCTAAACTTAGGAAAATAAAAAATTTAATGGGTATTAATAAAGATAAGGATGAGAAGCTTCTAAGAGACGAAGATCAAGTCTATTTAATCTTAGTCATTGATTAGGGACTTAATCTCAGTCGTTGATTCATCAACACGAAAAGTATAAGAGAAGACTTGAGGGTCAGTTGGAAATACACTGAGGGAGACCAGTCAGTTCAATTGTTGGAATGGGGCTTGCTGAGAAATTCAAACTAGAAGACTAGATTGCAGTAAGAAGTAGCGGGTATGTAACAGAGAGGCAGGGATAGCACCGAAAGGGCAAATGCAGAGCCAGAGGAAGCCACACAGAGGCAGCTGGACTGCGTAGTCACTAGAGGGCCTACGTGGGTGACACTCTTAGTCGTTGATTAGGGACTTAATCTCAGTCGTTGATTCATCAACACAAAAAGTATAAGAGAAGGTTTGACGGTCAGTTGGAAATACTCTGAGGGAGACTAGTCAGTTCGATTTATGGAATGGGGCTTGCTGAGAAATTCAAACTAGAAGACTAGATTACAGCAACAGGTAGCGGGTATATAACAGAGAGGCAGGGATAGCATCGGAAGGGCAAACGCAGAGCCAAAGGAAGCCGCGCAGAGGCAGCTGGACTGCGCAGTCACTAGAGGGCCTGCGTGGGTGACGCATAGAGGCCAAGTGTTGATGCAGAGAGGCAGAGGCTAACGCAAAGGGTCTAGGAGCTGCGCAGAGGCTAGCTAGACAGACGTTGAGCCTAGGGGAGACGCCGAAGGATTTATCTATGTTGGGTGAGCCAGTTTGGCACCCTAGTTGTACTCATGAAAAGATGATTAATAAAATCCTCCTCTGCTGCACCGGTTTTCTCACATTGGGTTTCTCTAGAGACAATTGTCCAAAAATATCTGTGTTGATGTGTTTGATACTTGTGCATGTACTTGTTTATGTATTCTGGTGTGATATCTGCAGTAGAATTTATTTTAATATTTACTGAAGGAATTTCGTAAATAACTTATTGGAAAATAAGTAGGTAAAATAAATCGGTTGTTGCAGTAATAGAATTTTCACATACAGTCTAGACCATAATCAACTGTCCCCTACACATAGCGAAGAATGTGCTTTGCAACTACCCAGTGTGCCTTCCTAGGCTCAACCATGAACTAGCTAAGTGTGTTCACTGTAAATCATATATCTGACCTAGCGTTGACCAGATATATCAAGGACCCAATAAGTTGCCTATACAAGGTAGGATCCACCAAACTAGAATCTGAAGCATGAAGCTTCTTCTAGTTGGTGATCATAGGTGTAGACATGGGTCTACAGTCTGCCATGTGAAATTTTCTCAACACATCCATAGCATATTGCCCCTGCGCCAGAAAGATATGCCCCTCCTATCACACCTCAAGCCCCAAAAAGTAATGCATCAGCCCAATGTCCTTCATCTCGAACTCCACAGCAAGATCCTCCTTGCAACCACTAATCAGTCTCTTTGCCCCAGCAATGAACAAGTCATTAACATACAACACAAGATGAGCGGATCATCACCTACAACAATGTAGTATAGGTTCGGATCTGCATCATTCTTCATGAAACCCATCTGCTGCAAGTATCAATCCTCGAATACCAAGCTCTCAGAGCTTGCTTAAGTCCATTGAGTGCTCGCCTCAACCGGCATACATGGGTCTCTCGCCCAAGTACCTTAAAGCCCTGTGGTTGCTCAACATACACCTCCTCCTCTATAACTTCGTTCAGAAATGCAGTCATCACATCCATCTGATGGATCTGCCAAACCATTTCTGCAGCAATAGAAATAAGGGACCGGATAGAAATGTAACGAGCTAATGGAGCGAAGGTCTCAACATAGTCAACTCCCTCTATTTGTGAGAACCCTCTAGCCACAAACCTCGCTTTGAACTTCTCAATGTTGCCATCTGCAACATGCTTGATCTTGTAAAGCCACCTGGAAGTCACAACTGACTTACCCTCAAGCCTAGGCACCACTTCCCAGACATTGCTCTTAATGATAGAGGTATACTCCACCATAACCTCTCTCCATACCTCCTCGTTGGAAGCATCCTCGTAGCTAATAGGCTCATAGTCAACAATGCTAGTAGCCTTGGCTACATAACTACAAAACCGCTCAGGTGGCACACTCTCCCTGTTCACCCTCTTCGAAGGCCAATAGACTCCACTTCCTTCAAGGTGTCTTGAAGCCACTTGGGCCACCTTTTCCCTGAAGAAGCTTCCCCATAGGGAACCTCATCCTCTACCCCTAGTCTGTTGAACCTAAAGGTCTACCAACTGACCCTAGTGTTCCTATACCAGCACCTATCCTCAAAGAACCTATACTAGCACCTGTGCATGTGTCATCTGAAGTTCCAAGTGAACTCTGTACCAGTGGACTCCCTAAAGAAGTGCTCGGTGAACTCACCACTGGTGCCCCAGATGTCACTGAAACTGAACTACCTCATGTATCAATTGATACAGAACCCTGAGGTCCTGTTCCTTGTACCTGACCTCCCCGCTGAGGAGAATTTTGTGACTCTCTCTCACCATACTCCCGTGATCTCCTATAAGCCCTCTCCTCCTCGAACTTCACATCCCTCCTAATCACCACTCTCCGTTTAGAAGGAATGAAGATCTGATAAGCCTTCAAAGTCTCGTTGTAACCCATAAAAATACCCTTCTCTGCCATGGGTTCCAGCTTTGTCGTCTGCTCCTTGGGGATATAAGAATATGTGAGACATCCAAAGATACAAAGATGTGCCACATGAGGCTTCTCTCCAGTGAAAGCCTCCTCCGAAGTCATATTCCCCAATACTCTGTGAGGACTCATGTTCTGAAGACAAACAGCCATATTGCAAGCCTCATCCCACAAAAGCAAAGGCAACCCCTAATCATGAATCATCGCTCTAGCAGCCCCAACAATATCTTTGTTATTCCTTTCAGACACCCCATTCTGCTGGGGATTTTAAGGAACCGTGAACTCTCTCCTAATGCCCTCCTGTGCACAGAAGTCAAAAAACCCACCATCGATGTACTCACCACCATTGTCTGACCTCAAGACCTGAATCTTCCTACCTATCTGCTTTTCCACATGAGCTTTGAACTCTTTAACGCGACTGAAGACCTCACCCGTGCTCTTCAAGAAATATATCCAAGTCCTCCTAGAGTAGTCATCAATGAATATAACATAATACTCATAACCACCCAAAGACACATGAGACATAGGGCCACTAACATCAGTATGAATCAAGTCTATTATACCTGTAGATCTGGTATAACTCGTTGGGAATAGTAACTTGGTGTACTTGCCCAAACCACACACTCTGCAGACATCCTAATGCTCGACACTGAAATCAGGAACTCCAATAGTGATCTCCCTCAGTGCTCTCAAAGCTCCATGATGCATATGCGCCATCCTCCGGTGCCATAACTCACACAAGTCTCTAACGCTGGTGGTACTAGTGTGAGTGCTACCAGATGTGCTACTCACCAATGCTCCTGCCGACTAAAAATTGAACCTGTATAGTTTCCCAGAGCGGACTCCAATCACTTTGGCCAAAGTGATGGGAGCTCCCCTGGGATGCATGAATGCCTGCCCTTGTGAGAAATTGACGTCAAACCCCTTCTCCTCCATAACAGACACTGAAATCAAGTTCTTCTTCATCCCCAGAACATACAAAACATCCATGACCTTCAAAGGAGGCAAAGACTCCCTCTCAAAGGTCACAGTCCTTACACCAACAGCTCTCACAGTGCGATCATCTCCTAGTACAATCTCAATATCAAGTGCTCTCTCTGCAAGCTTTGAAAAGAACTCCTGTACACCTGTCATATGGTGGGAAGCCCCACTGTCTATGTACCACACATAGGATGATGTATTCCTACTAGATGTAGAAATAATAAATTCAAAGTCCTGGTCAAACTGTGAAGCAAACTGATCCACCTCTGCTAAAGTTGCAATACCCTTCTTCCTCGTGTTCTTCCTCTCAGGACACATAGCAGCATAGTGTCCCATCTTCTGACATGCCCAACATTTGACTTTGGACATATCCGTATCTTTCTTCTTCTTCTTCTCCTTTCCCTTAGCCCCATCTGATGAGGCCCCTTTCTTGGCCTTCCCTTTGTTCTTCCCCCTGGCTGTCAAGGCTACATCCTCCTCATCTGCTATCTTCACCCCACCACTGTCAGTCTTCTGTATCTCATGCTGCACACAATCATCCCAGAATCTGTCCCAATTGGGAAGATTCTCCCTAGAGGTAACAACATCTCCAAAGACCTCCCAAGACTTAGGAAGTCCCGCTACAACTATCCTGACTAACTCTATGGGTGCAATTGTCTCACCAATAATAGTCAAATCATCACGTACCTGTTTGACCCTACCAAGATAATGAACTACACTTTCGGCCTTTGACATCCTGATGTTCTTCAATTGTTCTTTGAGTACCATCTTCCTGCTCTCATTCGTACTCTGATAGAGAGTGGTTAGAGTTGTCCACATCTAATATGCATATGTGTTTCCTCTCACCTGAGGAAACACAAGATCCTTCAAACTCTTCATCAAAATCCTTTTTGCATTTGCATTATTTTTTGTGAATTCAGTAAGTTCATCTATAGTAGTAGGAGGTACAACCACTTGTCGTACTATGTCCCAAACTGCTGCCTCCTCAAACACTGTCTGAATTTTGTCCTTCCAAACGGCATAGTTGGATATCCCATCCAATTTGTCCTTTATCCTTAAGAACATGGCCATGACTGTTGTCCAAAATTTACAAAACCAAGAAAATGGAGAAATGACAGCACACCTTGCTGTCCCAAAAGTTTAGTTTGGGTGAAATTTCACCTTGTTGTCCCAAAATATCAGTTTGTTGTCCAAACTAAGTTTGTTGTCCAAAAATTCAATTTGTTGTTTAAACCACTGTTTGTTGTCCCAAACCACTGTTTGTTGTTCAAACTGCAATTTTCAGCCTGTAGCTCTGATACCATGTTGAAATTTGATGACTAAAAAAACGTTTCCAACAATCCCAACCCGGTTTTAATTTCACCTTATCACTCCCATTCAGTTAAATGCCCTTTCCCATAAACATACATTCAACATATAGAATTCTGGAAATGAAATTTTCAAATTAAAACACATGGGACTGTCAACACATGCTAAAAATAAATATGGACATAACCAGAGCAGCAACACATATAAAAATACACAAAGATTTTTTGTCAACTTAGACCCAGGCAAAACCCCTTCAATCTTCTCCTGGGAAAACCTGTTAGAGAGCTCTTCAAATTTATTTATCTTTCAAGTTCAGGAAAAATACATTTGCAGACAAAACAAAACAGCGAAATACAACTTATCTCTTTAGCCCAAAACTCCTTGAAAACCGTGCCCACTTTACGTCAATTTCTGTGCCCACTTGAAGCTGAAAATATGTACTATACAGATACGATTGTACAGATTTACGTACTATTGTACGGACTGTAAATATTTTTTTCAAAAAAATATAAAACTTCTCTCGAATGGTGTGCAACTCACAGCATTCAATGATGTTCGTATTGTACCTTCTGTTGTCTTCTAAACCTTGATTTTCCTGCCCAACTTTGCCAAAAATCACTCCTTGAACTTGCTGCAACAAATTTCTCCTTCAGAACTTTTCTCCAACTCTCAACCTCCTTTCTCCAATCTGCTCATGAAGAATGAATGCAGTCTCTCTTTTCTTTTCCCCCTTTTGTTTCCCTAAATGACTCTTGGGCAACCCTAGGATCTAATGGCTCATATTCATTTAGATCAAGGGATGAGAATAAAAGTGCATTTAATTCTCACTTTCTATTTTTTAACTCACCCATTAAATAAAGTACTCACATTGTACTTTATGTCTAAAGTCACTTTTCACTTTATAATTTAACATTGACTTTACCACTTATAAAAGCACTTTTACTTTATAAAGTCACACTTAGGAAAAGAATTATTTTGGACACTTTTCCCTAGGTAGAGACTAACCCATGGGAAACCACGTGTCCAAGGTACATTAAAAATCAACACAAGTGATCAAAGGGACCAACATGATGGGGATCCACATCCTGGGTGTATAGACGTGAGGAGAAAGCAATCATGTATACATGAGCTATCAACCCGACCTTTGTTTTTCCACCCATCTTGTACGCCTTTTACTTCTTCTTTTTTTAATTTGTATTATTACCCGTAGCTCAAAGGGTTAGAGCTTGCTTTATATGATGTATAGTAGTTGTATTACCCCTCAATGATGAGGCAGCTCATTGCTAGGGGTTGGGACATGCAAGGGTTCTTTTCATGATGTATAGGAGCTAAATGGTGCTCAAGAATAGAGTGATGGCCATAAGGGGTGAGGTAGAGCTCATGCTAGGATTTTGCCCACGTGCTAATGTGTAAGTCCCAACCATCTTTTGCATTTTGATATTCTTTCTTTTATTTTTCTTGTGGCCAATATATGCGTTTTCTTTTTCTTTCAGTTGCATCAACCTCCCAAGGTCAAGTTTTGATCCCTACCCAGGTATGAGGATGTATGGGTACCAAATTTCAGAGAACCAATCAATAGTTGAACTCGAAGAATGGAGATGGAATTTGAGGGTATGCTTTTCCTTGTCTAAGCTAGTTTGAGGGCTTGTAATATAAAGATGGAAAGTGGTATGGAATCAGGATAGATGGAACACGCTATATCGATCGGGGCCTCCGAAGTAGTGCTCTTCCTATACCCATTTGGCCATTAGGGGAGGTCCCACTAGACTATGTTGATTTGGGGTAGCATCGGATGTGCTCTAGCCATGAAAGTTGGTGGAGAGGTTGGGGCACATAAGATCTCCAATACCCAAAAAGAGTTTGGGTAGATTCTAAACAGATCAAGAGATATTAATGTATATTAATATGAATCTGTGTTAGAATGGTCCAAAAGACATGGATCAAGCCAGATCTAATTTTAGTCGTTGATTAGGGACTTAATCTCGGCCGTTGAGATGTCAACAGAAAAAGTATAAGAGGAGGCTTGAGGGGCACTTGGAGAACACACTGAGGGAGACAAGTCAGTTCAATTTCTGGAGCGATGTTTGCTGAGAAATTAAACCAGTGGTCTGGAGCGTAGTCAGGAAGCAGCAAGTACGAAACAGATAGACAGGATATCAGCGCAGAAGAGGCAGACATAGAGCCAGAGGAAGCCACGCAGAGGCAACAGAGACTACGCAGAGCCATAATGGTCTGCGTCATCCATGCAGAGGCTGCAGGAGTGACGCAAAAGCCCAGAGAGGCTACGCAAAGCTTCAGTACACTGACGCAAAGTGTTTCAGGCTAACGCAGAGGGTTTCAGGCTGTAGCAGAGGCCAATAGGGCCTACGTTGGGTTTAGGAAAGTGCTGGAAGTTTGTCTATCTATGGGTAAGCCAGTTTGGCACCTTGTTGTACAAGAAAATTGCTGAATAATAAAATCCTCCCTTGCTGCACCGGTTTTCCCACATTTGGTTTTTCCAGGGACATTAGTCCAAAATAACTGTGTCAATGTGTGCATATTTCTGTTTCTGTATTACAATGTGATAACTGCAGCAGTGTTTATTTTAATGTTTGTTGAAGTAATTTCATGAATAACTTATGATGAAATAAGTAGGAAAAGTAAATCAGTTGCTGCAGTGATAGAATTTTCACAGACTAGGTTTGAAGATTAACCTCCCATTAAAGGTGAGGGAACAAGATCACGATCAAAAACCACCCTCCTTCCAGGTCACTCCATAATCCATGCCAAAAACCCAAAGTACAAAGAAGCATAAGCACCAAATTGCAAAATGAATAAAATACCTTTTGATTGGAAGCCCACCTTCGTTCATGTGCTCTTGCGAGATGGGTGAGAAGCATATGACCAATACAGGTGGCGGAGATGAATAGTGGCACGTCATCAACTAGTGGTGGTAGTCAGGGGCTGCTAGCTGGAAGAGAAGTGTAGGAGAAAAAAAATTCCTACGGGGTCACCCACTTTGGTGGGTAAAAGGGAGCTCACAAGATAATAACTAGACCAAGTGATAAAAATGAGTTGTGACCCATTATCATCACAACCACTATCTCCTACCCTTTAGTGGATTCTCACTACGACGAAGGCTTTCCTATGTAGATCACCTAATTGATATATCAAGTCCCAAGGCTTGGAGGTGACAAGGATAGGTGCTCAACTTAAGGACAAGGCCCAAACTAGCTTAAACAAAGAAAAGCATACCCTCGAAAAGGCATATCTAGGGCACAAGTGACTTAGGGCTTGTGAATAGGAAAGGTTAACAGGCTTACCTAGGTACACAAGGTCAAGAAAAGACTTGAATAGATGAATGTAACCAACTTGAGAAACAACAAACCTTCAACAAGCCCCAAGTTGAAGCCTTGTGCTAGACTAGGGTTTACCTAGGGAAAAAAATTCCAAGGCCCTGCGACGTCAACACTAAAATGGAAGAACTTACCACATGGGAAGGATGATTTTGAGGCAATGTCTTAGCAACCACGTGTTGACTCTTTCCACAAGCCAACACATCCACCCTACTTGAATTTTAACCCTAAACGTGGCCTAGCGGCTTTCCTTAAGAGGCCAAAAATATGACATAGGAAAGAGAAATTAAATTTGTGGATAATTAATGGTGTGATCAACAATGTGGGAAGGCTAGTGCTTGACCATGGTGATGGAGTCTAGAGGGAGAATCACTTAATAAAAATATAACCCTAGAATGGAGTAAGTGGATGATGAAAACCCTAGTTTCATACCCTAGATATCATTTTATGAGGGAACAAAATCATTGAGGAGAGCTTAACATGAAGGATCACTCAAGGGACCATCACAAAAATCCCATAAGGTTAATGCATACAACACCATTGCCAAGATTTCATAGAAAATATTCATTAAAAACTAGCACATAAAAACCCTAACAATATCCATTCCATGCAATAGCCATAAAGATATTCAAATACATAGAATACTTACAAGAAAAATGCATTAACCAATCCTTTATTGTTCAAAATGACATCTCCAAAGCAAGAGAGTCTCCATAAGGAAATACTCCATGAAACATCACATCTCCACAAGAAACAAGTCAATTTCAACTATGTTGAAATCCTCTAAGGATGTTGAATTGATCCACAAGTGATGATGATAATGAAAATGGCACGACCTCTATTTATATGAGGTCTACCTCAATCAATTTTAGATTAGTGAAGCCCCTTACAAGTTTGACAGAAGATAGACTTGGGTTACAAGACAACACACTAGCTACGTGATAAATGACCAACAAATGTCCACACAGGAGTTGTAGCCTCCAAAAATGTTGATGTCATGCCCTTTTAGGGCGCCAAATGCCATGTTAATGTGTGATGTGGAGTGAAAAGGTGTCAAAGAGACTGGATCATACAAAATTTGAGGGAATGCCCTCAAATCCACCTCAAATCCTCCTCTAGGATCCTAAGTCCAACTGGGATCCCATCATATGGTATGTGTGGGTCTCAAACTGACCAAATAAGGCCTCCTCTCTCCAACATTAGGGCTTCTCCAAGTGCAACAAGCCCTCCCAGTCCCTTAATGGGAAACCATCCTGATTTAGGCTCTAATTCAAGTCCTTCCCATCAGGTTATGCCAAAGCCAGCCTAGGGACACACTAGGTCCAATGATATCATCATGAAGAATCATCCTTGGTCCTAAGGGTGCTCTGGGACATGTAACATCTACTCAAGTTGTCAAGCGGCTCAACTCTCTCAACACTGTGTCTGTTAAGCCATACATCTCTCTAAAAGGCATGGGTCCCTGTGGAGTGGGTGCCCTCAAGGCCTAGGCTGTTGTGGACCAACATGGACTCAAGTGAATGCAACCATCCATCAGAGACTAAAATCATGTTTGCAACTAAGTGGACCAAAATTGAAAGTTAAGGGCATATAAATACTTCAAACAAGGATCATTGTAAAGTCCTCACGAAATTGATGGGCTAATGGAGGATAAAATATCTATCCAACCACGTAGGTAAAAATATGATTTTTCCTATGTTGAGGCAACACTGGGCAAAAGTCGGGTCGGTTGGGGCTAAAAAAACCCAAAATTGGAGGTAGCACCCAAAACCCCTCACCTTTTGGAGCTCATGGAAAAATCTATAAATAGAGAAGAGTTGAGATCAAATCAATCATCATCAATTGTGGATCAAATCATCTATTTTCTTGAGTAAGAGCTATGAGGGTTTTAAGACCCCTTCTTTTCTACTAATTTCGGTGTTGAGAAATTCCACTCTAGTTAGTAATTTTAATTTTTATGTTTCCTATTTTGTTTTGGCATAACAAAGAGTGTTTTGGCATAACAAAGAGACTAACTGAAGGAACGAATTTTGTAAAGGAGCATTGGAGGAAAAGTGAGATTGAACGGTCTAAGGCTAGAAGAAAGTTTTGGAAGCCAATTGAATATTGTATGAGGAAGATAAACAACGGTTCCTAAAGCAGTCGAGGCCTCATGTAGCTGCAGGTCAAAATCTGACTCCATCTGAAGCAAGCTGCCAGAATTCTCCAAAATAAGAACAAAGTTTACTAAAGCAGTTGAGATCTACTGTAGTCACAGGTCAAAATTCGACTCCATCTGAAGCAAGCAATTCGTATTCTCTGAGGAAGGGTAAAAATCAAGCTTACTAAAGCAGCCAAGATCTCCTGTTTCCGTAAATCAAAGACTGGGAATGTCTGAGGTAGGCAGTTGAATCCCCTCAAGCTAGAAAGAAACCCTTGGAGGTTAATCTTCTGATATTTTGAAACGTATCGAGGCATTTCTAAAGGTGAACAACAGTGTTCGATACTCTTGTGAGAAAATACATTGTTGCGAACATCGGCATCGGCATAAAATCGGCAAGGGTCCAGAAAACCAAAAAATTGTAAAAATCGGAAAATATCGGTAAAAATCGGCAAACATCGGCAAAATCAAGATACCATCAAAATATCAGTAAAAATCAGCAAACATCGGCTAGGCCAAAAAATTGTGATTTCGAGATAAAATCGGAATGTTATCAAGATGTTCGCAACACTGAGAAAATATAAAGAAATTCTGAGGTCTAACGTTCTGAAGGAATAAATTGGCTCCTATAACAGAGCAAAGAAATTACCTAAGGAAATATGAGGTCATGGGTGGCAACTGAACCAAAGTTTGTTGAAAGATCCAGGAACACTAAGGAATTTCTTAGGATAGTTTCAGGGCGGAAATGAGTGCATCTGGGCATTCTTCCAAAACTCGCATAAGGTCTACAAATCTGCGGATTAACCTAGAGTAAATTCGGATCTGTGTTTAGGATTCTTTCCATTGTCGGATTTAATCTAATATGTTTGGAATTATAATATTTGAATCTGGATCAAACTGTTTATGGATCTGTTGGTTGGTTAAATTATAGCATTATATTGTTTGGTTTTATTATGTTGTTGTGAAAGCCAGCATTGTTTATTGAAGGTTATAATATTTGTATTAAATAAACGGATGTACCACAAGAAGAAATTTTGTTGAAATCCTAGCTACCTAAGAAAATATACAGCAAAAACTTACGATGCATTAGAACTCAGCATCTGCCAGCTTGTGAGTACATAAGCCTTGTATGCTTCCAGAAGATACTAGCAACATCACAGTAAAGAGGATGAGGAACACCCATCGTTCATCCATGGGAGATAGAGCAGGGCAAGGAGAACAAGATCCTGGCACCATACTACATGCAATACACCAAGGGTAGCAGCAAATGACCAGCATATTAATGCAAGGACAACAGTAAGGAAAACAACTGATTCAAGGGCAACAAGAAATATCTCGGGTATTAGCTCAAGGACAGCAACAATTCACTCAGCTAATGGCTCAACTCATAGGAAAGTCAAACGTTGTTGACAACCACAGAACAACCATTGAAGGTAGCGATAGCTAAAACCCTTGTCCTATTGTACACACTAACACCCGGGAAACCAGCAGAAGAAGTTACAGACCATTACTTCCTCAATTCACAAATAATCAAGCCACAGAAACCCAAGAAGCAGTTGAGCCAAATAGACCCTTTGACGTGTATTTTCGAGAGTATGCAGCACTAGAAGAGAACACTGGAGCAGCGATGACTTTCCAAGAATACAGCAACATCAGATATAGAAATACACCAAGGGGACAGCCTAATTCTGATCTAACACGCAAAGTAAGTAAACTTTCCCTCCACTCATTTGATGGATCATCTAAATGTTTAGCAAGAGCTTGGGTTCAAAAATTGGACACCTACTTCAGCATCACCCCTATGTTCGAAACAGATGCTATCCAATTCGCCACACTATATCTAGAAGGAGAAGCACATGATTGGTGGTACCATGGTCTAGTTACATTGGGGCATGCAAACATCACTTCTTATGCAGACTTTACGCAGAGATTGATAGATAGATTTGAATGGAAAAAGCTTCCTTCATCAAATGGAAAAAGCTTCCCTCAGAAGATGATTAATATGTACAACAGCATCCAGAATTGCAAGCATTCTGACTAATATCAAATTGGTCTTCCTTCATGCGATCTGATAAATAGAGGAGCAGTACTCTTTTATGACACTTACTCATGAGGGATGAGACTTTTCAATTATGCAAGCCTCCCCACAAGATAACGACAATGTTGGTTCCCTCAGGCATCTCTGCTCCTACAATCTGCTGGCAATTGTATTGATCACCTGACCCTTTTCAAGTAGTCTCTTCAGACACCTGTGACCTCCTTCCCCCCCAAAAAAGTTGAACAAGGTGATGAGAGAGGATATTTACAAACAATCCATACTAGTCACCTGGATTGACCCCAACACCTCTGATTTATGACATCAGAGGCTATAGAAGATTCAATTGCATGTGAACCAATTGTTTTTGTTTCCATATAACTACCGTGGCTCATGTGGAGGCAGATCCATTTCAAGAATTAGTTTATCCAGTTCCATCACCGTCAGAATAGGAAGCAAACGTGAACTGGGTTATGAATCTACTCACAGATCTGTCATCATATCAATATTGAGATTCAGTAGATTAAGTTCCGTATCTAGTAGCAGAGCTACTCACTCCAGATTTACCTGCTCCAGATCCTAAGGAAGTACCCATTCCAGGGCCATTATCTTATATATCAAATATATTATGTATAATAAAATCTAGGTGTTGCTTTGTGATTCCTCCAATCATGGCAGCAGTCTGGGGAACTTATATGAACGGATTCCATTGCCTATCTGACTCCACTGTACAGCCACATTACCATTACTGTTTTGGCAAGCCGTGTATGGTGTACCATGTACCCCATCACCAATTTCGCAACCCTTCAAAGGATGCATTTCAACGATTCAAGGCAATGTAATCATGGGAGTGTTCCTTAGAGATGCACACTGCACAGAATTTTTGAAGGCATAAGGTAAACCATAAACAATAAATGAATTTCAGCAAATTCCCTTTAAAAACAATGAAATGGGATGCTCACTATTCAGTCGAATTTGACAGATGAATTTGTGAACATATTTGTTCACATTCCATTCAAATTCAGCCAATTTTGAACTTTACTGTGGAAGGTAGCAGAACACAGTGACTAGGTCCCAGATAAAAAGACAGAAATCATAGACCTGGGCCTGTTCCCCAAAAAGGGAATAGTATTCACAGATAGAGACTGCATATGAAACACTTCAGTGATAAGGACAGCCACAACGTCTAGACGTCTCTATTCAGGACTGCAAAGGCTTGATGCCTTCCACAATTACCATTCTTACATTCATATCATTGAGTTTAGTAGTTTAACAACCACCCAAGTAATCCCCTTGTAAATGACATGAGATGAACTTATATTATCACTAATGCAAAGCCAGACAACAATTTGTGTATAACAAAATCAACATATAAGAACCATCATATCATTACATTTAAGCAGCAAACAGTGCCTAGCTTTCTATTTGCCTTTTAGGACATCATTAATTGATATCTGGAGTCTGGACTGTGCTAGATTACATGTACTCAGACTTATTGTTAAGCAGGTCAGATTTAAATTAAACAAGAACAATAAACTTCTTCCAACGAATACCTTTGTTCCTTGCAGGAATCTCTCTTAATAACAGGACAGATATGATACTTTTAGAATGCAAATTTTTACAGCTAGAAAAAATTTTAATGTAATTTTTGGAATCACTGCATGAATGTTTTTAAGCTTGACATTTCAGGTAACACATAAACCCTCATCAGAGGAGCATGGTATGAAGGTGGAGAACAGCTCTGTCATTGATAGGACAAACACGATACTTCTTAGAATGTAGATTTTCACAGCTAGAAATATTATTAATGTATTTTTTGGAATCAGTGAGACAGAGATTTTTAATCCTCATGTTTTGGTGAACACCACACCCACTGTCATAAGGATCCTAGTTGAAATATTTGGAGTACGGAGTTCCTGTTCATGACAGAACAGACAAGATACTTCTTACAATGTAGATTAGATTTTCACATTTAGAAATAATGTAATTTACGGAATTACTGCACGAGAGGTTTTCAACTGTAACATTCCTGGTGAACACTTTACCCACAATCGTCAGGTAGCCTAGTGGAACGATGAAGAACAGGAATTGTCTCCATCTTTCCACTAGGCTCCCTGATTATGGTGGGTGAAGTCTTCACCTGAAATGCCGGGCTTAAAAAACCCACACTCAGTGATTCTCAAATGTTCAGAGACATGACCCAAGACCCTGTTGAAGTTTGGTAGTTGTGGTCAGTATTCAAGTCAGCCCATAAAAAGAGGGAAATTCAAATTTAAATTTGAAATGAATTGTTCAAGTCGGCCCTTCAAGTTCAGGTCAACCCAGCTAAAGGGTGCGTCTCTTGGGGCACCCTAATTCACTACAAAAGAGCATTAGCCCTCATTTCAACACACACACACACACACACAACTTATATTCTCTCTCTCACGTGCGAAAAATAGCAAAAAGAAGGGAGCTGCAAATCAGATAGAAAGGACGAGTTAGAAGGGTTCTGATTTCTGTACATGAGAGGAGGACGAGTATACTTCTCTGTTGGACGAGGAAAGGACAAGCCACGAAGCTCTTTCTCTGTTTGCTGAGCAATAGAAGGCCAAGGTTCTGTTTGTAGGAAACCGAATGGCCTCAGATCTGCTTATCTTATTTCTGTGGAAGGTCCGAAGCCCTAGAAGGACTGAGACCTTATTTTCTGTGGAGGGCCAAAGCCCTAGATGAGGCCGAGCGCCTCAGCCTTGTAAGCTGAAGGGAACAAGACCAGATATGCTGCCTAGATTGAGAATTTCTGTGTTCTGTTTGATGGTTTGACCTAAACTGACTTATGAATATCAGATTGTAACTTTGCTGAAATGAAGAATTTCTCCTAGAAAAGATTGTTGGGTTTTCTCCCAAGTTTGGGCTTCCCAGGTGAAAATTTTGTGTCTCTTTGTGTGCTTGGCTGCCTCTTTATGATCCTACTGTCATTAATGCATTACTGTTGAGATTTTCTAGGTACAATTGCTTAATGATGTATGTGACATAAGTGAACTTGGATAAAGAAATCATTTGAAAGAAATTATCAGTTTAGAAAATCATACTCTCTTAAGAAAATCAACAGACCCGCCATGTCCAACATTATGAATGTTGAAAACTAAACTCATGTTATAAGAACCAGAGAAAATTATGCACTAAGAAACATTATGAATGTCCAAATAACTGAATTTCACACTGCAGAACAAAAACAAAAACATTACCAATTTTGCATAGCCTTCACTCTCCTCTCGAAGAAGGTTAAACTTTGTTTGCTGATATAGAAGACGAGTGTTCACCCTGACCTGCATTTAGCATTTCCGTTTAATGAGTTTGGCATATATGTGAATAAACTGAAATGAAAATACAAGTACAAGTACTCAAAATACCAATGTCAATGTTGAAGGCAACTTTTAGGCACAAATAAAGATAAAGGGAACAGAGGAATAAACACTAGAAATAAATAGAAATAGGTATTGCTGTGTGCAATAAACAAATCACTACTCTGCACCACAAGCAGAAGAGGAGTCAGCGCTATCCTATGAATGCAAATCAAATAAAAAAAGGCAAATAGTGTTTCCAATGAAGTGTAAAAATAAAGTAGGTTTTCGTACTAGCAAAGAAACATGGTACAAACATGAATTAAACTCAGAGAAACAAAAAATATACTTTTGAATCAAGTCCTGACTTCTCACATTGGTTAAGTAAAATTTAGGATGGTCACAACAAGCTCAGATTCTGGACTGGAAATTGATCAAATCAATCACATTTTTATTTTAAATTCCTGATAACTTTGCCCACTCTTAGATTCTTTTTATTCAGATCGGGGATCACTTTCGTGGATTGTTTCATCTGCCTAACAGTAATTTGCTATTAAAATAGGATTGTACAAAAACCAATATGAAAAAAGTGACTTATAGCCACAAGATCCAGTGGGAAATGGCAGAAATGTGTGATATTGAACCAAGAAGAAGACACCAACACAAGAGCCAACCAACCATTACATTCCCACCTATGAACGAACATGTTCACCCTGCCACCATTCTAATGGTTACTGAGAACAGATAAAGTTCTATGCAACAAAATGTTGAGTGATTCAACAGAGATGCAAGCATACATTGCAGAAATCTTATCTAAGATAATATCCAAATGAGTTTCATAACCATCCAGCCAAAAATCGAATGCAAAACTTATGCAGAAATGCTAACAATAAACTGAACACAGTAATGCATTTCTTCCACACCAATTAGCATGTTAAATCTACCACCCTTCTAATGGTGCTTAAAAGAAAAGTTCTAGGCCACAAAATTTTAGGTGACTCTCCAGACATAGATGCAATATGTTGCACAAATCTTATCTACAATGATTGCAAAATCAGTTTCATAACCAATCAGCCACGTAGAAAAGGTAGAAGTTCAGCACACATCTACATGAAGCTTTAAAGCCTCCCCCTTCAAGGAATTTTCCTATCGTTCAAAACAGCGTATTTCCAACCTATACTTCAATGGTTTGACAACTCCACTGAAAATTACCAATGGTAATTAGAGGATAACTCTGCCAAAAGTTCAGAAGTGACAGCCAAAGCAACTCCACATCCCCCCAACCCCCCAACGAAAAACCCCCATCCCTCCACCCACTCGCTCTCTCTCCAGTACATGAACAGCAATATAGTTAACCAAGAAATAGTAGCAAATGCCTGGCAAAATGGGAGTGCCTAGATACAAAACTTACCTCCTTAGCTTTTAACTCAGCTGCCTTTATTTTGATCATCTCAGATTCCCACAGAAATTCGGCCTAAAGGAATTACAAAGATACAACAATTGATTAAGAACATATAAACAAAAAAGCAGTCAAGTACAATGCCTGCAAAACCTTCAGAGATTTTAAAATACCTCACATCTTTCTTGAAGAAGCCTCGCGGAGATCAAATCAGATTCAACAAGCCATTTTGCCTGACATGAAGCACAAGAACAGCTGTTAACACTTGCTCAGTATCTATTTCCAAAGAAATTGACAATAAAAATAGGAGAAATTGAAATACAGAGCACAACATTACAAATATGTATCAGGCAAAACATTTTAGTTCTACAGCTAATCTAGCCCTCTCTAAACCCCTTATCTCAAATATCTTCTGAAACAATAATTATCTTAAAATAAGGATATAGGACTTACACTAAACTATGCATGAATAACACACACTAGGGTATTTTACTATTTACAGTGATACAAAAAATCGAAAAATCAAACATTTCATAAAGTGTCATGTTTGTTAACATTTACGCTAATCTTAATGTCTGCTAGACATAAAACTACAGATTATTGTAATGGCATATTTGCAGGGTAGTGTGTGTATAAGTAGTCCATGCAACGAGTGCAAAAAACCCATGTATGTGCACCAAAGAGATGCTGTTAAGTAGCAGATAATACAGCAGTTCTGGCTAATCTATGAAAACAGGTCCCTCGGGTCCCACATGAAACCTATGAAACAGCCCTTGTAGAATACTACCATATGCAACATCTATGAGGAGCAGTGTGAATTGTAGTGTGTGCAGCCACATGGTAAACCTGTGAAATACTCCACAAAAAACTTGGGTATTTGTTGTTTGGAATGTTAAAGCACTTCATTTTTGTGAAAGCATGTCTGGAGCTTGAAGAAGATCAATGATTGCCTATGTCATATTCCAGGCTATGAATGAGCGTGGCTCTGTGATATCATAATTTTGTTGTTGATAATGGACAGCATATCTGTAATGTCCCCTGTGGATTAATTGTCCACAGGAGGATGAAGTAGCCTATCCAACGACATAGGCTATAGTCTTGATAAAAGGGTAAAAACCAAATTTTTCAAATGTTGGCGCGACATTGTGCAAAAGTTGAGTCGGCTGGGGCAAAAAATCCCAAAATTGGGGGTTGTGGACACAACCCCTCACATTTTGGAGCCCATGGAGAAATTTATAAATAGATAGGAGTTGAAATCAAATCAGCATCATCAAATTGGATCAATTACATTTGTTTTCTTGAGCTGTGGCTCTAAGGGTTTTAAGATCCCTTTTTATCTACTGATTTTGGTGGTGAAGGATTCCACCCTAGTTAGTAAACCTATCTTATTTTTTATTCCGTAATGGCAAACAGGGAAGTCACCTATCCGAGGACAGTGAAGCTTTTTGGAGAGAAATTCTGAGGCAAGACAACCGAATTCATTCTGAGGCTAGGCGAGTTTGCTCTGAGGCAAACGGTGACAAATTTTTGGGGCACTGTGGCACATTCCTCAGGCACTGCAGCCCATTCCTGAGACCCTGCAGCATAGTCTCTGAGGCAGACTTTCAGTGGTTTCCGAGGAAGAATTTGGTGCTCTCTGTGGCATCCTGAAGCAGAGTTCAGGGGTTCCTGTGGATGATTTCTATGATTTTCTGAGGCAGTAAATCAAGACTTCTTGCTAGGAGATTTAGCCCTCACCTCTAGGCCTGCGGCTAACCACAGATTTGGTTCTCCCAAGACAGAAGTTCAGTCTGTTACATAGCAGATATCTGTTCACATACTGTTACAAGGATCTTCCCAAGCTGAGCCATTGTCAGGTTCTGTAGAAGGATAGAATTAGCTATTAACAGAATTCAGTAGAATTGTTGGATATTGGATCAGTTACTGTGTTTGTGATGAAGTATTGGCTGTGAACAGCTTTGAAATTTGGACAGCACGTACTGTTGTGTAGTGGAATTGTCTGCTATCACTCATCAGTCTTACATGTCTATTGTTTATTAATCTTATGTGTAGATGCAACTGTTATTGTATGTATATATAATTTATTTTGCTATTTTTTTGAGAGCCCTAAATTGAATTGAAACCCTAGGACAAAAAATTACCGTAAGGCACTACAATATACCACCACAAGGGGAGGAGAATCACAGTATTGCAGTGCAAAAAGATTGCCTCTAGAAGGTGAGGTTACAAGGCACACTTACCAGGAGAAATAAGCACCAGAGATGGCAGTTACCAGATTTCAGGTTGCAATTAATCAGTGCTTCTTGAAATTCTCTGATGACAATCTCAGAAATGCCCCTTTTTTATTCAGTTGATTCAACATTGCATTTCCAGAAACATTTACAGGCGAGAATTAAGTTAAGAGTTGAAGATTGGCAGTGGTAGGTTATGATCACAGTTAAAATCAAGATTATCCATAAAATATAGTTGAAACCATATCAGAGGAAACACAGCTTAATTGGGATGGCAGGTGACTTTTTGGGTGTTTTGTGAAACAACTAAGAAACTCAACAGGTATTTTATTTCTTCGCACCTATGAATGCCAGGCTGTGTTACTGGATCCACGGGATCTTGATGCTGGATCTGCGGATCCACATTTCGGATATGGATATGGATTCACCCAAATCCACATAGGATCCGCCACGTAAACAAATCCTTCAAACTCAGAAATGGATCAAATGCTACTGAAACAGATCTTGTGCCAGCTAGCCCTCACATGTCGGATCCCAAGCAAGAGTTTTGGTTTACTTTTTATTTTTTCAAGGATATTTGCCACCTGTTTGAAACTTTAAAAAGCAATTATTCTATTTAGATTTATAGTTAAATTACTTACTAGTAATATATATAGGCTGTATAGTTGTATAGGTAAGTTATTAATTACCTATAGGCTGTATAGCAGGAAAGATGTGAGGTATCAAAATTTCAATTTTCAACTTTTGATAATATACTAATAGGAAAGCTTTGAGACAATACCTTGATTAATAATATAGTGTACAAAGGATGGCTGTGTCATTAATAATTTAATTCGATCAATCCCATCCAACTCTAGTTGGACAGTCCCCTTAGAACAGTATGATACATAGACAATAGCATGTTTTCAAACGATGTACAATATTCATTTACCATTGTAATTAGATGGAAATTTTTAGATTTTAAGGCAAATTTCAAAGAAAATGACAGGTTGATCATGATGTAGAATTGAAATATTCAATTAAAGAACATGTAGATTCATTTTTGGACATGCAGTTACACCTATTCTACAGCATCATATCAATAGAGTGATCATTGATGAGGCACTCAATTTGTATTTACAGTTATCCTTTTTGTATAAAGCATGACGCATTATGATTTCAGACTTATAAATTATCTAATGACTTTGTAATGTTGTGATTCATGAATGATTTTGATTGTTAACTTTGAATATTAATTTTAAAATTTTAAAAAATGTTCTTATATTTTTTGTATGTCATTTACCCTACTGTATCCAGATCCCAGCTTTTCAAAATTCTCATGGATTCATATCCGTAACCAAATCCAAATCTGTTTCTGTTTCCTTGTAACTTAGATGTCAGGATCAAGCTTTCTTGTTTTCATTTTATAGCCAAGGCCATGGCCAAAAAGAAGCATGGAAAATCTGTCGCAACCTTCGCCAAAAGAGACTTTATTGAAATGTCTAGGCAAAAATCAGGTTTCACTAGTACTTCCTTCTCTTTGGCTTCAGGACCAGTGTCTGAAGACAATTCTGCACTCTAATAACTGGTGACCACACCTTGGAAGCACTTGTAAATCAAAAAACGAAATTGACATCTGACTATCACATTGTGGATGTGCAAAGCTCTCAGACAAACATTTCAAGATCTAATTTTTTATTCTAAGGCCTGTTTTGTTAAATTCAATTGAAAATTACCATTTCCAATGCACCCACTATGCCCTAAGCCCTGGTCATGAAGTTTTGGGGCCTATGACCACAGCCTTTAAATTTGATTTACTATCTGATATATTCTACGTGTTGAAGTTATTTTCACAGAAATTTAGACCCAAGTTACTCTGTAGTGGAATGCTTAGGGCACTTGGTTGTTAAAAGAAAGGTTATGGGTTCAAAACTCAAGAAGCAGTCAAAATTCATTTCAAACCTTCTGGGGACTAAGCATCTTTTAAAATACATTATCCTTAAGGTTACTGGGAAAAAAAAATTCGAGAACCAAAACTATGCCAAATGGAAGTCATTTTAGCAATTTTTTGTATTCTGCTAAAAATTTTGTGAGATTTCTGCTGATAAAGTTGGTTCACTGAGACTCAGGTGTTTCAATGGCAAAAAGTGCAGAAACCGAAATTGAATTAATATCAATGTCAACAGTGACTAAAGTAGGTCAATGGAACTCTAATAGCAATAGAATGCCTAGAGAATTTCCATGAAAACAAACAAAGAAAGATCAAAACCAAAAACCTAATAGGGAGTGAACCCAAACAGGGAAACCAGAGACTATACAGCATAGATAAGATAAGATCATTTTATTAATGTCCAATGAATAACCGCAAAAGTAGGTCCATGGGACTGAAGGATACATCCAGTACGAGTACAATGTGGGAAGGCAAATGCAACTCCTAGAAAATGCCAAAGTTAAAACTAGGATGGAATGAAGTAAAGAGGATACAACAATTTAGACCCAAATTACTCTGTAGTGGAATGGTTAGGGCACTTGGTTGTTAAAAGACAGGTTATGGGTTCAAAACTCATGAAGTGGTCAAAATGTGTTTCAAACCTTAAGGGGACTAAGCATCTTTTAAAAGAGATTATCCTTGGGGGTTACCAGGCAAAAATTTCAAGGAACATAACTTTGCCAAATGGAAGTCATTTTAACAACTTTATGTATTCTGCTAAAAAAATTGTGAGATTTTTGCTGGTAAAGTTGGTTCGCTAAGACTCTGGTGTTTCAATGGCAAAAAGTGCAGAAACCGAATATCAACAGTGACTAAAGTAGGTGAATGGAACTCCAAAGTACAAGCAATAATAGCAATAGAATGCCTAGAGAATTTCCATGACAACAAATAAGAAAGATCAAAATCAAAACCCTAATAGGGGATTAACCCAAACAGGGAAACCCTAGACTACACAGCATAGATAAGATAATTTTCTTAATGTCCAATGGATGACCATAAAAGTAGGTCAATGGGACTGAATGATGCATCCAATACATGTACAATGTGGGAGTGCAAATGCAACTCCTAGAAAATGCCAAAGCTAAAATTAGGATGCAATGAAGTAAAGAAGGATACAACAATAGGGCAGCCTCAAGAACATATACATAACCAGATCAAAGGACTCCGGTGATGTAGAAGACTAAGTGAATAAGTCCAAGGCTGGAGGTTGATGATGTCAAGAATGCCTAATTCTGATAGCGGACAGTGATGGGGGCAATGGTGGTGTTGATGCACTATCGGAGTCCTCTAGATCCAACAAGGTGTCCAACTGCACAATCCTAGGGGGGTGTAGGAACAAGGGATACTCTTAGCACCCAAGGCCGAGGGAAAGAAGCTCTAGAAAAGTCTTTGGTTGTTTTGTTGGGTTTGGGCAGCAGTCTGTCACAAGGGGGGCACCCTTGCTAGACTTGATAAATGTCCTTCAAAGAATGAATATAACTAAGAGAGGGCCATTGTGGTATCCTTGGGATATGTTCGAACTCCTTGATGTGACTCTCCTAACATCCATGGTCAATTGATCTCTAAATGAATAAAGAAAACTAGTGATGTGCGACTTCCAAGAGATTAGTGCAAGGGACAAATAATGGTAGATGTCCCTCTACAACATGGTTAGGAGGAAAAAAGTCACTATGAACTTGAGCTCTCTCCCACGAAGGAGCACCAGTAGACTTTGTAACTACAATTTCTATCTAGTGACTGACGCCCCAATGGATAAAATAAGCTAAGAGGAGGTCATCAGTCTCATAGACATGAAACGTTCGTTCAAGCTCTATTGTCTAAGAGTCATAGCCTCTAAAAGATACAAGGCCAAATACATCTAGTTTGAATAGCAAGAGTTCATAAGGGATACCATAGAATCTCTATATACATAGAAATATCCCGTGGATCTCATCCTAGGCAGGGCTTAAAGAGAAATAATTTTGTCTCTATCTCTCGAAGGGAACAAAGCCAACAAAATGTTGTCCTCCCACAAAATATGGTGATTAGTCTTGACTTGTAATTGATGGGAGTGCACCCTCAATTGGCCAAGGGGAATCCTAAAACCATGTGACCAATATGGTTTAAAGAAGTTTCGATGAAAAACAAGATAGTCAACAATCTATAAGAATTGTTCAACATAGTAGACCATCTTAGAGCTGAGAAGTTGAAAGGGGCGACACATGTCATCTAAAATAACTATCAATATATATCCTCCATGATTAGCCTATTAAGCTCCCCTTTCGAGGGAGAAGGTGTTGAGCAGCATCTAAGGAGTATCTGTGTGGAGAGAACCCATAAATGTTAATGCCAACTAGTTAATGATGCAGAATGGTCTCAGAGTACCAATGTCACCTTCATCCAAACATGCTCATATGAGAACAATTCCTCATAGGAATAAAGAGCTAGATAGGGATCTCTCTCTTAACCAAAGGACCAAACTCTATCCAGATAGGAAATAAATTTTAAATCATTCTAAAGATAAAAGGGATGGGAAACAATTTTTGCTTTGAACCATATTTTCAAGGATGGTCCAAGTACAACAGACCATTCATTGAAGCATAATGATTTCAACACTCTCAACATGTGTGCCCAATCAACTAGTCCTAACTTAGAGACCCAAACATCTAACTGAAAAAACGTACTAGCCTAGTGATTATGTTAAAAAGTTACAACTTTTGTTAATCAAGAATGCCAAATGCTAGAGCCTAGTTCCCATTCAAATTTTAATTGTGTGCTTGTAGCTCTAACGAGAAGGTTCTAAATATGATTCAATATACCCCTCTGCTTTCTATTTTTTCTTGATGTCAATATTACTTATGTGAATATAAGAAAAAAGTATTTTTACAACGAAAAAAATGCAACTTTAAAGAGGTGTCATTAAAAATTATATCTAGAAACAACAGTGCTAAGCAAAAAAAGTGAAACATATCCCCCTTATAATGTTGTTAATGTGCCAACTTCAAATTGAAAATGGGAGCAATAAACTTAACTCCCAAGAAAATGTAGATATTGGAAATCGCAACTACTTCCTCTTCAAAGAAGAAAAGAACCTTGGAAAGAGTATACTTAGATGTATTGAAGTCCATAAACCTTAGGTTTATTGACAATGACCACAAGTAGATGAATCTCGCAAAACCAAGCTATAAAATGTAGCTTTTTGAACCCTCTAGAGATGAAGTTAGGACCACAAGATTAGCAAAGAGAAGCATTATGATAAGGACATGGTGTAAAGTGCAACATCTTCCACGTGAATGTCTCCTGAAGAAATAATTTCCTAGAGATCATACGTGTAGATGTCGATATACATTCACAAGAGATGGCACCCTAGCTTAATTCTAACAGCACAATTGACAACTTCAGGGAAAGGATGAACTATCTAAAGTTTTCTAGACATTTCCTACCACTATATCATAGAACCTACTTTAGAGACAAGTGTTTGGATACAAAGTCAAACAACTTTCCATGATCTACAAAGAAACAAAAGACTTTAAAAGACTATAGACTAACCTCCACAATGTTAATGTTTGTAGCTCGAGCATGTACATTTGCACAATCTTAAGTGTCTAGGAATGAATAATCCACCCACTGTCTCCTTAGAACAGTTGCTCTAGTTGTGCAAGATGTTTTTGTAACTTAGCCTAAGTTAGACTTAGGAAAAGCACATAATTATTATGTTGGCTTATTGAGCTAAAGTAAATCAGGAAAAAGAGAATTAAATTACTTTAATGATTGTGTTTTAATCTCATCCCTTATCTCAAATGAGGCAAGATCTAATCTCAGTCATCAATCACTTTGGAAATGAAGGTTAGGGATTTCGCTCAATGTAAATAGGGAGAAGAAGAAAACACCATATACAACAACTCAAGATTGAGAGAGGCTTCTCAATCAGTGTGTTGGGTATAAGGGGCAGCAAGCAAATCCAAATCATCCAAGGAGAGTTTGATCACCTAGATCAGATCCAGCGTTGTAACTAATTCCTCAATTCCGCCATTTTCCCAGGAAGGGAGACCAAGTAAGTTCAAAAGTTTAATAAGGAATTGCAAATGGGCAGACACTGTGTCATCTATGTGATTGAGATTGGTATTGTTTGCTTTCCGCTGAATTTATTTTGGTTAATACCCTAGCTAGTGCTTTTATTCAATAGACATAAATTTGCTCGGAACTAAATGTTGGTTTGCTAAGGCACGAAAAACTAACTTACAATGATAGCTTGGACAATAAGAATGTGATCAATGATCTAGTAATCCCTTATGAAACCAACTTGACCACAACTTTAAAATTGTCAGTTTTCAAATGCTTTAAAAGTGACATGTCAACGATAGTGGCATGCAACTAGCCAAAAATATGCATGATCATGATATTGCATTTATTCAAATCAAAATTGTCATTGACCTACTGAATTGGATGGATAAAATGTTATGATCTAGAGGAACAAAACCCACATAGACAACACCATTGAATATGCCCGTAAAAATATATGCAACAGATTTAACTCTATATTTAAGGAACTCGAAATGGAGCTTCACACTCTGAAAGACTCTACTAGTATTCAACTTTCAAATAGCTTTTTGACTTCTTTACAAGCAAATAAATGATAGCAGGAAGGAAGAAGGAAATGAGGCAAGAACATGCAACTTGTCAAGCACATCATCGAGTCATCGAGTGAATTGACAGGAGACCTAACTTCTTGAGACAAGGAAAGTAACAAAAGCATGTTCAAGGAGAACCATCTATTGTGGTTCACATTTGACAGTTCATGAATACTTTTTAGACTTTGCACATGGTTGCATGTTTCTTGTTATTCCAAGGTTATTCATAGGATAGGTACTTTAACATGTCACACAGATATGTGTTCCTCAAATAGACAGTTTTTAATGCAGGCAAGTATCCCATACTTGCAATTTCAGTGCAATATTCAAAGCAAGAATGGGAGGTCAAAGACCCCCCGAGGCTATGGTCAAGTTGGTTCTTGCATGACTATCTTTTTGAGATTTGATCATAGTTCATACACCCTTTGGGGGGATGTGCCCAAATTTCAAGCAAATCTTAGCAATTTCTAAGAGTGGCCCAATTGACATGATGATTACATATTTGAGTACCATGTTGGGAGATTTGCCTGGTTTAAGTTTCAACTAATTTAAGGTTGTGAATTTTCAAGATATTTAGCAAGGTAACTATTACCCACCAAAAATGGTAACCCATAAGAGAAAAAATTTCTCCACATTCAACAACCACCCATCCAACAGCCTTATGATGGTCATCAAATAGCTTTATGTCAAAGCTCTCAACCTATTGCTCTAGTCAATGCTTTCACCCATCTAGCAATCTTTTCAAGGGAAGGTGGGTCATCTATCCACAAACTAGGTCAAAGGCTAACATCCTAGGCGAAGTGTGGGAACTTTAACCATTTTAGCAATCTTGTGCTTTAATTTAATGTTAAGAGTATGTTAACATGAATCACAAGCAAAATTGGATAATTGATCGCTCTTGATTGCATCTTCGTTCCCACACTTCAACTACGAGGCTATCCTTTGACCCTACTCTAGGGATATCTCCTTTAAGGCCTTGTGGTTTAGGAGGGGCACTAATAGGGAGGCATCGGTAATTAGTGTGCCCATGGTACTCCATACTTACCACTTTCCATCCTTGTTATTCATCTTCATTCTTTGGGTTGATTTCCATTAGTCATTGGGATTGGCACCCTATCTCCACATCTATGAGTTAAGGCCTAGAAGCTTGGCCTTGGAGGTTGATGCAATTAAAGAAACAATAAAATCATATAAAGCCACAAAAGAAACAAAACATAAAATGCAAAAGATGGTTATTTTGTGTGAGCTCCACGGCCTTTCATTAGCCATCACCCAATTTCTCAAGCATTTAATGCTTAATCTAAAATAAAGGAACTTTCGAATGTCTCAACCCCAATGAGCGAGAAAATTGCTACATCTTTAAAGGATATTGGAAAACCACAAAGCAAGCTTGGTCTCCTAAGCTATGCACCAAAGAAAGATAAATCATTAAATCAAAAGACACATTATAGGGGTTGAAAAAACAAGCAGAGGAAAGGGGTATCTCATGCATCCATGATTGCTCCCCCTTACATCAATATACTCAAGATGTTGGACCCCCTTTCCTTAGTCTCATCGTTGTGGCATCTTGCTTGAAGTCTTTCCCACTCCATGACCAAATTATCGAATACACCTATGGATTGATATGTCTACCTAGGACATATCACTCCCCTTAAGGATTGGAAACACCTAATAGGGTTGTTGAACAATAATCCCTAAAATAAGTGAGGTAACTTGTCTACAAATCTTAAGCTAGTTAGACATATGAAGGTAAGTCTTGTGTGAAGTATTCTTGTGCCCATAGCATTAAATATGGTCCACTATGATGCTTTAAGGGTTTTTGTCCCTAATGATGTTGATCACACTTGATCTTCTGAGGTTTGTTTCCGGTGGTAACGCTCATGCAACAAAGATCATTTGAGGGATGGCTAGCACATTCCAGAGGATGTTTTGCCCCATTTTGAGAGAAAACGTGGCCTTGTAGCCCCAACGTTTCCCTCCCATAGATCAGCGTTGGGCCTTGAGCAAATTCCTCATGGTTCCTATTATCGCTTGAATCCACACTTGGGATATCATGGAGAAAATATTTAACTCCACTTGGTGTGGCTTAGGGGCAAGTTTCAAGCTAAGTTATTGTCACTCAAGTCTCAACTCCTGCATCTAGGCTAATTCCTAGTGAAGCCAAAGGGGATGGACCCTGCAAAAAAAATTAAGGCTTAAGAAATCTATGTTAGACAAGTTTGTTAAATGAAGTTAGAGGAGGAAGGGTTCTGCCATATTTAGCAAGTGCATTAAATTTGGCAGAAGTACCCGCAACTGGGGCCAAGGCGCAGTTTACCTTTCTCTATTTGTTTTTGACTTGGGAATATTTAAATTTTCCTATAATCAAAAATTAGATCGGTCTCAACCATCTAAGGAGATCTAATCTCGGCCATTCGTGGCAGTAGTGGGCCCAAGTCAAATTCTAAGAGGGAAAAAGGGCACAAAACTTCGTCATAATGCATACGACATCTTGGTGTTCAGCTCAACGAGAGAGAGAGAATGGTTTAGCTCAGCGCTAGGGTTTCATATTAGAATTGAAAGGGGCAAAGAAACGAGGTTGATTCAGCGAGAATCACTTCTAGCCAACCTCTCCAGGGGTCGAGATAATTGCACCGAAGATGTTGTACAAGTACTGTGAGTCCGTACCAGTGCGCAAAAAAGAGGCAACGCGTGTTTGCAATGGGCAGACAGCTGAGTAGAGGGCTTGCAGAGAGAGAAAGGGAAGTTTTCCCTCTTGAATGTAATCTTTTCCTTAATCAAATTTTGCTAAGTTGAACAATAAAACACGAAGATTGCAAGTTTTCCCCGGATTGGGGTTTCGTGGGTAAATTTATTTCACATTGTTTTTATGGTGTGCTTATCTTCATCTATTCCTTTTATTTTTCATTGCATGCAAGTTAGAAAACTTGACATATTTGTGGGTTAAAAGTTAAAGTTCAAATTTTCATTCTTTGCATGGTTAAAATTCACAGATTAGTTAGCTGGGTTTTAGAAAACTAACATTGTATTAGAGCTACGTCTCTAAGTGAAGACCACCACAATGTTGCTTCGACCTCAGGTATAGGAACAGCTTGCACTAAGGATGTGCGAGTGGATATATAAGTGCAAATTGTTCCAGTAAAGGGTCAAAGCGCAACTTTTACCACCGAACCAACACGTTGGGGTTTTTGGACAAGTTCGACCAGCGAGATGTCATGTAAGGGTTTGAGACCAGAGCACGGTTTGGAGGAAAGTAGCAAATTTTTGTTCATGGAAGGAGAGAATTTTTGGGGTGCTTGGCAAGCAAGGTGTGAAGGATTTTGTGGAGAACCCACCAACTAACCCCCAGCAATTGGCTTAACACAACACGAATGATGCCAGAGCGAGTAGTCTAATTCTTGAGGGAGTCAAAGACCACATTTCCACATCTTTCCAGCAAGAAGTCTACTAAGGAAATGTGGATAACAATTATGAAACTTTACCAGGGCACAAGCGAAGCCAAAAAACTCGTGCTCAAGGACAAGCTAAGAAACATCCAGATGGGAGAGTCTGAGCCCATAGTTTCCTATCTCACTAGATTCACCCAAGTGAAGGACGAGTTGGCCGGTGTGGGGGAGACAATACTGGAAGAAGATTTGGTGAGCCTTGCATTGTTAAGGCTTCACAAATCATGGAACAACTTCCAAGATGCAAAGAGTGGTAAAGAGAAGCTTCTAGACTCAAAGCTGTTAGGGGTGATTGTGTTTAGAAGGACACTAGGAGGCGGGCTAGATCTAGAGCTCATGTTAAGCATGTGGAAGAGGAGAACTTTGCCCTAGCTAGCAAAGGGGACAAGGCCAAAGGCAAGAAGAATGCAGGAAGGGACAAGTCTAGCTCCAAAGGCAAGAAAGAGAAGGATCTCATCAAAATAAAATGTTTCCAATGCCATTAGCGTGGACACTACACCACCAAGTGTCCACAGAGGAAGAAGGGGTCTAAGAAGGACAAAGTGGCAACTTCGACAGAAGTGGACAAGTTGAGTTCCAAGTTTGAGTAGTTCTCGCTCATAGCTTGCATGGAAAGCTTTGTAGCTAGCAACATATGGTACATTGATAGTGGAGTATCCAGCCATATGACTAGGAACAAGGAATATTTCAGCCAATTGACGAAGAAGGGCATGCAATTTCACATTGAGGTACGAGAATATGGCAATTACTTGACCAAGTGTGTGGGTATTCTTACCACTCAAACCAACAAGGGACCTAAAAAGGGTTCCTAAGAGGGAAACTACTAGGTTAAGGGCAACGGTGGAGCCTTAGCCCACTGTCACCACAACTAAGTCTCCCTGCTCTTTATAGACTTTCACCGATGGGAGGAGTCCCAGTAGTGTAGGGATCACTTGTAAAATATATGTCAATGGATAGGTGGAAAGTGACCCTGGAAACCCTTTCCCAAGGATGGAGTGAAGAATGGAACTTGCTTGCTCGTTAAGCAAGGGACTTGGTCCTTCAGGGGTGACGGGTGACGGGTGAAGATTGGAGGGTTGAGGGAGAAAGAATAGGCTTATAGACAAGGTTCTCAATCCCCATAATCCTTGGGAAACTTGGATTCCCAAATGGTCCTTGACAAGTAATCTTTATTTAGAAGTGGGACCACACGAGGCCAACTGGACCCAATCCAGGTTCGGGGATGGAATGTAGCAACCAATGATGCTCCTATCCTGGACAAGGTGAAAGGAAAGAACCAAACAAGAATATTTACTTCAAAAGGTTGAATTGATCTTGTTGAGGTCTAGCCTTAGGGATGCCTAGGCAAAATTCAATCTTAGAGCTAGGGCTTAGGATTCCCGGAGATTCTACCATTAGAATTGCCTCAAATTTGGAGGAGGGAGGGGGCCCACCAGCGCAGTAGCCTATAGGAGATCGAAGTTTTTCCTTGGGTCAACTCTCGGGAAAGTGATGCCCTAGGTGACCTAATGGGGCTAGACTTCGGGAAAAAGGGGAAAATGGTAAGAGGAAGGTTAAAATGATCACCCCTTTAAGGGACCAGTGCCTAATTCACTTGGGGATATGGAGTCAAAGATAATAATGAGTAGGAACTTGGTTTCTTGATTAAGGAGGCCCAGAAAGTCAACTTCATCCAATGTCGAGGGAAAGACAAAAAAAGTGACCTTCAAGCATTTATACTTCAAAGCAAACGATGCAAGCTTATCGAGACAAATAATCTCTAGGACATTTCATTCGTATAACATTGGCCCACACATTAAACTAAAACTTGCTCGATTCTACATTTCAATTATGCAATAACTAGCCCTAATTTTAGCAGTTTGCAGCAACAAGAACAATAGCATCAAAATTCACTTACAACATTATAGAGTATATCCAATCAGCATTTCGTTCACAAGACAAACTCCAAGACAAGATAAATAGCCCAAATCCATATGTCAAAATTCATCCATCTCTAGAAAATATCCACCAAGGAAAAAGTGTGAAAATTCTCTGAGTAAAGAGATCCCAAGTCAAGTGATGATACAAATGAATGTATCTAACATCAATATATAGCCTCCTAAGGAGTTCGAATTAGCCTATGGGATCCTAAAGATAAAATAATGTGCAAATAATAACTCTTAATGGTGACAAGCCCACCATACTAGCTCATAATGTAAAAGCAAGCCTCACAAGGGGCCAAATAATGATATGTGCATGTCGTAGGACCCTCCAAAGGCTCAATAACATCCTGAAGTGCCATATTGAGGAATAAATTCCTCAAAATATGATGGACAAGGGGGTGGCCCCTTGTTCTCCAATTAGTGGACTTGTGGTGCTCTCAGTGGATCTGAGGGCACATCAATGACCCCATGGGTCTCCATATGAATCGGAGATGTTTGTAGATCCTCTGCAATGGTCCATGTGGTGGAATAATGTTGCCATTACATCGTGCAAGTGTTGGAACACCTGCCAAGAGTGTGGGGCTCCTATGGGGGGTTGTTGGGCATAATGTACCAATCATGTCACCATCGTCCCAAAAGTGGATTGCTAGTAGTCTCTGAACATCCATGAAGATCTGTGGAGTGTTGTCTGCTGCAGTTGAGGCCCATGGCTCTCCATGCACACCCTACATGTGCCAATGTGGACCTTTGGGGGTCATGATCCCATATAGGGAAGCCAAACCCAAATGTAAACCACCTACAATCCTGCATAAGATCCATTGCATCCCCTAGGCTTCCAGTACAATCATTCATTAGAATAATCGGGTAAAGGAGCTTACAAACCATGGATAACAAAGTGGGCACTTCGTAATGCCATGCCCTTCCGTAGTGGGCTTTGGCATGTGCTAGTGTCTCCAAACTCCAAAGGGGGTTAACCAAGTACCTCATTAGGTGGTTTCAACCCTTAGAAGGGATAGTATGTTCAAGGTACACCATTCTAATGGGGTTGGAAAATGACAAATAGGTGAGATGGAATAGGGAATGACGGGGGCAACCCTGGGCCACATAATGGGGCATAGCGGTAGCTAGATAAGGGGAAGCCCAAACCTGGGTGTATAATGTATAAGAGCGAGAAGTCATGGTACATGAGGTGCCCTGGCCTTAATTTTTCCACCCTTATATTATATGCCTTTTGCCTTTTGTGAATTTTATTTAATTAACTACTCGAGGCTCAAAGGGCAACAGCATGATGTAGCAATATAGCAATGATTACCCCTTTTGAGGTAGGGCAGTTCATTGCCCTCCAGGGGTTGAGACAATCATGGGTTCCTAAATAATAGAGGAGGCTCATCTAGGGCCTATGGATCCAGGGTGATGGCCATGGATGGGGTAGAGCTCGTGTGTCTGCTTTTGCACACGTGGTAATTATTTTTGTCTCAGCCACCTTTTGCATTTTGTGGTACAATTTCTTGTTAAATGTGGCCATTTATGCTTTTCACTTTTTCTTTTAATTGCTTCAACCTCTGGGGCATCATTCTAGGCCTAACCCAAGGTGGGGGCAAGGAGACAGGGAGGCTAGCCCTATGTGGACCCATAATGGGAATGTGGACCCAGGTGGGAGAAAAGATGAATGGAGGTATAGTGAGTGGAAGGGAATGATATGTGCAGATAAAGGAGAGGGAAAAATCGGGGTTTCCTAAGTAGTACCACCCTAGAAGTTAGAACCAAATGGCCAATAAAGGAGATCCCACGAGACTAAGATCCAAGGGTAACAACCAAAAGAGATCAAGGGGACAGGAGCACAAACTAAGCCCACTCTTTCCGCCAAATCCCCCCATCAATCCATACCTAGAAGTATCCATGATAAGTAAACCCAATACTCAATTACCAAATGACAAGACATACCTTTAGATTTGGGAGGCCCACCTTCAAACATATGATCAATACAGGTGGCTGATGGACCACATGGCTGGCTCAGGTGCCAAAGAAATGGCACAACGAGCAAGTAGGAGGCATCATGGGCCTGTTGGTTGTCGGTTGAGGCTCATCCTGGAAAAAAGTTTCTCTTGGGGATATCACCCAAAAGGTGGTGGGTAACAGGTACTATTAGATTTGAGAGGGAGACTAGTAACCCTCTTCATATCAAAGATGTCCTCTATGTTTTATGCCTTAAAAAGAACCTTGTTTATGTTTCAACCCTAGAAGACAAGGGTTACAAGGTCATTTTTTGTATAGGAAAGTCCTACCTCAAGCCCTTAAATTCTGGAGCTATGAAGCAAATTGGTGTGAGGGTGAAAAACCTTTACAAGCTACAATTTGAGGCAATCGCAACCTTGAGTAGCAACAAAGAGCACTATGAGCAGGGTCGAGACCTTGGGGAGCTATGTCACAGACATATGGGCCATTTACACCATGGAGCACTAAAAATTCGCAGGAAGATAACCACAGTGCAACACGAGCTAGCATGGTGTGTGCAAGGGTTGCACACTTGGCAAGTATGCCAAGATGTCCTTTCCCATCGGTGAAAACTGAGCCATGGGCATCTTGGAGTTGGTTCATTCAGACGTATGTGATCCATTATCTTCCCCATCCCTCAAGGGATACAAGTATTACATCACCTTTATTGATAACCATTCAAGGCATACATGGATATTCTTCATGAAGAAAAAAGACTAAGTGTTCTCGAAGTTCAAAGCATTGGTAGAGAACTAAAAAGGAAAGAAGGTCAAAGCGCTGAGATCAAATAGTGGATGGGAGTACATCTCCAATGCCTTCAGATAGTGGATGGGAGTACATCTCTTTTGTGCCAAGGAGGGCATCAAAAGAAAGCTCACCACACCCTATAACCCTCAACAGAATGCGGTGGCAAAGAGCAAAAACGGGAGTATTATTGGAGCGATCAGATCCATGTTGCATGACCAGGGACTACCATTATTCCTTTAGGCAAAGGCATGCAACAATGCAATTTATCTACATAATAAAAGTCCACATAAAGTGCTATAACGAGTTACATCAGAGGAGGCATTCACCTTCAAGAAGTCGGATGTCTCACACTTCAGGATTTTTGGTAGTGTGCTTTATTGCCATATGCCCTAATAGAGCAGAAAGAAGCATAGGCCTACAACAGAAAAAAGGAATTTCATGGGCTACAATGACACATCCAAGCCATACAGGGTGTACGTACTAGCATAGAGGAAGATAGTTATCAGGCGGGATGTCAAGTTTGGGGAGGAATGGGCTCTTATAAAGTCCTTAGAGCGTGAGCAAGTTACAGCACAAGTGGAGGATTTGTTAGCTCCTAAAGCAGGAGGCTCAACCAGGCCCTCAAACCACATCACATCCAATTGTTGAGGAGGTCATACAACAATCAGATGGGGAGGCATAGGAGCAGGAGGAGACAAAAGAGCAAGCAGGGCCCACTCCAGTAGTGACACCTAACACAACCAGGGGAAAATCGAGATGGGATGATCTGTTAATTCGGGAAGCTCAGGACAGGGTAGGGTCACCCAGCTCTACATTCAAACAGAGCAAACAACCTCGGAGATATTTAGGTTTTATGGCCTTTATGACTAAGGCCATAGACACAGAGCCTTCTAGCTACCACGAGGCAGCCTCTCAGCAGGTTTGGCATGATGCTATGGTGGAAGAGTACTCTTCCATCATGCAAAACAATGTCTAGGAGATTATGCCAGGGCCGAAGGGCATATCTGTGATTAGATCCAAGTGGGCCTACATTATTAAGTAGGCAATTGACAAGAGCGCAGAAAAGTACAAGGCCAAATTAATAGCCAAAGGGTTTTCTCAGGTGGAGGGCATTGACTATGATGAGATTTTTGCACCTATGTCCCATTATACATCCATCGAAACCATTATAACACTTGCAGCTCAGATGGGGTGGAAGATCCACCAGATGGACGTGAAGATTGCCTTCCTCAATGGTGTCCTTGGTTTATTTTAAAGTTAATTTAGATTGCCAATTAGTTAGTTGCGAGAATGAACAAGTTTCAATTCAACACTTTCCCCAAGCCTTATGCTCGTCGGGGCCCCAATCACAAATTCGGGGTTCTTAAGGAGAAGAGAGTCCCTAAGTTACTACTTCAACCAACAAAGTTGAAGGTAAATTAATTATTGCAAAAGACGAATCTAACTATTGAGAGATTAAATATAATCTAGAGAATTGCTTGAAATTAAAATAAGCCAACTACTCTAATGACAAGAAAGGAGAATCATTCAAGCACCATAGGAAACACTCCCCCAAATGGGGAAGGGGGTATGCTTAGGGGAAAATCCCCTAACGCTCAAGAAAATAATCTCTTTATCAAATCTCTCTCATAGAACGAGGGATGGAGAGAGAGAGAGTTTACAATAAATCCTTTTTGGAAAAGGGACCTGAAGAGATGTTTTGGAGAGAACTTACAACAAGATTCCCTCAAAGGGATCAAATGTTCTTCCCCAAAAGGTTGCAAGTTAAGAGAAATATTGAGGAGTTACAATGGATCTTTTGGCAAACCCAAAAGAGAACCTTCTTTACAAAATTACAATGGTTTCTTGGATGAGGAAAGCCCCCTAAAGGGGATACAAGGGACAGATAATGGTTTCAAAATCAGCAAGCCAATGGAAGTCTTTTGGGCGTTTTAATCTTCCACCAACACTCCTCTTGGACTATCACAGGTCTACAATAGATCAGAAAGATCATTAGTTTGGAAAATGCTCAAAGATGATCAAAACTACTTAGGTCACTATCATATAAAAAGCAAAAATTTCTAAGTTTAAAAGGTTAGATTCCTATAATATTTTGCTAAGGAATGACAGTAAAATTGGTTTTTTTTAGCAAAAAGGGTGGTTGTTAGGACCAGTGTTGAAAATATCGGTATCGGAAAAATATCGGCGAGGGTCCAGAAAATATCTTATCGCAATATCGGCGAAAATATTATCGGCAAATATCGGCAAGCATAAAATAATTTTTTCAGATTTTTAAATATAGCCGATATTTTGCCGATATTTTCAAAATATCGCGATATGATATTTTCCGATATTTGCCAATATTTTGAATATCGCGATATTATCAAAACAGAAAATATCGCGATATTTTCTCGGCGATATATCGTTTTGCCGAAAATATCGCGATAAATATCGGATATATCGCCGATATTATCAACAGTGGTTAGGACAGCAGTCCAAATAGATGCCTAAATGCCTGATTTTCAATGAAGAGCAAAGAGAAAGATCAGTAAATTTAAAGTTGCTGGTGAAGGAAAGAAAAATGGGTCGTGGTGGCTGTAATCTTCAAGAGTTCAGCACAATCCACCAATACTCCTCCTTGCATTCTATGGGCCTGCAAAACAGATCAGTAGACATGCAAGGTGAGAGATGCCAAAATAAACTTTGGACATCTGCAATGTTAGTAACAAAACTTGATCAAAATTTTCTAGACAAATTCTAGATTAATTGAATGAAGTTCCTATTCTAGGATGGCCACAAATAGCTGAGTTTAATCATTTTTTCCTGGTTGATTTGTGACTGTTGGAATAGCACCAAATACAAGCCTTCAATTCACCAGCTATGGCAATATAATGCTTGAAACAAAAACCAATAATGTTGATAAGATTTTACGAGAAATAAGTGAGGGAATTTCTTCGAAAGCCCTTTTTGAAGCCTTTGAAAGTCCTTGGTCCAATTGGGACTAATGCCTCTTAGGATGCTTGAAAGTGGATGGTTCAACCATGAAACTTTCCCACTTCAATCCTTGAGGTACCTGTGAACCACACTTAAAGATCTTGCTCACAAGATTAGCAAAATAGATGAAATTTGCACAATGATCAATTAAACATGTTATTCAAGTATTCAACCTAGAAGCACATGTAATAGTTAAATCTAGAATCCAAAAATTCAAGAGAATAACAAGCAATTGCTACTCTCTCCCTTGGAAAACAATGTCCCTATCAAGGCCTAGATTACCACACCAACTTGAAACAAGTAGCATAAAAACCAATAAGATTACCTCAACATAACCACATGGCAAACCACACAAAGCAAGAGACCATTGACCTCCAAAGTCTACTCATATTAACAATATAGCAAAATTACAACAAAGTTTACCCAAGCTATCAAGCTTCCCTCTCAAGAATGAGAGCAAATGGGTAAATATATAGAGCTTTTCGAGAGGATCCCCAAGAGGCCCAACGAATTTGTTGTGTGACTGCCTGTAGGTGGCAGCGTTGTCTCCTTAAGTCTGGCTAAGCATATCATTGACTGTCGGTGCATGCCAATTCTTTGCCAAATGTGAAGGAAAACGGGGAAATTTCCCCACTTAACTGACAGCCCAATCCCACCAAAAATGTGAGTTTCCCCTACTTCATTGAGACTGTCATCTACTGCTGCGTGTGGCTGTAACTGCAGGCCTGCGTGTGGCTGTAGCTGGAATCTCAAGATTGTAGCGTTATCTTAAGTGTAAAAGGAGGGGGGTGAGGTGGGAGTTAACGCCCCCTCTCTCCTAGTTTACTGCCCCTATTTGCCACCTATCAAACAGTTGTAACTCGGCCCCCTAAATCAACTGTAGATGGTCCTCAAATCATGAGACAAGTTATTAATATGACTACTTATCACTATTATCTACTTTATCTTGTGTTAAAGTGAACTTTTGAAACTACGCATCAGCTAGAACACTGACTACACAATGTGCTTCTTAAGCAAACCAACAATAATAAAATTACATTGCGAGGGCAATGAATTGAATTGAAATATTATTTATGAATATAAATTGAAATCGACATAATTATCTAATTCGGAGAAAAGAACCTCAGAATTACATTAAAAAATGAGACAAAGACAAGATTTATTGACATAACAAGAAAACCACTAGAAGGGTAGGAAATAAATGAAGTTTTGCATTAAAGCATATTTTACATGAAACCAAATTAAAGGAGCATTGAATAAGATTTTAAGCATACCAATTCAATAAGTCGACCCCTGTATTCACCAGGCAAAGTGAGCTGCAAAACAGATAGTTCAATATTAGAAAAAAACAATAAAAGATGAACAAAAGAAATCCTACACTGCCCCCAAAGCAAGGCCAATGAAACAAAAGAAATGAATGTAAATAAATGCATCACAATAAGTCAAGTTGGGATCAATCTCCCATCACCACCAATTAAGTTGTCCCATCTGATGCTGCAGGTTAGATTTACATTTTCACACTCTAACGAGTATGTGTATATGAGATTATATATATATATATATAGAGAGAGAGAGAAGCATAGAAAAAATTTCAACAAAGTTGCCTGCATGGGTGCCATGTGTCAAAGGGCACCATGCATATATATAACTAGCCCTCCACCATTCAGGGACTAGATTTTGCTACCAGCATGACCACTGAGCTTGACCTGAGGAGACCCAAATAGCGTCTGGCTTCTGTTCCAAGAGCATCCTGGGTGTGTCGGGGTACAAGTGCACTTCTCCTTGAATTCCCTTGGAGAAGGCTGGAGCCCTGGAGAGAGAAGCATAGGGAGCAAAAGATTCATTTTCTTCCACTAATTTTGGACAAATTTCTGAGATAAAATGGTTTTCCTTTGAATTCTTTATCACAAATAATTTCCTTGAGCTGCCTACAGCTAGTTGGTCATCTGACTTCCAATAAAAATAAAACTCTCTTTCTTTTTCCTTTCTTAGAACTCTAGGAAAAACGATGTCTTACATCTGGGTCTACATACAATTTGAGTCAGCACCCATTAATTGTTTTATATTAGCTATAAATGCGTATGTATGTATGAGATTAAATAAATGTAAAAGAATAGGAAAACTAGTGCATTAATGGATAGAGGATGGCGAGAAATTTTACGATCAAAGTTTGTGCAATCTTTCTTTTCTTGCAATTTATGTTCCATTTTTCTTCAAAATTTCCACTATTTTACAAACTTTGTCAAACAAAAGTTTCATTTCCAAGTTTAGCATTGAATGGAAGCTCTTCTTTCAACCCAATATTCCAAAGGTCATGTTTCCTTTGTCTTGTAGTTAGGGACCTCTTCTACAAAATCATGTCCTCTGTCAACTCTGTTTGAGCATTTGGTGCTAAATCTTCTACGGGAGGGACTGGCTCCTCTTTCTAGTCCAAACATAGAAGGGCTCATAGAGTTTCAAATTCGCCACATTCCCCACTGAGTAAATGCAGATGTGTGGCGGTAGATTAAGTTTGTAGGCATTATCTCCCATCTTTTCTAGTATCATGAAAGGACCATATCATAGAGCCTTGATTTTCTTACCATGACCATGTAGCCTCTCCTCGTTCAATCGGGAGTTCTCTTTAGTGCGACTTTTTGGATTTTCCGGGGCCCGAATCTGGCAGAAATTTTTGAGGTGAAATCTTGATTTGTGTTATTTAAACTGGTTTTTTGACAATATATATGAATTCATCACGCTGAAAAACCCCTAAGGCACTTCCATTGTGCAGGATTACCCATCAAACTTGTGATTTCAATAAATTCCTACCGGATTTTAGAGAAATTAGACCAGAAAAACCCACCGGAAAAGCTTCCAAAAAGTCGCACTAAAGACAACTCAGTTCAATTGTAACCATACCCTGTCTCCCACTCTAAATGACTTTTATGTTCTGTGTTGATCATGCCTGGCCTCATACTTTTCAATAACTTCTTTAGTTTCTCCTGTACTTGCAAATGGATCTACCAAATCTTCTCAACAAATTTCTCTACCCTTAAAGCATCACTTGTGCATTCCCCCCTCACTCCTTGTAGTCCATATGCAATATCCAAAGGTAATGGTGGCAAATATCCAAAGCAAGTTTCAAATGGAAACTTACCAATAAAAGTTGGGACTGCTCTATTATAAAAGTGCCGTATATCCCAAAGTCTTCAAATGCTTATGATTGTAACCCCTCAAAAGCTCTACCAAAGTCTTGTTGGCTACTTCTGTCTGCCCATTTGTTTGTGGAAGAGATGCTATAGACCTCTTTAACTTTGTGGCCATCTTCCCCCACAATTTCGTCCAAATGAACTTAGAAATCTAGTGTGTCTGTGTGAAATGATGCTTCTTGTTATGCCAATGTGCATCCCAACTTGTCCAAAGAACAATCTTGCTACTTCTTGCTCGTTGATGGTATTTTTACATGGCATGAAAATTCACATTTTACTTGACTTGTCAACCACCATGAATAAGTGGTCATGTCCCTTACTAGTTGTTGGTAAGCCTCCCACAATGTCAATGAAAATACTTTCCCAATGACGAGTGGCTACGGGTAAAATATGGTATAGACCATGTTTCATGTTAGTAGGCTTGCTAGTACAACAAAACATCCATCCTCTTCTAAATATGGCTACATCTTCTTGCATTTTGGGCCAGTACACACACCTCCATAAGTTGGTTACTCTTTTCCCTATACCAAAATTCCTCACATTCTTGGAGGTGTGAGCCTCTTTGATACTTATCTCCATTATTTGTATAACTCTAGCTCCGCAACTACTGAAACACCTCCAGGAAGTCCTTATTCTTTGTATATGCCTCTCTACATCAATGGTAAAAGTTTTCATGTGCATCTGTAATTTTTTATGTGGGTGGCCTTGAAAGCATGTCGGTCAACTTGTTTGTACTACCCTTCTTGTACGTGATCACTAAATGAAACTGTTGTAAAAACCCCATGCACTTGTAATGCCTCGTCTATTGTAACTTACTTTAGGCAAGCAACTACTGGAGTGGTTAGTGATCTGTGTGGATGTCTATCTCCTATGGCATCAAATAGTGGTTCCACTTCTTGATAACTTGTACCAAGGCATATAGTTCCTTTATAGTAGGTAGGGTAGTTGAGAACTGCGCATACAAGCATTCCTCCTTGCATCAAGACCACTCCCATAGCATACCTACTCACATCTGTCTCCACTTCGAAAGGTTGTTGCAAGTTTGGTAATGCAAGAACCAATGCTTGACTAATTTTCTTCTTCAACTCCTCAAAATATCTTCTACTAAACCTTCCCCCATTGGAAGTCTTGCCACTCGTTATGGCAGAAATTGGTGGAACTACTATTGAAAATGACGCTATGAATTTCCTTAGGTAATGTATTGCCCCAAGGAAACTCTTGACCTCAAAAACATTAGTAGGCATCAACCACTTCATGTCGGCCTCCATCTTGGTAGGGTCTATCTTGAGCTCCCCTAGACCAATCACATAGCCTACACACACTAAATATTGTTGTATAAACTCACACTTATTGAGATTTTCCAACAACTAAAGCATCTTTAATGTCTCTAGTGTTGGAAAATGTAACTAGGTTCAGTTTTCATAATTGTCAATGTACTTATGTCATATATTTTATGTAAAATGCAAAAGAAGAAAAAGAAATATTATTTTTCAACCATGGGTTTCATGCTGAAGAATTATTATTTTATTTACATAAGCATATTCTTCGTGCTTCTAGGTTTTCTTGAGTCAAAAAGTCAAAGTCCTAATTGGACCTATTGTAAAGAAAAAGAAAAAGAATTTTCAATTATGTAATTTGGGAAAAATTACCTCTAGAAGTCAAGTCAGCCCTATCTATCATGTAGGCTCTGCCCCAAGGGACATGATTGTTCGCACCCCTATAGACAAGTATAAATAGAAGAAAGTTGGAGTTCATTTTGGACACATGATTTGGAGCATCTGATCTAAAATTTTCACAAAGAAAAAGGAAGCCCAAAATCTGAGCAGAAGGAAGGTTGGACTTGCTTCTTACAAGGGTGGAAAGGTCTTGGATGTCTCATTTGATCTGATTCTATAGGAAGAGAATTTTTTGGGTTTTCCCCTTGGAGGGGTTTTGCCCTGGCTTGGAGCCTATATATTTTGTTCTATTGTCTTATGTAATCTTCATGTTTCATGGTAATTGCTTGATAAAGAAAGAAAACATAATAATAATAATGCTAACAGACTCACAAGTAATTATCATGTAATGGAAATGTAAGACAAAATTGAAAAACCTCTTGATTTCCAACATCTAGCACCTACATCAAATGTGAAATGTGCTCCCAAGTAGCACTGTATACCAATATATCATCTAAATAAACAATAACAAATGAATCTAGATATGGGTGCAGTATATCATTCATTGAACTCATGAACGTAGTTGGTGCATTGCATAGACCAAATGGCATGACTAACCACTTATTCAAACCTTGTTTAGTTTTGAATTCAATCTTCCAAGTGACTTCTTCTTTTACTCGAACCTAGTGATATGTTAATTTTAAATCCAACTTGGTGAAGTATTTTGCTTGCTACAACTAGTCCAACAAGTCATCAATCCTAGGGAAGGGTTCCATGTTCTTGAGCGTCATTTTGTTTAATGCCCTGTAATCAATGCACAATCGCCAAGTCCCATCCTTCATCAGCGCAATTATGGTGGGTGAACCAAATGGTAAGGTACTTGGATGAATAACAACTTGCTCCAGCATCTGCAACAATTGCTTCGTCACCTCATTTGCTTTTAGAACATAAAGTTGTACATGTTGATGTTTGGTAACGGCGAGTTTGGAAAGGATCTAGTACTCCACTTACCTCTTGGGTGGCAGCCCTTAGACTCTTGGAACACTACCCTATATGCCAATAACAACTATCCCCTTTGTTGTCGTTGTTCCTTAGTGCACCCTTGCAAGGATACCTTTGCTCTCATTGACTCTTCTACAAAATAAGTTTCTCTTAAAAATAGTAAAACATACTTGTTAGAACTGATCATTTTCTTAGCTTGCTTGGCACTTACCAACTAAACTTTAGACTTATGCTTGTCCGAGTGGATGATGAAGGATTTTTTATCCTTGATGAGGCGATATTAGTTGGCTCTTCATATGAATATTACATCCTGCATGTACATATAGGGTCTAGCAAACACAACTAACTCCACACACATAAGTGGAACTGCATCATTTCTACATCATCAATAAAATCAACAATGATAGCAAATTGTACTTACAATGTTTTGTTACCTTGATTTCTGCATCTTTATTTACTCATCCCAATGGATATGGGCTAGGATGATCTTGAACCTCCAATCCCAATTTGTTGAACAACTCTACTACAATGAGATTCTCCTCTGATCCTGAGTCAAATAAAGCACCAAATTTTGTCATCCTAACCTATATATTTATATGGAGGAGTTTGGTCATCTCCTTCTCTTCTTGTTGTTGAAGGCTACTCGGATTCACCCCTTCCTACACTAATGTGCAAAGTCAAAACAATCTTCTCATCCACATTTGAGTTGTCTTCCACCTGACCGCTCGCTAATAGACTTTTCTTCTATCCGTTCTAGTTCTTCAAGTTGAGTTCTAAATGTAGTTTCCAGCACTTCTCCTCTGTGTGACCATCAGATGTTACAATGGTTGTAGTGGTTACTAGGATCTTTGCACTAGTGTGTTGTAGTTGTTGCCTTCTTTTCCTTCCCCCCCTTTTCACTTCTTTCCCCTTCCTTTGGAAGCTTCCTAGTGTTCCTTTTGCATTGAACCACTCGAATACCCTTTCTTCTAGACTATGTTTTCCAAAAATTGTGCCTACATACAAGCCTCATCCCCCGATAATTGAGTACGTTTGGGTTCTTGGGAAATATACTGAGCATTAATGCCATCTTCCTGAATTCTATGGTGTACTCCTATACACTCTACCCATCTCTACTTGAAGTAATGCCACTGGATCCACTAGTCCTGTACATAACCGATAGGGTAGAATTTGGACATTATGAGAGTTTTAGATCCTCCCACTTAGTTACTAGAGTATCCCCCTCCAACCTCGAGGTTTCCGTGTGTCTTTCCCACTAGGTCAAGGCATGGTCATCCAATTTCAAACAAACAAATGAAATCTTATATTCTTCATCTATGTGGTGAACACTTTAAGTAAACCTCTAATTGCTACAAGTAGTGATGTAATTTTGAAGCATCAATCTCACCTCGATATGGCTCAATGTCCATCTTTGCTTCCATCTTGAAGAGAGCCTATAAATGGTTCACAACGCTCTAGCTCGGTTGCTCTTTCTGAAGTTTCCTAGACTCCTCTCGTTCTTCTTGATCACCCTATTTTTCCCTCTGATTTGACCTTTGCATTGGAACCTTCATCTTCTCCAAATAGCCCTAACTTATTCTTAGGTTCGCCATGAGAAGGGTCACATTATGGTTTATCTCTACAACTTGTGCTTCCAATCGTCCAACCCCCTCCTCTACCAGATCTAGAGAGTTATCATAAACTGATTTGTAGACCATGGCTACAGTTTTATGATTTTCTGCTTAATCCAATATGATCCCCTACAACTTCCTAAAATACACCCAAAGAAATATGCTCTAATACCAATATGATCTGTAAATTGTTGTGGATATTTACAATTCGTCACAATTGATCTGATACAAATAAACTGAAATTTGAAATATATACTACAAGGGTTAATTTTCCTTAGATTTATGGATCTATTAATTATTGCTTTTCTGCTTATGCATGCAATACATAAATGTGAAAAGTAGAGAACAGTGAAATACAAACACAGACCAATCACAATGAACACCAACATATGATCTGGGAAACCCTTTCCAAAGAAAACCTATCTGGAAAGTGGGATTGCTATGTTCTCCTTTGCATGAATGGAAATGATGCAAATACAAAGGAGTAGGCACTCTCTATCGAAGACCCATATCGGTGGTATGCTACTGAACCCAAACCCCCTCTATTCTACTCTCTCTCTCTCTCTTTCTCTCTCTCTCCCCACTCCCAACAACTCTGCTCTACTATGGAACAAAATGCACTTGAATAGAATGGAACCCCTTTTCCTCTTAGTGGCACAGTTAGAACATGGCCTCATAGCCAACTAGGGGTTAAAATTGACCTTATTCAACCCTCAACATGAATTACAACTCAGCCCTTTTAGAGTCTTCTTCACAGTCCCTATGTTGCTAGTCGCTTTTCCATCAGAAATGGGGCTTGATGTGGCATCCTCTTGAATTATGGTTGTCAATCGCAATTTCCATCCGAGAGGCATAAATTTTCCATCCAAACAGTGATTGGCATGATTCTTGCACCGCTGGAAAGGTCTTCAAGTGCACGCTTGGATAGATTCAAGCATGCAATTTTTTTCAGGAATTTGATAGTGAGATTCCACATCTTGAAGGTTCCCTATATTGGATTAATCTGTGGAATCTCCTTTTGAAACACTCTCTCCCCCTCATGAAGCTCTAACCATTGATCAAGAAGATGCTTTGAGTGATGTGATTGAGAGAATTGGAAGGCTAAATCTTGATTCAACCCCATCTGAGTGAACTAAACAACCTAGGCCATTTCAAAAAGGTCCTCTAAAATGGATTACAAAGACACTTGAAAGTGTTCATCCTGATGAAGTTGGAAAGACATGAACAAGAAGATCTACTAGACAAAATTTAAGTGATGTAGATTATTTTGATTCAGCGGTTGATATGGATGTTTCTTATGATTGTGAATTAAATTTGTCTACAAATTTCGAACCAACTTCCTTCAAAGAAGCTACTTCTCATGGTGATAGGAGTAGTTTTGGCGGGGGACCTATATTGGAGATTGGGGTTAGAAACCTTCCAGGGTTAGTTTGAGGCCTTAAATGATGTTTTTTGGGGGTAGAACCTGCCGGTTCACCACTGCACCTCAAGTGCATAATTCTTGAGGTGCAGTGGTGAACCGGCAGGTTCTACCCCCAAAAAACATCATTTAAGGCCTCAAACTCGCCCTGGAAGGTTTCTAACCCCAATCTCCAATATAGGTCCCCCGCCAAAACTACTCCTATCAGTAGATTTCTTTCATTTTTCCACCCTTAAAGGATCAAGATGGATGGAAAACAATATAATGATCCAATCTAGATCATTTCTAAGAAATAGATTTGTGGAGGTTAGGGAAGTTTCCATGAAACTGATTTTGGGTGAACAATTTTTTTCGCTCGAGTGAAAGAAAATGGCAACCTCTCACATGCTTGGTCATATGTATCCATCATATGCCATTATAAGTGGATTCCATACCTCAAGTTTCAACCCTTCTGAAGGGCGATTACTGATTCTCTTGAAAGCATTTGGTATTTTACCTACATGGAGACACAAATGGATTTTTTTTTGTGACTAGAGGAATTGGCAACTAGTCTGGTGTTGTACTTGAGTAACACAGGGCCGATTCCAACTGCTACCACTATAACCCCTAGTTGCCTGTGTATGCCCCTTCTACAGGCACAGGTAAATAGGGGGATTTGAACCTTAAACCTCCTCATACATAACACTTCATTTTCACGGCCATCGCCAATTGAGCTGCCCGTGAAGGGCTTGAACTGTAAATGGAATTGAAAAGGCATAAAAATTCACTTTTTATTTTAATAAATGATACCAACAGTCATTGTACAATAGTTAAGCCTTCCAGATCACGAGACTAATTCTGTGAAGAGAAAGAACAAATAAACTACTCATAAAATCAGAAGAAAAAAGATGAAGAGATTGCTTGAAATATGATACAGTTGTGTTCTAATCCTAAAAACAATACAAAAAAGAGCAAGAGATCACATGAAATATGACACAGCTGTAAAACAAGTGTTTCAACTCTTGCCACACCAAAGATTCTTTAAAGGTTAAATAAGTCAAAAGTGCAACACGAATGAAATGATTACTTCTTGTCCCATGTGAGATACTGTATCTGCAAGAATAGACGCGGCATCCTCCTTGAGTTGCTTTTCAGAAAATTCCACAGAGTCAAGTGCAATCCTGCACTTAGTAAAAGGCAATTCCCCACGCACCTGCAAAAGCATACAAAGTTTAACATACCTGGCCCAGATACCATTAACAATGCTTAGAAACCCACCTAATTTTTAGCACTTTTAACATAAACAAGAGCATCATATAATACTTACTTATTTTAAAAAGGGGCAATCCACCATTTGCATTTTAAAAACATTTCTGAAATAAATGACTGTCTCATGCACGAGTTGAAATAAATAACAAATAAGCTCACAACTTTAAAACGTCAATTTCTTTGTTTATTTTTTCAATTATTTATATCTTTATGTATTTCCAAAATGGATGATCCAGCATTTGTATTTTATGATGACCAAACTCTCTCCCCCTATTTATCTTACTTACTGCCAAGTACATGAGTGATTTGGTGGCTTAGTTTTCAAAGCAGAAAGATAGGACTTGAATGATGAACCTGGCTTTACAACAATTCATGAGATATTGTGAAAAGAGATTTCATCACACCACACAAACTTCAGTAGTTCAGCCTGGATAAGTCTTGCCTTCCCCACGAGTTTCGGAAAGAAGAATTTTTGTTACATTATTGGAGGAAAGTTGAAACATTGAGAAAATTTGTGAAGCTACCAGATATTACTCTTGAAAGCAATGTATCCACACATGCTAGAATGTATTGAACTGGACTTGAACAAAACCCTTCCAAGGCGAAGTAACTCTATTAAGCATTCCATTTCTACTAGTCTCAAACAAATAATTTTGGGAATGTACTTTCCAAGTGTCGAATTTGTCAGAAATATGAATATTTGGAAAGAGAATTTTCCAAAAACCCCAGGCAATGACAGAATTGTTCTCCTATGATATGCCTAGAGTCTCAAAGGTTTATGTTGCTAAGGATTCATGGTAGGTGTTTTAAGACAGTCTTGTCTCATCTGAGTCATTCTGAATAGCTCTTATAATGATCATTGTTAGGCCCATGCCTAATCTTGGAAAACCCGCATATTAACACATGTTCCCATTGTGTAGTGGGTTGACCACTACTGAAATCCACAGACATGGACTCCAGTCCGGACCTAGTGAAAACCAGCAAAGGATCATACAGCCCAAGCTTCATGTTCACAGGTTTTCTTTTGTTGCAATGTGAACATATCTGGGATGCTTCCACTTTTTCAGCATGTCAGGCCAAAAGAAGCAACTCTGTAACATTTTTCTGCAAAACAAAATGTCATCCATAGGATGATGAATAGGGCCCCTTGATGAGAAGATGTGTTGATCTAACTAAAACATACAGCAGATTCTTCTTGTAAAGAATACCATCCTATTCTGTAGTCAAGGAATGGAATCTAATTGACTCCAGTGGGTTGTACCGATTCCATGACTGGTCCAAAGCAAAGGTCTTTAGCACATTGGGATTTCCAATCCTCATATGCTGCATATCATAGATCTAAAGGTAGAAAGGGCCTTGGTAAGGGGTCTTCTTACGAGACCAACCATTTTATCTGAGACAACCTTCTCATATTTAATAACTAAATGAAATTGTCAAATTAAGGAAACCCATTTTCAAATGTCTTTGCCCATAAATCTTAGACTCAGAACTCAGAAACTGAAGGTAATGGTCACTATGTAACATAGTTTCTTTACCAAGGCTATACTGTTTCCATTGCTCAAGTGTTTAGACCAGTGCATGAATATCCTTGTCATAGTTGTTGTAGTTGGATCTTGACATGGGAATAAGGCCTCTAACAGATATGCCATCATGTGTCCTCTATGCTTAAGAACAACAAGTATGTCGTATTGTAAACCATCTGTCTCAATCTCAAAAGGTAGCTGCAATTTAGGAAGAGAGCACCAGTGCAAAGCAGAGAGCGTCATTCACTTTTGAAATGCTCATTGTCTCTTGGAAGTGGCAGGGGGGGCAAGAAGAGGTAACATGCTTCTTTTCACCGACAAGAATGGTCTTTGGTAGTGTAGCTTCTATTTTGAAACTAATCTGAAACATGTGCTCCATGGACATAACAGAGAAAGGGTCCAATTCCTTCCTTAAATGCAGCAATAGCCTAAAAATTAACTTAATACAGAAAATTTATTCAGAATTGCTTAACTATAGCTTAATGGACATTTTGTTGAAGACGTCAATAACTGTCGGAGGGATTGCCCAACTGGCAACAACTGTCCAAGTAGTAGCCAATTTGCTAATGAATCATCCTTGTACCCTCGTACGTACAACCTCTTGCAGATAATCCTTGAAGTCTTCCCATGTGTCGATCAGGGTTGATTGTTAGCTATAGCCTATGAAATGTTAGGTATGGGTTTGCCACCATATCAAGGCTTGGTCCTCGATGTGAACTTCAACAACCAAAATGTTGTTCACCTCTATGAGGTTGAATTAGTTTTGAAATAAGTTTCTGTAATGTCCCCTATGGATTAATTGCCCACAGGAGGACAGAATATTGTATCCAACCCCGTAGGCTATAGTCTATGATAAAGGGGTACACTCAATTATCCAATGTTTTGGGGCAACATTGGGTAAATTTTGGCATAGCTAGGGAAAAAGCCCAAATTGGGGGTTGCATATGAACAGTGAACCCCTCACATTTGATTAAGGAGGAGAAGCCCCATGGAGAAATCTATAAATAAAGAAGAGTTAGCATGATTTTATCATCATCGATTTGGATTGGAATATCTCTAATTTTCTTGATCCTCAGGCTCTGAGGGTTTTAAGACCCCTTCTTGATTAGTTTCGGTGGAGGTGATCCTACCCTATCTAATCCTTTGTAGAGTTTCGGTGGAGCTGATCCCACCCTACCTAGACACCTATTTTCTTTGTTCTGGCAAAGCAAATCACCCTGAAGCCACTCGGATCTATCCTAAAATCAGCCCTCTGATATTATTCATCTGGTCAAAAAGTTGTTCTTCTCCACTGTTCTGTTATGACACATCCTTTGAACAAATCCAATTCCTGGTTAAGAAGTGCTCTGGTTGTTTGGTTAGTCAACGAGTTCAGTCTCATAAGACAGCAGATAAATTATATATTGTCCAGATACAAAAAGAAGATTTCCGTGAGGTTTCGCGCATTCCCAGGTCCAAATTATGGTATCAGCGAGGGTGCACAGTAGCGCATCACTCAGCTCTGTGAGAACAGCAACAAATCTGGCCCCTGGATTCTCTTCTAAGGCTACGGCTAGCCATAGAAAGACAGGCGAGTCACTGAGCAAAATCTGTTCACTATTTCCATGGTATTCCTGAGGCCAGCAACCATCCCGCTAGGGCTCTGGGTATCCTTAACTGAACCTTCTTTGCTTCTAGGTCTGCAGCCACTTCCAGATCCTGTGCAAAACCAAGTTCGGTTCCAGGCAGGTCTTCCATCATACACAGCTTCAAACGTGGATAGCGGAATGGGGAATCCTGAATCTCTGGAGGAAAGAACCCAAGAATCAGATCACTATGACCATCCCTGTAACAGCACATTTTGTCACGGCTAGCCAAGAGATAGTAGATAGTGAGTTGTAATCAGTTTAGTAACAATTGATTAGGTAGTATTGGGCTTTAGCATTGCTACAACGGAATGCTGGATTATTAAATTGCGATATTCTTGTACCGGGGAATTATTGTGGATACAGTACTGCGTATTAGGCAGACAGTCTTAATTCATTGTGAATTGGATGAAGAATTATACTGCTGTGGAAATCAGAAATCTCTATATGTGTGCATATATAGAAGGATAACTGCTTTGTGTGAATGTGCATTGCTATTATATAATCCTACTGATTTACTAAAATAAAACCCTAGTTAACTCTAAACCCTAAGGAAACATGTTACCATAGGGCATTGTAGTTTCCATGCTACATATTAAACAATTCAGTTTGTTGACATTGACAGCCCCATTGAATTTAAGCAGCAACAGATTAATGTCCAGCTTGAAGGTTTGTTAAACAATGGAAACTGCCTAGTAAATAATGAGTTAAGGTTGAGGTTGGGCTTGTTGCTGAGTAGTGTTAGTCATTGGAACAAACTTATCATATAATGCATCATTTTAGCCTAAAACTCTTGTTGTTGGCCGGTCCCTTGTTGTGGAGCAATAGGTATTGTTGCTTCTGCATTTTTTCAACCATGACTTCGATAAACTTGCTAATTTGGAGTCCTGGAAGTCAACCCCTATTGGATCTTTTGCAGAAAGTCAGAATTGCAAACATAGGAGATGTTGGAATATATAAGGTTTTACACGAGTTACAGGTGCAGATTGGGTTCTGGGAAACAAATCACTAGCATTAGTCCTTAACATGAGTTAAATCAAAGTAATACTATAAGAGAGAACTGAATGATGGATCAGCATAACAAGTTAAACTGGCAGATCGGTGTTACAACAATTTGAATTGACGTAATAGCCATTTAAATCAGCAGAAAAAGGAATTAAATTAGCATAACAGTGAATTGAATCAGCATAGCAGAACAGTCAGCGTAGCACGATTGGAATCAGTGTGAAGGTCTGAAAATCAGCAGAGCGGATTGCTGTGACTAGGACCTGTTACAATTTTTAAAAGGGAATCACAGAAAGATATGTGGAAAAGCAAAGAAATATGATAAGCGCTATCCAGGCAAGAATAGGTTAGCTGTTATTTTTCCCAAATCACTTGAAAAGAGCTCACAGAATGATTCTCGTAGGGAAAAAATCCCAAGGAGGCTGGAATGGCGAAGCCCTCGAAAAGACCTGAACTTAAGGCTAAGACACCTGGTTGTGTTTGTGTTCAAACTCAACAACAATAAAGTTTGAGAAAAAATTACCTAGCCAAAAACCATTAATAAAATTCACCACTAAGTTCGAAGAATATACGTGTGTGAGAGATTTAACTACATATATGTATATAGATATAGATATGTATGTATGTATTTAGATATATATCTTAAATAATTCATTTTAAAATGATATAATTTACTAATATAACCACTATGAATAATTAAAAACAATATATTTTAACTACTATATAACAAAAAAATTATATATACATTTTTTTCAATGGAATGCACACATCCTAGGAATTCCTCCAAGCACATCCACTAACTCGATGGTACCTGAGGTAAACCGGCCAGCTGCATCTTTGGCAACCCAACCAGGCAGAGACAGTGAATGAGGCCCAATAATATCTATAGAGGCAGTCAGCCCAAGGACTTGACCCCGTGATCTCTTGCTTGTTATTCACAGCATTCAACCGCTCAAGCTAAACCACCAAGCTAAAAAATTAAATATAAATATAGCTTAAAGTTTTAATATCTATAAATTTATAATAATTTATGACCTAAAAATATGATATTACTTTATATTAATTAATAACCCATCCTAATATATTATACAAGTGCTTTTTTCTGTGGGTGGGTTTCAATGTAATGTTTGACAGGCTTTGATTTGGTTACTTGATAGGGCTTTGATGAAATGTAATACCTTCTGGCTCTAAAATGACCCACCCTTCATCATCTAAGGATGGAAGTGTTGTTTGTACTGATTGATGGTCACCAGCTTCCAAGTGCCCTTTTAAGGCAGGATACATGGAAGACGTTGTGGACACAACTTTTATCCAAAAGGCTTAAACTATATGCAACTTGGCTGATCTTTTTGTTGATCTGGTATGGTCCATAGAATTTTGGTGCCAATTTATTTTTTCCTTTTTATTTCAAGGACAGTTGTTTGTATCGCTGGAGCTTGACAAATACCCATTCTCCAACTTCAAATTCTCTCTCGGTTCTGTTTCGGTCAGCTTGCTGCTTCATACAGTTTCTTGCATTATTTAAATTTTCTTTTAGAGTTTGGATGACCTTTTGGGTTTCTTCTAGCTGGTTTTTAACAGCTGGTAGTTTTGTCTGGATGATAGCCAGGTCCTTCCATTTTGGAGGTTCGTACCCGTACAGAGCTTGAAATGGAGTCATTTTTGCTGACGTGTGGTAAGTAGAATTGTACCACCATTCAGCGAGATGTAACCACTGAACCCACTTATTTTGTTTGTTTGTGGCGTAACAACGTAGATAAGCTTCCAAACATTTATTGACAACCTCTGTTTGAGGGTGGTAAGCAGAACTCATGTTGAGGTAGGTTCCTATATGATTGAATAATTCCTTCCAAACATTAACCTTAAATTTGGCATCTCTATCGCTCACAATAACCTTGGGAAATCCATGTAATTTGTAAATATTTTTGCAAAATATTTCAGCAATTTGTTTTGCTGAGTCTAATTTCCTCATTGCAATAAAGTGGGCATACTTGGTGAGTTTGTCGACTACTACAAGAATTTTATCCTTATCATCAAACACAGGTAAACCTTCGATAAAGTCCATTGATATTTCTCCCATTTCTGATTCGAGATATTTAAAGGATGAAGTAGTCCAGGTGTCATAATATTTTCATTTTTATTCCTCTGGAGTTCAGCATTTATCACATTATGCTACATATTTATTAATATCGTTACGCATTCCCTTCCACTGAATGGCTGTCATGCGTTGTAGTAGGTTTTAAAGTATCCTACATGTCCAACTGACAGTGAATCATGCGACTCTTTGAGAACCCTGGCTTTAAATTTGGAATCTGCATTCGGATTAATTCTTCCCTTGTACCATAGAATATCGTTTTTCCATTCAAATTTTGAATTGTGAGGAAGATTATTGATTATAGCACTTGTTTCTGGATCTTTTGCGTATTCACTTCGAATCTCATTAGGCCAACAGGGAACAACCACTGACACTACGAGTAATGATGGATCTTCGTCTTTCCTCGACAAGGCATAAGCTAGAATATCGTTTTTCCATTCAAATTTTCAATTCTGAAGAATATTATTGATTATATCACTTGTTTCTGGATCTTTTGCGTATTCACTTCAAATCTCATTAGGCCAATCGGTAACAACCACTAACACTGCGAGTAATGATGGATCTTCGTCTTTCCTCAACAAGGCATCAACCACTACGTTATCTTTCCCTTTCTTGTGTTATATATCCATGTCAAAGGTAGCAATTTTTTCTATCCATTTTTTTTGTTCCGTAGATAGCGTTTTCTGCTGGAGAAGATGTTGAAGACCATTATGATTTGTTCGTATTAAAAACCTACTTCCCAAGAGATATTGTCTCCATTTGGCTAATGTGTGCATAATAGCAAGCATTTCCTTGTTGTATGTAGAGTTGAGACGTTCTTGCTTATTGAGTTTCCTACTTTCAAACGCGATTGGGTGACCATCCTACCTTAGTACTGCTCCTATGCCAAAACCTAAAGCATCACATTCAATTACAAATGGTTTTGAGAAGTCTGGAGTTGCCAATACAAGAGCATTAGACATAACTTCCTTCAAGTCTTCAAAATACTTTTTTGTTTCATCGTTCCATCCAAATGAGTTCTTTAGGAGATTCGATAGGGGTGAGGTTATATGGGCATAATTTTTGATAAATCTTCGATAATACCCAATTAATCCTAAGAATCCTCTTAGCTTAGAGATATTAATTGGTTTGGGCCATTCCCTTATAGCCTACAACGAAAAAGACGATTTTAGACAGAAAATCGTTGGTAAAAGATTGCCAAAAAAATCGTTGGTAAAAGATTGCAATGTCGAATGTGTCTAGTAATGGCGGGAAGTATGGTCGAAGACGGTCCACATTAAACACTAGGTGCAGGCCAAGGAATGGGGGAATACTGAGCTCAAATGCATTGTCTCCCAAAGCCTTGGTAATAGTGTAAGGACCATATCGGAGTGGTTTGAGTTTCCGATAGGCTCCGATAAGGCATTCATTTTGCAAATGCAACCAGACTTTGTCGCCCACTTGAAACTTGTGTGGCACCCGATGTTGATCATGTCGCTACTTGTACTTGGCATTTGATTTCTCCAGAATGTCGTGGACCTGCTGGCAGATATATTGGATGTTCTCAATGAAGTTGTTTGCCTTATTGGTTTCAGACTGGACATGAACCGAATCTGCCTAAGTAGCTACAAACGGCATGGCCACATCAATGGGACATAGTGGCTGGAATCCCAAGCCCACCTAAAAAGGGTTGTGGCCAGTCGAGCTGCGGAGAGCCCAGTTATAGCTGTGTTGTGACCAGTCGAGCTGTGGAGAGCCCAATTATAGCTGTGTTGGACATAGGGGAGGCTCTCATCCCATGTACGTGGATGCTTTGAGTTGTACATGCACAGAATGTGTACGATCATCCTATTGACGACCTCTGTCTGGCCATCAGTTTGGGGATGGAAAGATGTGGACTTAATGAGCTTGGTGTCCAGCATCGACCAGAGACTGGACCAAAATATACTGAGGAACCTGTTGTCTTGATCTGAGATGATAGACTATGAGATCCCAAAGTGTACCCACACTAGTTCAAAGAAAAGTTTAGCAATGGCTTCCGCTGTGATATTCTTCTTGCAGGCAGCCATAATGGCCATCTTCGAGAATCTGTCGACAACCACAAAAACACAGTCATTGCCATGCTTAGTAGAAGGAAGGCCCGACATGTAATCCATGGAGATGGATTCCAAAGGTCGACTAGGGGTAGGTATCGGAGTATAGAGGCCTTGCTTCTTGATGGTCGGTTTGGCAATGGCGCAAGTAGTGTGGGATCTGATGTACTTCCCAACATCCTATCAAAGATTTGGCCAATAGAAATACTTTTGCAGTACTACCTCCGTTTTCTCGACCCCGAAATGCCCAATGGCTTGATTGTAGTGTGCTTTCCAAATCATCTTGGCATACTTGCTTGAAGGAACACAAAGGTGTCCCAGGTGACATAATAGGGCATCCTGGAGGTGAAAATCTGAAACTTGCTAACCCTCCAAGAGTGTCTGGTATGTGTGGCCGAATTCTGGGTCGCTTTGTAGAGAAGTGGCCAATCAAAAGTCTCGTGCCCACAAGAGTTGAGCACGGTGGTTAACGTCATGATTAGTGGTCGACCGAGGCAATCTGCAACATTATTAGTGTTGCGCTTCTTATACTCTATATTCAATTATATGTGGACCACTTCTGATGGCGATCATTTTGCAACTTCCCTTGCGTTTGTATGAACTGCTGGGGTCGGTTGTCTAAGTGGATTACCGTTTCCTTCCCCAAAATGTAATGCTTCCATTGTCGGACGACCTACACAATGGAATACATCTCTTTGTCATAAGTGGGATACTTCCGGACTGTGTCTGAAAGTGTCTCACTGTGATATGCCACTGGATACCCCTATTGAGTAAGGACTGCCCCAATAGCATAGTCAGAGACATTTGTTACAAGTCTGGTAATGTGAGCACTGGTGCAGAGCAGAGGCGATGTTTCAACTCTGTGAATGCCTTCTGTTGAGATTCAGACCAAAAAAAATTGCTTTCGCTCCTCCTTTGGTGACTTGACTCAAGGGCCAAGTGATATGAGAGAATCCCAACACGAACCTACGATAGAAATTGGCAAGACCCAAAAAGCTACATGTCAGAGTGGTTAGAGCTGGCCAATCCTGAATGACTTGAATCTTGGCTGGATCCACATGCTCCCCTCATTCATCAATAATGTATTCTAGATACTGAACCTGGGTCATGCCAAAAGTGCATTTCTCCAAACTGGCACATAGCTTGTGTTGTCGCAGTGTTTGGAGAACCTATCGGATGTGGTCGAGGTGCCCTTCCCAACTCTAGTTGAAGATCAGGATGCCATCCAAGTATACCACTACAAATGAGTTGGTGAATGGTCGCAAGATGTCATCCATCAGACTCATGAAGGTTGCAGGAGCATTCATCAACCCGAAAGGCATGACCAACCATTCTAAAAGGCCCTCCTTGGCTTTGAAAGCAGTCTTCCACACTTCGGAGGGTTCGATTGGTACCTGGTGATATCCTAATTTCAAGTCGATCTTGCTGAAATATTTTCCCCCCTACAGTTGGTCCAAAAGGTCATCAAACAGTGGGATCAGGTACCTATTCTGAACAGTGATTTTGTTCAGTGCCTGATAGTCAATACAGAGTCTCCAAGTTCCATCCTTCTTCTGTACCAACACAATCAGGCTCCCACAGGGCGATGAACTCGGACAGATGTGACCTTTCTACAGCAGCTCCTGAATCTGCCTCTTGATTTCGTCGTTCTCCAAAACGGAGCACCGATAGATTGGTCCATTAGGCAGCAGCACACTTGGGGTAAGATCGATGGAGTGCTTGACCTAACAGTGAAGAGGTACCCCTGCGGGGGAAGTGAAGATGTCCTCGTACTCCTCCACGACCTTGTCCATCTGTTGTTGTCGTGCAAAGGGGCCTTGTCTGGAGGCCGCGGCCACCGTCTTCTTCTTTCCCTGAGGGCGTATCATCAGGAAAACAAATTTCCCAGTTTTGGAAATGAACTTATTGCATTGTTTTGCAGTAACCAAAGAGATGGTGGTAGGCGGTGCTACCTCCGGTATCATGTACAACTTATTTCCCAAAGTAACAATAACAGCACAAGGCCTTGACTCATACACAGCATGTCGCTTCCATAAGTATGGTTGGCCTAATAATACATCACAAACATCAAGGGGAGCAACGTCACATAATACCTCATTCGTGAAGGGCTTGATGTTGTATGGAAGGCGGCACTACTAGCTCATGCGAAGATCCCGTCCTTGGTGAAGCCACTCGATGGTGTACGGTTGTGGATGTGTTGTGGTCGGTAAGCCCAGCCGCTTCACGACCTCTGCCGAAATGAGGTTCTTTTGGCTCCCGCTATCAACAATGAACTGTAGCGGGGAACCCTTTACCCACATCTAGGAGTGGAAGAGGCGCTCCTCCTCCTCTGGATCTTCGGGTTCCTCCTTCTAGATCTTCGTGGTGGCAACGGTGGCATTGGGCTCCGCATCGATAATCTGCTTCCCTTTGTCATTCCCCTTATCGGGTTCTGACTCTCAGTCAGAACATGCATCTGATTTTGAAGCCTTTAGCTCAGCCACCAGTGACTACTTGGCCTGACACTTGTGTTGTGAGTGGATCTCTTATGGAACTCTCACCACTTTCTCGTGTCCTTCTTTGGCTTCATGGCATTGTTCTTTGCTTACGGCTTTGGCGAGTTGTCCTAGGTCACCCCGCCTTGGCTTTGTCCTTTGTTCTGCGGTTTGGGTTCACCTTTCCCTTGCTTCGAATTCGCAGATCCAAAGCCTCGCTTCTTCTGTTTAAACTTTTGCTCGATCTTGATGGCATATCAGTATGTTGTGTCGAGCGAGGAGATGTCCAGGAATTCCATCTCATCTTGGATGTACCTGTGCAAGGAGCCACAGTACTTGAGAACCAAATGCTTCTCAGAATCCTTAATACCCAACTTCATGCGAAGGGTATGAAAAACATTGGTAAATTTCGGCACATCTTGGTCCCTTCCCTATTGTAGCATTGTCCACTTTATGTATTTATCCTCATAGCTCCCTACAGGGTAGTACTACTCCTTGATGGCATCCCAGAACGTGTTCCAAGTGGGTGCGGCTTAAAACAATGAGTTCGTACTTTCACCCTTCTGCTCACAGTAGGTTTCCAACCGGTCCTTGATGTGAGGGGCTGCTTTGAGAAGTGCAAAAATGATCTTTTCCCAGCTGGAAAAATCATGAACGGAAAAATATCCTTCTAGCAGATTTAACCATTTATCAACGTCTGCATCTATCTGACCCTCAAATATGGGAATGTCAAAGTTAACTTGTACCTTAAATGGTGTGGCGCTTCCAGACTAGCTGTTGGAAGCATAGTTGCAGGAATCGCCCCCCCCCCCGGATCCTAAGCCGGAATCGCGTCCCGTACGGAAGCGTTCCGGAACCTCCAGGCGAAGCGCGATTCCGATTTTTCTGAAGCGCGATTCCTAAATTTTGAAACGATTCCTGGAAATTGGGTTGCGTTGCCCCGGATCCGTGGTTCGGAGGGCGCTTCGGGCATCCGGAAGCGCACGGTTCACGAGCGCTTCGGAGCGCTTCCGGAAATTTCCGCGCGGGCAAGGTTTTAAACTTAAATTTTTTTTAATTTTCCGCGCAGGCATCAGGTGCGAAGGAGTGGAGGACTGCATTTGCTTCATATCTGTGCATGGAACAGATGCAGTGAAGGTTCTGGTTTACAATTTAAATGAAAAATCATGGAATTGGATTCCTAGCTGTCCACTGAAAGTAGAAAACGATAAAGAAATCTGTAGCATGGCGTTTCAAGCGAGACCTGATGTGAAAGTCGGGTGAGGCAAACTACGGTAGGAATTAGATGATCGAAGTTCAATTCCTATGGTTACATTGTGAAATTACTGTATTCTCTTCGCTAAGAATACAGTAAAAACCAATATGTATATCATCATTTGCCATATACATAATATAATGTAATAGGTATGAATAATTATAGATGAGTCTTCAAATTCTCTATGACTTTAAATCATTTAAAAAAAAGTTTAAGAATATAAATAGAAGGGAACCCTAAATAGATATAGATGTTTCAACATGTAGTATACACAATTGTGTAGTTAAGTGTATTGTTTTTTTGGAATCTTTTCATGTTAATAGAGCCAGGCATTTTAGAAGGTTGGTCTTATATACTTTAAATTTCAAATTCCTCGCTTTCCAAATTCTTTGCTTTTTTAGGAAAAATCTCAAGCATTTTAGGAGGTTGGTTTTGTATATTTCAAATTCTTCTTTTAAAAATAAAATTCTCATAAAAAAATGTTAAGATGCTAGGAGGTTGGTTTTGTATATTTCAAATTCTTCTTTTAAAAATAAAATTCTCATAAAAAAATGTTAAGATGCTAAGATTCTAATAAATTTTAGACATTTATTAGAATTATTTTAGATATTTATTAGAATACTAGAGCTATTTATTTGGATTGCAATCATAAGAGTATCTAACAAATATTCCATCACCAACAATATTAATATTATTTGTTTTGAGTATAAATGCAAAAACATATAAAAAAAATATATATATATAGCAGACGCTTCCGCAGACGCTTCGCTTCCTAGATTTTTGGAAAATGACGCTTCCGCGCTCCCCCTTCCGCTTCCGCTTCGCTCCCGCTTCGTGCAACATTGGTTGGAAGTAGATGCGTCGCCCTTGGGGTAGCCGCTAAAGGATCTGGGCAAAGTTGTCCATCATCCGTTCCTTTGTCGCTCAAGGGCTTCTTCGAGCAAGATTTTGATAGGATCTCCTACCCCTCCATCTTTCTTTTCATCCGCCATGGGAGGCTATTGGGATTTGCAAGGCTGGTCTTGCAAACTCCTTATATCCCAACCTCGTTGGGGACATGCAAAGAAAAATAGAGAAAAAGCAGACCGCTCTGATACCACTGATCCGGATTTAAACAGGAACGCAACAAATTATAGATATAACCATAAATATAAAGATCCAGTAGAAATAACATTTCCTTTCATTAATATCAAATACTGAAATATGCTTACAAACAGAATGGAAATAAGACTAGCTCGGGCAATGGTAGCTTATCTCTAAGAAAAGATGTGGCGGCTACATGTCCCTGAACTGCGTTACAATGAGGCTCTAGGGCCTTTTTATTATTGAACAATAAAAGCAAACCCTAAACAACCAAAACCCTAACCCGAGGAGATGTAACACCAAGAGTTTATAGGCCCCGTTGGGATTAGTTGGACAGCCAACTTCCCAGCGTCATGACTTGGTCATATTATCTTCGTTTGACGCGCATGATACCCCGTTGAAAAGATCCCTCCGAGGACTACGACGTAAAAAACGATTTTAGACAATTGGTACAAGATTGCCAAAAAAAATGTCATTTAGGGCCTCAAAACGACTCCGTAAGTTTAGGACCCGAAAAACTGCTAAAAATAGTAAATTGTGCTACAATTAAGGAAACTGAAAAATTAAACAAACAAACAAACAAAAACAACGGTGCGGGTCCAAGTGGAATTGGCGGGTGGCCACCAATATCCACTTGGATCAAGCTTGAAGTACAAAGTCGAAAGGAACTTTAAATATATACCTAAAATAATCTCGACAAAACAAAATGGGATCAATCATTGAAAAAAATGATGGATCTCAATTCTAAAATGACAAAGGAAGAAAGGTTTTCCTATCTTTCAATTACAGATCACAGAGTAATTACATTAAAAGGAAGTATCCAAGGAAGAGAAGTTAATGTCGCCATCAGCGCAAGCCACGATAAAAATTATATCAACATCAACTTGGCAAATCAACTATTAATTCAAGAGCTAAGCATTGGTATAAAGAAAAATCTTTTTGACCAAAAAGAGTATAAAATTAGTGATCTACAAGTGACAATAGGTCATTATGAGTACATATCTCAATTTCATGTTGTAAGGACGAATAAAAAGACTGACATCATACTTGGTCAACCCTCGTTTAAGGATTTGGGTACATTCATGTTAAACATAGAGAAACAAGTTTTGACATTTCCTTATAAAGGGAAGATGGTCATGTTTCGAGACATAACAAATAAATCAAAATCAATAAAATCTTCATTAGAAGACCTTAAGGATATCTCAGATTTGATGTTTCAAGATAACAAAAAAAAACTATATCAAAGAAGCAAAAAGAGCTTGAAGAAGTCATCGAAAGCAAAGACAAAGAAATTTCGCGCCTCAGAGATCACCAAGAAAAGCTACTCGAACAAGTAAAGAAAGTTAAAGCATCAAAGAAAGAACTCAATGAGCGTTTATTAGAACAAGAAGAAGACAATTTACATTTAAAAAACCTTAACCAAACATTAGTAGAACAAATCAAGTGTTTAAAAGACGACAAGCGTGAAGGCCAAAATAAAGTTCACTCAGAGAATGAGAAATGCTTACGTCTCAAAAATAACCATTATTTGCTCAAACATATTAAAAAACTTAAGGCCGCAAAGAAGTCATTGACGAATAGGTTCAAAGAACTTGTCACAAAAGAAGCATCAAAATCTCCAAATGCAAGGAAAATTTTAAGGATGAAATATTTTCTTAAAGTTTAGAAACCTTGAAGAATCTCACAAGTGCATAAAATGCAATCTCTATGATGTTTGGTGATATTTTTGTAAAAATATTCAAACTTATAATAATTTTATATAGTTTATATACAAAATTTTGGCAATTTTTAAATAAAATGATTTTATACTATAAAATTTGGGCGAATCATTTTTAAAAAATGGAATTTAGCAAATCTATTTTTTAAAAGCATGGAAAATTAGCCCACCTGCAAATATTAGCCCCTAAAATTTTCCATGTCCGGCTGTAGCAGTCCAAACCAAATAAACAAAGATCAAGACCACTAATCTTGCAGTTCAGGCAAATCCAAACCCTACTGAGGTAAAAACGTACTCAGAGGTTGTCGTTCAAACAAAGGACACCCTAAATAAAGATTCAGTAGTTAAGTCAACAACAACAATGCCTGATGGAAATTAGGAAACTGTCATAAAAACGTTAAAGGAAGTTCAAACAAGAAAAACTCATTATCTACATCTGAATCACAAGAGTAGACACCTTAATCAATCTACAAATTTGTATCACTCAGAACATAAACAAAAAACTTATGTTACAAAGAATACTGAAGTGAGCTCAATTCAGTCTACTGATAACAATTTGTTACAAAGTTCCAGTGATCAGAAGATTCCACAGAAGGTTAATCTAGGATGGTCTGATCCATTCTCAGTAAGACAATTTTATATATCACTCCAAGGATCATATCAACTTGTATCGAAAAAGATGATTGTTCTGAGATGAGAAGGCATTCGTAGCAAAAAAAGATATGAAACAGAAGACATTAATAGTAGAAAAGAGATCAAGCCCTTTCATCAACAAGCTTTGAGGACAAAGCTTTTTGAAGGAGAAGGCAATGTTATGAGCATAAATTATGTAAAAATAAATAATAATCATAATAATATAAATATAATAATAAATAATAAGTAAATTAACTAATGGTTAGTTAGTTAATAATGAAAAGGCATGTCTTAGAGACATGCATGTTCATGAAAGCGTACTTACTTGGCTATATATATAAGACCCTCATTCTCAATTGTAATCATCCTATATCAATTCTTTATACAATATACAATTTACAATTACTATCCTACGATGGATGTTTTTGTCTTCAAAGTATTTTAAATATTTTCATTGCGTATACAACTTTTGGTCATTACATGGACCCTATCATTGCTTTGCTACAATTTGCAGATACAAACCAACCCATCCTAGGAGATGTTTATGAGGGATGGGATTCCATGACTGAGTTTGTGTGGACCATTATTTTACAGAGTGAGTGCCCTGAATACGAGACATCATTGGAGGCCTTCTTCACCACCATATAGGATATTCTTGTCAACATATGGGGCAAGAATTGCACACCTTTGCATTGTTTGGCTCACTCATTGAACCCAAAATACTACAGCCATATGTGGTTGAATGGTGGACCTTCCCGCAGATTCCCTCCTCGCATGGATGGTGAAATTTCACAGGGGAGGAAGGATGCATTGAGGCGGATATTTCAAGATAGCGCATCGCTTGATGAGGTGGAGGATGTCTTTGCAAAGTTTTCCACTGGCACTAGGCAATTTGCAAGTTATGATGTGATTAGACACAGGGGGGCTAAGAAGCCCTATTCTTGGTGGGCAACCCATAGGGCAGCAAGCCCTCCTCTACAATAGTTAGTTGTGAGGCTCCTCGCTCAGGTTACTTCATTTGTTTATTGCGAAAGGAATTGGAGCACATATAGGAATTTGTATGGTGTCAAGAAGAGCAAGCTTGAGCAATTCAGGGCAAAGACAATGGTGTATGTGCACACCAACCTTTGTCTTATTTACATGTAGAGGGATGAATGGTTGAAGGTAAAGATAAAGATGTGGGATGTCTTTTCTGATGATATGGGTTTGGGCAGCAGTGTTGAGTTAGCATTGGCCAACTTGGACCTTAATGAGCTAGTGCTAGAGCTTGTCACTTTTGATGATGGTGATACTCTTGAGGGGTCATCCTCCACACCAGCAAATGCAGAGATTACATTGGATACAAAGGAAGTGGATGCAGAGGAGAGTACTGGGCAATAATGTTGATTTTGATGATGATGAGAGATGAGCTACCTACTACCTTGTCTTTCTCCTATTGGATCATTGATTAATTGGTCACAATTGTATTTGTACGCATAATGTTACAACTCACAAATTTAGAATGTAGAATTTAGATCTATGTCTGAATTGCTATCATGAATGAGAATGTGTAATATGAAATCATTGAAATATCTATTTAGTATTATATATATATATATATATATATATATAATGTGTCATATTCTGGGGGTATACGTGCCCTGTGTCAAACACTCGAATTTGCGTGTCTCAAGTCCTCATGTCAGATGACTTAGATGACAAGTGATCTGTTGCCAACTTGGGCTTCTTATATCACACTATCACCCTTGAAAGTAAATTCTTGGTAAAAGAACAAACAAGGACTCAACTTCCCATCAATTACATGCTTATTAAGTAAATACTAAATAAAAAAGGGCTTGGTTATTTATGAAAAATAAAAAGGAATTGGTAAGTGCATAATACCAAAACTTTTGGTTAACTTATACCATTCAATGGTGTTGCAATTATGTTCTACCTTTGTACATTGTCTTCTTGCAAACAAGAAAATAAAATTGGCCTCTCTTGCCTGACCCCTTTTGCACAAATGTACAACCAATTATGACTTGTGATTCGTGAAGCCTCAAAATAAATGCATATAGATACTCTTGAGTCCCAATCTGGGAACAGCAAGATTGAAGCACCCACTAGTTCCATCTTTAAATCATCAGAAGCGCTCTATTGCTTTAATCCACCATTAGAAAGTTTTCCATCTTTAAATCATCAAAAGCTCTCTATTGCTTTACTCCACCATTAGAAAGGTACTCATTAATACATCAATTTCTCCAACAAGTATTGAATCTTAGCAAGATTCTTAATAAATCTTCCATACTACCCAAGGTCACTGAGAGGGCTATGGTGACTGACAACTGTAGGACATTATGCAGGTTGCATCTCATGATTGAGTGAACCAAGGCCCTTTACAGATATGAGAACATTCCTGTTATTGGATGTCTTCTTGCAGCATTGTTGTTGGCAGATCTGTATCTAACGGGAGGTGGTGGAAGGAAGGGAAGTTTAAACATTAAGTGTGGTTTTGAAGTAGAGTCCTGCTACTCTGAAGTGGGCCATTTTGAGCTATAAGCTTTTACTAGGCAATATTATCTATTAAATCAAATGATTTTCTCCAAGCCAAAAAGATAGCCTGTATACAGTGGCCATAATTTCCATAGACTGGACAAAGATATACAGAAACAAACTAAAACAAACTAGACTGGTGAATAATTCAGTTATTTTAAGATAAGAGGAAATGCTAACAATTTAATTCAACCCTATTGAAATAACAACTTGCTATTACCCAATGAATTACAATAACGGTTATCTGATACGGTTCACTATTGCTCATTCATACTCGAACAAATTTGTGTAAGCCAGTCAGATCAAATTTAAGTAATACATGTTTTTGTTTGTTTTCTTAAACCAATAACTTACTTTACCCCATTTATATTGTCAGACTTATTGCCAGTTTCATATAGGATTCTGTTAACCAATTCTGTCATTGTAAGTGCCACTAAAGTTAACAAAAACTGTGTTTTTCCCCTTGCATTAGAGTGCCTGAAATATAAGTTAAGGAATTTACAGAAACTCTTGAAATTTCCTTAATTTATTTAAAGATGTGTCATGCGGCTCTTAGTTCTTTTATACAATCCATCTGAAATTGAATTCGTAATTCACTTGAGAACATAGGTCCATTCTATGTCACGTTTCAGCTGGATAAAGTTCTCGACAGATTGCATTCTGGAACAGCTATAACATAAGTAGCATTTCACTCTAGATTAACTTAGATAGGGTTGTTTTGCAAAAGTTGATTACAGATTTTTCTGTTAATCATTGAATTTAAAAATAAAAAGATAAAAAACAAAAACATTTCCACAATCTACTTTATGAATTATATATAATCATATCTTGCCATAGGCATTTTGCCGAAGGTAATCCAGCATAGCATCAAAAATACTATGTAGGGAATGATATATATTCGAGGGGTTCATATCTGTCGGGGTTAGGAGGGCTGCGGGATTAAAATTATTCAAAGGCTCGGTATAAAATTGGCCCTATAGTGGACTGACTGCACAGTGCAAACCCTGGGTGATGAACAAATGAAATAACAGTAAGAATGAAGAACTTTAAGTTACCATGGTCCAGCAGAGCTCGTAAATGAATCTGGCAGCAGGCACGGCCGCCTGCAACTTGAAATTACTCCCGGCTGTTTTCCATTCCCGAATGCAATCCTCCGTAACATACTTGCACTCCACCGAAAGCAGAGCCATGATAATGCTGCACGGTGTTTAAATCTGCCGGTGCTTCTAAACCAAAACTGCTTCCTTTACCTGAACTGCGGCTGTTGTTGCTGCTGCATCTAAAGATACCACCATTAAGACGCTAAGCGGTTTCCAATCCCCGCGGTTGTCGATCCATTCAAGTTCAAGTTCAAGCACAATCATTTTTTTTTGAGAAAGCCACATTTTCAAACTGGTAAGAGTAAGCCGAATTCCTGATGAGAAGTGTACCTGCATCATCATTGAGGAGGAGGAGGCTTTTAGGAGATTCGAACGCTTGATGTAGATGAAGGAAATTGTCGCTGCAACGGTGAACTGAATTACTCCGATACTAAAAAGAAATTTTGCGCAAACCCTAAGGAAGATTGTCGAGGGCTTTGCCCTGCATTAAAAGAATTTTGGCCTTGTCAGAGAACGAAATATAAGCATAGAAGGGGGATGCCGTAGAGGATAGAGGACAAACGCCCGATGGGATATTAGTCACATGCTACGGTCACCCCGCACTAAAACGAACCAAAGGCCCTTTAAATCTTTCTGGAGAAGTTTCGCAAATTTTCTTACCGGTACATTGCGTGCCGACGCCATACGCAAATGGTAGTTATTTTTATTATTTCGAGTGAAATAATGTGGAACAAAAATCCAATATAAGCATCTGATCTGATATAATTCATGAAATAGCACGTAACGTCGTATAGATAAATATGGCAAGGGATACAATCTTTTATGTATGAATAATATGGAAGAGAGGAATTTCTTTTCTCATGGATTTTGACGCAAATTTTATTCTCACATGTTTTTGTCTCAATGGTTGTTTGTAGTGGGTTCTATGACCTTGATGGTGTTTTTCAATAATAAAGTTTTGCTGCAAATCATCCCTGTCTCAAAACAATGATTATAATGCGATCACTTTATAAGAAAATGGCATTAAAAAATGTTGTGAGTTATGATTATTGTCTTGTTCTTAATCTTTAAATTTTGTTAGTTATGATTATTGTCATCATAGATTAAATTTTGTGAGTTATGATTATTATCATGTTCTTAATCATTGATAGTAGCTTTAATGGATGAATATCGAGAAGCATGTATTAGTTACATAGTGTGTTTTATATAATGATTTTAATGATAGAATTTCATATTAAATTTTGATTAGCATTTGAGGTCACATATCACAATAGTGATGATAGTATTCCTAGTATGATTAAGGGTGTATTCATGATTATTTTTAAGAAGATTTTTTATTGTTTAGTTTTCATCCATAGAGGACCTTGAATTTAACAAAATATTTCAATTGTTTTTCTCACGGAATTAAGAATTTCTTTACAAAAATTTTATTGAAATTCAATAACCAATTTAGATAGAATTCCCCAGTTGTTAGCTCAACCTAGCACTTTTGAGAAAGGTTAACTCACCCCATGTGAACATCTCCTGCGACTAGCCTAAGAGGACTTTTTGGCCTGCACCTAATAGGAATATTTGCATTCAAAATAATATTTGAATGAATTGGAACAGTCCATCGAAAGTTTAAGTTGGGAATAGAAGTATACATCGACATATGTGTGATAATAACATCTTGAATACATGAAGTATATATCAACCTATATGTGATAATGACATCTTGAATACATGAAGTATACGTCAACCTATGTGTGATAATAACATCTTGAATACATGTCTCAACTATTGAAGTTATGATCAACATAAAGAGCATTCCAATGGACAAGGTAGTCATTTTATATGGGAACAATTATGACACTAATTTTTCCCTTACATCTTGTTACCATGTATATGTAGGGGTAACCAAGGAGAAAAAAAATCTCCTAAGATGTATTTTTTTAACTAGTGGTCTCATATGATCCTTAAATAGCAATCTCTTAGATGCCTCTCACCCACACATTGGTTAGCTCATCCACTTAATCGGGTTTCTCACTAGATGAAGGCAAGTCAATGATCATGAGGTACATTAGCCATTATTTCATAAGAAGTGCTTATATTTAATGTAGCCATTATTTCATAAGAAGTAATTATATTTAATGTTTTAGCGCATCTAATTAAGGATCATAAGTTTAAATCAAATAGCAGATCGTGACGCATGGGTCTTGTACTTGTTGCCTTCTTTCACTTTGGAGGTTGCTATACGAGATTTACAATTGCGGACAAAATTATTTCCCATGGGTTTGGTGGCTAACCTAGAACAACAGAGAGACAAGGAACCCAATGCTTTCCTTAAAGTAAATAGATGAAGGAATGAAGCCTACCTGGAATCTATCGCATGCTTCGCTCCTTCTTTAGCTTGAATGATCCAATTTCGGCTCTGATTACCAAAATTAGAACCTGCACAATCAAATAACACAAGGCAAGAAACTACGAGATCTATGCAGTATCATCTAAATACTTTATTCAATAGATCAACATGGTATTGAAATACATGAAATAACAACATCACATATAGGAAAACAAAGAATTATTTGCATTAATATAAATGGAAGGAGTTACAACCATAAATAGATGTTGATCTTGTAGAAGAGCTCCTCCAAGCTGACTTGTCCTTTCCTTGTCACAATGTGTACCTCCAATCACTCTAAATGCAAGAAATGAAACCACTCACAACAACACCATAAGGGTAGAATCACTTTCCAAATCCAACCCCTTGCATATGGAACGTTGTAAATATATAGAGGAGTGGGGTAAGTTGGGGGTTCTTATCCAATTACCAGTATAAGGTTTTAGATCCACCTTTGATGGGAGGGTGGGATCAAAGGACAAGGGATGGAAACTCCAAAGTAGGGTAGGATAGGATCTAAATGTTTTATCTGAGGTAAATGGTTGTAACAAATTCTGGAAGCTTCTCGAAGAGGAATCTTCTAGAATTTCTTTCTTTTTCTCAAATTTCTAGAACCAAAGCAGGTGCAAAGGAGAGCAAACTGTTGATCTGAAAATGGGGCACTTAGGCTTCTTATCTAAATTACAAGAACCTCTCCCACTTCCAAAGCTTTAAATTTTCTGAAGTCAACATTGATTAACCAATGCGGAATTAAATATGTGCTTGAAAATATGGGTGTATGCTTGTGTTGTTTATTAAAATTGTTTATGTGTTGTAAGTTGATGTGCTTAAAAATTTGTTGTTATGTTGATATGTACATACATACAATAATAACTAACGCAGCAATAAACAAAAGACATAGAACAACGATTTAATATGGAGTTCGCCCAAAACTCTTGGGCTACATCTCCTTGAGCTCTAGTCAACATGACTAGGCTCTCTAGGATTATGGTATAAGTCCTTTTTACAAGCTCTTGGCTCAACTCCTACTGTTTTACACAGAAACAATGGGTTCAGACACCATGTCATTCCCTGGCTCTTGAAGCTCTGGCTCTTAGCTCTGGCTCTTCGGCTCTGGCTTCTTTGGCCCTCTATCAGTTTACAGCTCTCTTGGCTTTTCACTTGACTTCCAAGTGACTCCCTTAGCTGTTCTTTTTCCTTCTGCGCTGCCTCTTTCTGCTCTTTTTTGCCTTAGCTTCCTGCTTTGGCTTCGCTTTCAGCAACAACCCCCAACAACCTTCAACAACCCTTGTCTCTATCGTTTTGTGGATTTTTAAGCCAAATCAGTGCTATCAGTTCATTTTTCCTCTCGAGCTCTCTAGCTTCCTGCTTTGGTCCGCTCAAATCCCCTCTCTAAGCGTTAAATAATCATTGCTAATGCCTTTAGGGGAGGTGGCCACCTGTTCTACAATGGAAGAGTGCATCGACACTTGAAATCCCCCAGAAACAGTCGTTCCCTGTTTACACAGAGAAACGTTGTAAAACATGGGAAAAAATCGCCAAATCTCTGTTTATCAAACTTCAAAAGTCCTTAATTCCGCTTTATAACACTATCGGGTCCATCTGAAATCGCTTATCACAAGTCGCAATGCCCATTCCATGGCTTCCCTTTGTATTTAGAAAATACGTTAAAAACATTGAAAATATCGCAAAAATGGCTTTATGCGGACTTGAAATAATATACATTTGCATTTAGGAACCCCTTCGGGTTCAGATTCATCGCATCAGTGCATTCCTTCGCTTTTCATTTATTAAACGAAATATGCGAAAATATATAGAAAATTTGGGTGAATTTCAAAATTTATGGCATATCATTTATAACTATATCGGGTCTGGCTATCATATATATATATATCTATATATATATATATATATATATATATATATATATGGATATATATGGCCACTCCTCTGTGTAGCTCTGATGCGATATTGCAATGCGACTTGTCGCAATCGCATCTCGCATAAGCCCTGGGCCGTTTGGTAAGCGCTCCGCTGTAATCATCGATTGTGATATCGCGATCGCAATAATCATATAACATGTTCCGATATCCTCCGCCTGCCATTGCCGATTGTGATTTTCCGATCGGATCTGGACCGTTGATCGACCAAATCCGACTACTCATGTTCATTGGTAGTTTAAGCCTCCGATAGGCCTATTTTTGGTCATTTCTTTGTGTTTTTTTCCTTTCGATAGTGTAGTCCTATATTTCTAAAACTTCTCCTTTTGCGATGGTTTTGATATTTTAGGAGATTTTGAATACTTAGAGGGCTTTTAGGACCCATTTTTAGGGAATTTTGCCTTTTTTCCAAAGGAAAAAGGGCAACTTCATTTTATGATAACTTCTACATCCTAAGTCAGTTTTTGCCCATTAAAGTTGTAGGAAATTCAGAATGAGACGATCTCTGCAATGGGGCTAGTTCCAGAACTCCCTTGGGCTTTCATTTTCCTCAGTGAGGAACACTTAGACTTAGGAGTCTATCCAAAATTCATTTTGGATCACCTGTGGGTGATCAACGCAGGCCACAATGGAGCAACCTGTAGGTGAACGTTATCCAATAAGAGGCCAAGGAGCGTTGGTCATAAAACTGGCTTAGATGATGCAATTTCAGGTAGAAACTATAGGAGGTGAAAGAGACATGCTTAGGGCTTTGTGCAAGGTGATGATAAGGGGGAATATGATGTTGATTGATCCCATTAGGATGCCAATTGATTGGATGTGACAAAATGGCCTATAACAGATTATCCGCTAAAGTGCAAAGTCATAAATTATGATTAATGACTGAAGTGCTTTACCTTGTGACAAGTTGGGATCAAGAACAATCGGCAAGCTTCATCTGCTACTATACATTTTCATCATGACATCTTTGTTGCTGAGGGAGGCATAACCATACTCAGCACATAAGCTAACATAACATGTACAACGATCAAAAGACTCGTCCATAGATGACAACTAGTGGACCAATGACTGGATGATTGTTTGTATGATCATGGCCATCATACATTGTGATCTCTTTATAATGTTATGAAACCAGCTCACAAAAGATAGAAAAGATAGATCAATGACTTCAAAATCAGCCTCTTTAAGGGGGCAACCTCCTTTACATTACACAAATGAACAATTCTTGGATGATACAAATAACAAGACCTCCTTTCTATATATATGACTCTAAGGGCTCCCAATACAATCAAAGCCTACATAGCAATAATATTGTAGGGCACAAAAATAACAAGAGTGAGCTTCTATGGGGCACAATAATAACAACATGGGGACTATATGTGTACAATAATACAATAAGGGGGTTGCACTAATAACAATAATGGGTTACACTAGTAGTATAGTGACCTAACATGCCCCTCTACTTCAAAAAGTGTTGTCCTCAACACTTGAGTAGTTTTGGATGCTTCTGTATAAAATTATCATGCTCCCATGTGGAATCTTCAGTGGATAAGTTCCTCCACTTGATGAGATACTCTGAAATTGATCGATTTCGTAGCTATCGGTTTCTTGTTTCTATGACCACTTCAGGTTCCAATATGGTTTTTCCTTCCTCGTTAAGTTATGGAAATATTGTTTGAACTGGGATCTTCTCATTAGGTAAGGCCGCCATTTCTTAAGTGCATGTACTATTGCCAACATTTCCTTCTCATAAATAGCTTTATGTAAATACTTTCCTTTGATTGGAAAACTTTCGAAAGTAATGGGTCTTTCTTCTTGCATTAAAACAACACCAATTCCATTTGCTGAGGCATCACATTCCACAATAAAAAATAATTGTGAAGTCCAGTGTAGCTAAGACCGATGCTTGGCACATTACCTCTTTAAGATGTTCAAAGGCCTTCGTTGCTTCTAGAGTCCATGAAAATGCATCTTTCTTCAATAATGTTGTTAGAGATGCTCCTATTCTCCCATAATTCTTAACAAACTTGCGATGATACCCTGTCAACCCGAGAAATCCTCAGAGATGCTTTATGGATGTGGAGATTTTCCATCCCTTAAGGGCTTTAATTTTGCTAGGGTCTACCTTAACACCTTCATGAGATACAATATGACTTAGATATTCCACCTCTTGTACTCCAAAGAAACATTTCGAGCTTTTTCCATATAATTGTTTCTCTTCCAATAGTTTGAGCACCTTGTCAACATGTTGAACATGACCCTTCCAAGACTTATTGTATATTAGTATATCATCAAAAAATACTAACACAAAATTTCTAAAGAAGGGTTTGAAAATGGAATTCATCAAACCTTGAAATGTAGAAGGTGCATTGGTAAGGCCAAAAGGCATGACCAAAATTTCATAATGACCCTCATGAGTTATAAATGTTGTTTTCAAAATGTCTTCAATCTTCATTTTGATTTGATGATATCTTGAACGAAGATCCAACTTGGTAAAGTAAATTGATCAATGCAATCCATCCAATAATTCATCAATGACAAGAATGGGAAATTTATCTTTAATAGTTAGTTTGTTGAGCTCCCTATAATCCAGACACATGCGCCATGATCCATCCTTCTTGTGTACCAATACAACTAGAGCAAAGAAAGAACTTTGACTAGGTTGAATTATACCGATCTCTAGAATTTCTGCAACCATACGTTCAATTTCACTCTTTTGGGCATATGGATATCTGTAAGGCCTGATGTTTAGGGGAACACTTCCTGGAATCAAATGAATAGCATGATCATGATCAAGAATAGGTGGGAGGCCTTTAGGAGTCTCAAATACCTTGGAATGATTGTCCAAAATGTTTTGGAGATCTAAAGAAACAGATGATTTCGATGCGGGAACCTCTAGTGAACATAATTGTACAATTACGCCCCATTGTTATTCCTTTAGAAGATTTTCCATGTTGTTAGAACTGATAACCTTTCTTGGTTTCCCTATGATACCCCTTAATTCAACTTCCTTTCATTCCCAAAAAAAATTCAAGAAAAGTTCTTGAAAATTAAAAGCTATCGTACCCAAAGATTGTAGTCGTTGGACTCCTAGTACAAAATCTGCGCCACCCATTGGAATGGAAAGAATTGGACTATTCAGGACATATTCTCCCATGGATAGCTTGTTATTATGGCACTTTCCCGAGAAATTTATGGTTCTTCCATTTGCAACCATTACTTGACACTCTGGTGCTGGATATAGGAAGAAATTCAATTCCTAGGCTATCTTATAATGAATAAAATTATGGGTACTACCCGAATCAATCAACATTATTACCTTTTTCTTCTTGATATGCCCATCTATCTTGAGAGTTTGAGGAGTGGTAATTCATGTCAATGCATTAAAATATATGGTCAGATTCAATTCTTCTTTCTCTGGGATTGGTTCCTGGTGTATATCCCCTTCTTTTGTCATTTCTTGTTCCTTTTCTTGCTCCTTTTCCCCATCTATGTAAATTAATTTCTTCTCAGCACACTTATGACCTTTAGTGTATTTTCTATCACAATTGTAATAAAGCCCTTTTGCTCTTTTTTCTTCCAATTGTCGTGGTGTCAACCTTGTAGGTGGTGAAAGGCTATGAGCAACAACACTTCCATCTTTATAGTTGTGAGTGGTAGGCTTCCTTGTTGCCATAATTTTGCTTTCCATTTTACTTGCCAACCTGAATTCCTTCTCCAATGAATCGGGTTCCCAAAGGCGAACCTCATGTTGGATGTTATCCTTTAAAGTCTATATGAACACATCAATCCTATGCTCCTCTGGAATATCTTTTACCCTTATATTCAATTTTTGAAAGTCCTCAATGTGCTCCATCATTGAACCCTTTTGTTTGAGATTTATCAATTGGCTAAAAAATGTGTTGCTTTTTGTATCATCATAATGTGTTATCGTTTCTTTTGTAAAAATTGTCCAAATGACATTTTGATTACGAGAGCAAAGCCATCGATACCATACAACCGATTCGGTTCGAAATATAAAGTTGCAATGTGTACCTTTTGTGTGTTTTGCACATTATGGAGATCAAAATATTGCTCCATCTGTAGTATCCATGTTACGAGATCCTTGCCATCAAACTTCCTCATATCGATCTTTCGAACATGGTGGGCCTTCAATACAATGTTAGAGTCTATGAAATCATGATTAACATTTTTTTTGTTCTCATCATGAGTTTCCTTTACTACCCTTTCGCCATTAGTAAGCATTTCTTGTAGCAACTTTTGTCAAATCTGTTTTCAAATCTTCCATGTTGCCTTTAAGTTTTTCTTCTATACCATCCATCTTAGCTTCCACGCCTTTCTTTAAACCATTCATCTTAGCTTCCAAGTCTTTCTTTAAATCATCCATCTTAGCTTCCACGTCTTTCTTTAAACCATCCATCTTAGCTTCCACGCCATCCATCTTAGCTTCCACGTCTTTCTTTAAACCATCCATCTTAGCTTCTGTTACTTTTTGTGAGAGTGAATTTTGTTGCACTTGGTTTCGTAATTTTGATATATCATGTTGCATTTCTTCCTCTTCTTCATGAGTCATTCTAGAGATTTCAGGCTACTTACTAGGTGTTTCTATTTTCTTTTTTTTTTGCAGGGCATCAATTAATGATAATAATGCTTCACTATGCCCTTTGAATTCCTTTAAACTAATTTTTCAACCCAACTTATGCAAAATTTTAGAAAAACTACACACCTTTTTTCACTTTGCAGGAGCTCGATATTGCATCTGTTGTATCTCTGTAATTTCGGATCTCCAAGGTCTGAAATTGGGTCCCACGGTATCCCTCTAAGTCCTCTTTCCAACCTTGCAAGCTTGATCAAGATTGGATTCTCTAACGAAGAGTCATGCCAAATCTCCCACGATGACCTGATTAGATACTAGTTCATTAGAGCGAACTTGTACGAAGTGCCACGTGTCACTCTTTCAACCTTAGGACCTGAAACTGATACACAGAAAACTAAAGGTCGTCCTCTTTCTGTAACTTTTTAAGAAATTTCAATCTGATTCTCAGAGAGAAAATTATGGCGATTTCACTAGGTCACTTATTTGGGATGTAATTCGGGAGCCTCTAAAAACCCTAAATGTCTTGGACCATATCTCCGAAAATATATCGAAACAAGATCTGAGTTTCGGGCACGAGCTTCATCTAGATTTCGTCTTAAATGGGTTTTAACTTTAGAGTCTGAACCTTTGTTGAAAAAAAATTATAGCTAAAATTCGACAATGACCTGTTTACGATTGAATTCTGGAGCTTGCAAAAACCCTAACTTCCTTAGATCATATCTCCAAAAATATAGCGAGACAAGATTTGAAATCTGAACCTGAGGTTTAAAACGATTTTGGCTCAAATGGGTTTTTTTTAGCTTTTGAAACTTTGTAGAGAAAAAGTTATAGCCAAAATGCCATGATGACCTGTTTGGAGCAGCAAAACCCTAGAATCCAAAGCTCTAATACCAAGTGTTATGAAAGCAACTCACAAAAGATAGAATAGATAGATCAACGACTTCAAAATTAGCCTCTTCGAGGGGGAAACCTCCTTTACATTACATAAATGAACAATTCTTGGATGATACAAATGACAATACCTCATTTCTATATATAGGACTTTAAGGGGTCCCAATACAATCAGAGCCTACATAACAATAATATTGTAGGGGCACAAAATTAACAATAGTGGGCTTCTATGGGGCACAATAAAAACAACAGGGGGCCATATGGGTACAATAATACAATAAGTGGGTTGCACTAATAACAATAAGGGGTTACACTAGTAGTATAGGGACCTAACATGCCCCTCTCCTTCAAAAAGTGTTGTCCTCAACACTTGAGTAGTTTTGGATGCTTCTGTATAAAATTCTCATCCTCCCATGTGGAATCTTCAGTGGGTAAGTTCTTCCAGTTTATGATATACTCTGAAATTGATCAATTTCATAACTATCGATTTCTTGTTTCTGTGACTGCTTCAGGTTCCAATATGATTTTTCCTTCCTCGTCAAGTTCTGGAAATATTGTTTGAACTGGGATCTTCTCATTAGGTAAGCTCGCCATTTCTTAAGTTCATGTACTATTGCCAACATTTCCTTCTCATAAATAGATTTGTGTAAATAATTTCCTTTGATTGGACAACTTTCAAAAGCAATGGGTCTTTCTTCTTGCATTAAAACAACACCAATTCCATTTCCTGAGGCATCACATTCCACAATAAATTTTTTTGTGAAGTCCAGCGTAGCTAAGAGTGGTGCTTGGCACATTGCCTCTTTAAGATGTTCAAAGGCCTTCATTGCTTCTAGAGTCCATGAAAATGCATCTTTCTTCAATAATGTCGTTAGAGCTGCTGCTATTCTCCCATAATTCTTAACAAGATTGCGATAATACCTTCTCAACCTCAGAACTACTCACAGATGCTTTATGGATGTGGGGATTTTCCATTCCTTAATGGCTTTAATTTTTCTAGGGTCTACCTTAAGACTTCATGAGATACAATATGACCCAGATATTCCACCTCTTATACTCCAAAGAAACATTTCGAGCTTTTTCCATTTAATTGTTTCTCTTCCAATAGTTTGAGCACCCTATCAACATGCTGACCATGATCCTCCAAGACTTGTTGTAGATCAGTATATCATCAAAAAATACTAACACAAATTTTCTAAAGAAGGGTTTGAAAATGGAATTCATCAAACCTTGAAATGTAGAAGGTGCATTGGTAAGGCCAAAAGGCATGACCAAAAATTCATAATGACCCTCATGAGTTATAAATGTTGTTTTCAGAATGTCTTCAGTCTTCATTCTAATTTGATGATATCCTGAATGAAGATCCAACTTGGTGAAGAAAATTGATCCATGTAATTCATCTAATAATTCATCAATGATAGGAATGGGAAATTTATCTTTAATAGTGAGCTTGTTGAGCTCCCTATAATCTAGACACATGCGCCATGATCCATCCTTCTTTTGTACCAATACCACTAGAGCAGAGAAAGAACTTTGACTAGGTTGAATTATACCAACCTCTAGCATTTCTGCAACCATACGTTCAATTTCACTCTTTTGGGCATATGGATATCTGTAAGGCCTGATGTTTGGGGAACACTTCCTGGAATCAAATGAATATCATGATCATGATCACGAATAGGTGGGAGGCCTTTGGGAGTCTCAAATACCTTGGAATGATTGTCCAAAACGTTTTGGAGATTTGGAGAAATAGATGATTTCGATGTGGGAACCTCTAATGAACATAATTGTGCAATTATGCCCCGTTATTCTTTCTTCAGAAGATTTGTCATGCTGTTAGAGCTTATTATCTTTCTTGGTTTCCCTGTGATACCCCTGACTTCAACTTCCTTTCTTTCCGAAAAAAAAATCAAGAAGAGTTCTTGAAAATTAAAAGCTATCGTACCCAAAGATTGTAGCCATTGGAATGGAAATCATTGGACTATTCAAGACATATTCTCCCATGGATAGCTTGATATTATGGCACTTTCCTGAGCAATTTATGGTTCCTCCATTTGCAACCATTACTTAACACTCTGGTGCTGGATATAGGAAGCAATTCAATTCCTTGGCTATCTTACCTTGAATAAAATTATGGGTACTACCCGAATCAATCAAGACTATTACCTTTTTCTTCTTGATATGCCTTTCTATCTTGAGAGTTTGAGGAGTGGTAATTCTTGTCAATGCATTACAAGATATGGTCACATTCATTTCTTCTTTCTCTAGGATTGGTTCCTCATGTATATCCTCTTCTTTTGATGTTTCTTGTTCATTTTCTTGTTCCTCTTCCCCATCTATGTAAATTAATTTCTTCTTAGCACACTTATGACCTTTAGTGTATTTTCTATGACAATTGTAACAAAGCCCTTTTGCTCTTTTTTCTTCCAATCGTTGTGGTGTCAACCTTGTAGGTGGTGAAATGGTAAGAGAAACAACGCTTCCATCTTTATAGTTGTGAGTGGTAGGTTTCCTTGTTGCCATAATTTTTCTTTCCATTTTTCTTGCCAACCTTAATGCCTTCTCCAATGAATCAGGTTCCTAAAGGTGAACCTCATTTTGGATGTTATCCTTTAAAGTCCCTATGAACACATCAATCTTATGCTCCTCTTGAATATCGTTTGCCCTTATATTAAATTTTTGGGAGTCCTCAATGTGCTGCATCATTGAACCCGTTTGTTTGAGATTTTTCAATTGGCTAAAAATGTGTTGCTTTTTGTATCCTCATAATGTGCTATCATTTCTTCCGTAAAAATTGCCCAAGTGACAATTTTTTTATGAGAGCAAAGGACTTGATACCATACAAACTGATTTGGTTCCAAATATAAAGTTGCAATGCGTACCTTTTGTGTGTTTTGCACATTATGGAAATTGAAATATTGCTCCGTGTGTAGTATCCATGTTATGAGATCCTTGCCATCAAATTTCCTCATATCGATATTTGGAACATGGTGGGTCTTCAATCCAATGTTAGAGTCTATGAAATCATGATTAACATTTCTTTTGTTCTCATCATGAGTTTCCTTTAATACCCTTTCGCTATTAGTAATCATTTCTTGTAGCAACTTTGTCAAATCTGTCTTCAAATCTTCCATGTTGCCTTTAAGTTTTTCTTCTATACCATCCATCTTAGCTTCCACATCTTTATCTAAATCATCCATCTTAGTTTCCACGTCTTTCTTTAAACCATCCATCTTAGCTTCCACACCTTTCTTTAAACCATCCATCTTAGCTTCCATGCCTTTCTTTAAACCATCCATCTTAACTTCTGTTACTTTTTGTGAGAGTGAATTTTGTTGCACTTGGTCTTGTAATTTTGATATATCATGTTGCATTTCTTCCTCTTGTTCATGAGTCATGCTACAGATTTCAGGTTTCTTACTAGGTGTTTCCATTTTCCTTCTTCAGGGCATCAATTAATGATAATAATGCTTCACTATGCCCTTTGAATTCATTCAAAGTAATTTTTCAACCCGACTTATTCAAAATTTTAAAAAAACTACACACCTTTTTTCACTTTGAAGGAGCTTGATATTGAATCGGTTGTATCTCTATAATTTCGGATCTCCAAGGTCTGAAATTGCATCCTGCGGTAACCCTCTTAGTCCTATTTCCAACCTTGCAAGCCTGACCAAGATTGGATCCTCCAAGGAAGAATTATGACAAATCTCCCACGATGACCTGATTATAGACTAGTTCAATAGATCGAATTTGTACGAAGTGCCGTGTGTCACTGTTTCGACCTTAGGACCTGAAACCGGTACACATAAAACTATAGGCTATCCTCTTTTTGTAACTTTTTACGAAATTTCAGTTGGATGCTCAGAGAGAAAGTTATGATGATTTCCCCAGGTCACCTGTTTGGGATGTAATTCGAGAGACTAGAAAACCCTAAATGTCTTGGACCATATCTTCGAAAATATAGCGAAACAAGATCTAAATTTCATGCCTGAGTTTCGTCAAGATTTCGGCTCAAATGGGTTTTAATTTTAGAGTTTGAACCTTCGTTGAAAAAAATTATAGCTAAAATTCCACAATGACCTGTTTGTGATTGAATTCTGGAGCTTGCAAAAACCCTAACTTCTTCAGATCATATATCCGTGAAGATAGCGAGACAAGATCTGAAATTTTGACCCAATGTTCAGAACGATTTTGTCTCAAATGGTTTTTTTTTAGCTTCTAAAACTTTGTAGAGAAAAAGTTATAGCGAAAATTCCACGATGACCTGTTTGGAGCAGCGAAACCCTAGAATCCAAAGTTCTAATACCAAATGTTATGAAACTAGCTCGCAAAAGATAGAAAAGATAGATCAACGACTTCAAAATCAGCCTCTTTGAGGGGGAAACCTCCTTTACATTACAGAAATGAACAATTCTTTGATGATACAAATGACAAGACCTCATTTCTATATATAGGACTCTAAGGGGTCCCAATACAATCAGAGCCTACATAACAATAATATTCTAGGGACACAAAAATAACAATAGTGGGATAGTATGGGGCACAATAATAAAAACATGGGGACTATATGGGTACAATAATATAATAATGGGGTTTCACTAATAATAACAAGGGGTTACACTAGTAGTATAGAGACCTAACATATAACTCGTGAAAATAGCAGCCCGGATAGATGAAACTAGATCTAGGGTCTTATATCTCCTTCACATGGCCAACCAACGTACGAGTCTAACCATGTGAATAGACACCATCTGCTGACTGGCCAATGATGTAAGCCGTTAATATACACGAGAGAAACCATTGATGATGTTAATGGCTCTCAAGGTACTACAATACAATCTATATGGTGTGAATAAATGAGTTGATTTCGAACACCACACAAAGTATTTCGGTCGAAGGCCATTGATGTGAACCTATCGCCGAGAGTGAGGAAACTTTCCATTGATATATGCAAGCAGCAAGATACCAAAGGGTTATTTTTAAGTCAACTTCCTAGATGATGTGCTAATGTCGACAGGAAGCGACCCGTCGCAGGAGGGCCTTGATGTATCCCCCATCAACGACATGAAACGAGTATCATGATTGAGACATAATGATATTGATATGGAACTAGATTAGGAGATGCAACACATGGAATGAAGGCTTCAGAGTATTGTAATGGATATTAACTGAATGAATTCTGTTGAACACATCAACGACATTGAATGGAGTTGGCAACATTGACCCAAAACAAAAATGGAGGCTCTAAAAAATAAATGATAACCAAAATACAAGCATATTATCCAACCCAACAACAACAAAGATGAAGTGGAAGAGTGTCGTGTTCAAGAGTGACTCGATGCCATTAGAAAATGGAATACCTTGTTTTCACAATTTTCCCAACCATATTGGTGAGTACCTCTTTATTTTTTAACGATTTTGAGGAGGATAACATATGCTTAATATGTAAGTTCACCCTTCATATGAATCCCTCTAACTATATTTAACAAACCCTGAGAAGGAGAGGTTTGGCCTTGTCATGTTCGACAAGTCCATCACTATTTAATGTTTTAACTATTCCATCATAGTTAAAGCTCAACAACTCTTTCATGTTTAGAGAGTTTGAAAAAGAGGCGAAAAAGAAAACTCCAGATGTCCCTTTTCGTATATAGTCTCTCAAGTATAAAAAGGTAGAAAACAATACTTAAGATAACCTCTTAGCCATGTTCTACTAAGGTATTCCTTTTACGTAGATAGTTTATCTCGATCTAAAAAAGGGTTAAACTTATACTTAGTAGATGTCTTTCCATTTACTTTTACGAGTTCGAAAAGGCAAGTGTTCAACGATCTTTTCATATTTTGGGAGTCTGAAAAACACTGAAATGTAACTCCGAGGGTTTCCTTTTTCTTAGGTTTACAGAGTCCAAAAAATATATAAAAGTATACTCCTTGGTCAAAATAACTTGTTTAAAGCATGATAAAAATATGTTCACAGTTGTCGACCTTCTCAAAACATCACAAAAAGGATTAAACATACCTGTTTTATAGTAATGAAGCATATATAAGCCAAAACATTAAATATGAATAAAATAATGCGAGAACTAATCATAAATACTCAAAATGACTATCCATTTTCACCATTTCATATTTACCTTCAATAGTGGGAATTCTGAGCTCTTTTGTCCTTAATCTTCTGTAGCTAATTGTAGCTAATCCAGTGGACCATTCCGGGTACCGTCGCTTCCAGGTAGGAGATAAAACCCTTCTCTTCCTTTTCACAATGCATTTTTGTGATTTCATGCAATTCTTTTGAGGTTTTGAGGGCCCTGTGTTTTCAAGAACAAGCCCTAGGACCAACGCGCCCCCCCCCCCACCATAATCAAAACATGTGTTGCACCTAGGCAGACTTCCACTACTGCGAGAGGTGCAACGCTCTGTCATGCACTACTTGGGTGCGTTGTGCGCAAAATGCTAAATTGTTTATCAATTTTACCTCAACTTTTTGTGATTTTTTTTTGCATGAAAAGGAGCCTTATGGATCTCTTGTTGATGCTTCAGGTGTTCATTAGCACAAAATGACATTCATTTGGAGAGAAAGAGAACATGAGGAACATGTTTTAAATGCAACAAATGATCCTGCTACCATCCAAGAACTGAAAAACCATGGATTGTAAAAGTCTTCTCGCTTCCTAGTATGAGGCAATGGATGGAATTATTGAAATATCTTGTTCATTTATGGGATGTTCAGGCTCAAGCATTCAGGTTTGGGGAACATCTACTCAAGATAAAGCTAGAAGATACCTACTTTCTGATAGGTTTATCTAGGAGGGGTGACCCCATCTCTCTCCTAGGTGGGATAAGTGGTGGGGAGACTAAAAGATTATATCACCACCTATTGTAGACGTCAAGCCCAGCCAACTGGGGATGGAAATATCAATCATGTAACACAATTACCTTTTAGAACGATCATGTTAATTATCATGGGATTGGTAGGTAGCTCAAAACTTCATGTGGCAAGTAGATCGTACATGTAGTATGGGGTGGAGTGTCTAGAGCCAACAATATTCAACTGGAGCGAGGGATTTTTGGTCAAAATGAAGGAACAACTGACTAAAGTAAGAGAGGGGAAGTTAAAGAACTTCGGCTATGGTTCGATCTTAGTCTCTTTTTCTCTAGAGCAGGCACCACTACTTTAGCCTCAACAAATCATAACCAAGCCTATCAATTCGAGGACCCCACGGATGAAGAGGTGGATAGGTCGTATGGCCTGACATGCAAGTTTGTCAGCGATCAATTTCTCACCAGCCTTCTTTGGGTGGCTGCGTAGACAGTTCATCATGATCAATGATTATCCGTATGCAGGGATGAATTTCTATGATTATCTCAAGCTCCTGCTCCCTGAGGGTGAGCAATGGGATGCTTTAAGTAAAATATTTCAACCATTTAAGTTTTTGATAATTTTACATTTTTTTTTTATGTTTTCCGAGACTAAACTATTGATGTTTTCATGCAGGTATTGGACTAGCTCGACCAGTAGGTGCTTCATATCTTCGTCATGCAAAGAGACAACCACGTGAGGAGGTAGTGGGACCAGTACAAGTTTTTGTGGTAGGACAGGATGTGCTACGGGATCTTGAGGTAGCAGAGATCCTATAAGAGGTGGAGCGCCACATGGAGGGGTTGACACACGGGATTGATGAGACCGTGGTCGACCAGATTCCGATGCGACTTCAACATCACACTATCGGAGTGCCTAGTCATATTGGTTGATCACTGTGCAAGATAGCTCATGCAATGTCATTTTATCATGAGTACCATTGATTTGTATGCTTAGATATTTGCAAGTAGTTTTTTATATGGTCGATGTAGTCATATGTGTCTCAAAGCACATTTTTTTGTAAAATCAAACATAATATATATCTATATATATATATATATATATATATATATATATATATATCTATATATATATATATATATATATATATATATCTATATATTCAATATTTCCTAGTTCCTATTACACTTTCAATATGATGTGATGTGAATTGAAACTTATTTACATTCGTTGCAAATGTCTATCTAAAACGTAATTAGCTAGGAAATCTGCTAATGTGTTTAGATTTCTATAAATATGTTCATATGATATGAAATTGAAATGTTTTTCTAGAAGACACACTCTCAAAACCATGCGAAGGATGGCAGGATTTCTCACTGAATAGACATTAGCAAGTTATAATACTACGAGTTGTGAGTCGAGCTTGATGACTAAATGGCGAATACCATGTAGAATAACATCAGAAAGCATCTCAACCAATGCATTATACTCAACGGTGTTGTTAGTAGAGTGACCAATGAAAATCCCTTGCATACTCACTAGCTCGTTATTTGGAGAAAAGTTGGCCCATGTTGCGGAAGATAGGTTATGAGTACTATAGCTAGCACCATTGACATAACCAATATACGGTTTAAGAGAGGTCGACATCTGCAAACCAAACGTAAAATGAATCAACAGGAACCGTGGGAAACTATGAAAATACACATTGTAAACACACTCAACACACCTATAGACAATATGTACATAGTATACTACACATGAGATCAAACATAGTATTTTTTGAGGTACAACCCATTCCTAGGTTGCGCTAGTGGAACTCCATCAAAGTCTACTAACTCATAGGCCCCTTTTGCAAGGACTCGCTTGACAATGTACGAACCCAACCACATGGGTTGGAACTTTCCTGGACCTAACTTATCGGTCTTCTGGTCATATAAGAGAACCAAGTCTCCTTCTAAGAAGACATGAGGCTTTACATTTTTGTTATATTGTGCCTTAATGTGTCTTTTATGAGCTTCATTGGCTAACGCAAAATTACAACGAGTTTCATTCAAACGAGTCAGATGTAAAAAATGTTCCTCCTATGCAGAAGTGGCAGGAAGAAGTTTGACAACTAGTTTTAATGATGGAATTTCACATTCGATGGGGAGGATTGCTTCCAGACCATAGACCAACTGAAAGGTTGTGAATCCGGTAGCAGTCCTAACTGAGGTTCAGCATGCCCACAAGGTAGCGTAAAGAAGCAAATGCTAGTCAGATTTGTGAACCCCTACCATACATTGAAGCATAGCCTTAAGAACTTTTTTAATAGCCTCAACATATGCATTAGCTTGAGGATAGTAGGGAGTGAAATTTTCATGTGAAAGTCCTAGCTTAGCAGTTAGTTTGGTCATCATAGGATTCTCGAAATGTTGTCCTTGATCCATAACTATTGCTTGCGAAACACCAAACCTAGCAATAACATGATTGAAGAAAAAATATGTAGTCGTTTCACCAGTGTTGTTATATGTAGGCATCGCCTCGGCCCACTTAGTAAAGTAGTCTACAATGACAATGATATAACCATGCCCCCCGGATGAGTGAGGGTTACATTTCATAAAGTTGATACCCCATTTCACAAAGGGACCAACAATGACATTGGGATGTAACGGAGCACAAATCTTGCAATCGTAAATCTTGCACGCATGACACTTCTGGATGGTGAGAATACAGTCGCAAAAGATGGTAGGCCAAAAGTAACCAGTGTGTAAGATATTTTACGCGGTAGCGTAACCAGATAGATGTTTGCCACACGCCCTCGAGTGGCATTCATTAAGGACTTTCTCGCCTCCTCAAGGGTGAGGCACCTCCATAAAAGCATATCAATACCACAACGGTAAAGGGTGTCGCCGATAATAACGTAATTTCAGGATTGTTATCGAATACGTCGTTGCTCAGACTGAGAGGTATTGGGACAAAAAATATGGGTTTGGAGATAGATCGGAAAATCTCCATACTATGGGTCAGATGACAAAATCAGAAACAATGACTCTTCAGGGATACAATCTTCAGATGTAGATTCAGAATCAGGGGAAGGAAGATCACACATTAGCTTGGTGAAAACTAGGGATTTTTTTCGACTTGGAATTGATGAACTCTAGGTCAAACTCTTGCAGAATAACGATCCACTTAGAGTACTTTTCCCCTAGCAATTGGCATGACAATATATATATGTCATAGGGTTGCAATCTGAAACGATCATAGTTTTCCGAAGCAAGATGTAATGGCGAAACCTTTGGATGCCTTGAACGGCTTCCGAAACTAACTTTTCTACATGAGTATACATGATCTTGGTATCGTCATGGTTCCGAATGAGATAATAAATGGGATGTTTAGTTCCTATATTGTCTTCTTGGATCAATACCATTGCTATAGTAGAAATGGAAGCAACAAGATACAAGAAATAGTTGCGCTAATAATCAGGGGGTATAAAAGATATGCTCGTACCGATACATCTTTCAGGGCATCAAACACTTTATAAGCAGCATTGTCCCAATGGAAGGGGACCCCTTTTTTTAGCAAGCAAGTGAATTCTTTGGTCAACTTAGTGTAATTAGGGTTGAACCTCCGTAGGAAGTTAGCTTTCCCTTTGAGTCTTTATAACTGAACGAGAGAAGAAGGTGTAGGCAAGTGAACGATTGCCTGTACTTTCAGAGGATCAATATGAATTCCTTGTTTTGAAATGACAAAACCTAGGAGTTGAGCATAATCAATGTAGAACACATAATTGTGCGGGTTAAGTCAAATGTTATAATGTCTACAACGAAGGAAAATAACCCTTAGATGCATCGGGTGATCAACCCAATGTTTAGAATGAGCAGGGAAATCATCCAAATAAGGTTTCACGATGTGTTTAATGTCATGAAACACATAATCCATGGCACATTGAAATGTGGCCCCAACATTCTTTAAACTAAATGAGAGATTTTTATCAGAAAAAGTACCCCAGGGACAAATAAACATAGTCTTAGGTTGGTCCACGAGGAGAATGTTGATTTGATTATATCCCAAGAATCCATCCATAAATGAATAAATCTCACTGTCGGCGCAACCATCAACAATTTGGTAAATAAATGAGGTCGAATAGTTGTACTTTGGACAAGTAACATCCCGATAATCAACACATACTCGGATCATGCCATGTTTCTTCATGACAGGGACAACGTTTGATACCCAATTAGTTAAAGGAACAAAGTATATGAAACCAGCCTGAAGAAGCTTTTCAACTTCAGCCTTAATCCGACAACCTTCTTAGGATGGACCGGATGGAGGCTATGTCGAATAGGTTTGGCATCATGATACATTTTAATCTCTTGAACTACTATATTTGGGTCGATACTTGGAATTTCTTCATAAGTCCAAGCAAAGACGTCCTGAAATTCATGAAATAGGGCTCTACAGATCTCGATCTCAGATGGAGAACAAGAAATTCCAATGTATATATTTTCTACAATACCTGTTTTGACAGAGATATTGAGAGGTATCATTTCTTCAATATTCGAAAGGTTCTTTTTAGAGTCGACCTCATGAATGGAGACGAAATTCGTAAAAGGCTCGAAAAAATTAGGCAAGTACACATCACTGAGATTATCCTCAATGGAATCTGGTAAGGAGGAATGATGGTGATGTTCATTCCATGGCCCGTGATTTGGCATCATGATCTCCATGATGATCTCATTAGTAGAGAGTATGTGAGAAAAAGGATCAGAGGACATGCCATAATCCAATGATCGATCTACCCAATTAATCGAAGAGAAGGTGTAAGCCTCACAAGTCGAACATATGGCTTCGTAATATAGCTCAATGGGGCTAAGCAACATTCGATTGCCAAAAATTTGGATGTTAGTTCCACCATCCAGGGATCAGCTAGGATAGTGGAGGATGATATCATGTTGATATAAACAACCGAAGGTGAGCTATCGAGAAGGATCAGAGGAGGGAGCAAAAAGGTTCCCATAAGCGAAGAATCCTTCAACAATCCAACTCTGACATGCTGATAGGAATGTAGAGTTTCCCTTATAAGAGGGACACTTCCAGTAACGTGAGAATCATAGGCGAAAAAGGTGAGTTGATCTATGGCTACAATCCCACCTTTGTGAGGAAAGGCGATCATATGGAAGTAAGTTGAAATGACGACAACCATGGCATAAACCCACATACGTCCCAGTAGAAGATTATAATCGAGAGGTCCGTCAATAACTTCAACTTATATGGAAACAATTTTTCCCCCTAGTTCTACTTGAAGGGAATTCAGAATATCCCAAGGTTTGTACGTTCTTCCATCAAAGGCTTTCAATGTGGTGGTCGATTGACTCAGTTGAGGTGAACCAATCGCCTTCCAGCAAGACAAGGACATAATGCAGGTCAAGGCTCCCTCATCCACAATAGAGCGATGAATGTTCTTACCATGGATGACGACCTAGATTATAAAGGCCAATTGAGCTGGAAGTCGAGGGGTATGGTTTTGATGAGAGAAAACCACAAGGTTGGAATCTGATGGATCCACACATTTGGTAGTTAATAACAAGGCCTTCTTTTGGGTGGGGAAATCTTAAAACACCTCAAGAGTTGACATAGTTGATGGAACCTAAGCCAAACCTTCAATTACATTATAGTTTTGTGTAGCTCTTGAACGAAGGTTGAAAGTAGACTTACAAAAAACGCCCTTCGGAGGCTTGATAGTCAATTCCACAGGAATTAGAGGTGGAGTTGGATCAAATGAAGGTGATGTCGAATTGGTAGGTTGATCAGTAGCCTGACCGTTCAGTGGATTCACATTACCATAGTCCTTGTTTTGAGTGGCCACCATAACATCAAATTTCAACTTTGAGGAGGAAAGCATCAAAACCATGTTAGAGGAAGAAGGGTCCCGAGCAACCATATGAGTCTCTTGATTGGGAAATGGGTCGGTCAACACAACATGAGAAGTGGAAAATTTAAGAAACTGATTCACTTTAGCACAGTGTGGACAATCACGTGTAAAGTGATCCTCATTGAAAATCAAGCATGGGTATCGAGGCTTTTGTTTCTCATCAGAGGGTTGATTTTTTTTGTTTATCCTATGGTGAGGGGTCTTTCTTCTTCTTACCTTTTCCTTTCTTCTTGCTTTCAGGTTGTTGTTGAGAGTTGCCTTTATCAAATGAAACGACATTTATCTCGGAAGCAGAAGCCGCAGGAGGATGGGGTTGAGGGTTTTGAGTAAATGCAGTAAGAGAAATTTCATATGGTTTACTCACCGACTGCCTAGCAGAACCAAACACGCCATTAGCGACATGATATTCTTTACGAGGTGGAGGAGGAACAATATTCGAAGGTATCAGAGCGTTTGGTATATTATCATAGAGTGTGCCTGATTGGGTATAAACGAGGTCCAAATATTGTGCACAAGAAATAACTTGCGCTTCTGTCACGACTCAACCTTTAGCCACATCTTCTGTTATAGGAGCCAACAGAGATTTGGTAAACCATTCCACTAACAATTGATCAGGAACATAAGTCTTGACCAACCAAAGGTGGTATCTCCACTCATGAATGTGATCTGAGATGTGAGTGGAATCTAATTGTTTGAAGTTGGTCAAGAGTTCCATTCCAGTTTCATATTTGATGGGCAATTAGAAATTTGTGAGGCAAGTTGTGGCTAAAGTGTTGGAATCATGAAATGAAGCTCTAGGTAATTTAATATACCATTTAGTTATGTACTTGTAAGCTTTCGTTGGAAAAGAAGAAGTCAAATAGAATCATCGTTAACGGAGTTCGAAGAACACCATAAATGATACGTCATTACGTGCGCCGACGGGTCTTCTCCTGGATTCCCATTGAATTTTGGGATATCAGAAGGAAATTTAGTGGGAATAATCAGTCACGATTGCGAATGAGTAATGGAGTGATTAGTGAGCTGAGTTTAGTTTGGCAACCAGAGAGTGGCCACAAAAGGTAATTATCGATTAAATTCTGAAGTAGGATGGCCTGGATATGAAGGAATATCTTGAGAAACAGGTACTTGCATCCCCAAATAAGGAGGGTTCTGATGATAAGGAACCTAGGTGCTAGGATAGGGGGAGTTATGATAAACAGTATACGAGTGACCTTGTTGTCCAGCCCCAAGATGATGATAAAGTTGTTGGAATGGTTCAGTTTGGATCCATTGGCCTTGAAAAGGTGCTTGAGGAATACCTTGATATGGTCCATATTGTTGCTCGATATGGATTTGCATTGTCCCATGGTAAGGTGGGTTCAATTGGGACGCTGGCATATTATGAATAATATGACCTATCAAAACTTGAGTACCCTGTCCAAGCAGTTGAGAATGTAAGGTACCTTGTACAGGTTGAGTAAGCAAGACCTGGGAAGTGTTAGACATGTATTTGAGCTTGTTGGGGTGCTGGTGGATGGATAGCAATTTGAGACGAAGATGGTGTAGGTTGAGGATTCAACAATCGGTCCCAAAATGAACCAGGTTGAATGGGAAAAGTAGGTTTCCAAATAATGGCAACCATTCCAGGATAAGGAGGACTATAATAAGGTTGATTACCAATTTGAGGTATACCAACAACAGGTTTCCCCCTGCCAAAGGAGGAGGGGATGATGGAGGCAACTACGATCCAGATGGAGGGTACCCAACATAAGAAGAGTTAGGTTGTTGAAGGTAGCCTTTCCCACTGACATAAGGTCCAGCCTGTTGCTCAATCGTGGGTGTAGGTGGAGGAAGAGGAGCAAACTATGTGGTACTCATAAGAGAAGTACAAGATTTTATTATTGAATTAAATGACATGGGAGAGGTCCAAGGACTGGAAGTCGCACCAGAAAAGGTACCAGATAAAGACTGATAACTAGGTGGGACGGACGAGCCGCCTTATAGATGTGTTTCTCAATGTTGCGAACATCTGCATCGAGATAAAATCGACAAGGGTTCGAAAAACCAAAAAATCATAAAAATTGGTCAAATATTGGTAAAAATCAGCAAACATTGACAAAATTGAGATACCATCAAAATATCTTTAAAAATCGAAAAAACATCAGCTAGGCCGAAAAATCATAATTTCGAGATAAAATCAGGATGCTATTGAGATGTTCGCAACACTGGTGTTTATAGTGATGTCGCAAACATTGATGAGGAAGCAAAATTCGATGTCTCAACCATAATGGTGGAAACAGACTGAGAGATTGGATAAGTTCTAGTCATGGTTAACAATCCCAATGAATATTATTGCGAGAGGTCCGTGGATAAGTCCAAGGAATTAGGCAAAGTAATTTGTGTCAGAGTCTGAAGAGGTGGAAGAATATCAATATGACAAAAATGGAGTCTTTCTCGAATAGGAGTACAAGGACAAGGCTCTTCTTGTGGGATCTCTTCAATACTTGCAAGTTCGTGTGGAAGAGGTTCACAGTCGGGTCCAAGATATATAGGTTATGTCTTAGACAAAGGAAGAGAAGAGGAAGGTCTCAAAGTAACATGTGAAGATGTCTAAGGCTCCTTAGGTTCAAAAACCTCAGGAATCAAAGTGTCTGACTCATGAAGGTCAGGTTCAATAAGCTCACGCAATAAGGTTTCAAGGACTTTTGTTTCGATTGTGTCAGTGTCACTATCAAGAGTAGATGTAATCTCGGGCTTAGAACTCAAAGGGATAGATGATTTTTACGAATCCATATCGGGAGGAGGGCCATAAGTAGTTCTCGAAGTTCTTGATTCAGTAGTTTGCATCTTCTTATGCTTCTGACGACAACCAGGAGTAGCCTCTGGTGGAAGAGGAGGCTTATTTTTCATTCTACATGAACGATGGGGTGGGGGATTTTGTTCTTCCATGTTGGATAATAAATTTTATTAACATAAAGATAAATAATTCAAAAATAGGGTAATCCAGCATAAAGGATTACCAAGCAACCATAAACTGCAATATACACCTTGGCAAACCAAGGACTTAACGTACATCATCCAATCTCCTTGAATCTTGTGTTCAATGTATCACAGTATACAAGGCGACAAACTCGGTTACCTATGGATGGATAGTAACCTATAGAGGACTCCAAAAATATACTTGACGGTACATGGGAGTGCATTCCATAGTAGTGTTGTCTAATGCGTAATCTTTTAATGACAGCATTCCCATATACTTTACGTGCATGGAGTGTCATCCAATATACCCAAAGTTACATGGAGAACAATCTTATACACTCACATATGTGGAACAAGATTTCACCCCCGCGAGCAATGCTGGCAAACAATGAAAACTCCTACATTTAATGATGTCAGAACACATCTCTAGCCTAGAACTCTAAGTGTTTAAGTTAATGTTACAAATTCTCCTTAGGTTTATTCAACCAATTTTACTGTTTATCATTGATTAAGTTTCATTTTTGGGCTCACCATGAATGTCACCTTAATATCCTAAGATGAAAATCTAACATGAGAAAATGGAAATCTTTCTCTTTCAATGAAAATCTAACTAAGGAAGGGAAGAAACAATCAATGTGAAACATACAACATACAACAAACACGATACAAGATGAAATTTCCCATTCAATGTAATTGTTCCTATATCAATGCACATACAAAACCCTAAATGTCAATGCATTTTTTCTTTTCTTTTCAACACACTTAATTTTCGAAATGAAGAAAACTATGACGCAAACATTTAAGCTGATTCAAATGCACTTTTTAGAATGAGGACTAAAACAACATTTCATCCAAGCAGACAATGACGAAATGAAATCAGTTTGTAAGAGACCAAATGATAAGAACAAAGAAAAATCAAAACCAATTCTTACCAAAGGCAATCAAACACAAATTCAAACCAAATGGAGGCTTTAGAGAGACCACAAGGCACTAAAGACTCAGGGAAGGTCAACTGGAAGTAGGCTGATCAAAGAGACACTAAAAAATAAGGGCAAGTTTTGTGCAAAAACAAGGGCCAACACTGGTGCAAAAGAGGCACCAGTGCTTTGCAATGCTGGTACAAAGTGGGCCTAGGTGAGGTGCAACACTTTGTCAAAGGCACTATGGGAGTGTTGGTCCAGGGATAGAGGATTCCGACACAAAAATTGCAAATGAGACTCAATGAAATCACTTTCTAGGTCTGTTCTTGGTTGGGTAAAGTAGCAAAGGTCTATCAAAGAGGTAATCAAACACAATGGACAAAGGAACCACCAAGGGAATATACTGATCCCTAGTATGGTCGCCAATTTGTTATACATGATTTACGATTGCAGACAAAAGTATCTCCCCTAAGTTTGTTGCTTAACCTAGAACAACAGATAGACAAGGAACCCAACGCTTTCCTTAAAGTAAATAGATGACAGAATGAAGCCTCCCTGGAATCCGTCGCATGCTTCACTCCTTGTTTAGCTTGAATGCTCCAATTCTAGCTCTTGTTGCCAAAATTAGAACCCACACAGTCAAATAACACAAGCCAGGAAACTACAAGATCTATGCAGTATCATTTAAATGCTTTATTTAATAGATAAACATGGTATTGAAATACATGAAATAACAACATCGCATATAGGAAAATAAAGAATTCTTTGCATTAATATAAATGGAAGGAGTTACAGTCATAAATAGATGTTGATCTTTTAAAAGAGCTCCTCTAAGTTACATTGTGCTTTCCGTGTCACAATGTGCACCTCCAATCACCCTAAATGCATGAAATGAAACCACTCACAACAACATCATAAGGGTAGAATCACTCTCCAAAAGCCAACCCCTTGCATGTGGAAGGATTTAAATATATAGAGGGGTGGGGTAAGTTGGGAGTTCTTATCCAATTACCAATCAAAGGTTTTAGATCCACCTTTAATGGGAGGATGGGATCAAAGGATAAGGGATGGAAACTCCAAAGTAGGGTAGGATAGGATCTGAATGTTTTATTTGAGGTAAATGGTTGTAACAAATTCTGGAAGCTTATGGAAGAGGAAGCTTCCATAATTTCTCTCTTTTTCCTGAATTTATAGAACCAACGCAGGTGAAAAGTAGAGCAACCTATAGGTGATCAACACAGGCCACAGTGGAGCAACCTATAGGTGAAAGCTGTCCAAGAAGAGGCCAGGGAGGTTGGTCCTAAAATTGGCTCAAATGATGCAATTTTAGACAGAAACTCTGGGAAATGAAAGAGTCATGCTTAGGGCTTTGTGAAATATGATGACAAGGGGGAATAGGATGTTGATTAATCCCTTTAGGAGGCCTAATGATCGGATGTGACAAAATGGCCTATAACAGAGGTCATCCTTTCTTCCTAGTCAAGTACACTGGTTGGTATTTTTCCTTCACTGTCTAGGATGGGCATGTATATAAGGCATGGATAAAGGTAGCTTGTCCATATTTCTCCACACTTCACACTTGTCATATTTCCTTGATATTCCATCCCTTATTTTGTTTGGTTATTATCAACCACTTGTATTAGTTCCCTGTTTACCTCATCTTATAAAAAGAAGGGGTTGGAAATTGCCTAGAGGTATATGTAGCTACAAAATGAAAGAAATAAAAAAGCATGTACTGAAATGTTAAATGTTAATAATGGAAGGGGATGAATGTTAAACGCGAATTTAGCTTGAGCTTTACCCCCTCATGTGAGACTCCCATGGTTATCATGCTTATCAAAGTAAAGGAACTTATCAAAACATCCCAACCTTGATGAGCAATGAATTGCCTTATCCTAAAACAAAGGAAATGCTTGAAAGTTTGTTAAGCAAGCCAAATCAATCAAAGAAAAAAAGTAAGGGTGGAAAAGGTAGTGTCAAGGAAAGGGTAACTAAGGTAATTGCAAGTGCTTCCTTGATAGAGGTGATCATGGATGAAGGTTGTGCATAACCTGGTAAAATATTATCACACCTCTCATGAAGTACACCCCATACAATATCACTTATTATTTACCTATGTTGATTGGAGGGTCAACCTAGGAACTCTTCCTAACCCCAAGTCTCCAAGCACCTACTAAGGACATTTGATGATCCTCTTGTACTTAAATTTAGTAACTTTTATGATATCTTAAGCTAATGTGAAAATTGAAGAAGACACTTTGTGTGTTATACTTACATGTCGTTGATATCAAATATGGTCCACTTTTTATGTTTCAACGACTTTTGTGATGTTAGCCAATTTACTTTACTATTTATTTTAGCTCATTCTTAAATGATTATCTAAAAAAGGTCATGGTATTTTGGAGGACATTAATGATGCATCAGTCATAGCTCTTGGATGTTTTTTGGAGGGCTTTCCACTACATCTTGGATGTTGCACATTAGATGAGAAACATTGACTTAGATGATGATATGGCATGCACTTGATGATGATTTTGCACCCCCTTCATCTTACATGTTTCCTTTGGAGTTAGGGAATTGCCTCGATGCTTGAGGGGCCTCACCTATTGCATAAGAACTACCTTAATGATGATGTGTGGAGCTACTTTGGTACCTGGATGAGATAATGGGGCACCTTCGGATGATTGGAGATGACTTTGGCTTAGGATATGCCCTCTTGATGAATAGATACACTCATTCATCATAAGACATGACCTTTAGATCAAGTTAGCCCTCTTTTTAGACGATGTCACCCTTGGAAGCATTTTAACTCATACATGTGGGTTAATTTGAGGATATATTTTTTATGTTTTATCATTGATGATGATAATTTGGGGGTCAACTTGATGATTGATCCACTTGTATCATGAAATTTATGTTTTCAGGGGCTTTTAGCCTAATCTTAAGTAAATCGCTTGGTTACGCTCATATAAATAGGGAAGTGATTCACTTAATTTCGACAATGCCACACTTGGAGACCATTTATCCATTGTATTAACATCTTTTCACTAATTCATTATGAAGCACTAGTTGAGTGACTTCTATTGGGGACTCTTATGATGTGGATTGTTCTATTTTCATGGATAGCTATAATGAATCTTGGATGAATGCATGGTGGAGTAAGTTTCATGATCCTTGTTAAACTAATCCTTCTTTCAAGACTTTTATGAACTCGCATGTTAGCTCCTTCCCTTGACTCATCTTGAAAATTAAGAACCTTGACCTTAAACCCTAGGGTAAGTAGGTTTACTTGCCATAGTTTGTTTAAATCTTGTTTCCATATGAAGGAAACCCCATATTAGTTTTTTTTCGAGACTCCATTAGCCCTATATGGAGAAGGCGCTAGCATTCCCTCTTGTGGCAATCATATTTTCTTATAAAATTATTTAATTTTTTGTTCTACATTTAATTAGGAATTTATTACGGCAAAACCTTATATTTACAACAATTGTTCACCTATATGTGAATGACCTAGGATTAGGAATAGTTCTAAAAGAATTACATAATTAAAATTTACAACTCATGAGAAATTTCCAGCCATATATTTGGGTTGACATCCAAGGTTTTAGTGTTCTCATGTATTATTTTGGCGATTGAAATTTGCTATAATTTATTCTCTTGTTTATTTATCAATTTAGTATTCATTTTACACTTTGTTATGATAAGTTATGGGGCTAAATTTGTTGTTATATTGCTAGAATTATTGATCTTTCATTGTTAGTTTATGGTAGTCTTATGTAATTTATTGTTTGAGGTCGTGAAACCTATTTGAGCCTCTATTGGTTACCCCAAGCTTCCAAATTGAACCATAGCAAGCTTTGAACCCAAATCTTAAAGTTAACACTTATCCGCCCTAAACCTTAACTTTTTATTCTTATCTTTGGATGGTAATCATTATAGAACGCTCATGGGGCACTTAAGGCAATTAAGATCTACTAGGGAAGCCTCCCTTGTGTTGGATTATGTCCATCACTAAAACAAGGGGAGTTGTTGCTGAGGTGTAGTGGTGACATGCCCATTGTTGCACTCTATCTAGGTCATCTAGTGAGGATTTGCAGTAGGGTACAATATTTATGTCATAACATTTTTGGCAATATCATTGAGTAGGAGTTGAGTCCTTCTCCTCGAGATCCAAATTCCATGCTTCAACCTTTCTTTTATGAGTATATCTCAAATACTCTTTTAGTATCCTCGTTTAATGACTCCATTAGAGGAAGAAAATTATTGTTTCTTATAAGTTTTGAAGTCTTTATGCTTGTAGGGTGAAACATGCATCATTTGAAAGAAATTTAAATTCAGCCTAGTGATTCTACATTTATACATTGGGAAAGTTTTATGGAATAAAACATGGATCCAAGGGACTTGAATGAACTATATCATGCTTTGAACATTGAAATATCCTTAGATACCCAAATCGACCTCCACCTAAATATCAAAAAAATGTTTTCACTTGTCGATGGTGGTTTTTATTTTGATATCCCTACATAGTAGCATTCATGAAATATGTCTCTAGATTGAACAATAAACATGAGGATGTATTAATAAGGCTATTCTTATTGTCTTTGGGAGAAAACCAAGAGGATTTCATAAAAATCTATTGTGATTAAAATAACATAATCTCTCTCAAAGTTTTCCCATTAAAATTCATCAGACACTAAGATACAAACCTTTAGTTTAAAGACGCCCATCCAATTATATGTGAAGGCCTTACCCAAGGAAGACCTTGTTTACCTCTTATGAGTGAAGAATATGACATCTTTGGAAGAAGAATAAACCAATAAATAAAGTTGTCAAGAGAAATAAGAAGAAGCCTTGGCCAATCCAATCCAAGTTCAACATGAAAACATTGATGAAGATACTATTGAAGATGAAGTATCTCATATTGAAGATCATGTCTATAAAGTAGATCTTGTTAAAGATGTCACACTTTCCCTTGAATAAGAGAATGAGGTTGTTGGGTCCCTATAATACTAGTGATTACTGTTGTGGGGAAAAGTATCCGACTCGGATGACCCTATCCCTACTCTAAAGGTGACAGTCTTTAGCAACAACTGAAAGCAAAGCTTTGATATTTTCCTTTATGAAAGTACAGAGAGAAGGAAGAAAAGATTAACCAACCGGTGTCTTTCGCTTTTGTCGATCCTTATCCTCTCTCTTTGTCTCTTGTTCCCAGCTCCTTGCTCTCTTTGCCGGTCCAGCTACACACAGATCCTGCACAAAACAAGAGAGGAAACTACAAGAAACATGTACTCATAACTGATGCATGGATTAGAGTGAATCAAATATACAAGTAAATACAATACATCAATGCAATACAAGTATATAGGAGAACATTCAAAGCTTTATTGATAAAAGTAACAGGGTTCTGAGAAGGTTACAACCATCAATGGCTCCAATCCAGCAGCACCTCCCCAGCAGCAAGAAGTCTCCTCTTCACCTCTAGTAAGCAATCACCCAATAGCTCTGACTGTAAACCAACAGCACCTCCTTGCTTTACACAAAATTCCAGCCCCCTTAGACCTCATAGAAGAGCTCTATATATAGGATAGAAGAAGAGAGGATGAGTCAGCTTGAGACTGACATGAAGCTGCCTTGTGTCCTCTCCCTCTTCAGTTAAACTTCAGTTCTTGAGTCCACTTGGAGATCCTTGCTTACACATGGAGATCAAGTACCTCTTACTCATCACAGGGCGAATCCCATGAACCAAGTGTCAGTTTGGAAGCTTCCTGGGCAATTGACACCTTGCAGAATGACTGTGCCACTTGGCCAATCTCGCTCAGCGCAGGTAGCCTTCATTAGATTTGACTTACAGCGCAGGTACAAGGAGGAGCAGTTGCATTCCAGCGCAGATGCTCAGTGGAGCAGCTGACATGATCCAAAATTAGCCTGTTTTTGAGTGTTTTCAGGTGGAGAACTGATGGGAAGTGCTGAGGTTTGATGACCTTGTTCTTCTAGGGGTAAGAACAACATGTTTAGGGACTGAGGATCCCTGTAATTATTGACATTTCATGCTCCATGCTGCGAGGCACAAAAATGTCTATAACAATTACCCCCTTACTATTGCAGTTATACCCCTTATTAATATTGTTGTGCCCCTATTGCCCCCATATTGTTATTACTGTGCCCCATAGAATCCCTCTATTGTTATTTTTGTGGCTTTATATTATTATTGTTAGGTCGGCTGGATTATATTGTGACTCTTTAGAATCCTATATATAGAAAGGAGGTTTTGTCATTTGTATCATCCAAGAATTGTTCATTTATGTAATGTAAAGGAGGTTGCCCCCTCAAAGAGGCTGAATTCTAAGACGTTGATCTATCTTTTCTATCTTTTCTTGAGTTGGTTTCATAACATTTGGTATTAGAGCTCTGGATTCTAGGGTTTTGCTGCTCCAAATAGGTCATTGTGGCATTTTCGCTATAACCTTTTTTTTTTTTTTTGTGACGTTTCAGAAGTCGCAAAAAAAACCCCATTTGAGAAGAGATCGCGCTGAACCTTGGGTCCGAATTTCAGAGCTTTTCGCGCGATATTTGCGGAGATATGATCTGAGGAAGTTGGTCTTTTTGCAGACTCCTGAATTACATTCAAAACAGGTGACCTGGGGAAAATCGTCATAACTTTCTCTCTGGGGATCGGATTGAAATTTCGTAAGAAGGTACAGAAAGAGAACGGACTGTAGTTTCTTATATGAATGTTTCAGATCCAAAGGTCGAAACAATGACTCATGGCACGTCGTACAATTTCGCTCTACTGAACTAGTCTATAAGCAAGTCACTGTGGGAGATTTCACATAACTCTTCCTTGGAGAATCCAATTTGGGTCAGAATTGTGGCATTGGAAAGAGGACACAGAGGGCTACTACAGCTCACAAATTTAGAACTAGATGATTAGAAAGTACAGAGATACATCAGAGGCAATATCGAGCTCCTACAAAGTGAAAAAAGGTGTGTAGATTTTCTTAAATTTTTGCTTAAGCTTGGTTTGAAAATTTATTTTGAAGGAATTCAAAGGGCATAGTAGAGCATTATTATCGATAACTGATGCCCCGAGGAAATAAAATGCAAACACCTAGTAAGGAACCTGAAAGCTCTAGCATGACTCATGAAGAAGAGGAAGAAATGCAACATGATGTATCAAAATTACAAGACCAAGTGCAACAATTGTCCCTTGCACAAAAAGGAACAGAATCTAAGATGGATGGTTTAAAGAAAGATGTAGAAGCTAAGATGGACTGTTTAAAGAAATGCGTAGAAGCTAAGATGATTGACGTGGAAGCTAAGATGGATGATTTGAAGACAGACATGGACGAATTGAAGATAAATATGAATAAGTTGCTACAAGAAATGGTCCCTAAGGGTGAAAGGGTACTAAAGGAAACACATGATGAGAACAAAATAAATGTTAATCATGATTCCATATATGCTAATGTTGGATTGAAGACTCACCATATTCCAAAAATCGATATGAGGAAGTTTGATGGCAAGGATCCTGCCACATGGATATTACAGATGGAGCAATTCTTCGATCTCAATAATGTGCAAAACACACAAAAGGTACGTATGGCAACTTTATATTTGGAACCAAATCAGTTTGTATGGTATCAATGGCTTTGCTCTCGTAATTTTACAGAAGAATTGATAGCACATTATGAGGATACAAAAAGCAACACTTTTTTTAGCCAATTGATAAGTCTCAAACAAAAGGGTTCAATAATGGAGCACATTGAGGAGTTCCAAAAATTGAACATAAGGGTAAAAGATATTCCAGAGGAGCATAGGATTGATGTGTTCATAGGGTCTTTAAAGGATAATATCCAACATGATGTTCGCCTTTGGGAACCTGATTCATTAGAGAAGGCATTCAGGTTAGCAAGAAAGATGGAAAGCAAAATTATGGCAACCAGGAAGCATACCACTCACAACTATAAAGACGGAAGTGTTGTTGCCCCTAGTCTTCCACAACCTATAAGGTTGACACCACAACAATTGGAAGAAAAAAGAGCAAAAGGGCTTTGTTACAGTTGTTATGGCAAATACACTAAAGGTCATAAGTGTGCTGAGAAGAAATTATTCTACATAGATTGTGAAGAGGAAGAAGAAAAGGAGCAAGAAAGGTCAAAAGAAGAGGATATACTCAGGAACAAAGCCTAGATGAAGAACAAATAAATCCAACCATATCTTGTAATGCATTGGCGGGAATTACCACTCCTCAAACCATCAAGATAGAAGGACAAATCAAGAAGAAAAAGGTAATAGTGTTGATTGATTCAGGAAGCACCCACAATTTTATTCATTGTAAGGTAGCAAAAGAATTGAATTGCTTCCTATATCCAGCACCAGAGTGTCAAGTGATGATTGCAAATGGAGGAACAATAAATTGCTCTAGAAAGTGCCATAATATCAAGCTATCCATGGGAGAATATGTATTGACTAGCCCAATGCTTTCCATTCCAATGGGAGGTGCTGATGTTGTACTAGGAGTCCAATGGCTACAATCCCTGGGTACAATAGCTTTTAATTTTCAAGAACTTTTCATCAAATTTTCTACGGAAGGAAAGGAAGTTGAATTAAGGGGTATTGTAGGGAAACCAGGAAAGATAATTAGCTCTAATAGTATGACAAAGCTTCTAAAAAAGGAGCAAAGAGGTGTAATTGCACAATTATGTTCGCTAGGTGTTTCCACATCGGAATCATCTATTTCTCCAGATCTCCAAAAAGTCATGGACAATCATTCCAAGGTATTTGAGACTCCCAAAGGTCTCCCACCTATGCGTGATCATGATCATGCTATTCATCTGATTCCAGGAAGTGTTCCTCCAAACATCAGGCCGTACAGATATCCCTATGTCCAAAAGAGTGAAATTGACGTATGGTTGCAGAAATGCTAGAGGCTGGTATAATTCAACCGAGTCAAAGTTCTTTCTCTGCTCCAGTAGTATTGGTGCACAAGAAGGATGGATCATGGCGCATGTGTCCGGATTATAGGGAGCTCAACAAGCTCACTATTAAAGATAAGTTCCCCATTCCTGTCATTGATGAATTACTGGATGAATTGCATGGATCAATTTACTTCACCAAGTTGGATCTTCATTCAGGATATCATCAAATCAGAATGAAGACTGAAGACATTCCGAAAACAACATTTAGAACTCATGAGGGTCATTATGAATTTTTGGTCATGCCTTTTGGCCTTACCAATGCACCTTCAACATTTCAAGGTTTGATGAATTCAATTTTCAAACCATTCCTTAGAAAATTTGTGTTAGTATTTTTTGATGATATAACAATCTACAGCAAGTCTTGGAAGGATCATGTTGAACATGTTGACAAGGTGCTACAACTATGAAGGAGAAACAATTATATGCAAAAAGATCCAAATGTTTCTTTGGAGTCCAGGAGGTGGAATATTTGGGTCATATTGTATCTCATGAAGGAGTTAAGGTAGACCCTAGCAAAATTAAAGCCATTAAGGAATGGAAAATCCCCACATCCATAAAGCATCTGCGAGGATTTCTTGGGTTGACAGGGTATTATCGCAAGTTTGTTAAGAATTATGGGAGAATAGCAGCACCTCTAACAACATTATTGAAGAAAGATGCATTTTCATGGACTACAGAAGCAACAAAGGCCTTTGAACATCTTAAAGAGGCAATGTGCCAAGCACCGGTCTTAGCTACACCGAACTTCACAAAAACCTTTATTGTGGAATGTGATGCTTCAGGAAATGGAATTGGTGCTGTTTTAATGCAAGATGAAAGACCCATTGCTTTTGAAAGTCGTCCAATCAAGGGAAAGTTTTTAAGCAAAGCTATTTATGAGAAGGAAATGTTGGCAATACTCCATGCACTTAAGAAATGGCGACCCTACCTAATGGGAAGACACTTCAAGGTAAAAACGGATCATGATAGCCTTAAATACTTTTTACAACAAAGATTATCCTCTGAAGAGCAACAAAAGTGGGTCACAAAGATGTTGGGTTATGACTTTGAAATCATCTACAAAAAAGGGAAGCAAAATGTGGTGGCAGAATGACGAAGAAGTGTGGGCACTTATTCGAAAGTTATAACAAGATTCCAGTACGTCTGGTACATTTAGCTGGCAAAATGATTTGTTATGGTACAAAGATCACTTATACCTCTGTAAGAATTCCCAGCTAAAACAAAATATTCTTATGGAATTGCACACTTCTCCCTTAGGAGGGCACTCAAGATTTTTAAAAACTTACCACAGGGTTAAGAAGGAATTTTTTTGGGATGGCCTTAAATCAGATATTCAAAAGTTTGTGGCTGAATGTTTGGTTTGCCAACAAAATAAAGTTGAAACAATTAAGACACCGGGTCTATTACAACCTTTATCCATTCCAAGCCAACGTTGGGAGGAGGTTTCAATGGATTTTATCACAGGTTTACCCAAGTCTGAGGGAAAGAGTGTCATCATGGTGGTAGTTGACAGACTTACCAAGTATGCACACTTTTGTGCATTATCACATCCATTTAAAGCCAGTACAGTTTCTACTGCATTTATGGAAACAATTCAAAAGCTACATGGAAACCCAAAGATTATTGTAAGTGACAGAGATCCCATTTTCACTGGAAATTTTTGGACAGAATTATTTTCTTGTCTTGGTACTCAGTTAGCTCATAGCTCATCTTATCATCCTCAATCTGATGGGCAAACTGAGATAGTAAACAAATGTTTGGAAGGATATCTTCGTTGCTTTGTATCTGATAAACAGACACAATGGGTCAAATGGTTGCCTCTGGCTGAATGGTGGTATAACACTTCCTTCCATACAACAACAAAAATGACCCCATTTATGGCACTTTATGGGTATCAACCACCATCAATCACATCATATTTAAGAGAAAATTCTAAGGTTCAGGCAGTGGAACATCACATCGAACATCAACAACAAGTCCTCCAACTCTTAAAGGATAACCTCGTGTTGGCACATAATAGAATGAAACAACAGGCAGATCAACATCGCAGTGAAAGAAGTTTTGATGTAGGTGATTGGGTATTCCTACGGCTACAACCATGTAAGCAAATGTCCCTCAAGCAAGCTAAGAAGGATAATAAATTATCACCAAAGTATTATGGTCCGTACAAGGTGTTGCAAAAGATTGGTACTATGGCATACAAATTGGAGCTTCCTGCAGCTTCTCGATTGCACCCAGTTTTCCATGTTTCATGTTTAAAGAAGGTTATAGGCGACAAGCTCCCAGTTCAAACAATATTGCCAGAACTTGACGAGGAAGGAAAAATTATATTGGAACCGGAAGCAGTCACAGAAACAAGAACTCGACAGCTATGAAATCGTTCAATTTCAGAGTATCTTATCAAGTGGAAGAACTTATCCGCTGAAGATTCCACATGGGAGGATGAGAATTTTATGCAGAAGTATCCAGAACTACTCAAGCGTTGAGGACAACACTTTTTTGAAGGAGAGGGGCATGCTGGGTCCCTATAATACTAGTGATTACCCCATTACTATTGTACTTATACCCCTTATTAATATTGGTGTGCCCCTATTGCCCCCATATTGTTATTACTGTGCCCCATAGAATCCCTCTATTATTATTTTTGTGGCTTTATATTATTATTGTTAGGTCGGCTGGATTATGTTGTGACTCCTTAGACTCCTATATATAGAAAGGAGGTTTTGTCATTTGTATCATCCAAGAATTTTTCATTTATGTAATGTAAAGGAGGTTGCCCCCTCGAAGAGGCTGAATTCTAAGACGTTGATCTATCTTTTCTATCTTTTCTTGAGCTGGTTTCATAACAGAGGTGAGTTGTATTCTTTTCAAAGCTTTTGATCTCTATGATACAACATTTGAAGACCATAAAAAAATACTATCTTGTGGAGAAATATTTGGAGATTGAGAATATTGATGCTTTTCCTGCATGTAGGAAAACATAAATGGTATATGAGTTCTCATTTTCATGGGAATCCTATTTATGACACATATGATTATTTTAGAGAATTATTCCCTTTGAGACAACCATCGTTTGCAAGCATAGATTTCGATAATTCTCTTTACTACTTCAAATCACGCATGAAAAAAAATGATAGGTTTTGGGCAACATGAATAGGACATGTTCACATATTTGTTTCAAACTTCAAATAGTTAATATATTTTCTCTTTCTCATGAAAATCTCCAAACACATTCTTTAGAGTATGATATATATCTTCTTGAGCACTTGAAGTTGTCCTAAGAATTAAAAAATAATTAGCCATCCCTAGTCTGAGTTTTGGGTGAATATTCATATCCATGTCAGGTTGATTTACTTATTTGGGGTTGATATATATGAAGGATAGTATATTTTCCAAATCAAGAATTTCCAAACAACTCTTTATGCATATTGTCCTCAATATATCATTGAAAGCATAGCTATGATTACATTTTTGATGTTGAAATATATATTTGGCATAAATATTTTCAATTCATGGGTTGTTACAAATGTTTTAAATATACAAAAGGATGCAACAAGTCCTAAAATTGGGGAAAAATATATTGTCAAGGTCTAAATTCATCCTCTCATTTTCATCCTTGTCTTTGGGAAGACCTAGTGCTTTTCAAATGTCTCATGATCCCATCTCAAGCCTTGGCTAGTGATCTCAAGGGGAACCAAAGGGGTGATCCGTTGAAGTATGTGGATCACCTTTCTAAGATGCAAGGGTAACATCATGAAGACCTTAATCAGAGCAAGGATGAGATATCCTTATTTTATTTCAATTATATTACAATGGACCCTCGTGATTTTGATCCTATATTTGGTCATTATCTTATCTTTATCTTGACTTGTGATCACCTTTCCCTTGGCGTCTCCTTGTTTTGTCTCATAACCAAGAGTAAGGTTAATATTCTTCATTTTTATGTGGTTTTGGGGTGGCTTCATTGGTTGTATGATTGTACTCAATTGATTGAAAATATCGATGTAGCTTGGAATAGGTTACATGTAATGCATCTTGATGTTACATTCTTCCTTGCTTTCTATCATGTCGATTTATTGCATTTATATTTACTTTTTTATTTCAAAAAGAAAATAAAAAAGAAGAAAAAATAACTTTAAGAAATGTTTATAACATATAGTTTTCATTACCTTTCATATTCCAAGGTGGCGATATCATCTTGTTATTGTAGTAATGATATATTCATTTGTCTAATCTAGTAAAATTGTCAAAGTGATGCAGGTTACAAGTCTCAAGTACCAAAGATGTTGGGATTCCCATGCACTCTTCATCATATAACATGGATCATGTGCTCTATAGCGAGCACATGCCCCTAAGTTGGAGGGAAATGTTACCCATGTATATACAATGGCAACCCTGGGAGAATTTATTTCTCCTAAGATGCAAATTTATGACAAGCATCCTTGTGAGATCCTCAGATAGTACCCTCTCAGATGCCTCTCACCAACACATTGGTAAGATCATACACTTGATCGGGTTGCTCACTAGATGGAGGTAAGTTAATGACCATGAGGTACATTAGATATTATTTCATAAGAAGTGTTTTTATTTAATGTTTTGGCGCATCTAGGTAAGGATCACAAGTTGAAATTAGAAAATGGATCATGGCACTTGGAAGTTGTATTTGATGCCTTATTTCACATTGTAGATCATTCTTTCTTCCTAGACAAGTGCACCGCTTCGAATTTGTAACACTCCCTCCCACCCCTTGGATTTTCTTGGGTTGTGGGAGGTGTTACTTGTTTATTCTGACCCAATCTCTAAGATATGTTATGAATATGGGATTAGAAAAAAAAAATGTTTTTGTGATCATTGTATGGCTTAATTTTGATACCACCATTGTGATCAGGTCATCCATGGATTTCGAAGGAAATAAAAGTTATCTCAATCTAAGTTCTGAATCAAAAGTTATGCTCATTCGAAGTTTGTTAATAAGAAGGGTCCATGTCAAACCATGGATCTCCATATGGCCCTCACTTGACCCATGTGGCACTATTGTGGTTGCTTACCTGTCCATTGGGTCCCTTGCCCTGTTGCACATCACGCTCGGGTATGAAACTGCCTCGACCAAACAGTTGGTAGTGTGGACCCCCCCAACGGTGGTTTTGAATTTAGGGAAGGGGAACCCTGCAATTAATCTCAGCCATCAATCGAAGATGGGTGGATTGGCACTAATACCTATCATGACCCCCCTACTCATTAAACATCGACAATGAGGGAGGACCCATCAATTGATCTTGACTATCGATTTTTAAGCCTTGTAGATTCCCTTGATCTGACAATTGTCATAGATTTCATCTAGTTAACCTGCATAGAGTTTAACACAAGCTTCACGGGTGAAAAGGTGATACCACTCTCCATGTTCATGGGTCATTAAGAGTGATTTTTCCCCATTTGACAAGAGTTCTATACTACTTAGAGTGTTAGGTGAAACCACCAAAATTTTAGGCCCACTCTATTACTTAGTTCCTTGAAAAGTGTAATGGCTTGGATGCTCGCGAGCTCGATAGGGTCCACCCCCAAGCCACATCATCCCAAGCCATGTCATCTCAACATTGGGTTCTTGTCATTCCCTCTATTCTAACCTCAATTGGAAAACACCAAGGTTTGAGGTTCGAGGTCCAAGAGCAGGGTCCACCAATCCATCTCATCTTGGCATTGAATTCTTGGCCTTCCTTCTATTCCAACCTTAATTGGAAAACACTAAGGTCCAAAGTTCGATATTAGGTTCCACCGATCCATGTCATCACCATGTTACCCCAAGCCACATCATCTTAGCATGACATTCTCAGTGTTCCCTCCATTTCAATCCCAATTGCAAAGCTAAGCCCCAAGGATCGAGACTCGTGAACTCCCTTCATAATGCCTAGTTCCTGAGGTGTATCCCATTATTCCATGTCATATTGGGACTTTGACATTAAGGTTTCCTCTTCGTACAATCCTAATTACAAAGCCACAGTCGAGATCCAAGACCCGAGGTGGAGCCCACCGGTCCACGTCATCTTAGTGCCTTAACATTGAGGGTTCCGCGTCTCCCTCTACTCTAACCTCTATTGGAAAATCTTGAGGTCTAATGTCTGATACTCGAGATGGAGCCCACAAATCCATATGATCTCGGTGCCTTGACATCAAAGGCTCCTCACCTCCCTTATGCATGTAAGTTTTGTGGTCGCTGGTCGAAATCGGCCCATCAACATTGGACCACTCTATGCACAGGTGCATGTGATCGCCCCGGGGTCTAACAACTCGATGGGGCCCACATGGAAATGTTTCGATGAAACAAGGTTCCACTATCAGACCCTTGGTGTCAGACCCTGCTATACTTTGTGTATCACACCAATGCGCTCTATCGGTATCGATGATCATTAAAGCGCACAACCCTAGGGTCCCAAACCTTGAATTTTAGTTAATATATATAACAAAGGGGCAACTACCCCAAATTCCAACTCCCTAGGAATTTATAGCACAAGAGCTCGAGGTCCTAAAACCTCACATCTTTCATGATAACTAGCACAAAGATCAAGTGCCCACAACACCCAAGTTATAGGTTTATGAGACAAGAAGGGAGAAAAGCCTCAACACCATAATTACACAATTGCGATGTTGCATAAAGAGAAATATACCAAATACTCATACTCCACTGACTTCCTTAGGGATGGTTAGAAATATTCAGAAGCATATGAATTATCAATTAAATAAGTGTAAGCATACAAGCATTGATATCAATACAAGAGAATTTGCAGTCCCTCCATCAGACAATGCATATGCAAGTTGGACTAATATATTCATAAGCCATTGTTGTCAATTGAGAGAGTAAGAGAGAGCATAAACACATAATTTCTCACATCAGTCATGAACTAAACATTTATCAACACAATCTAGGCATCCATTAAAGTCATGGACATACAAGATATCTTCCATTCATAAACATAACAGTGAACTTCACAGTTAGGGCATTCACTTTCATTCCTAAATGCACAAAGATCATTTACTAGTTGTGAACATACCAAGGAACATCATAGTCCATAAATCCAAGTATGCATATGAAGTAGACTTATCTAAGTGTTTTAATATGGTTGGCAGCTTATGGAGGGACTTCGATTCTCCACCCAACCATAGGTCAGCGACATTGTAGTCTTTCTTGTAGCTGACCACCCCTGTCCTAGAACCAAAGTCTAAGGCGATTCTTGCTTAGGGAAATTATGCTAAAGGCTTGGTCAAATCCCCAGGAGATGGAGTCCATTGTTCATGTGGTTTATCAACTACCCTCTAACAGTAAGCACCACAGTGAATCACCTCTCTAAGTTCAATCATAAGGCTTTACCCAAGGTCTAGATGGGGTATTGTTGAGTCCAAGAGGCAGAATCCATTATCCAGGTGGTTTATCAATTTCATTTTCATAACAAGAATTATAGGGTTCTATAATATATTGCTAATCCAAAATGAATTTTGGATAGACTTCTAAGTCTAAGTGTTCCTCACAGAGGAAAATGAAACTCCAAGGATGCTCTTGGAAATACTCCCATTGCGTAGAACTTTTCATTCTGAATCTATTACAATTTGAATGGGCTAAAATGGACTTCGGATGTAGAAGTTATCGCAATAAGAAGTTGCCCTTTGTCATTTGAAAAAGAGGCAAAATCTTCTAAAAATGGCCTAAAAGGCCTTATGTGGGAAATCGCATCGAAAAAAGGTAAAAGGGAAGGACTTAGGCTGAAGGCGGGAGGCCCCCAATCGGCGATCTCCGATGTATCGGGTTGAAGACAGGCCTGCATGTAATATCAGGACCCAGGCTATGCAATATGCGATCGTCGATGATCGGATCGACGAATCGGGTCAGCGCAGTCCATATTCAAAGGGAAGAACCCCCGAGCTGTTCCAATTGCGATATGCGATAGCAATTGCGAAGTGCAATCTCAGCCATCGGATCGAGAAAGGAATGGACAGCTAGGATTATATCGACGGTCGGGAGATCAGCGATCCCCGACACAAAGGGTCGATGCGATAGCGATATGCGATGTGATCTGGAGCGTTCGATCGGGGATCAGATGAATGGTCCAGATTAAATCAGTGATCGGCAATTAGCGATCCCCGATAGCAAGGCTAATGTGATAGCGATTGCGATAAGCGATAAAAGGCTGGACCCGATGGGATTTAAAAGCCTAATTTCATAAAATTTGAAATCTGGGAATTCAGATTTTTTGTGTATTCCCATGTATTGAGGTTTTTAGACCTCCTGCCTATGCGACAACGATATTGCGACCAAAGGCGGACCTGATAGGGTTATAGGGGTGATTTCATAGATTTTGAGGTCCGGAATTCGCGCCCGATAGTGTTTTCCTGTGTATTTCCAGTAAAATGCTGTGTATTGAAATTTTGTCCATTTTCAGGTTTTTCATCTCAGGGAAGGCCCCAAATCCTCTATAATGGCCACTGATCACTGTGCCACGCTGCAAGCGGGCGTTTTTGTAGACAATGATGCATTTGGAAGCCACAGAGTGTCAAATCCAGATGGCCAGTCAAACATACAACGCGTAGGGAATCTTTAGAGTCGCAGAGGAATGATTAAACACAGAGAAATGATCGGGGAAGCCAGAAAGCCGAAAGGATGCCTCAAAGGAGCCAGAGAGCATGATTGAGAGCATGGGCAAGCATAAGTAGGCAGCGTAGAGCAGCTGAGGGAGTCTTAGAGTCACTTGGAAGTCAAGTGAACCAGAGAGCACGATTGAGAGCATGGGCAAGCATACGCAGGAAACGCAGAGCAGCTGAGGAAGTCCTAGAGTGACTTGGAAGTCAAGTGAACCAGAGAGAATGATTGACAGGCAGAAAAGCTGCAAAAGGTCGTTGGAAGGTTGCTAAAGGTCGCTGGGAGGTCTAGCGAACCATTGATGCACGCAGAGGCTGAGAGAGAGCCCAGAGAAGCCAGGGCCGAGATCCAAGAGCCAGAGCCAGAGCCATGAGCCAGAGCCAAGAGGCAGAGGCAGAGCTAGAGCCGAGAGCCAAAGATAGAGCCGAGAGCCAGAAAGCCGAGAGCTTCAGAGCCAGGGATGAGATGGTGTTTTGAGCCCATTGTTTCTATGTAAAACAGTGGAGTTGAGTGTGGAGCTTGTAAAAGAACCAAAGCCATAATCCCAGAGAGCCTAGTCGAGTTGACTAGAGCTCAAGGAGATGTAGCCCAAGAGTTTTGGGTGAACTCCAAATTAATATTGCTATCCATGTGTTTGTTATTTGCTGCATTGTTGCACTGTTACATGTATTTACATATCAGCACAAACAACATATTTTAAAGCATATAATTAGTTAAAATAAACATAAGCATACACCTTATTGTCAAGCACATTATTAGTTCCGCATTGGTTAATCATAGTTGTCTTGGGAATAATTAAGCTTTGGAAGTGGGAGAGGTTCTTGTAATCTCACAAGAAGCCTTTTAGCGCCCCATTTTCATATCAGGTGGTATCAGAGCCTGAGATTGATTAACCCCGCCACCAAGAAGGTGATATCAAAGCTGGTTATACCAGAGCAAGTGGTATCAGCTCAGAATGCTTGATTGACAGAGCAAAGATTACTTGTCTGAAAGGTGTTTGGGCAGTCAAGGATTGATTGTTTGATTGATTGTATGCTTGTTGCAGATTGACTATTTTCTGAGTTTGCAGAGGTGAAGGGAAAGTTATTGATAGCTCAGTCCAGGAAGGACAAGAAGGAAGAAGGGCTGAAGGCATTTTTCTATCCCAAAGGACCTCAAGGAAATCCTTGAAGCACAAGAGGTTTGTTGCAAAAGGTTGCTTCGATAAGCTCTTTGTTAATCTTGTTTGAAGTTCTTTTGCTCATTGGCATAATGACAACTTCTACAAGTGAGTCCTCAAATTCCTTCTTCATCACAAGATTCTTTAATGGACACATGAAGCAAGACTTGTTCATCATGATGGACATGGTGAGAGAAATGTATGAGGATGGAAGGAAGAGCAACATACTTAGAGAGCAGTTGAATTCCGTGGAGGAAGAGAAGCAGTTGCTTTCTGACAAATTGCAGGAAATGGAGAGGCAACTTCATATTGCAAATATGAACCTGAAAAGGATGCATGAGTTGGAGTCGCAACTCTTTGTTGCCAAAGAAGCCTTAGTAAAGTATCAGCTTGAAGAAGAGGTAAACCATTCCATTTTGTCTTCATATTCTTGTAAGAATGCTTATATTGGTTCTTTTGAAAAACATACTAGATTTATAGGTTCCAAGATAATGTCCAAGATGGGGTATGGAGGAAAAGGCTTGGGTAAACATGCACAAGGTATTGTTGAGCCAATAATGGTCGAGGAAAGGCCTAAGTATTTGGGTCTTGGCTATGAAGAGTCTTATGGAGAAAGTTCCAAAGCTGCCATGAAGACCATTGAAACAACTCCAAGAAGGAGTTTCATTGCAGGTCTTCTACCTCGAGAGTGTGAAGATTATATTCAGGAGGAATGCAATGGTGTGAAGCTTACCTTGCAGAAATAAGGTGTATACCAGCAATACACTTGAACTAGAGAGTTGTGGAAACTCTGACAACCTTGAAGAGATTGATGGTTTTCCAAAGGGGGCTACTTATTCATTCAATTCAGCTCCTCATGAAGGCCATAAAGGTGAAAGAGAAAGGTATAAATCTGGTTCTAATCATGTTTCTTTTGATTTTGTAAAGCATGATAAATTTCCACATAGATATGGGAAAATAATTGTATGTTCCTTTTATGGTTTGGATAACCATAATGTTTTTAGATGTTGGAAGAGAATGGCCACATACAGGAAAATTTTGAAGGAAAGAAAGCAAGAAGCCAAAGGTCCATTGGACAAGGCAAGTCATGCTATCAAGAGGATGCACATGCAGTGCACTTACTACCAACAACAAGGGCATCTTGCTGAAAGGTGTTGGACTCTAAATCCAACAATGCTTCCATAAAAGCTGAAGAACGTGGAAAGAGAAGATGGAAGAAATGGAAAGGAAGATTCCATGATTGATGTGTTTCAGGATGATTCACATATTGATGCTGATGTGCAAACAAAGGTAGTACATTTGAAAGGGATTGATGAGAAATGGTTAGAGTTCTTATCGAATTAAGATTGCATGTCTATTGATGCATCTATTTGCATTTCTTTGTTAATGCGATGCAAGTTTCAGGTTTCTACCAAGAAGGTGAATGGACAAGTTGAGTAGGAGACTCACTTTATTGCTGCAACATTATATGTTCATTTCAGCTTCGAAAGTATAGTGTGCTTAAGTGAAAATTGAAGGATGAAATGCATGCATAAGCTTGATATGCATGAACACAGGGATGTTGATGATTTCCTTGTATTTGAGCATGTATGTGTAATTGACTTGAAGGGTTGATTTCTTTGTTGTAACATGCATGTGATGTTGACTTGGGAGAAGTTAACTTGGTCTCTAAGATGGAGATAATAATGAAGTGTTTCATCTTTTGAAAAAGAGTCCTAATGGTCTTTTTCTACATGCTTGACTTGAAGGGTCATTTGTTTTAAAGGCATGTTTTGTGGGCTTGGTATCGACTGCATCATTTGTATGTAGATGTAATACATGGAGGTGTTCACAAGATGTGAAAATCTGTTTCTTTTATTGAAGCAGGAATTTAGGCCATCCAGTTGTTGCCTGTGTTTCTGCTGTTGCTAATAGTTGTTGTTGACAGCTTTTCAAATAGGTACAAATGAGAATTTTGTGAAGCAGATATACTTCACATTTGTTTGAGCCACCTTGGATCAATGATCAAGGAAGAGAAGTTCAAACTACCTTCCGAGACCATCTCGGCAGAAGTTCTGCAGGAAGGTAAGGAGGAAGACAGTTCTTCCCAGGAAGACCAGCACATCCAGGAATGAAAGTGGTCAAAGGCTTTGGTTCAGAGGCACTATGCAAGGAAAGTGTGTGGAGGCTGAAAGAAGAGGGTGAGGTACTCTCATTTACTATTCAGATCAGTATATTAGTCTTTTGGAGACCAAAAGTTCTTTAGTGGGAAGGCGTGATCCAAAATGGATTTTGGATAGATTTCTAAGTCTATGTGTTCCTCATAGAGGAAAACGAAAGTCGAAGGATTCTCCTGGAAATAGTCCCATTGTGTATATCTTTTCATTCTGAATCTACTGCGATTTGAATGGGCTAAAATGGACTTCGGATGCAGAAGTTATCGCAAAAAGAAGTTGCCCTTTGTCCTTTGAAAAAGAGGCAAAATCTTCTAAAAATGGCCTAAAAGGCCTTAAATGGGAAATCGCATAGGAAAAAGGCAAAAGGGAAGGACATAGGCCAAAGGCGGGAGGCCTCTGATCGGCGATCTTTGATGTATCGGGTTAGATACAGGCCCGCATGCAATATCGGGACCCAGGCTATGTGACATGCGATTGCAGATGATCGGATCGACGCAGTCCATATTCAAAGGGAAGAGCCCCCGGGCCGTTCCAAATGCGATATGCGATAGCGATCGCGGCGTTCAATCTCAACTGTCAGATCGGGAAAGGAATGGACGACCAAGATTAAATCGGTGGTCAGGAGATCAGCGATCCCCGACACAAAGGGCCGATGAGATAGCAATATGCAATGCGATCTAGACCTTCTGATCGGGGATCAGATCAACGGTCTAGATTAAATCGACGATCAACGATCCCCAATAGCAGGGCTAATGTGATAGCGATTGCAATAAGCGATAAAAGGCCGGACCCGATGGGATTTAAAAGCCCGATTTCATAAAATTTGAAATCCGGGAATTTAGATTTTCTATGTATTCCCGTGTATTGAGGTTTTTAGACCTCCCGCCTATGCGACAACGATATTGTGACCAAAGGTGGACCCTATAGGGTTATAGGGGTGATTTCATAGATTTTGAGGTCTGGAATTTGCGCCCGATAGTGTATTCCTGTGTATTTCCGGTAAAATGTTGTATATTGAAATTTTGTCTATTTTCGGGTTTTTCGCCTCAGGGAAGGCCCCGAATCCTCTGTAATGGCCCCTGATCACTGTGCCATGCTAAAAGTGGACGTTTTTGTAGAAAATGATGCGTTTGGTAGCCATAAAGCCGCAGAGCCAGATGGCCAGTCGAACAGACAATGTGCAGGGAAGCCGCAGAGCCGCAAATGAATGATTAAATGCAGAGAAACGGTTGGGGAAGCTGGAAAGCCAGAAGGATGCCTCAAAGGAGCTAGAGAGCACAATTGAGAGCATGGGAAGGCATAAGTAGGCAACACAGAGCATCTGAGGGAGTCCTAGAGTCACTTGGAGGTCAAGTGAACCAGAGAGCACGATTGACAGGCAGCAAAGCTGCAAAAGGTCGTTGGAAGGTTGCTAAAGGTCACTGGGAGGTCTAGCGAACCATTGATGCACGCAGAGGCTGAGAGAGAGCTCAGAGTAGCCAGAGCTAGAGCCAGAGCCACGAGCCAGAGCCAGAGCCAGAGCCGAGAGCCAAAGCAAGAGCCAAGAGCCCGAAAGCCGAGAGCTTCAGAGCTAGGGATGAGATGGTGTTCTGAGCCGATTGTTTCTGTGCAAAACAATGGAGTTGAATGTGGAGCTTGTAAAAGAACCAAAGCCATAATCCCAGAGAGCCTAGCTGAGTTGACTAGAGCTCAAGGAGACATAGCCCAAGAGTTTTGGGTGAACTCCAAATTAATATTGCTGTCCATGTGTTTGTTATTTGCTACACTATTGCATTGTTACATGTATTTACACATCAGCACAAACAACAGATTTTAAAGCATATAATCGGTTAAAATAAACATAAGCATACACCTTATTGTCAAGCACATTATTAGTTCCGCATTGGTTAATCATAGTTGTCTTGGGAATAATTAAGCTTTGGAAGTGGGAGAGGTTCTTGTAATCTCACAAGAAGCCTTTTAGCGCCCCATTTTCAGATCAATTTCCCATGTGGTTAATAGCTCTCCAGCAAGCACCATAGTGAATAAATTTACCTTTTATAGGTGGTTAACAGGTAGATAACAAGCACCACAATGATTTGGTTAGTCGTTGAGCTTCCCACTAGCCACACAAGATTAAATAGATAATCCAATGGACTAAAAGACACATAAATATAGGGAATATCAACCCAAATCACTGAAAATTGGGCTCAGTCACAACTCTAGCACTATTCCTTCTTGCTTTTTTTCTAATAGTCCCTACATTCAGCTGGATGTTCTATGCTCTTTTTTCCCCTTCTTCCCCAATCTCCTTTATTTTTTTCCTGAGATAATGACCCTCCTTGGCCTGAATCCATGAGGGGGATGGGGATCGACGTAGTCCTCTTCCCATACACCCAATCCTATCTCTTCAATTTATGCCAGCATAGGTGATTGAGTGTTAGGAAAAATGTTAAGGAATTTGGCTATGGCTTGCTCATGACACGCAATAGGCCTCCCCCCTAGCCTTTGGATTTGTATGTCGCCTCTCCCAGTCAGCTATCAATCAAATTCGCATTTAATTTTTAAGTGTTTGCAGGTTTAGATCCTGCCAGTTGTGACTCTCACGCTACTGATACATAGTTATGTCCACATACATGGGGATGAAGAAAAAGGGTTGCTAAAACATTTTTCTTTCATTGTTTAGGAAGTGCTTTAAGGGAGGCCCAGATAAAGAAAACATGTCCATATCCTTCCATAATTAACACTTGTCATATTTTCTTGATCCATTGTCCATTATTTTGTTTGGTAGTCTTCAATTGCTTGTATCAATCGCTTGTTTGTATGAGAAGAGGGGCTTGGAAATTTCTCGGGGGTTGACGCAACCATAGAAAAGAAACAAAATTAAAAGCATATAATGAAATATTAAAATTAAAAATAATGATAAGGGATTAATGTTAAAAGCCAATTTAGCTTGATCTATACCCCCTCACGTGAGGCCATCACCCTAGTCTCATGTCTATCATGACTTTCAAAGTAAAAGGGACTTATGAAAACATCCTAAACTCAATAAGTAATGAACCACTTTATCTTAAGTGGCAATGAAAATGGAGTATGCCCCATACCATATCACTTACCACTTACATCTATTTATTGAAGGATTAGCCTAGGGATTGTTCCTCCTCTCGACTTCGAAAGCACCTAATGGGGACATTTGATGATCCTACCATATCTAAATTTGACAACTTTTATGATGTTTTAAGTTAATGTGAAAGTTGAGGAAGATACTTTGCTTGATATACTTATATGGATTTGAACTTAAATACAATAGTTTTCCTACTTTATGACTTTTGTGATCATGCTAGTTGATTCTACTTGACTCTTTGAGCCCATGCTTGATGGTGATCTGAACATGGTCAAGGTCATTTAGAGGATGTAAATGATGCTTCACTCACACCTCTTGGACATTGATGAGACGTCCTTTGAAAGGCCTTCCACTACACCATGGGCATTGCACATTAGATAAGGGACGTTGACTTAAATGATGATATGGTGTGCATCTAGAGATGATTCCTTTCCCTTTTCATCTTAGACATCACCCTTTGGGGTGTTGTACCTATTCTTGAGGACATTTCCTATTAGATAAAGGCTACCTTTGATGATGATATATGGAGCCTCTTTGGTACCTTGGCGATATATTGGGGCACCTTTGGGTGATTGGAGTGACTTTTGGGTTAGGATATGCCCTTTTAATGAAGATATGCAACTTTTCATGAATAGACATGACCTTTGGGTCACATTTAGCCCAAATTTGGGATGATGTCATCCTTGAAGGCATTTCAACTCACACACGGGGTTAATTTGAGGTTATTTTATATGTTTTAACATTGATGATGTTATTTTGGGGGTCATCTTCATGACGTGTCTACCTTGTATAATGGATTTTGTGCTTTTAGGGAATTTTAACATAATTTGGATTAAATATATTGGTTACACATATAAATAGGGAAGTGATTCACTTCATTCAATTATTGCCACACTTGGAGATATTAGTCTATCACATTAACATCTTTTCTCCATTTTGTTATTGAGCACTAATCGAATGACATCTGTTGGGTACTCTTTTGACATGGATTGATCTATTTTAATCGATGGTTATGGTGAATATTGGATGAATGCATGGTGAAGTAATTAGGTTTACCTATTTTATCTTGGATTTGTATTTATTAGATGGGTGATTTATGTATTAATCTCGTTATCATGGTATTTGTTTCATGATCTTTATAAACTAACACTTCTTCCAAGAATTTGAGGAAGTAACATATTAGCTCCTTCTCCGAAACTCATCTTGAAAATTGAGAACCTTGATCTTAAACCCTAGGGTAAGTAGGTTTACTTTCCATAATTTGTTTAAATCTTGTCTCTACTCCAAGCAAACCCTATATTGGTTTGTTCCTATACTCCGTTAGCCCTGTGTTGAAAAACAAAAAATCATCTCTCTTGTCGCAATCATATTTGTTTGTAAAATTAAATTTATTTATTCTTCTACAGTAAATTAGGGTTTCATTACAACAAAACTTATAATTACAACAATTATTGACCAAGAGATGTATGACCTAGGGTTAGGAATTGTTTTGAAAGCATTAGATAAACAAAAATTATATTTAATGAGTAACTTCCAACTATAGATTATGGATAACATGTAGGGTCTTAGTGTTGTTATCTACTATTTTAGTTGTTGATATTTAATGTAATTTATTCTCTTGTTTACTCATAAATGTATCCTTCTTTTTACACCTTTTTTACCATAGTTTATGGGGCTAAATTTGTCACTACCATAAGTTGTTATATTGCCGCAATTGTTGATCTTTCATCTCTAATATATGATGGTATTATGTGATTTTTATTTTTGGTGTGTCTAGGAAACCTATTAGAGCCTCAATTGGTTACCCTAAGCCTTCATATTGAGCCATAACAACCTTTGAACTCAAACATGGAAACTACTCTCTTATCCACCCTAAACAATAACTTATTGTTCTTATACTTGAGTGGAAATCATTGTAGCACCCTTAGGGGGTGCTTAGCTTAAGGTAATTTGATTATTTGATCTGTAAGATATACTAGGGAAGCCCCCCTTGTGTTCAATTGTGTCCACTACTAAAAATAAGGCAATTATTGCTAATGTGATGGCGACAACACTTCCATTGTTGCACTTTGTTTAGGTCATCTAATGAGGTTTTATGCTAGAGATCTATATTTTGTTGTAATGCATATCTCATAGGAAAATCTACTAAAGGAATGTGTAGGGGTTATCAAACCTTTATAGAAAAGGGACAATCCAATAGTTGTGCCAATGGATCGATGGTTTGGATTCACTATGTCTATAAGAGGTGTAAGTGCTTTGGATGATTTTCACTTAATACTTTGCTTGATTTTAGTTGGTTTATATCCCTTCCCTCTTCTTTGGGCATGACAAATGAAAATATGATCGACAATGCTACTTCTATAGACTTAAGGTTTATGTGGTTGGGATTGTTAATCAATAGTGGAAGATCCACAAATTTGGGATTTTTGTGGTTGGGATTGCTAATCAATGGTGGAAGATCCACAAATTTTGGATTTTTGTTGTTGGGATTGCTAATCAATGGTGGAAGATCCGGAACTTTTGTTAGAAAAATTATATATTACAGAGAAATGGAACACATAAAATATATTGCAGGAATATAAACATAGAAAACACATAAAACAAGAGAGACACAGATATACGTGGCTCACCCAATTTGGGCTATGTCCACAGAGAAACAACCAGTCCTTCCTTTTATATTATCCAGCAAAATGAAGAGATACAACCTACAACGGATCCATTGTAATTCACTCTTCGCTCTGAATCTCCTCTCTCTTCCTCGCTCATAATACAAATCTACATAGATGCAATATGATTCCCTCATATATAGTGAGGGGTTGCCTTATAGGGAAAAAAACCCTAAATTAAACATAACTTCTACCATCAGATCTCCGTCTAGTGAACGACCCATATTGACTACAAAATTACAACATTTTACAAGGCAATTTTACATCGATTTTTAGCTTTGGGGGCGTTGCCCTCGATCCCCCGCCAGGGGGGGGCTCCCAAAGATCGCAGTCATTCCCCCCCCCCCCCCCCTTCTTCTCTGGACCCCCCTTGCAGCGTACATTTTACAGGCAGCGTTGCCGCCACATTACGAATTGGGGTCCAATGTGGTGATACCTATAAATAAAGAAGATAATCAGGCTCCACACCCAACAAATTTTAGACTTTTGTGGTTGGGATTGCTAATCAATGGTCGAAGATCCACATATTTTGGATTTTTGTAGTTGGGATTGCTAATCAATGGTGGAAGATACATAGGTTTGGGATTTTCATGGTTGGGATTACTAATCAATGGTGGAAGATCCACAAATTTAAGATTTTTGTGGTTGGGATCTCCCACCATTGATTAGCAATGCTCCTTTTACTTAGGAATGCTACTCGTATTATAAAAGGGAGTATGGATGTAACCCAAATATTGGTTTAGGTTTAATTACATGTGAATGGCCTTGCACCACAGATATCCAATGTCTATGTATTAATCAGTGCATTAGTGAGGGAAACTTTTTGGCATTAGTTTGTGGAAGAACTATGGAAAACTAATAACTTGATCACTAGGGACTTTGAGATGGTGTATGCCCAAGGATTAGAAGGATTTATATTCATAACACTATTTATTTATGCTCTTTCTCTTTATGTCTTTGCAAAATGTTGAAGATGGACTCGGCTAGTGGTTCTGAAACATTGACTCAAACTCCCAAATCTGTGGATCTTCCACCATTGATTAGCAATGCTCCTTTTACTTAGGCTTGTTACTTGTATTATAAAGGGGAGTATGGACGTAGCCCAAAGATTGGCTTATGTTTATTTACATGTGAATAGTCATGCACCATGGATTGCAAATGTCCATGCATTAATTAGTGTGTTAGCGAGGGAAATTTTTCGACACTCGTTTGTAGAAGAACTATGGACAACTAATAAGGTAATCAATATAGAATTTGATATGGTGGAGTCCCACGGAATAGAAGGATTGATTTGGGCTAAAACAAATATGGGTCCCTGTGACTCCAATCTCTATAGAGGAAACAACTCATGTGATTTGTGGTAACATGGTCCATTTTTAAGAGAATGAGGAAAGAGTTTTAAAATGAATAAACATGATCATGATCTAGTATGATATGATCTTATGTTTTTTGGATTGTTGTATGCATGGATAATGAAAGGCCCCTAAGCCCAAGGTTGGGTGTGCTCCTACCCATTTCATGGCGTCTCGGGGGGACACCCAATCAAGTCAAGCATGTTGGGTGCCTGGTCCATACATTGGCCATATAAATATTTTTTTGACATGCCATGACAAGACGAGCGTGGATGCATGACATGGCTACACTTGTGGCTCATTGATTGAGTGTATTGCGTAGTGAATCTACATGTTTGGTTAGCAAAATAGCTAGAGTGTTTGCACACAAGTTAATCGAGTGAGAGTATGGTCAGTTAAAGCTTTAGCACAAGTGAACTCATATCGTGTGATGTTGATTCAATAGATGTGAGACAACATGGTTGGAATGATGGGTGTGACATATGTTAGATATATGATGTCTTGTATATTGGTTTTTTTTGCTAGGTACATTAGCAACCAAAAGGTTGACTAGTTGTGATATCCCCTGGTTAATTTTTCTCATGTAAATATTATAATTATTTTAAAAGGCTAAGAGAGGGACATAGATTCATTTCTTGAGGTAGGAGATTGTTTGAGGGAATTGTTGTTTTAAATATCAGCCCTAGTTGGTTGAGTGGGTTGATTGTGCCATAAATTAACTCAAAGAAAAGGGAAAGGGCTAGGTGTCCTTTGACTCCATTAGAAAATAAGAACATGACAAAACATTAAAGCAACATGGGCTGCACTGTCCATGAGAAGGGGGACTGCTATGACATTGTTGCAAAGAAGGAAGTTGGCCAAGAGAAAAAGGGGAGGACCCAAATTTTATTCAACCCATGGATACATGCATTCTCGGGAGGGTGAAGAGCACACACATGCACAATACGCAAAGGAAGAAAATCTCCTGGCACGATGAAGTTGTAGAAGATTTAGAGATAGTGGCATTTCAGGATTGTTGTAGAAGAGGCAGAAAAGGTAGCAACTCGAATTGCGTTGTTGGGCACTGAAGAGAGATATAAACCAACTGAAGATCCCTATTGAAACTTACTCAACATAAACATTACAAAAGAACGATGGCTTGCCTTGAGAATGAACGTAGGGGTGGACAGGTGGTGTTCTGTTTTAGCTATGCATTCGTTGAAGGCTTCCCTTTGAAAGTACTCCATGTCAAGCTTTCGAATCTGACTTGGGGGTGAAAATTGCAACTAATAGTGGTTGTATCATGTCTATGATTAGGTGGAGAGTTAAGGTCCCACTATTAGTTGGAACACTTCTGCACCGTTTAAGATAAATGCTCTTATGCTCGTTATTCACAATAAAATATGTCTACATTCATGGTTGATATGGTGTTATTAATGCATGAGTTGTGTCTATGTTATTATCATTTACAAGAGTGACTAATGCATTGTGTTAATGTTTAAATGCATTGGGACAACATGTAGGAATATTGATTATGTTACAATAAAATTTAGCATGAGCATTTTCTTTATTGTAATATGACGACTACATGGATTTCAAGCTTGCAATAACATTGTTGTGTTGCAATGTGGTGATATTGAGGAATTCCTCCTCTTCTGTCATTATAGACTAGTAACTTTATAGGGTGGTCTCTTCCATGTCTTTAGTAATGTGTACCCTGGTTTTGGGTTTCTGGATCTGGGTTTATATTTCCATGTTAACAAGAGCTCAAGCTAGAGTGAACCTTGCGTTTGGTGCTGAATATGGCACTGCTTCAAGTGATTGAATGATTTGACTTACATTCCTGCACTTCACACAACATTGCATTTCTACCACACACATGACGATGTTGAATTCCTTTAAGCTGCATGTCAATTCTATATGTTGTCACGGTGCTAGAACAATGTGACAAATCCCTATTTGAATTGCTAGTCATAGTCATGACGTTCAACTGGGCTTGTACTCTATTAGTGTGAATATATATATATATATATATATATATATATAAGGTTAACAGGCCAGTGAGGAGAGGGGGATCTCCAATACGCTACCCCAAACTATATGCACTAATAAAGCGAGCTTATTATAAAAGCAAGTTCGTACCCTACCATTCATGATGGAGCTTACTATTAGAGAATATATATATATATATATATATATATATATATATATATATATATATATATATATATATATAAGGTTATAAAGCCAGTGAGGAGAGAGGGATATCCAATACGCTACCCCAAACTATATGCACTGATGAAGCGAGCTTATCATCAAAGCAAGTTCGTACCCTACCATTCATGATGGAGCTTACTATCAAATAATATATATATATATCAATATGTATATATATATATATATATATATATATATATATATATATATATATATATATATATATATATATATATATATATATATATATATATAAATATACATATACATATACATATACATATACATGTATAGATATATATGTATATGTACATAGATGTATATGGAGCTTACTATCAGAGGATACAGACATACACACACACACACATATATATATGTATATGTATATGTACATATACTGATCCAAAATAGATCTAGAATAGACTTCTAAGTCTATAAATTTTCCTCACAGAGGAAAAATGAAAGTCAAAGGATGCTCCTAGAAATAGCCTCATTGCAGACTTCTCTTCATTCTAAATCTAACGCAATTTGAATGGGCGAAAACAGACTTCAGATGAAGAAGTTATTGTAAAAAGAAATTGCCCATTATCGTTTGAAAAGGAGGCATTTTCTTATTAGATGGGACTTAGGATAAATAAAAGCTTTCTACGGAAATATCGCATCGCAATGTTAAAGGGCAGAGCAACAGTCCTTAAGGATCCCCGTGTTAGTGTCGGTCTTGAAAGCCCTCCATCAGTGATCAAAGCTCTTTGCATTTGCATTAGTAGGTGTCTCATCAGTGTCAAAGTTTGCATCCCGTTAGGCATGCCATAACCCTGATGGAGGAGCTGGTCTATTCATATCCCTCTTGGCTTTGCTGGATCAGGTCATATCAGTTATTGAGTTTGTCAAGCTTCTCTTGTTTGGTCTTAGGGTCAAAGGTCCAAGGTCTAGGGTTTTGGTCATTTGTCTTAGCAAGGTCATGTCTCTGAAAATCCTTGAGTCCCCAGCAAGCCAGAGGGAGGATGGTAACATGTTTCTTTGATATTCTCATTATGTACAGTTCATTTTTAAACTTGGATTTAAAAACTCTGTTTTTAAAGCCAAATTCATGATAATTTTTTGTAAAAAGAATAAATTTCCAAAAAGTTTTCAAAAAGGCAGCAACAACCCTGGTCCCCTTGCCACAGTCCTTCAGATGATCTACATGTAAGAAGAAGCAAGTCAAAGCACTCAAAAGGTCAAATTCAGATAAAGGAAACCAAAAAATCAGTGTTTTAAAGAAAAGTGTCAAAATAGACTTTATAAAGTGGGTTTATGGATAAATTTTTTTAAATGAGATTATAAAAGGTCATATTCCCTCCTTTCACTCTCATTGTGCATTTCAAAGCTTGCAAGAGAGGTTGTGAGAGAGTGATAGGCGAAAGAGGCGAAATTACAGTGATTTCGGACAGTTTGCAGGTGCGCGACCCGTTCAAGCCTGTGCGCGACCTGTTGGGCGGTGCGCGACCCGTCCAGACCCTTCCCGCAGTGTAAATTTACTACGGGCGCGACCCGTTGGGCGGTGCGCGACCCGTTGGGCGGTGCGCGACCCGTTGGGGAGCCTGCGCGACCCGTTCAGCTGTCTGCAATCAAACTTCACACAAAATCCTCAAACTCCCTTCAACTTTGCTCAATCGGTCGAGGTAGGCTCTTAATGCATGGTTGTTGATATTGATGGTGAAAATAAGCTTGTATGCTATGATTCTAACCTCACATCAAGCGAATGAAAAGACTTATATGGCTGCTTGTTAATGTTTGTAAAATGCTAGGGTTTTGTGACTGTTTCAAGTGATTTTGTCCCATTTGGTTCCCTCCCTTTTTCCCCTTTCATTCACAGTCATGCTTTCATCTCTGTCCCATATTATTTGTACATAAAATGTAGACTTTTTCCCCATCCCTAAACTATAAACCCTACCCCTCTCACAAGCACACAAAACCCTAATTCCCTCTACCATACACATGCAAAAATAGAACAAAAAGAAAAGATGCATTTGCAAATAAAGAAAAGAGTCATGCGAAAATAAATGTTGCTGTATATCTAGAGTCATGTACATAACCCCTACATACCCTTGACATCCCCTTGTACATGAAAAACTTCCCTCTATGTTAAAACAATGTACATGTACTCCTTTTAAAAAAACAAAATCTGCCTTATGACACACATGAACTCCTATAAGTAAATTTGGTGTATGGTGTCCCTATGTCCCTATTGATACATGTATGCCCCTTTCATGTTCACTATCATACATGTTTTTGTCCCATATGAGATGTTCTTTGCAAATGATTTCCCAATGTTAAAATGTGTTCCTATATGCATGACAATTTGTAAAGTTTCCCTTGAAATTCCCTGTTATTTTCATATATTCCCATTCCTTGTTAAGAAGTTCCCTCCCCTAACATTCCCCTCATGTTTTTTCCCCTTGAAACAGCATAGAGTTCAGTACTTTTGCAGGCAGAGGCAGCAGTTCAATTTGTCCTTCAGTTTGTCCACTTTGCTCCAAAACCATGTCAGATACCGAAACTTATGAGCAAAGTGATGACCATTCATCATCTACAGAGATTGAGGAACAGAGGAGGCCTCGTAGAGGGGGTAAGGGAGGCCATCATAAGCGGGAGGAGCCTACTTCTTTGGCAGAATTACAGGCTTGTCCTTTGGCAGTGAATTGTTTCCAGTACATGTCATGCTATCAGTTTTGTGAGAGGATCTCTCAGATTCAACATCATAGAGAGTTGGCCCGCTTGTTTGTCTTACACCTCCAAGATGGACATGTCACTCTTGCAGGGGTGAATTTCATATTGACACCCGAGGTGATCTCAGAGGCTACAGGGATACCAAATGTGGGTGAGGTGTGGCCTAAGCGCAGATTACTTGATTTTGTTCACTTTGAGCCTTATGTCCGGCCATCATTTGTGAGGCTATTGACGGGTGTTTTCCCATTCATATTTCTTCGGAGTGAGTATGCTCCCCTCATGAGACTTATCATGCATTATTTTACATGTGAGGGCAGATTTTCACAAGTGTATTCGTATCACATTCGCATGTTGATGCATTTCACCCGAGTGAGGATGATGAACCTCCCGATCTTCCTGTTTCATAACATTCAGAGGATGGTGCCCATGTTGCAGAGGAAGACCCCGGCCCAGCAGTACAGGAGCCTTGCCATTATGGTTTGATCCAGCTCATAGTCTCTCATCAGTTGACTCAGCAGGGTATCTCATGGGAGGAGTTCATCTCCCGTGAGTTTTTCACAGTGCCACCTCAGCCACATCAGGAGGCCATTCATGAGGAGGGAGGACCATCTCAGCAGCCTGATGCTCCGATCACCCGACATGTCAGCTCCACTCCTTTGGTCACCTATCAGAAAGGCCCAAGGGCCTTATTTGCAGCAGCTAGGCGAGTACTATCTCCACAGCAGGTGGAAGGGGTCTCGCCTTCATCTTCAGATCAGCGAGTGTTATCTCCACACCAGGTGGAAGGGGCCTCGCTTTCTTCACCAGCACAGGTATTGCAGAGGGGCAAAGAGCCCATCATTCATGAGGATCCAGTGATTGATCTCGAGGCCAGTTCTCCTAGCCAAGAGGCAAAGGAGATTATTCAGCATCTCAGGGCCGAGAATGATGTTTTGCAGCGGAGACTTGAGGGTGCCCAATGGACCATCACTTATCTAGAGTAGCGGAACACACAGCTAGAGGAGGAGAAGGCACTTGATGAGCTTTGGAGGATTCGTAGTGACCGAGTCCTAAACCGTAGGAGGCCCGGTGATCCATTGCCTGCTGACCGGGAGTCATTGCTCATTCAGGAGAACGCTCACTTGGAGAGGCTGTTGGCTAAGGCCAACCAAGAGAAAAATCTGCTACGGAACATGAAGAATTACTAGTGGGCGAGGATGCATGTTTGCAAAGCAAAAATGAAAATGTTCCAAAGGAGGTTGACCGAGGCACTAAAACGGAGAAAAAGGCCAAATCCACTCCGTATCTTGGCTGAGGCATCCCTCAAGGATCATGGCACTCACTAGCATCATCTACAGCACAAATCCCAAAAATTTTGGAGAATTTTGGGTAATTTTGGTATTTTTGGAAAATTTACAGGTTTTGGCTTCTCAACGGGTCTCACCCCCGGTGAGACCCTTTGTCGTCGTAGCTCCGTTTTGCAAAAACTCAACATTTTTGGATTTGTCATGCAAAGTTACACATGCCTATGGATGGACTTGAGTTTTCATGGAGTTTTTGGCCTCCAAAAGGTCAAAATACAGCCAAATTTTGACTTTCTGCCCCTTTTTGAGCTGCAGAAGTAGTCTTGGGATAATTGACATTTGACTGGGCAAATAACCTACAAATCCAAAAATTCTGGTTGGGTTGGAAATTAGACTCAGAGACCTTTCCAACGAGCTATCATGCACTCGATTCTGACATCGGGAAGGCCTCCAAACAGAGCTCCAAAGTGCGCGACCCGTTGAGAAAGTGTGCGCGACCCGTTGAGGAATTTGTGCCAGATTTTACCAGTTCGGCCAGAAAATCACTGTTTTCACCTAGTTTGACTTTTTGGGGTTCTAGATGATGGATTTTTATGTAACTATCATGACTCAAAGACACTTTTACTCTTCTTTAACACTTCTAGAAGTTTCTTGAATGTAAATGGTAAATATTTAATGTATGGATAGGTTTCCTAGCTTATAGAGGAAAGTTGTTTTGACTGCCTATTATCTAGTGCTCAGTTTAGAAGTAGTTGCAACAGCTCCTAGGAAGGGGAGCTCGACCCCTAGAGGTGGGGAAAGAGGTTAGATCATCTATATTATGCACTCTTTTGCTCATTTTCATGGTTGGACTCTTGAGGGAGGAACTATCATTGTATATTTCACTTGTATCTCTGCAATTTTTGGCTAAGGAAGACCAGGGTTTTGCAGTCATCTTTGGGATTCTTGTGGACTCAGGTGTTGATGGTGTGTTTCTTCATGTTATTGTAAGCTTTGTTATGTGATTCATTTCCTTTCTATACTGCTGCATATTAAACAAATGAAGTGATAAAGTCAGAATTCATGCTTGCCATGCTCTACTTTTAAATTTGTTTAATTTCTATGTTTTCTGCTGTCTAAAGAGAATTCAAATCCATTGTTTGCTCTCTTTAGCCTTCTTTTCTTTCTTCCTAATCATCCACTTCAGCTAAAGACATCAATACAGGTTCCTACCTTGCCCCAAAGACCCCCCTGCAGAAACTGTGTCCAATCCCCGCACCCTAAATTGCAGTTCCTCAATTTGCCACCAAAAACCCCAAAAACCCCCAAATCAACCTTCAAACCAGTTTACTAGCCTAATATCAGTGTTACCGTGTTGGTCATCTCATCCCATTGAAGATCTATCGAGATTGACCGGAGAGAGCCTTCTCCTGCCCCGTAGGGCTAGCTACGAGGCTGAATGGTTTGATGTAGCTTTGAGGTTTGCCTTTTCAGCCTGAGGTGAAATTTCAAGTGCTAACATACTGGCGACCATACTGGGGAGAACAAACTGATCTTTTGCTCATTGACGTGTTATTTCATAAGTCTTAGACGGAGCCTGAAGTTACGCCAGGTAGCCTTCGAAAACGCTCTTGTTTTACATCAGCGCAAGTAGATAAACGCTGCTTCAGTCAATCTCCGTGAGCTTGTGAGCATAGCGCTTCTTTGACATCTTATCCCCTTGTATTTGTTAACTCTGAGCCGTGGATGATAGGTTGAGAGTTTTCACAGGCTGAATGCTTTTTCTTTCCTAGTCATTTTGAGAAAACAAGCTGGCTACAGATCCCAAAACCATTTTCAGATCTCATTCATGCCCAGCTATTTTTGATTATCTTGAAGATTTAGATTTTGATGAAAGCTTTGAGTTGTCTCTGTTTAAAGCTAAGTCTGAAAGTGCGCTCGATTCTCTAGTTCTTGACCCTGATTTTGCAGCTGTTATTGAGTTTGAGAGACATAATAAATTGGTTGAAAATTTCATTTTAAGACATCTTCAGTCAAGTGTTCAAGCCACTACCCTTGCTGATTTTGTTGAGAGTATCTCTGATCACATTGGATCTACTATCACGGCTCACGAAGAGTCTTACCCTCCTTATGTTGCAGTTTCACCTATAATCACCTATCCTGAATCAGCAGCCGGTTCTCCTCCTTCATCTCCCACACCTCCCACTCCTCCAACTCCACAAACTACACCTCCTCTTATAATAATCCCTGCTATTACAGCTCCTCCACTTCATACACATCCTACTCCCCCACCTAGAGCAATGGCTGCCCGGTTTGCCCCATTGGTTTTACCTGCAAATCTTCATGATATGCCAGCTGATTACCAAAGTAAAATTCCCATGTTTGATGGCACTCCACAAAGTATTACAGCTCAGCAACATATCGATAAGATGACCACATTTTTTGATCTATATGAGTTAGATGAAGAGGATGTTACCATGCGGTTATTCGTGCAAACATTTGCAGGAGAAGTTAGAAAATGGTTCAGAGGGTTGACAGCCAATAGCATCACTACTTTGGAAGCACTTCAGAATCAGTTTTTAGATCGGTGGGAAATCAGAAAGGATCCGCTTCAAATCAATGCCGAATACAACAACCTCAAGCGTAATCCAGGTGAGTCAGTTCAAGATTACAAAATCAGATTCAATACAGTTTATAATGCTATTCCCGATGATTTGAGGCCATCTAGAAAATCAGCACTTCTCAAGTTCCCGGATGGTTTTGATCCGGAGATGGCTTATTCATTGAGAGACAGAGATCCACCTACATTGGAAGAGATGCAGAAAATTGCTGTCAGTGTTGAGGCAAATTTGAATGACAAAAGAGCAAGGATGAAGGCGGAAAAGCGAGTTACAATCAAGGAGGAAGCATCTACATCAAATCAGGTTCTTGAGCAGATAAAGAAGGCACTTGAAAAGATGACTATTGACAAGCCGGAGCCTCAGATTCGTAATCCCAATTTCAGAGGTCAACCGCAGCAACAATATAGAATCAAGCAACGTGAAACAAAGGCACAAGACACTGCAGTTCAGCAGCAAATGAAACCACCGTTTCAGCAGAATTTTGTTAGTCAAGAGTCTGAAGATGAGGGTGATAATGTTGGCAAGGAAAATCATTTCTTTACCCCTGATGATATGCCTACATATATCACGGAAGAAGATGAGTTGGTGAGTAATTCTGTTTTTCCCCAAGATGAGCATTATATTTTGTCAAATGATATGATACTTGAAGAAGAATCTGAAGAATATCAAAGAGGGTACTTGAATGCATTATCAGCTCAGCAAGGATAGCAAAGGCAATTGAGAAGCCGGGCTATTCCTATAAATCCCGTGCAGAAAAAGAAAGACATTGCAACAAAGAATGATTCGGTTTCTTCAAAAGGTAAAGATATAGCCGGTCCATCATCAACTCAAACATCATCGGCAGCTAAGATAGATCAGCCATCGAATGCACCAAAGGATAAAGCTGAGAAAAGAGATAATCCGGCAAAGGAAGGTGAGAAGTTTCCAGTTTTCAGTTTGGAGAATGAAATTGCAAAGTTGAAGATACCTATTCCTTTAACGGAGGTCATGAAGAATGCCACTTACCGAGGCCAAATTTCCAAGTTGCTGAATGTTGATCCAATGCTTGACATGGTGAATGTACAAGATGATCAGCCGGAATTGATCTTTGGGCCAGCTTTGAATGGTGAGTCTCCCGAGAGTGATATTCCTCCATTTTATATCAGTTTGCGTTTGCATGAGTTTGTGTTGCACAATGCCATGTTTGACTCGGGAGCTTCACATAATTTGATGCCAAAGACAATCATGGAGAAGTTGGGACTTGACATCACTAGAAAGTATCATGATCTGTATTCATTTGATTCCAGCCGGGTAAGATGTATTGGTTTGATCAAAGACTTAGTGGTGAGTCTAGATCAAATTCCAGCGAAGAATGTTTTGATGGATGTGGTGGTGGCGGATATCCCTCCACGGTTTGGCATGTTGTTGTCAAGGTCATGGGGAGCCAAACTCAAAGGTACAATTCAGCTTGATTTTTCATATGCTACAATTCCTGTTTTCGGTCAAATGAGGAAGTTATATCGGGAACAAAAGATGAAATACATGATCACTAGTAAGGAAATGCCTGTAAATCATCCTGTAAATTATGTACAGACATATTTAGAATCTTTTGTTTTGTTTGCGGAAAGTTTCAATGAGGTAGATAGTCAGTTAGTTCAAGTAGAAGATATACCAGACATTTCAGAAAATTTCAGGGATGTTTTGAGAAAGGAAAGTGAAGAAAGGTCTGTTGTCATAAGGCCAATTGCAGAAATAAATGGGCAGCAAGCAGAACATGAATCAAAATCAGACTTTCAGCACCTAGAAGATGATGAAGAGGGTCTTTGGACTATGGATTTTGATGGTGCAGTGGGCAGCGATGGTGCTGGTATAGGTGTGTGGATCCGAAGCCCATTCTCAGCCCAAGATCAAGTTCCAAGCAAGGTAAGGGTATGTTCTTATAAATTGGCTTTTGATTGTTCGAATAATGAGGCGGAATATGAAGCTCTTATTGCTGGTTTGAAAATCCTTCGGAAGTTAAAGGCAAAGAAGATAGCGGTATATGGCGACTCCGAATTAGTTATCAAGCAAGTGAAAGGTGAATTTCAGGCCAAACATCCTCGCATGAGAGCTTATAGAAATGCTGTTTTAGATATCTTGAAAAGATTTTCTGAACATACTTTGACATGTGTGCCCCGGATTCAAAATGGTGTTGCGGATGCATTGGCTAAGGCGGCAAGTAATCTGAAAATACCCATGAATTCCAGCAATAAGTTCGAGATATATGTGAAGCATCGTCGTACAGTTCCAGATAACCAAAGGTGTTGGCAAGTGTTCCAAGATGACGAAGAAATTGAAGATTTTCTGCAAGTTAAGGGTAAGTTCGAAGACATTTCAATAGACACGGAAGCTGAAGGAGTGAATCAGATGGATGTGTTGCAGCTTAAGGACAATCACATTCCAAAAGGATTGATTCCTTTAGAGGAATTGTTTGATCAGGATGATGTGGCCCGCAAGCCAACTTTGAGGCCAACAGCTGAAGGAGTTGAAGATGTGAACCTTGGGACAGCTGCGAATCCAAAGATGGTGAAGTTTTCAAAAGCATTGCCGCCTAAGGTAAAGCAAGAGTATATCAGATTATTGTCTCTGTATTCTAATGTTTTTGCTTGGGATTATTCAGATTTGAAAACTTATGACACAAGCATTATTCAGCATACCATTCCTATAAAGCTGAATCAAAAGCCTTTCCGGCAAAAGTTGAGAAGAATTAATCCTAAATTGCTGCCATTGATTGAGAAGGAAGTCAACAGGTTGTATAAATCCGGAATCATAGTGCCAATCCGGTTTTCCGATTGGATCTCAAACTTGGTGCCCGTGAGGAAGAAAACCGGTGAGATTCGCTTGTGTATAGACTTTAGAAATCTGAACAAAGTGTCATTAAAGGACAATTATCCGCTGCCCAAGATGGACCACATATTGCAGCGGGTTGTGGGGGCATCTAGGATGTCATTGCTTGATGGTTACTCCGGATATAATCAGATTTTGGTGCACGAAGATGACCGTGACAAGACAGCATTTACTACTCCATGGGGTACATTTCATTATTCCAAGATGCCGTTTGGATTGAAGAATGCGGGTGCCACATTTCAGTGGGCAATGGACATGGCCTTTGCAAATGAGAAGGATGTCTTTTTAGTGGTTTATCTTGATGATTTGACCGTGTTTTCTAAATCAGATGAAGAGCATTTGTTTCATTTGACCAAGGTGTTTGAAAAGTGCAGAAAATATGGCATCTCATTGAATCCGAAGAAGAGTCTTTTTGCTATGAGTGAAGGCAAGCTGCTAGGCCATATCATTTCTAAAGACGGCATTCGTATAGACCCTGCACGAGTGGAAGCAATTCAGCAATTGGAGCAGCCCCGTAGCAAGAAAGAAATTCAGTCCTTTAATGGTAAGTTGAATTTTCTGCGTCGTTTCATTCCCAATCTCGCTGAACATCTCAGAGAGATAACCAATATGCTCAAGAAGGACAGCGAGCTAAGATGGACTGAAGAGGCGGTGAAATCTTTTAATTTGATAAAGGTAATCTTATCTTCAGCCCCAACTTTGATTAGCCCGGATTATACACAGGATTTCATTTTGTTTTCATTCGCCTCTGAGCATACATTGGCAGCCGTGTTAATGCAAAAGAGAGATGGAGTTGAAAGGCCCATAGCTTTTTTCAGCCGCATCATAAGGGACGGAGCGCTGAATTATAATATCATTGAGAAGCAAGCATTGGCCCTGATCAAAGCATTGAAAGATTTCCGAGTTTACATATTGAATTCTCATGTTTTAGCATATGTTCCTAATGCAGCTGTGAAGGATGTCTTAGTGCAAACGGAACCGGAAGGAAGAAGGGGTAAGTGGATTGCTGCACTCTTAGAATATGATGTTGAAATTAAGCCTACCAAGTTGATTAAAGGTCAAGGCTTAGCTAAGTTGATGGCTGAAGCAAACCTTCATGTCCTTGATATAAATTTGATTGCTGCCTTGTCCGATGAAGATGAAGAAAATTCAGTTCTACAGGTGTCCGATATCTTTGTGTCTTCTCCTTGGTATGCTGATATAGTTTATGTGCTTCAAAACTTATCTGCACCTCCTGGAATGCCTAGAAACAAAGCTAGAACATTGAAGCTAAAGGCTGCCAAATTTTGCATTATCAAATCTGCACTTTATTGGAAGGATCCCGGTGGCATCTTGCTGAACTGTTTGGTCGAAGAGGAAGCAAAAACAACAGTAGATGATTTCCATAAAGGTGACTGTGGGGGTCACTTATTTTGGAAAACCACGGCTAATAAGATTTTGAGAGCCGGTTTCTATTGGCCTTCTTTATTTTCTGATGTGTATAAAGCGGTAAAGAGCTGTCATGAGTGTCAAATTTTTCAAGGAAAACAGAAATTACAGCCATTGCCTCTCAAGCCGGTGGAAATCAGTGCACCATTTCAGTAGTGGGGCTTGGATTTTATTGGCGAAATCCACCCAGCATCTTCTGGGCAGCATCGATGGATCTTGACGGCTACAGATTACTTTACAAAATGGATTGAAGCCATTCCCACCCGGCAGGCCACAGATTTGGTAATTATTTCCTTTCTTGAAAATAATATCTTGTCACGCTTTGGCTGTCCACAAAAGTTGATTACTGACAATGGAGCTGCATTCAAATCAAAGAAGTTGGTTGATTTTTGCTATAAATATAACATCAGCTTGGGGCATTCAACCGCTTATCATCCGCAAGGTAATGGGCTGGCCGAATCTTCGAACAAATCTCTGGTGAACATTATAAAGAAGTTGATGGAAATAAACAAGAAGAGCTGGCATAAGAAGTTAATAAATGCACTATGGGCTGATCGGGTAAGTCAAAAGAAGTCAATTGGTATGTCACCTTTTGAGATTGTTTACGGAGTAGATGCAGTGTTTCCTACTTCACTTAGTGTCCCAGTAGCCAAGTTGTTTCAAGAAGCTAGTGGTGAGGAGGATCCTATGCAACGACGGATCAGTCAAATGATTCATTTACAGCAGACACGAGAAGAAGTTCACCAGAATTCCCTTAAGTTGCAGGAACGCATAAAGAAAATCTATGACAAAAAGGCCAAAGCAGATGAGTTTCAGATTGATGATGTTGTGTTACGGTGGGATGCCCGCAATGAAGATAAAGGGAAGCATGGAAAATTCGACAATTTATGGAAGGGTCCTTACAAAATTGCAGCATACCGTGGACCAAATGCTTTCCTTCTCAAAGAAATGAACGGAGATGAATGTCTTGGAGGGTCGGTGAATGGCCGGCTACTCAAAAGGTATCATGCTTGAGCATTTTCTGCTCTAATCACTCTCATTGTAAATACCATTTCATTTTCTTTCTGCAGCAAGTGTGAAGCTGATTTCCATCTTCAGTTTGGGGCCCGCGGTGAAGGCTATAATTCTGAAAATGGTGATCAGTTGGAGTGAGTTTTACAAGTTGTTTCATGTCAGTTCATTGTCAGTATAGAGTTAGTGAGTTAGTGTCCAAGATAGTCTTGAATTTCAGTCAATTGTCCAAGTCAAATAAAGTTGTTTTCAGGTGAATAAGTTGACTCCATTGCCCAATGACAAAAGCACTGGTCTGCTCTCCCAGAGGTCTGAGGTTCTTGGCACCTCCAAGGAGCTACCATCCCCATTGGAGCCAATGTTAGTGTCGGTCTTGAATGCCCTCCACCAGTGATCAAAGCTCTTTGCATTTGCATTAGTAGGTGCCTCATCAGTGTCAAAGTTTGCATCCCGCTAGGCATGCCATAACCCTGATGGAGGAGCTGGTCTATTCATACCCCTCTTGGCTTTGCTGGATCAGGTCATATCAGTTATTGAGTTTGTCAAGCTTCTCTTGTTTGGTCTTAGGGTCAAAGGTCCAAGGTCTAGGGTTTTGGTCATTTGTCTTAGCAAGGTCATGTCTCTGAAAATCCTTGAGTCCCCAGCAAGCCAGAGGGAGGATGGTAACATGTTTCTTTGATATTCTCATTATGTACAGTTCATTTTTAAACTTGGATTTAAAAACTCTGTTTTTAAAGCCAAATTCATGATAATTTTTTGTAAAAAGAATAAATTTCCAAAAAGTCTTCAAAAAGGCAGCAACAACCCTGGTCCCCTTGCCACAGTCCTTCAGATGATCTACCTGCAAGAAGAAGCAAGTCAAAGCACTCAAAAGGTCAAATTCAGATAAAGGAAACCAAAAAATCAGTGTTTTAAAGAAAAGTGTCAAAATAGACTTTATAAAGTGGGTTTATGGATAAATTTTTTCAAATGAGATTATAAAAGGTCATATTCCCTCCTTTCACTCTCATTGTGCATTTCAAAGCTTGCAAGAGAGGTTGTGAGAGAGTGATAGGCGAAAGAGGCGAAATTACAGTGATTTCGGGCAGTTTGCAGGTGCGCGACCCGTTCAAGCCTGTGCGCGACCTGTTGGGCGGTGCGCGACCCGTCCAGACCCTTCCCGCAGTGTAAATTTACTACGGGCGCGACCCGTTGGGCGGTGCGCGACCCGTTCAGCTGTCTGCAATCAAACTTCACACAAAATCCTCAAACTCCATTCAACTTCGCTCAATCGGTCGAGGTAGGCTCTTAATGCATGGTTGTTGATATTGGTGGTGAAAATAAGCTTGTATGCTATGATTCTAACCTCACATCAAGCGAATGAAAAGACTTATATGGCTGCTTGTTAATGTTTGTAAAATGCTAGGGTTTTGTGACTGTTTCAAGTGATTTTGTCCCATTTGGTTCCCTCCCTTTTTCCCCTTTCATTCACAGTCATGCTTTCATCTCTGTCCCATATTATTTGTACATAAAATGTAGACTTTTTCCCCATCCCTAAACTATAAACCCTACCCCTCTCACAAGCACACAAAACCCTAATTCCCTCTACCATACACATGCAAAAATAGAACAAAAAGAAAAGATGCATTTGCAAATAAAGAAAAGAGTCATGTGAAAATAAATGTTGCTGTATATCTAGAGTCATGTACATAACCCCTACATACCCTTGACATCCCCTTGTACATGAAAACCTTCCCTCTATGTTAAAACAATGTACATGTACTCCTTTTAAAAAAACAAAATCTGCCTTATGACACACATGAACTCCTATAAGTAAATTTGGTGTATGGTGTCCCTATGTCCCTATTGATACATGTATGCCCCTTTCATGTTCACTATCATACATGTTTTTGTCCCATATGAGATGTTCTTTGCAAATGATTTCCCAATGTTAAAATGTGTTCCTATATGCATGACAATTTGTAAAGTTTCCCTTGAAATTCCCTGTTATTTTCATATATTCCCATTCCTTGTTAAGAAGTTCCCTCCCCTAACATTCCCCTCATGTTTTTTCCCCTTGAAACAGCATAGAGTTCAGTACTTTTGCAGGCAGAGGCAGCAGTTCAATTTGTCCTTCAGTTTGTCCACTTTGCTCCAAAACCATGTCAGATACCGAAACTTATGAGCAAAGTGATGACCATTCATCATCTACAGAGATTGAGGAACAGAGGAGGCCTCGTAGAGGGGGTAAGGGAGGCCATCATAAGCGGGAGGAGCCTACTTCTTTGGCAGAATTACAGGCTTGTCCTTTGGCAGTGAATTGTTTCCAGTACATGTCATGCTATCAGTTTTGTGAGAGGATCTCTCAGATTCAGCATCATAGAGAGTTGGCCCGCTTGTTTGTCTTACACCTCCATGATGGACATGTCACTCTTGCAGGGGTGAATTTCATATTGACACCCGAGGTGATCTCAGAGGCTACAGGGATACCAAATGTGGGTGAGGTGTGGCCTAAGCGCAGATTACTTGATTTTGTTCACTTTGAGCCTTATGTCCGGCCATCATTTGTGAGACTGTTGACGGGTGTTTTCCCATTCAGATTTCTTCGGAGTGAGTATGCTCCCCTCATGAGACTTATCATGCATTATTTTACATGTGAGGGCAGATTTTCACAGGTGTATTCATATCACATTCGCCTATTGATGCATTTCACCCGAGTGAGGATGATGAACCTCCCGGTCTTCCTGTTTCATAACATTCAGAGGATGGTGCCCATGTTGCAGAGGAAGACCCCGGCCCAGCAGTACAGGAGCCTTTGCCATTATGGTTTGATCCAGCTCATAGTCTCTCATCAGTTGACTCAGCAGGGTATCTCATGGGAGGAGTTCATCTCCCGTGAGTTTTTCACAGTGCCACCTCAGCCACATCAGGAGGCCATTCATGAGGAGGGAGGACCATCTCAGCAGCCTGATGCTCCCATCACCCGACATGTCAGCTCCACTCCTTTGGTCACCTATCAGAAAGGCCCAAGGGCCTTATTTGCAGCAGCTAGGCGAGTACTATCTCCACAGCAGGTGGAAGGGGTCTCGCCTTCATCTTCAGATCAGCGAGTGTTATCTCCACACCAGGTGGAAGGGGCCTCGCTTTCTTCACCAGCACAGGTATTGCAGAGGGGCAAAGAGCCCATGATTCATGAGGATCCGGTGATTGATCTCGAGGCCAGTTCTCCTAGCCAAGAGGCAAAGGAGATCATTCAGCATCTCAGGGCCGAGAATGATGTTTTGCAGCGGAGACTTGAGGGTGCCCAATGGACCATCACTTATCTAGAGCAGCGGAACACACAGCTAGAGGAGGAGAAGGCACTTGATGAGCTTTGGAGGATTCGTAGTGACCGAGTCCTAAACCGTAGGAGGCCCGGTGATCCATTGCCTGCTGACCGGGAGTCATTGCTCATTCAGGAGAATGCTCACTTGGAGAGGCTGTTGGCTAAGGCCAACCAAGAGAAAAAGCTGCTAAGGAACATGAAGAATCACTATTGGGCGAGGATGCATGTTTGCAAGGCAAAAATGAAAATGTTCCAAAGGAGGTTGACCGAGGCACTAAAACGGAGAAAAAGGCCAAATCCACTCCGTATCTTGGCTGAGGCATCCCTCAAGGATCATGGCACTCACTAGCATCATCTACAGCACAAATCCCAAAAATTTTGGAGAATTTTGGGTAATTTTGGTAATTTTGGGAAATTTACAGGTTTTGGCTTCTCAACGGGTCTCACCCCCGGTGAGACCCTTTGTCATCGTAGCTCCGTTTTGCAAAAACTCAACATTTTTGGATTTTTCATGCAAAGTTACACATGCCTATGGATGGACTTGAGTTTTCATGGAGTTTTGGGCCTCCAAAAGGTCAAAATACAGCCAAATTTTGACTTTCTGCCCCTTTTTTGAGCTGCAGAAGTAGTCTTGGGAGAATTGACTTTTGACTGGGCAAATGACCTCCAAATCCAAAAATTATGGTTGGGTTGGAAATTAGACTCAGAGACCTTTCCAACGAGCTATCCTGCACTCGATTCTGACATCGGGAAGGCCTCCAAACAGAGCTCCAAAGTGCGCAACCCGTTGAGAAAGTGTGCGCGACCCGTTGAGGAATTTGTGCCAGATTTTACCAGTTCGGCCAGAAAATCACTGTTTTCACCTAGTTTGACTTTTTGGGGTTCTAGATGATGGATTTTCATGTAACTATCATGACTCAAAGACACTTTTACTCTTCTTTAACACTTCTAGAAGTTTCTTGAATGTAAATGGTAAATATTTGATGTATGGATAGGTTTCCTAGCTTATAGAGGCAAGTTGTTTTGACTGCCTATTATCTAGTGCTCAGTTTAGAAGTAGTTGCAACAGCTCCTAGGAAGGGGAGCTCGACCCCTAGAGGTGGGGAAAGAGGTTAGATCATCTATATTATGCACTCTTTTGCTCATTTTCATGGTTGGACTCTTGAGGGAGGAGCTATCATTGTATATTTCACTTGTATCTCTGCAATTTTTGGCTAAGGAAGACCAGGGTTTTGCAGTCATCTTTGGGATTCTTGTGGACTCAGGTGTTGATGGTGTGTTTCTTCATGCTATTGTAAGCTTTGTTATGTGATTCATTTCCTTTCTATACTGCTGCATATTAAACAAATGAAGTGATAAAGTCAGAATTCATGCTTGCCATGCTCTACTTTTAAATTTGTTTAATTTCTATGTTTTCTGCTGTCTAAAGAGAATTCAAATCCATTGTTTGCTCTCTTTAGCCTTCTTTTCTTTCTTCCTAATCATCCACTTCAGCTAAAGACATCAATACAGGTTCCTACCTTGCCCCAAAGACCCCCCTGCAGAAACTGTGTCCAATCCCCGCACCCTAAATTGCAGTTCCTCAATTTGCCACCAAAAACCCCAAAACCCCCAAATCAACCTTCAAATCAGTTTACTAGCCTAATATCAGTGTTACCGTGTTGGTAATCTCATCCCATTGAAGATCTATCGAGATTGACCGGAGAGAGCCTTCTCCTGCCCCGTAGGGCTAGCTACGAGGCTGAATGGTTTGATGTAGCTTTGAGGTTTGCCTTTTCAGCCTGAGGTGAAATTTCAAGTGCTAACATACTGGCGACCATACTGGGGAGAACAAACTGATCTTTTACCCATTGACGTGTTATTTCATAAGTCTTAGACGGAGCCTGAAGTTACGCCAGGTAGCCTTCGAAAATGCTCTTGTTTTACATCAGCGCAAGTAGATAAACGCTGCTTCAGTCAATCTCCGTGAGCTTGTGAGCATAGCGCTTCTTTGACATCTTATCCCCTTGTATTTGTTAACTCTGAGCCGTGGATGATAGGTTGAGAGTTTTCACAGGCTGAATGCTTTTTCTTTCCTAGTCATTTTGAGAAAACAAGCTGGCTACAGATCCCAAAACCATTTTCAGATCTCATTCATGCCCAGCTATTTTTGATTATCTTGAAGATTTAGATTTTGACGAAAGCTTTGAGTTGTCTCTGTTTAAAGCTAAGTCTGAAAGTGCGCTCGATTCTCTAGTTCTTGACCCTGATTTTGCAGCTGTTATTGAGTTTGAGAGACATAATAAATTGGTTGAAAATTTCATTTTAAGACATCTTCAGTCAAGTGTTCAAGCCACTACCCTTGCTGATTTTGTTGAGAGTATCTCTGATCACATTGGATCTACTATCACGGCTCACGAAGAGTCTTACCCTCCTTATGTTGCAGTTTCACCTATAATCACCTATCCTGAATCAGCAGCCGGTTCTCCTCCTTCATCTCCCACACCTCCCCCTCCTCCAACTCCACAAACTACACCTCCTCTTATAATAATCCCTGCTATTACAGCTCCTCCACTTCATACACATCCTACTCCCCCACCTAGAGCAATGGCTGCCCGGTTTGCCCCATTGGTTTTACCTGCAAATCTTCATGATATGCCAGCTGATTACCAAAGTAAAATTCCCATGTTTGATGGCACTCCACAAATTATTACAACTCAGCAACATATCGATAAGATGACCACATTTTTTGATCTATATGAGTTAGATGCAGAGGATGTTACCATGCGGTTATTCGTGCAAACATTTGCAGGAGAAGTTAGAAAATGGTTCAGAGGGTTGACAGCCAATAGCATCACTACTTTGGAAGCACTTCAGAATCAGTTTTTAGATCGGTGGGAAATCAGAAAGGATCCGCTTCAAATCAATGCCGAATACAACAACCTCAAGCGTAATCCAGGTGAGTCAGTTCAAGATTACATAATCAGATTCAATACAGTTTATAATGCTATTCCCGATGATTTGAGGCCATCTAGAAAATTAGCACTTCTCAAGTTCCCGGATGGTTTTGATCCGGAGATGGCTTATTCATTGAGAGACAGAGATCCACCTACATTGGAAGAGATGCAGAAAATTGCTGTCAGCGTTGAGGCAAATTTGAATGACAAAAGAGCAAGGATGAAGGCGGAAAAGCGAGTTACAATCAAGGAGGAAGCATCTACATCAAATCAGGTTCTTGAGCAGATAAAGAAGGCACTTGAAAAGATGACTATTGACAAGCCGGAGCCTCAGATTCGTAATCCCAATTTCAGAGGTCAACCGCAGCAACAATATAGAATCAAGCAGTGTGAAACAAAGGCACAAGACACTACAGTTCAGCAGCAAATGAAACCACCGTTTCAGCAGAATTTTGTTAGTCAAGAGTCTGAAGATGAGGGTGATAATGTTGGCAAGGAAAATCATTTCTTTACCCCTGATGATATGCCTACATATATCACGGAAGAAGATGAGTTGGTGAGTAATTCTGTTTTTCCCCAAGATGAGCATTATATTTTGTCAAATGATATGATACTTGAAGAAGAATCTGAAGAATATCAAAGAGGGTACTTGAATGCATTATCAGCTCAGCAAGGATAGCAAAGGCAATTGAGAAGCCGGGCTATTCGTATAAATCCCGTGCAGAAAAAGAAAGACATTGCAACAAAGAATGATTCGGTTTCTTCAAAAGGTAAAGATATAGCCAGTCCATCATCAACTCAAACATCATCGGCAGCTAAGATAGATCAGCCATCGAATGCACCAAAGGATAAAGCTGAGAAAAGAGATAATCCGGCAAAGGAAGGTGAGAATTTTCCAGTTTTCAGTTTGGAGAATGAAATTGCAAAGTTGAAGATACCTATTCCTTTAACGAAGGTTATGAAGAATGCCACTTACCGAGGCCAAATTTCCAAGTTGCTGAATGTTGATCCAATGCTTGACATGGTGAATGTACAAGATGATCAGCCGGAATTGATCTTTGGGCCAGCTTTGAATGGTGAGTCTCCCGAGAGTGATATTCCTCCATTTTATATCAGTTTGCGTTTGCATGAGTTTGTGTTGCACAATGCCATGTTTGACTCGGGAGCTTCACATAATTTGATGCCAAAGACAATCATGGAGAAGTTGGGACTTGACATCACTAGAAAGTATCATGATCTGTATTCATTTGATTCCAGCCGGGTAAGATGTATTGGTTTGATCAAAGACTTAGTGGTGAGTCTAGATCAAATTCCAGCGAAGAATGTTTTGATGGATGTGGTGGTGGCGGATATCCCTCCACGGTTTGGCATGTTGTTGTCAAGGTCATGGGGAGCCAAACTCAAAGGTACAATTCAGCTTGATTTTTCATATGCTACAATTCCTGTTTTCGGTCAAATGAGGAAGTTATATCGGGAACAAAAGATGAAATACATGATCACTAGTAAGGAAAGGCCTGTAAATCATCCTGTAAATTATGTACAGACAGATTTAGAATCTTTTGTTTTGTTTGCGGAAAGTTTCAATGAGGTAGATAGTCAGTTAGTTCAAGTAGAAGATATACCAGACATTTCAGAAAATTTCAGGGATGTTTTGAGAAAGGAAAGTGAAGAAAGGTCTGCTGTCATAAGGCCAATTGCAGAAATAAATGGGCAGCAAGCAGAACATGAATCAAAATCAGACTTTCAGCACCTAGAAGATGATGAAGAGGGTCTTTGGACTATGGATTTTGATGGTGCAGTGGGCAATGATGGTGCTGGTATAGGTGTGTGGATCCGAAGCCCATTCTCAGCCCAAGATCAAGTTCCAAGCAAGGTAAGGGTATGTTCTTATAAATTGGCTTTTGATTGTTCGAATAATGAGGCGGAATATGAAGCTCTTATTGCTGGTTTAAAAATCCTTCGGAAGTTAAAGGCAAAGAAGATAGCGGTATATGGCGACTCCGAATTAGTTATCAAGCAAGTGAAAGGTGAATTTCAGGCCAAACATCCTCGCATGAGAGCTTATAGAAATGCTGTTTTAGATATCTTGAAAAGATTTTCTGAACATACTTTGACATGTGTGCCCCGGATTCAAAATGGTGTTGCGGATGCATTGGCTAAGGCGGCAAGTAATCTGAAAATACCTATGAATTCCAGCAATAAGTTCGAGATATATGTGAAGCATCGTCCTACAGTTCCAGATAACCAAAGGTGTTGGCAAGTGTTCCAAGATGACGAAGAAATTGAAGATTTTCTGCAAGTTAAGGGTAAGTTCGAAGACATTTCAATAGACACGGAAGCTGAAGGAGTGAATCAGATGGATGTGTTGCAGCTTAAGGACAATCACATTCCAAAAGGATTGATTCCTTTAGAGGAATTGTTTGATCTGGATGATGTGGCCCGCAAGCCAACTTTGAGGCCAACAGCTGAAGGAGTTGAAGATGTGAACCTTGGGACAGCTGCGAATCCAAAGATGGTGAAGCTTTCAAAAGCATTGCCGCCTAAGGTAAAGCAAGAGTATATCAGATTATTGTCTCTGTATTCTAATGTTTTTGCATGGGATTATTCAGATTTGAAAACTTATGACACAAGCATTATTCAGCATACCATTCCTATAAAGCTGAATCAAAAGCCTTTCTGGCAAAAGTTGAGAAGAATTAATCCTAAATTGCTGCCATTGATTGAGAAGGAAGTCAACAGCTTGTATAAATCCGGAATCATAGTGCCAATCCGGTTTTCCGATTGGATCTCAAACTTGGTGCCCGTGAGGAAGAAAACCGGTGAGATTCGCTTGTGTATAGACTTTAGAAATCTGAACAAAGTGTCATTAAAGGACAATTATCCGCTGCCCAAGATGGACCACATATTGCAGCGGGTTGTGGGGGCATCTAGGATGTCATTGCTTGATGGTTACTCCGGATATAATCAGATTTTGGTGCACGAAGATGACCGTGACAAGACAACATTTACTACTCCATGGGGTACATTTCATTATTCCAAGATGCCGTTTGGATTGAAGAATGCGGGTGCCACATTTCAGCGGGCAATGGACATGACCTTTGCAAATGAGAAGGATGTCTTTTTAGTGGTTTATCTTGATGATTTGACCGTGTTTTCTAAATCAGATGAAGAGCATTTGTTTCATTTGACCAAGGTGTTTGAAAAGTGCAGAAAATATGGCATCTCATTGAATCCGAAGAAGAGTCTTTTGCTATGAGTGAAGGCAAGCTACTAGGCCATATCATTTCTAAAGACGACATTCGTATAGACCCTGCATGAGTGGAAGCAATTCAGAAATTGGAGCAGCCCCGTAGCAAGAAAGAAATTCAGTCCTTTAATGGTAAGTTAAATTTTCTGCGTCGTTTCATTCCCAATCTCGCTGAACATCTCAGAGAGATAACCAATATGCTCAAGAAGGACAGCGAGCTAAGATGGACTAAAGAGGTGGTGAGATCTTTTAATTTGATAAAGGTAATCTTATCTTCAGCCCCAACTTTGATTAGCCCGGATTATACACAGGATTTCATTTTGTTTTCATTCGCCTCTGAGCATACATTGGCAGCCGTGTTAATGCAAAAGAGAGATGGAGTTGAAAGGCCCATAGCTTTTTTCAGCCGCATCATAAGGGACGGAGTGTTGAATTATAATATCATTGAGAAGCAAGCATTGGCCCTGATCAAAGCATTGAAAGATTTCCGAGTTTACATATTGAATTCTCATGTTTTAGCATATGTTCCTAATGCAGCTGTGAAGGATGTCTTAGTGCAAACGGAACCGGAAGGAAGAAGGGGTAAGTGGATTGCTGCACTCTGAGAATATGATGTTGAAATTAAGCCTACCAAGTTGATTAAAGGTCAAGGCTTAGCTAAGTTGATGGCTGAAGCAAACCTTCATGTCCTTGACATAAATTTGATTGCTGCCTTGTCCGATGAAGATGAAGAAAATTCAGTTCTACAGGTGTCCGATATCTTTGTGTCTTCTCCTTGGTATGCTGATATAGTTTATGTGCTTCAAAACTTATCTGCACCTCCTGGAATGCCTAGAAACAAAGCTAGAACATTGAAGCTAAAGGCTGCCAAATTTTGCATTGTCAAATCTGTACTTGATTGGAAGGATCCCGGTGGCATCTTGCTGAACTGTTTGGTCGAAGAGGAAGCAAAAACAACAGTAGATGATTTCCATAAAGGTGACTGTGGGGGTCACTTATTTTGGAAAACCACGGCTAATAAGATTTTGAGAGCCGGTTTCTATTGGCCTTCTTTATTTTCTGATGTGTATAAAGCGGTAAAGAGCTGTCATGAGTGTCAAATTTTTCAAGGAAAACAGAAATTACAGCCATTGCCTCTCAAGCCAGTGGAAATCAGTGCACCATTTCAGCAATGGGGCTTGGATTTTATTGGCGAAATCCACCCAGCATCTTCCGGGCAGCATCGATGGATCTTGACGGCTACAGATTACTTTACAAAATGGATTGAAGCCATTCCCACCCGGCAGGCCACAGATTTGGTAATTATTTCCTTTCTTGAAAATAATATCTTGTCACGCTTTGGCTGTCCACAAAAGTTGATTACTGACAATGCAGCTGCATTCAAATCAAAGAAGTTGGTTGATTTTTGTTACAAATATAACATCAGCTTGGGGCATTCAACCGCTTATCATCTGCAAGGTAATGGGCTGGCCGAATCTTCGAACAAATCTCTGGTGAACATTATAAAGAAGTTGCTGGAAATAAACAAGAAGAGCTGGCATAAGAAGTTAATAAATGCACTATGGGCTGATCGGGTAAGTCAAAAGAAGTCAATTGGTATGTCACCTTTTGAGATTGTTGACGGAGTAGATGCAGTGTTTCCTACTTCACTTAGTGTCCCAGTAGCCAAGTTGTTTCAAGAAGCTAGTGGTGAGGAGGATCCTATGCAACGACGGATCAGTCAAATGATTCATTTACAGCAGACACGAGAAGAAGTTCACCAGAATTCCCTTAAGTTGCAGGAACGCATAAAGAAAATCTATGACAAAAAGGCCAAAGCAGATGAGTTTCAGATTGATGATGTTGTGTTACGGTGGGATGCCCGTAATGAAGATAAAGGGAAGCATGGAAAATTCGACAATTTATGGAAGGGTCCTTACAAAATTGCAGCATACCGTGGACCAAATGCTTTCCTTCTCAAAGAAATGAACGGAGATGAATATCTTGGAGGGTCGGTGAATGGCCGGCTACTCAAAAGGTATCATGCTTGAGCATTTTCTGCTCTAATCACTCTCATTGTAAATACCATTTCATTTTCTTTCTGCAGCAAGTGTGAAGCTGATTTCCATCTTCAGTTTGGGGCCCGCGGTGAAGGCTATAATTCTGAAAATGGTGATCAGTTGGAGTGAGTTTTACAAGTTGTTTCATGTCAGTTCATTGTCAGTATAGAGTTAGTGAGTTAGTGTCCAAGATAGTCTTGAATTTCAGTCAATTGTCCAAGTCAAATAAAGTTGTTTTCAGGTGAATAAGTTGACTCCATTGCCCAATGACAAAAGCACTGGTCTGCTCTCCCAGAGGTCTGAGGTTCTTGGCACCTCCAAGGAGCTACCATCCACATTGGAGCCAATGTTAGTGTCGGTCTTGAAAGCCCTCCATCAGTGATCAAAGCTCTTTGCATTTGCATTAGTAGGTGTCTCATCAGTGTCAAAGTTTGCATCCCGTTAGGCATGCCATAACCCTGATGGAGGAGCTGGTCTATTCATACCCCTCTTGGCTTTGCTGGATCAGGTCATATCAGTCATTGAGTTTGTCAAGCTTCTCTTGTTTGGTCTTAGGGTCAAAGGTCCAAGGTCTAGGGTTTTGGTCATTTGTCTTAGCAAGGTCATGTCTCTGAAAATCCTTGAGTCCCCAGCAAGCCAGAGGGAGGATGGTAACATGTTTCTTTGATATTCTCATTATGTACAGTTCATTTTTAAACTTGGATTTAAAAACTCTGTTTTTAAAGCCAAATTCATGATAATTTTTTGTAAAAAGAATAAATTTCCAAAAAGTCTTCAAAAAGGCAGCAACAACCCTGGTCCCCTTGCCACAGTCCTTCAGATGATCTACCTGCAAGAAGAAGCAAGTCAAAGCACTCAAAAGGTCAAATTCAGATAAAGGAAACCAAAAAATCAGTGTTTTAAAGAAAAGTGTCAAAATAGACTTTATAAAGTGGGTTTATGGATAATTTTTTTTAAATGAGATTATAAAAGGTCATATTCCCTCCTTTCACTCTCATTGTGCATTTCAAAGCTTGCAAGAGAGGTTGTGAGAGAGTGATAGGCGAAAGAGGCGAAATTACAGTGATTTCCGACAGTTTGCAGGTGCGCGATCCGTTCAAGCCTGTGCGCGACCTATTGGGCGGTGCGCGACCCGTCCAGACCCTTCCCGCAGTGTAAATTTACTACGGGCGCGACCCGTTGGGGAGCCTGTGCGACCCGTTCAGCTGTCTGCAATCAAACTTCACACAAAATCCTCAAACTCCCTTCAACTTTGCTCAATCGGTCGAGGTAGGCTCTTAATGTATGGTTGTTGATATTGATGGTGAAAATAAGCTTGTATGCTATGATTCTAACCTCACATCAAGCGAATGAAAAGACTTATATGGCTGCTTGTTAATGTTTGTAAAATGCTAGGGTTTTGTGACTGTTTCAAGTGATTTTGTCCCATTTGGTTCCCTCCCTTTTTCCCCTTTCATTCACAGCCATGCTTTCTTCTCTGTCCCATATTATTTGTACATAAAATGTAGACTTTTTCCCCATCCCTAAACTATAAACCCTACCCCTCTCACAAGCACACAAAACCCTAATTCCCTCTACCATACACATGCAAAAATAGAACAAAAAGAAAAGATGCATTTGCAAATAAAGAAAAGAGTCATGTGAAAATAAATGTTGCTGTATATCTAGAGTCATGTACATAACCCCTACATACCCTTGACATCCCCTTGTACATGAAAACCTTCCCTCTATGTTAAAACAATGTACATGTACTCCTTTTAAAAAAACAAAATCTGCCTTATGACACACATGAACTCCTATAAGTAAATTTGGTGTATGGTGTCCCTATGTCCCTATTGATACATGTATGCCCCTTTCATGTTCACTATCATACATGTTTTTGTCCCATATGAGATGTTCTTTGCAAATGATTTCCCAATGTTAAAATGTGTTCCTATATGCATGACAATTTGTAAAGTTTCCCTTGAAATTCCCTTTTATTTTCATATATTCCCATTCCTTGTTAAGAAGTTCCCTCCCCTAACATTCCCCTCATGTTTTTTCCCCTTGAAACAACATAGAGTTCAATACTTTTGCAGGCAGAGGCAGCAGTTCAATTTGTCCTTCAGTTTGTCCACTTTGCTCCAAAACCATGTCAGATACCGAAACTTATGAGCAAAGTGATGACCATTCATCATCTACAGAGATTGAGGAACAGAGGAGGCCTCGTAGAGGGGGTAAGGGAGGCCATCATAAGCGGGAGGAGCCTACTTCTTTGGCAGAATTACAGGTTTGTCCTTTGGCAGTGAATTGTTTCCAGTACATGTCATGCTATCAGTTTTGTGAGAGGATCTCTCAGATTCAGCATCATAGAGAGTTGGCCCGCTTGTTTGTCTTACACCTCCATGATGGACATGTCACTCTTGCAGGGGTGAATTTCATATTGACACCCGAGGTGATCTCAGAGGCTACAGGGATACCAAATGTGGGTGAGGTGTGGCCTAAGCGCAGATTACTTGATTTTGTTCACTTTGAGCCTTATGTCCGGCCATCACTTGTGAGACTGTTGACGGGTGTTTTCCCATTCAGATTTCTTCGGAGTTAGTATGCTCCCCTCATGAGACTTATCATGCATTATTTTACATGTGAGGGCAGATTTACATAGGTGTATTCGTATCACATTCGCCTGTTGATGCATTTCACCCGAGTGAGGATGATGAACCTCCCGATCTTCTTGTTTCATAACATTCAGAGGATGGTGCCCATGTTGCAGAGGAAGACCCCGGCCCAGCAGTACAGGAGCCTTTGCCATTATGGTTTGATCCAGCTCATAGTCTCTCATCAGTTGACTCAGCAGGGTATCTCATGGGAGGAGTTCATCTCCCGTGAGTTTTTCACAGTGCCACCTTAGCCACATCAGGAGGCCATTCATGAGGAGGGAGGACCATCTCAGCAGCCTGATGCTCCCATCACCCGACATGTCAGCTCCACTCCTTTGGTCACCTATCAGAAAGGCCCAAGGGCCTTATTTGCAGCAGCTAGGCGAGTACTATCTCCACAGCAGGTGGAAGGGGTCTCGCCTTCATCTTCAGATCAGCGAGTGTTATCTCCACACCAGGTGGAAGGGGCCTCGCTTTCTTCACCAGCACAGGTATTGCAGAGGGGCAAAGAGCACATCATTCATGAGGATCCGGTGATTGATCTCGAGGCCAGTTCTCCTAGCCAAGAGGCAAAGGAGATTATTCAGCATCTCAGGGCCGAGAATGATGTTTTGCAGCGGAGACTTGAGGGTGCCCAATGGACCATCACTTATCTAGAGCAGCGGAACACACAGCTAGAGGAGGAGAAGGCACTTGATGAGCTTTGGAGGATTCGTAGTGACCGAGTCCTAAACCGTAGGAGGCCCGGTGATCCATTGCCTGCTGACCGGGAGTCATTGCTCATTCAGGAGAATGCTCACTTGGAGAGGCTGTTGGCTAAGTCCAACCAAGAGAAAAAGCTGCTAAGGAACATGAAGAATCACTAGTGGGCGAGGATGCATGTTTGCAAAGCAAAAATGAAAATGTTCCAAAGGAGGTTGACCGAGGCACTAAAACGGAGAAAAATGCCAAATCCACTCCGTATCTTGGCTGAGGCATCCCTCAAGGATTATGGCACTCACTAGCATCATCTACAGCACAAATCCCAAAAATTTTGCAGAATTTTGGGTAATTTTGGTATTTTTGGGAAATTTACAGGTTTTGGCTTCTCAATGGGTCTCACCCCCGGTGAGACCCTTTGTCGTCGTAGCTCCGTTTTGCAAAAAATCAACATTTTTGGATTTTTCATGCAAAGTTACACATGCCTATGGATGGAATTGAGTTTTCATGGAGTTTTGGGCCTCCAAAAGGTCAAAATACAGCCAAAATTTGACTTTCTGCCCCTTTTTTGAGCTGCAGAAGTAGTCTTGGGAGAATTGACTTTTGACTAGGAAAATGACCTCCAAATCCAAAAATTCTGGTTGGGTTGGAAAGTAGACTCAGAGACCTTTCCAACGAGCTATCCTGCACTCGATTCTGACACCGGGAAGGCCTCCAAACAGAGCTCCAAAGTGCGCGACCCGTTGAGGAATTTGTGCCAGATTTTACCAGTTCGGCCAGAAAATCACTGTTTTCACCTAGTTTGACTTTTTGGGGTTCTAGATGATGGATTTTTATGTAACTATCATGACTCAAAGACACTTTTACTCTTCTTTAACACTTCTAGAAGTTTCTTGAATGTAAATGGTAAATATTTAATGTATGGATAGGTTTCCTAGCTTATAGAGGAAAGTTGTTTTGACTGCCTATTATCTAGTGCTCAGTTTAGAAGTAGTTGCAACAGCTCCTAGGAAGGGGAGCTCGACCCCTAGAGGTGGGGAAAGAGGTTAAATCATCTATATTATGCACTCTTTTGCTCATTTTCATGGTTGGACTCTTGAGGGAGGAGCTATCATTGTATATTTCACTTGTATCTCTGCAATTTTTGGCTAAGGAAGACCAGGGTTTTGCAGTCATCTTTGGGATTCTTGTGGACTCAGGTGTTGATGGTGTGTTTCTTCATGTTATTTTAAGCTTTGTTATGTGATTCATTTCCTTTCTATACTGCTGCATATTAAACAAATGAAGTGATAAAGTCAGAATTCATGCTTGCCATGCTCTACTTTTAAATTTGTTTAATTTCTATGTTTTCTGCTGTCTAAAGAGAATTCAAATCCATTGTTTTCTCTCTTTAGCCTTCTTTTCTTTCTTCCTAATCATCCACTTCAGCTAAAGACATCAATACAGGTTCCTACCTTGCCCAAAGACCCCCCTGCAGAAACTGTGTCCAATCCCCGCACCCTAAATTGCAGTTCCTCAATTTGCCACCAAAAACCCCAAAAACCCCCAAATCAACCTTCAAACCAGTTTACTAGCCTAATATCAGTGTTACCGTGTTGGTCATCTCATCCCATTGAAGATCTATCGAGATTGACCGGAGAGAGCCTTCTCCTGCCCCGTAGGGCTAGCTACGAGGCTGAATGGTTTGATGTAGCTTTGAGGTTTGCCTTTTCAGCCTGAGGTGAAATTTCAAGTGCTAACACCCCGATTAGCGATCTCTGATCATATCGTAATCGGAGGAAGGCGTCATGTGATATCGGAACCCCGGGTCGTTGCAAATGCGATATGCCAATGAGCGATGTGCGATATCGACAATCGGAGGAGCAAAGGCACAATCCATTGGGCCGATGTGATACACCGATGTGATGGGCCAATAGAGATAGTGCCAATAGAGCGATCGATGATCGGTGAATCCCCGATACAAGGGCTGTTGCGATTGCGATATGTGATGCGCCGATATCGGCGATCATAGCCACATAAAAGCGTCATTAACACATGAAACATGTGATAAAAGCCAGACCCGATGGGAATTATGGACGCGATTTCATAACTTTTGAAATCCGGATTTACGAGATTTCTATGTATTTCCCATGTATTGGGTTTTTTGTCCATACGCCTATGTGATTGCAATTTGCAATGGAATGGCGGACCCGATGGGTTTATAGATGCGATTGCATATATTTGAAGTCCAATTAAACGCTCCATGATGTGTTTGATAGTTTTCCTGTGTATTCTGTTATGCTGCTGTTTTCGGGATTATGGCAGGAGGAAGGCCAAACGAACGAGTTGCCCATGCCCGCCGATTCCTTTGTAACAGTCCCTGTTCTAAAATCATTGTGCCACGCTATAAGCGGGTGTTTTGTAACAATGATGCAAGAATCTGTTATACGCAGAGAGCCATAGGGAGCAGAAGAAGCTGCAGAGCCGCAGAGGAATGATGGCACAAAGAGGAATGGACAGGAAGTCGCAGAGCCGGAAGAATGCCTCACAAAAGCCAGAGAGCACGATTGACAAAGGGGAGCTCAAAGTAAAATGTAGCAATAGAGAAGTTAGTCTCCCTTCAGGGAGCTCACAGCTACGTAGAGCCAAAGCTCAAGATAGTTGCGCAGAACCAGAGGGTCGATAGTAGTAAAGAGCCAAGAGCCGAGAGCCAGAGCCAGAGCGAGAGCTGAGAGCCAGAGCTTGAGTTAGAGTTGAGAGCCAGAGCCAGAGCTGAGAGAACAACAAAGAAGATCAAATGATCAAGCTGTTTCTAGTGTCCAAAGTGTGCTGAGGACAAAAGAAGGAGTTCCAGAGACAATACAAAATTCTGAGGGAGTCAGAGAAGCCAAAAGCTCAAGAAGCTTAGAGCACTGACTAAAGGAGTCAAGTCCAGAGAAGCCTAGATCTGTCTGCAGAGTGAGGACAACCAGCGGGATAAGATGGTATTCTAAACCCATAGGTTCAGTTGTAAACCAATGGAGTTGAGCGTGGAGCTTGTAAAAAGAATTCAACCATAATCCCAAAGAGCCTAGTCGAGTTGATTAGTGCTCAAGGAGATGTAGCCCAAGATATCAGGGTGAACTCCATATTATATTGCTGTTATGTGTGATTGCTTATTGTTGCATTGCATTTGCTTCTTTATTTGTTGTTATATGTTTTATATCAGTTCAAGCAAATAAACTTAAAGCACATAAATAGTCTAAAAACAAACATAAGCATACACCTATGTCAAGCATTTTTTATTCCACAATTGGTTAATCATAAGCTAGATCTTGGAAATTAATAAGCTTTGGAGTGGGAGAGGTTCTTGTAAGCTGACAAGAAGCCTTTAGTGCCCCATTTCAGATCAGGTGGTATCAGAGCCAAAGGTTGATTAACCCCACCTTCAAAGAAGGTGATATCAAAGCTAGTTATACCAGAGCAGGTGGTCATGAAGCAGGTTGCATCATGATGCAAGTGGTACCAGTATATGCTTGTTTGACTTGGAAAGGTGTTCAAACAATAGCAAGGATTTTGCTGTTTGATTGTTTGTAAATTGATTGTTGTTTGAGTTTGCAAAGGTTCAGGGAAAGCTGCTGTTAGCTAAATCCAGGAGAGGACAAGAAGGAAGAAGGGCTGAAGGCATACTTTTTATCCCTAAGGACCTAAGAGCAATCCTTGAAGCACAAGAGGTTTGTTGCAAAAGGTTGCTTGAATAAGCTCTTTGTTAATCTTGTTAGAAGTTCTTTTGTTCATTTTGATAATGATAACTTCTACAAGTGAGTCCTCAAATTCTTCTTTCTTCACAAGAGTCTTTGATGAAGATATGAAGCAAGACTTGTTCATCATGATGGACAAGGTGAGAGAAATATATGAGGATGGAAGGAAGAACAACATACTTAGAGAGTAGTTGAATTCCATGAAGGAAGAGAAGCAGTTGCTTTCTAACAAATTGCAGGAAATGGAGAGGCAACTTCATATTGCAAATATGAACCTGGAAAGGATGAATGAGTTGGAGACATAGCTCTTTGTTGCAAAGGAAGCCTTAGTCAAGTATCAACTTGAAGAAGAGGTAAACAATTCCAGTTTGTCTTCAAATTCTTCTAAGAATGATTATATTGGTTATTTTGAAAAACATATGAGAGGCATAGGTTCCAAGTTAATGTTCGATATGGGCTATGAAGGAAAAGGCTTGGGCAAACATGCACAGGGTATTGTTGAGCCAATAATAGTTGAGGAAAGGCCTAAGTATTTGGGTCTTGGCTATGGACAATCTTATGGAGAAAGTTACAAAGCTACCATGAAGACCATTGAAACAACTTGAAGAAGGAGTTTCATTTCAAGTCTTCTACCTCAAGAGTGTAAAGATTGTATTCATGGAAAATGCAATAGCTTGAAACATCATTTGCAGGATGCAGGTGTATTTAGTCAATCTAGTGTGTCCTAAATTGCTACATTAATTATCAATCCGGGAGTCGTAGACTGATGAAGTGTGGCGCACTATATGTGCAAGACAACCTCTTTCTTACCTTTTTGTCGTTTTCAATTTTTATTTTGTTTTGGGGTTTTTTATCTTCGTTTATCTCCTAATATGAATGGAAATACTCTAGAAGGCAAGTATGGATATAGATTTTAAGGCAATTATGTCCTCTATAATGATTTCCAAAACTTAATACTTCAGAGGGTCTTAGAACATACTAGTGATGAAATTAATACTTGAACAAGAATGAAAATGTGCTGCTATTCAAATCAAGAAAATAATGAACTACTGATCATGAAACTATTATCTCTGTTGTTGTCTAAAAACAGAAAAATGAACTCAAATAAATCAAAAATTGCAGTCTAGTAAAAGTAAAATCAATTCACATCATTCATAGTCCAATACCTCGCCAGGTAGTCTAAGCTATGGCTTTCGGAGATAATGTCAATGATCTGAGCAAGTTGATATCTAATTGCAGAAAAGTAAAACTAAAATCAAATCACATCATTCATAGTCCAATACCTCGCCATGTAGTCTAAGCTATGGCTTTCGGAGATAATCGTCAATGATATGAGCAAGTTGATGTCTAATTGCAGAAAAGTAAAACTAAAATCAAATCACATCGTTCATAGTCCGATACCTCGCCATGTAGTCTAAGCTATGGCTTTCGGAGATAATGTCAATGATATAAGCAAGTTGATGTCTAATTGCAGAAAAGTAAAACTAAAATCAAATCACATCATTCATAGTCTGATTCCTCGCCATGTAGTCTAAGCTATGGCTTTCGGAGATAATCGTCAATGATATGAGCAAGTTGATATCTAAGCTAACTAACAAAGCAAGTTAATAAGACTGAAATCAACAAAACAAAACTGGAATTAAAAAAACTAAGAAAAGCAAAGTCAACAAAGAGGCTAATCCCATGTCACTAGTTATTGCGAAAATTATATGAAAATGCCTGAGCCTACTCTATCCTGAAACATACACACACTGATCAGCGTTAACAGTAATATACAAAGCTTGTAAAATCATAAACAGGAATGAAATGTTAATATCATAACAGATGAAATATATACACAGGTGGATAACTATGAAACATGTGCAGTGAAAATAAGGAAAAAATACATAAAAAAATGTACAGCAAAAAGGAAACAAAACCTCAGCGTGCATGGGCCCTCTGCACGGCCTTGGTCAACAGGCTATCAATCCAAAATCGTGCTCACGCAGTCATATAAAAACAGAGTCTTCTTTATAATTCAAAACAGAGGAATAATCCTCTCGTTACCACAGTGGGACTAGTGTCACGGCACTGTGAACTTATTAGCGTAATTACATCAACATAAAACTAACTCTATGCATTTGGAAACACGTTATTTATAACAAAAGCTTCATAACTGTTTTCCTGTGAAACTACGTCAACAGAGGACACGTAAAAGACAACGTCCATGGATTTAGCATAATGGTTGCCGAGATTATTCAATCTATCAAAAGTGGTTGTTGGATTCGCATCGTGGGGCAGTCTACAGCTTTTAACATGACCGCAAGGATCTAGGAACGACCACGAATCCTTCACGTGCTTGAAGATGGAGTCCTGTTGCTGTAGGATTCCTTTGTTTGACCACTGCTTGACCACCATTGACCACGACTTTCCTTGATGAATCCGGCTGAACCAATAGGACCTGATCCATGTCCAGGTCATTCCTGATCTACCCACATGTCCCGTTTTTCCTGATGACACCTGCAACCTGGAGTTTAACAAAAACAGTTGCAGAAAGTTGAATTAGCTACGGAAAGTGGCTGCATTCCGCAGCTAATGAGCAAAATCTAAGTCAAACAGAAAGCACAAAAACATAGTTAGAAAACCACTTAAATGCTCTTTTAGAATCAATATGCAATGATTTCTGATAGCTTATGGAGTGTTGGTGAGGGGAAAAAGTCTGGGAAAATGTGTAGGAGAGGTGTAATTTCAAAGCTCAACAAGGTGTTCATAAGCATACACTTGAACCAGAGAGTTGTGGAAACTCTGAAACCATTGAAGAGGATGATGGTGTTCCAAAGGGAGCTACTTCTTCATTTGATTCACCTCGTTTTGAAGGTAATAAAGGTGAAAGAAAAAGGTATAAATCTGGTTCTAACCATATTCCTTTTGATTATGTTCAGCATGGTAAATTTCCATATAAGTATGGGAAAATAATTGCATGTTCCTTTTGTGGTTTGGATAACCATAATGTTTCTAGATGTTGGAAGAGAATGGCCACATACAGGAAACTTTTAAAGGAAAGGAAGCAAGAAGCCAAAGGTCCATTGGACAAGGCAAATCATGCTGTCAAGAGGATGCACATGTGTTGCACTTACTGCCAAAAGCAAGGACACATTGCTGCAAAATGTTGGACCCTAAATCCAACAATGCTTCCACGAAACTTAAAGAAGGTGGAAAGAGAAAATGGCAGGAATGGAAAGAAAGATTCCATGATTGATGTGTTTCAGGATGATTCACATGTTGATGCTGATGTGCAGACAAAGGAAGGACCTTTGAAAATGCAGGGTTAAAGTTCTTATCCAATTAAGGTTGCATGTCTTTTGGGAATGCATCTATTTGCATTTCTTTGTTAATGGAATGCAAGTTGCAGGTTTTTACCAAGAAGGTGAATGGAAAAAGTTGAGTAGGAGACTCACTTTATTGCTGCAACATTATATTTCATTTTAGCTTCGAAAGTACAGTGTGCTTAAGCAAAAGTTGAAGGATGAAATGCATGCATAAGCTTGATATGCATGAACACAGGGATGTTGATGATTTCCTTGTATTTAAACATGTATGTGTGATTAACTTGAAGGGTTGATTGCTTTGTTTTAAACATGCATGTAATATCGGGCTTGTTATCTAGTCCATCATTTGTAAATGCAGATGTAAAGACATGGAGGTGTTCACAAGATGTGAAATTTGTTTCTTTTGTTGAAGCAAGAGTTTAGGCCATCTAGTTGTTGTCTGTAATCATCTTGTTGTTAACAGTTTTTGTTGATAGTATGTCAAACAGGTACAGATGAAAATTTTGTGAAGCAAATGTAACTTCACATTGGTTTGAGCCACCTTGGATCAATGATTAAGGAAGAGAAGTTCAAACTACCTTCTGTGATCTTCTCAGCAGGAGTTTTGCAGGAAGTCAAGGAGGAAGACAATTCTTCCCATGAGAACAAGCACATCCAGGAAGGAAGTGTTCAAAGGTTTTGGTTCAGAGGCACTAGCCATATAGGCAAGTGTATTAAGGCTGAAAGAAGAGGGTGTTGTTACTCTCATTTACTGTTCAGATCAATATATCAGTCTTTTGGAGACCAAAAGTTCTTTTTAGTGGGAAGGTGTGATCTAAAATGGATCTAAAATAGACTTCTAAGTCTATAAATTTTCCTCACGGAGGAAAAATGAAAGTCAAAGAATGCTCCTGGAAATAGTATCATTGCAGGGATCTCTTCATTCTAAATCTAACACAATTTGAATGGGTGAAAACGGACTTCAGATGAAGAAGTTATTGTAAAAAGAAATTGCATATTGTCCTTTGAAAAGGAGGCATTTTCTTATTAAATGGGACTTAGGAGAAATAAAGGCTTTCTATGGAAATATCGCATCACAATGTTAAAGGGTGGAGCAACAGTCCTTAAGGACCTCTGATAGTAAGCTCCATCATGAATGGTAGGGTACAAACTTGCTTTGATGATAAGCTCACTTCATTAATGCATATAGTTTGGTGTAGCGTATTGGAGATCCCTCTCTCCTCACTGGCTTGTTAACCTTATATATATATATATATATATATATATATTCACACTAATAGAGTACAAGCCCAGTTGAACGTCATGACTATGCCTAGCAATTCAAAGTATTTGTCACATTGTTCCAACACCGTGACAACATAGAATTAACACACAACTTTAAGGAATTCAACATTGTCATGTGTGTGGCAGAAATGCATGTTCCTCTAGGTCTTCCCATAGTGTAGACCCCCAATTTTGGGTTTATGTCTTCACTCTTCCCAAGCATAGGGCCAAGAGAGCCTTGTTCTCTTTGTTGAAGATAAGATTTCCCGAAGGCCAGGAGTCAAACTTTGGTTCGGGCCGAAGCTTCCATAGAGCCACTACGATTGGGTCGTCGTCAAAACCTTCGTAAATGGATTTCATAGGTTTGCATGACCTAAGCTTTGGGAAGAACCATCTCAAATTCGACCAAGCATATTCATCTGCACACGCGGGAGGGTTTCCCTTATCCTATTCGTAGCTAAACTCATTGCTTTACCATGAATATCTATACGCGAGAGTAGCCTATAAATAGTTCCTTCTTGTTAATGAGCCCTCGCTTCAGCCTTCATAACCATGGTTTATGGCCAAGATTGAGTGGGGCAACTGATGGATTGCAAGGAACCCGAGATTACGTAAGTCCAGAGGATTGCATCCCATAAGCCACAAAAGGTCACACGAGAGGGAACACTTGGGTTGGCATAGAAAGGTTGGTAGCAGAGGCCAGGATGACTTGGAGGTTATGCGTTAGCCAATGGGAGGGCCAACTCCCTTATAGGAAAAGCTTAATGAGACACAAGGAGAGTTAAGGTGGGGAAATCATGATGATTTCGTGCAGGGTGTCATGGAAGGAGCTAGTAGTGGACCAATCATGAGAAAGGGTGTGTAGAGAGGTGAGGACTCACAAACTGTTCAACTCAGAGTGTCAACCCTAGAGTAAACTTAGAATGTGCAAGGGTGAAGGATCAGGTAAACGAGCCCGGGAGTCAGGAATATTGCCGACAAATAATAACTTGCCGAGTGGTTGGTAACACACACACACACACATATATAAGAATTACATAGTAAAGCATAGTGTGGGGTCGGCGAATCCAATTCCATAAATGGGTTAGCTGCCAATAAGAAATTTTCAAGTGGTGTTGGTAGGATAGCCAGGGGGTATAGCCACGTGGCCAAGTCAATGAGGTGGCATTCTTTGAATCGCCAAGGCTTTAATGGTCACATCTCATAATCCAAAGGTCAGATTGAGGTAAAGTTTTATATCACCGAAATCGTCTCGAGGAGACGAACATAATGGTCATGTCAAACTAAGAATTGCATTGTAAAGCATAGTGTGGGGTCGTGGAATCTAAATCCATGACTGAGTAAACTGCCAATAAGAAATTTCCAAGTGGTGCTTGGAGGATAGCTAGGGGGTATAGCCACGTGGCCAAGTTGATGAGGTGGTGCTCTCTGAATCGCCAAGACTTTAATGGTCACATCTCATGATTCAAAGGTCGGATTGAGGTAAAGTTTTATATCACCAAAATCGTCTTGATAAGATGAACATAATGGTCATGTCAAACTAAGGTTTTCAGTAGGTTGAAAAGATATATATAAAAAATAGACCCCATTTCCATAACGACACCTTGGGTCTTGGGTCAACATAGTGATTATCCTCCTCCTAAGCGATGTTTTGTAGGGTATTAGGAGGGTGGGTATGTTAGAGAGTGGTAATAGAGCATGCAGGTTCAACATTTGGACTGGATGGGCTCAATCATGGAGAATTGATGGCAGGGTTCCTACAAAGGGGTTCATTTTGATTTCTAGAAAATTAACTAAACCAATGTTTAGGTGTTAAAAGTTGGTATGTGACTGACTGATTGTATGCATGATTAACATGATTACCATGTGATTATGTAGCATGCTACTAATGCATGAATCCTTGAATCTAGGGAGGAGATAAATTATGAGTGTAGTATATGAACATGAGCATGATGGTATTTTACTCATAACATTTGATCTATGTTGCACACTAATTGCAATGATGTTCAAAGTGTTATTGTGAAAAATGCCTTGGCAATGTATGCTCTTGTTATTAAGCATCTTGAATGTTGGATAGTCGGTGGTTGTGGCCTTGGAAGTTCTCCTCTCTTTAATTTCGTAGATCTTCTTATAGGGTAGAGAGTCACTTGTAGCATACCATCACCATTGGTTGGGTGATGCGATCTTGTATGCTTGGGACAATTATGTCCATGAGGTTTGAGGGACTTGGGGAAGAATCCCTGTGTGATGTGTATTCTGTACAATACTACTTGGTTCAATGAATGGTAGGCATATGTATTATATGTTGGTTGGGATGTGGAAATCCCATGGTATGTATGTTGTAGGAGGCTAAGAACCTCAGTAGAGGCTGATTATTTCCTATGTGTTGATGTTATATTCCACCTTATGAATACTTATTCTCCTTGGTGAATGACTGTGCGTGTGTGTATGTGTCAGTTGTGTGTGTGTATATATACCATTGATTGTGAAACTACATGTATACGTATGATATACTGCACAAATGGCAAAAGTTGTGAGTAGTAAAGTGATGTGTCTATAAATATATTGACTAGTGTTTGGCGAATTTAATGTCTTTAAATTGTCAATCATAAATTTTCAACCACGATACATATACTGATGAAGTATAGGTGCATTATATGTGCTAAAAGTTATTTCTTATATCGTTATGTTCTTGTTAGGGTCTAAAATTATGATTAGTATGGAGATGGTATCGTTAATTATATTAATGTCTCAATCCCTAAAGTTATCAGCTAATTTCTTAGGAGTTATTCTCTATTGAATCAATTTATGGATGTTATGAGAGTGATTCTAGATTCTACTTGTGTTAGACTATTTCGGATTTTTGTCTTGAATTCTTATGCTACAGCTCTAATTTACTAAGTGCAAGAGAAATCTATCCTATCAAACTGTAAAGGAATACTGTCCGAATTCAATTGTTAAGGAGAAAACTCCCACTCTTTTACTTATTCAATTCCACCCAAACAAGATATTATGAACATCAACTATACTACGAAGTAAACACAGTTGGACTACACTAGATAAAAAGCAAATGAAATTACCATGTTGTACCAGATAAAAAGCAATTCAAATAGTATATTAAACTAGGTATAAAGCAAAGGGAAGTGCTCATGCGTATAACGATTCACTGGCGAACTCATCATGCTGCATTTCTTCACACAAAAATAGAGTATTCAAGGAATGAAAATAAATCTAATTGCAATTGGTTAAAGACCTGTCACTGGTCATGGGGGCCCTCCATGGATCAGTCCATAATCTCCAATCAACGCATCGCATACAAACATCAAACCAAGTCTATTACTTGCAAAACGAAATTCAACAAATTGTTTCAAAAATTACATCATCCAGCACACACCAAATCACAGTGCGGCCATAGTTTTTATAGTAAGTCTTTGGCATAACAACATGAGCATTTTAAGCCTAAATATCTTTATTTCAACTAAACTTTAAACCTTCGGTTTTCTATTCTAAAAGCAAATCAATAAGGTTTTGATGAAACTCATATTCTGTTCCGGCGACAATCCTATAGTTGACTTTGGGGTTTGACCGTGATATCTTGCGATCATCTTGATGAACTGGTTCAAGGGGATAAGAAGGAATCCATTAGGGGACCATTCCTTATCCATCCATATCCTTCGTCGCTAAGATGGAGCTTCTGAACCTTGCAAACAATGGAGGTAGTGCAGAAATATAGATTAGCTGCCGAAACAGACCAATTCTGTAGCCAAATGCATCCTTTAACAAAACAATAGGGTATATAGTCAAACATGAATAAGAAGACATGTTATTGCTTACCTTTAACAAAACCTTGTGTCTATGGCATTATTTAGATGGTAAGTATAGGAAAAGAGAGGAAATATAGGCAAAAATGGATGTCAAGGTAAGACAATCTTTGGACTCTACATTCCCCCAGGCTGGAGGTTTTGTATGTCCTCATACACTTCATCATTGTCAGTCACTTGTGCCTTCTGTTCATCACCTCCAAGTTTCACTTTTTTCTTCTTTTTGGCAGCTACTGGCATCCTAGGTTTTCTCATGAGAATTTTGTATTTTAAGCTGATAATCTCTCTTTGCATTGTCCTGTTTTCCTTCTTCAACTTTTTGTTCTTTTTATACCACAAACTCAAATGAAGGATGAGATTGTCACTTTTTGCAATCTGGATCTCACTTTGTGCCTTCAATGCTTGATTCTCATTCTTGAGATACCTGTTCAATGTTTCTAACTCAAAAATCTCTTGCTTTAAAATGTTTGAGGCTGAGTGTTCCTGTGGTTCATTTAACTGATTGCTCCCTTCTCCAGGACTTTGAATTGTTTCTTTAGTTGTTGTCTCTTTTCTTTCCAATGACTCTATATAGTCATATATCTCCTGTTGAATAGGGTCAACACCTAGACTATGCATTGGCTTCTTAGAGGTGAGCTGCAAGGTGGTGGTGATACTCTCAGTGATGATTTTGGTGACCCTTTTGGAGAACTTTCAGGGTTTTCAGTTGGCTCATTCTCAGTTGGTTCGTTTCCCTCGAGATCAATGTATTATGTAGCTTTCGAGATTGTTTGTTGGACTGTGCTCAACCTTGTGCTCCTCCTCAGTCTTGAGGTTTGTAATCCCTGTACTTTCCTTCTTTTAGTCTCTGATTTTTCTTCTTGAGGAAGGGTCCTAGTTTGTGGTATTTCCTTTGCTCTTTTGCTAACTTTCTTCCTTCTAAGATTTCCCTTTTTCATTCTCTGCAATATATCTACTATGGGTAGCTCTTCTTCTGATAATTCTGGGTGAGTCTGGGGTTCCTGCTCTTTTACTACTTCTATTGTTCTCTTCCTTCCTCTGAGGGTCCTACTACTGCTGGCTTGTTCTGGGGATCTTTCTTCAAAATGGTTCCTCACCAGGAAACTCTCCCAGTTATCCCCTATACTCTGAAGATGGAACTCAACCAATATCTTTATCAGGCCATGATGATACATGGTGTTTTCTATAAACTGAATTCTCTTTTGAACGTTTGTGGACATTTTCTTGAGACTATGTAAGAGAAAATAAGGAAGATTCATCTGGTGATCTTCAAGAAAATGCATCATCATCATAACATGGTAAAAATACATATACCCAAACTGACCCTCACAAGTGACAAATTTTGAAGTATAAGCAATAAATTTCTCCATTTACTCTTAAGGGTTGTGCTGGGAATACCTTTCTTGAAGACAGTGGTGTCCATATTTGGATTTTTCAGGAAGACCTTCCAATCTTCTCCATTAATTCCCCTATTCTTGAACCATTTTTCCCCACTCCTTGGTAATTCAGTAGCTTCTACAATCATGGACTCTGTTATGGTGATCTTAATGTCTCCTATTTCGGCTTCAGTTCCATCAAACGAGCGTGCAAATGTCTTTGTCACTTCCCTGTGAAAACCGTTGAATTTTTCAATGAACTGCAACCATTGTTTCTTTTGCAGCAGCTCCTTGGTTTGAGGGTATCCCTCCAAGAATTTCTTCCCTGCTGGCTCGGTTCGAACAATGATCCCCATTATGGAGGATGCTTTGCCTCAAAGACTGGTTACCTTGACAAGAGAATGGTGTTGGTAGGGTTTTTCTAAGTGGCAGAAGGACGAAGTGGCTATGAAAGTTCAGAGGAGTGTAAGAACAGGTGGATTATAATAAGGGTTATAGGAATGAATCGGACCGTTGGGTGCATTTAAAATGATGATTCGGTAATTACTTCGGTGGATTTGGAATGAGGACATGACATGACTTTTAAGTGGTGGATTATGATGTTTTGTTAGGCGACCATCACCCTTAAATTTTAATGATTTCGTTTCAATTTTCGGCAATACTATGTCTTCTTAGTCATATATGCAATATATCAATCCCTATTGCTAAATTAAAGTAGCACATACCTGTGATCCACTTTGCTAACCTTGTTTGTTGTTCTGAGATTCCCTGCAGGTACTTTGCTCTATCAGTTGTCTTTCAATTCAAATCACCAAGTGTCCTTGTAGGCTAAAAAAAATTATTAGGCTGCAGAAACTTGTTGTAGCTACAGAAACTTGTCCGAGCTACGGAAAGTTGTTGATTCTGCAGCTACCAAAAAACAAAAAAAAAACTTTTTAATAAAGGAACTTTATTATTTTCTTTTTGAAAAGAAAATTTGAAGTGCCAACAAAAATTGGTTTTCACTCTAAATTTTGTGTATAAACCTGGCAACAACATGTTGGGTTTTTTTTGGTTTTTTTTGTTTTTTTGTTTTTTTTGTTTTTTTGTTTTTTTTTATTTTTTATTTTTTTATGTACATATAATTTGCTTATTCTTATTATTATTATTTTTAAGAGAGTAAACTGAGTAAAAATTTCTAAGGTGGAAAAGAAGAAGAATTCTTCTTGATCATTTTCAATTTTGAATTATCTTGGAACGTTTTAACAAACTCCCCTTTTGTCAATGGCTTCTGGTATAATCTGAGTCGATGTCCATTTATTAATAGAGGGATTTTCTCTTTATCAATAGTCCTGATTCTAACTGCACCATTGTCAAAAACACTTTCAACTTCATAAGGTCCAAGCCAGTGGGTTTGGAATTTCCCTTGAAAATTATTGAACTTTGAATCAAATAGTAATGCCCAATCTCCTCGATGAAATTTCATTTCCTTAATGTACTTATCATGCCATCTAGATCTCTGTTGTTGAACTAGGCTAGTTCTCTGGAGAGCTTCTTGTCTGATTTCATCAAGTTCATTTAGTTGTCTCATCCTTTGCTTCTGTGCTTTTGATAAGTGAAGATCTAACTGGACTGCTGTCTTATAGGTTTGGATCTGGAACTCTATTGGAAGTAAGACTTGCTTCCCATAAACAAGTTCATAGGGAGTATGTTCTGTAGTAGTTCTCCATGTAGTTCTGTAGGCCCATAAAGCTTCTAGAAGCTTTTCCACCCAGTCCTTTCTGTGTAGATGTACAGTCTTGGTAAGGATTGCTTCAATCACCTTATTTGTGGACTTAACTTGTCCATTGGCTTGTGGATGGTATGGAGTGGACTTCCAATGTTTGATTTTGTATTGATCCATAATCTTCTGCATTAATCTAGATGTGAACTGTGTTCCTTGATCTATTACAATTTCTCTTGGAACACCGAAACGAGTAAAAATATCTTAAAAAAGAAATGAAACTACAACATTTTCAGTAGCAAAAGGAAGTGCTTTAGCTTCTACCCATTTATTGACATAATTGATACATACCAGAATATATGTCTTTTGCTTGGAAGGTGGGTTGATTGGTCCAACAAAATCTAGTGCCCACTTCTCAAATGGTTTGATGAGTACTTGTGGTTGTAGTGGCATTTCATTTGAAAGGGTGGGTTTTCCCATTCTATGACAACTGTCACATCTTCTAACATATTCTTTGGTGTCCCTGAAAGTGGAAGGCCAATAATATCCTAAAAGCAAGATTTTGTAAGCAATCCTTCTGTTAGAAAAATGTCCCCTACATGGCTCATCGTGGCAAGCTTTAAGTATTTTTGGTATTTCGTCCTCTCGAACACATCTTCTGATGATGAGATCTGGTCCTGTCTTGTATAACTCTTCATTTATCCATGAATAAGATGTGCTATTGTGGACTATTCTTCTCTTTTCTCTAGGAGATAAATGAAATGGAATTTTTCCTGTGGCTAAATAGTTAGCAATATCTGCATACCAAGGTGATTTAGTAGATACTGCAAAAAGATATTCATCAGGAAATTTATCCTCTATGGGTTGATCATTATTTTCATTTTGTATTCTAGATAAAAAGTCGGCAATTGTATTCTGCTTTCCTGGCCTATCTAGAATGGTTATGTTGAATTCTTGTAACAATAAGAGCCATCTGGTTATTCTTCCATTAGTGACTAGTTTATTCATTAGGTATCTAATGGCAGAATGGTCTGTGTGAACAAAAGTTTCATAGCCAGTTATGTAATGTTTGAATTTGTTAATGGCATGAACTACAGCTAAAAACTCCTTTTCAGTTACAGTATAATTTAACTCTGTAGGAGTTAAATTTTTACTAGTATAATAGATTGCATAAGGAGTAAGATCTTTTTGTCCCAACACAGCTCCTAAGGCTGAATCTGAAGCATCTGTTGAGATATGGAAAGGCAATTTCCAGTTAGGTCCTTTTAAGATAGGTGCTTCAGAAATTCTATTTTTCAAAGTTTCAAAGGCAGTTTGACATTCAGAATCCCAATTGAATTCACAGTCCTTGGTGAGCAATTTAAAAAGTGGGGATGCAATTTTTGTGAAGTTTTCTATGAATCTTCTATAATATCCAGTAAAACTGAGAAAACTTCTAACATATTTTTGACAACTTGGCATTGATAACTTAGAAATGACTTCAACTTTAGATGAGTCTACCTTGATTCCATCTCTTGAAATATGATGACCTAAAACAATTCCTTCGTTAAACATCATGAACATTTTTCATGGATTAACGAAGATTTGTTTCTTTACATCTTATTAATACTTTTTCGAAATTATCCAATGCTTCATTGAAATAATCTCCATAAACTATGAAATCATCCATGTACACTTCCACACAATCCTGAATAAGATCAGAGAAAATTCTGAGCACTGCTCTTTGGAATGTTGCTGGAGCATTGCATAATCCGAAGGGAAGTACTCAGTAAGCATAAGTTACCCATGGACAAGTGAACATGGTTTTATCTTGATCTTCAGGGGCTATCTGAATCTGGTTATATCCAATGAACCCGTCCAAGAAGGAAAAATATTTTTTTCCTGCTAATGTGTCTAAGACCTGATCTATAAAAGGTAGTGGAAAGTGGTATTTTAATGTTGCTTTATTTAGTTCCCTGTAATCGATGCATACTCTCCATTTTCCATTTTTCTTAGGAATGATTACTAGGGGTGAAACCCACTGACTGTCAGATATCAGATAGATGAAATTTACATTTAACAATTTTTGCAACTCCTCCTTAACAATTTCTTTTAAATTTGGGTTCATTCTTCGTTGAGGCTGTCTAACCAATCTTGCATTTTGTTCAATGTAGATATGGTGTATGCAAGTTTTAGTATCAATCCATATCATGTCAGTGTATTCCCGTGCAAAAGCAGAAGAATGTTTCTATAAATTTTTTATCAATTGATTCTTTTGCACTTCTTCCAAGTTTTCATTGACATTCAAGGTTTTTCCTGGAAAGATTTCTATCAAGGAATTCCCAATTTTCTCCATGGAGAGAAATGATACCTGTTTAGATGAGAGATACTCATTGCGACTACGATCATAATGTGAGGAAGATTCATTATTTTCCAGTAGATTTAGAATTTGGTCTTCCTCTCTTACTTGTTCAGTAGTAAAAATAGGTTGTATATCTTCTTCATCTTCGATCCATTCTTTAGTTTCTGTATCTATTGTTGTTCTTGCAGGAGGAGATAATGTAAATTTCTTTGTAGAATTTCCATATGAGATAAACATGTCACCTGATCTACAACTAATGAAAGCATCAACTGTAGCTAACCAAGGTCTTCCTAGAATTAATGGATGTCCTCCTAAATTATTCTTGGGCGTTAAGACCATGAAATCAACAGGATATTCCCAAGAATCTAAGGATACACAAACATCTTCCAACACACTATCAGGTTTAATCACATACCTATCTGCTAATTGCAATAAGATTGGTGTGTATTGAAGTTTAGGAAGCCTAAGTGTGTCCATAACTTGTTTACTCATTATGTTTATGGTTGCTCCTAGACCAATCAGTGTGTTTGGTATTTCAGTTTCATTGATGTGAATTTTTACAATGGGGCTTCCTGGATCTAAGTTTTTTTGATTTTTCGTCTTCCCCATCATAATGTCTGCATTTTTTCCAACTAATTGAATTCTTTTATGTCTTTTATTTTTATCTCTAATCTTTGTGTACTTAATTCCTTAATTATTTTTGCAAAAATTGGTATTTCAATTATAGCTTGTAATAAACGAATCTTAATAAAAACATTTCGGAATTCATCTATCATATTGTAATCAGGAAAGATAATTTGTTTTTCTACTCCTTCATCAATTTTCAACCGTTCAGGGAAAGGTGGTCTAATTGATACCGAGGGTTGTTCTATGATGGGAGTGTTTATCAGAACTTCTTCTGTTTTTTTATTCTCCTTCTCAGGGAGAGAGGTCTCCCCTTCTTCTGATTGGCTTTTGTGTTTTTGAAGATTAGATCTTGTTTCTTGAATGACAACAGGGGGTTTTCTTTGTAACACTCTTCCAGACCTTAATTGGACATTATTTAGGTCTAGTGGAGTTATTACATAAGTTTTAGGATTCTTCCCCTCCATGTTGTACGCAGGTTGTTGTGGTATTTTATTATTAGAATTCGGAAGTGGTTGAGCGGGCAATTGAATTGGTTTTTATGGAAATGGTAGGGAGAGCTGTGGGTTTTGATCCTGAACTGGAATTTGTAGTAATTGGTGAGCTTGGGGAATTTGATTAGATGGTGGTATAAATTATGGTGAAAGGTAGGATGGTGAGTATTGTTGATATTGAGCATAGGCTCCATAAGGATTTTGCCATCCTTGATTCCAAGGCTGTGACTGTGGCTGAGCCCAAGGCTGCCAAGCTTAATTCCAATTATTTTGTGAAGACTGAGCAAATTGTTGTGGTCTAAATCCTTGTGATTGATTTGGTTGGGGACTTTTCCATGATCTTTTGGCTATAAAGTAGAGAGGGTCTACTAGTTCTGATATTCCTTCATCATTAAATACAACCTTGAGACTTGGTAAGGATGGACATTCCTTTGTATCATGATTATCTGCACATATGGCACAAGTTTCTATGGATTTTGAATCTAAGGGACACTCTCTTAGAGCATGTTTCTTTCAACATTTAGGGCAGAAGATGGATAATGTGACATTTTCAGCTTGTTTTGTATTTTAAGGTTGTCTATCTGCTCACTTAGGCTCCCTAAAATATCTATTTTGAAGGTATCAAGCAAATTTCCTAATTCTGCCCTGCTGACTGTCCCAACTGCATATTTATTAATTCTTGACAAGAGAGGGTCTCTAGGACTCCTTCCAACTCGTGCTTTACCCCTTGAGATATGTACACATAAATCACAAATATCTGCAAATGGTAGTTGGGAAATATCTCCCTTCCCAGTTAGGTTAAGGAGATCGATCCACTCATCTTTAATAGCTCTGAGTAAGAGGGCTTTTAAGGTTTCTTCATCCAAATTATCCATTTTTTCTCTTTTAACATTGTAAACAAACCTTTCTACTAAATCTTCAAGATTTTCATCTTCTTTTTGTGTCATTTTGAAGACTTCATCTTTAAGGTTACTAGGCATACAATAATCTCTATATTTTCCTAAGAAAGCCTCTTTCATTTGTCCCCGTGTTGTTATAGAATTCACTCCTAGACTCATGAACCATTTTAATTCTAAGTATTTTAATGTAGTAGGGAACAATTTTAACTTTTGAGCATCATGCAAATAGTCATATGATCTGCATAATACTTCAAATTCGAAGAGAAATGTCTCTGGGTCTTTGTTTCTTTTTTCGTGGAAATTAGGAAGAATTGAGGGTGATATATTTTTCATTGTGAGGGTTGTATCTTCATCAAGAATAGGAAATCCAGAAGGATCTTGGTTTCCTCTGCCTCTACCCCCTCCTCTATTCCTATCTCCACCTCTACCTCTACCCCTTCCTCCAATCCTATTTTCCTCGCCATGGACATTGTGTACCTCTCCTTCCCCTTCTTCAGCCATGATAGATTCTTCGGAACTAATATAGTGTTCTTCTAATCTTTCTGGTTCCTCTATCAATGGTTGTTCAAAATAAGTTTCTGGTTCCTCTTCTTCACTAGGAACTTCTAATTTTTCTCCCAAAATTTTCTCACGAGTGGAGGATAGAAAAATTACTCCTGTAGTTGGGGATGTAGGATTTTCTTCAATTACAGCTTCAGTAGAGGAAGTGGGTGAAGTTTTGGATTGGATTTCTGATCTTGAGATTTCAGGAAGCCTTTGTCGACCTCTAAATGGAATTTGGGTTTGAGTAGGTGGTGTGGATTCTCGAAATCGAGGTGAAGTGAGTGGATTTGTGGGAATTAAACTTCTTCCTCGCCCTACAAATCTACCTCTAGAGTCTTTATCCCTATGCATATCATGTTTTGATTTTCTTTCTTAACTTCTATTTGTTCTTCCTCGGCAATGACACCAAAATGTTTGGCCAATTTAATGTCTTTAAATCGTCAATCATAAATTGTCAACCAGGGTACGTATACTAATGAAGTACAGGTGCATTTTTTTTTCCCGTAAGAAAAAATCGTAATTTTATTCATATTGATAAAATTACATTTTGTAGATGCTTAAAGCATATGCATATGGCTGTTCCTGTAATGACAGGCAGCAAACACAAAGTAGCAAAAAAACTGTTCCTGTAATGACAGGAATACAACAGAAATGATTAAAAGTTTTGTTAACAGGCCTATATTTTCCTTCTTTTTTTCTTCTCCACTTTACGCCAGACTCCTGTGTTGGTAGTAGGGACAATTATGGCAAGTTGGTTGTCCTTTTTGTACCCTGGTTGTTCTTTATCTGAGTCTGATCCTTCAGAGCTATGTGCTCGTTTGGCACCGCTTATTTCCAGTTGTAATTCTTGCTGCCGTATCAAGCTATTTGGCTCCAATTTGGGCCCCTCGGTGTTCTCTTCCTGCATTTTTTCCTGTCTCCTTTGTACGTCTATGGGTTCCGTGTTCAGTGCCTCCTCCTCCAGTGGTTCAGTATGCTGCCAACCTTTTGGTTTTTTCTGTTGTTTCTTATTCTCTTTAGGCTCCTTACTAGACAATGGGCATGCATATTGAAGGTGCCCTGTCTGCAAGCAGCCACGACATCTGAAAGTCGTGTTCTCGTAGTCAAGTTGTTGCGTCCACAGTGAATTATTGAAATTCAATGTGATGTGATCTGGGAGTCCTTGACTTAGATCCACCTCTACACATATTCTGGCATATGTGAAAATTCCCCGGTTAGCTCTGTCCTCATCTATTTTGAGGTGTTTTCCTAAGGAATTCCCAATGGATGTTAAAGCTTTTCGATGCCAGAAATGCAGTGGGAGGTTGTGTAGCCTTACCCAAACTGGCATCGTCGAAACTACCATGGTATTGGCGTCAAAGTCCGGGAACCAGGGGGTGATAAAGAGACCAGCATTGCCCCAAAACCAAGGCCCCTGATTAATGATATTGTCTCGTTCCAGCTCTGTGCTAAATATGACTATGAAGAATCCCTTAGGGCATAGATATATTTCACATTTGGATGTCCATGATGTATAAACCCATTGATGCAGTGCATCAGCTTTGGGCCAATAACTGTTAAATCTGCATATAACAGCGTTATGAATTAAATCTGTGTATAGATCTGTTACCTCTGGCAATGATACAGTAAGCATAGGTGATTCTGGCTTCTGTTCCACAATATAGGGTCCTGGAAGCTCTGGTGTGGGTGCTGGTCTGTGTTGCAGAGGTTCCTTTCCTTTGACTGCATCGCGGAAGGAGCCTGTATTTTTTGAGCTGGTTCCCTTGCATCCGCCTCGGAGTCTCAGATTGAGGATGATGGTTGAATCTTTAACAACTCCGTAGTGCTGGAGAGTGTGTTGGTCCTGCATGCAGATTCCTGAGAATAAGAGGTTTTGGTATGCTGTCGGAGTTCCCAGTATGATCTGGATCTGCATTTTTAACTGCAGAACATCCATCCCTTCCTTGATTTGTACACAACAGTGTCTGCCTTCTACCGATCTGATAAATATATTCAGATCTGGCGAATCAGCCTTAATCACGTCCCGATTTTCATGATTGTTCTCCAGATCTGGTGGATTGCAAAAGGACTTTCTTAGTTCTGTAAACAGTTTTCCAGAGGCAGCCGTAGTGGTTCCAGGGACCTTATCCATGCCCCGCTTTGCTGTTTTGTTTTCCAGATCTGGCGGATGTAAAGCATATTTGGGGATTTTTTGTTTTTCTTCTGCATTGAATTCGAATCCCTCGGAGAGGCAGAGATTCAGAATCAACCGTCTCCCACGCTGAATCTCAGACATCTCAGCCAACGCATGATCTCCGGTAGACTTTGTATACGCTCTGAGAAGAATAATCCACCAAAACCCAGAATCCACAGGCGCCACTCTCCCAATCGCGCTCTCTCCATAATCCGCAATGAGGGTCTCCGCATTCCTGACGGGATCGTGAAGGTCCATGAAAGAAGCCGGCTTGTCTCCTTCTCCGAGTGTAAAACAGTCAATCCGCTTCTCCCACCCTTGAAGATACAACGTCTTCAATGGATCTCCATCCGGAGGGGGAGCCTGACCACGAATAGGAGAGGCCGCACGGTCTGTGGAATTCTCAGTATCCTCAGGCAACACAAACTGTCTGACTGCCATCGGTTTACAGTTAAAATACCTCTTAAATTGATGTTGTGAGCTCGTCCATGGCCTGTAAGCATACCGTTCAGTCTCCGGAGGCCGATTTGATGCAGAGGGATTGTGGCCTGTTCCACTGCAGAGCCCGATCCATGACGGCGAATACGATTCAGGTGTTCCGGCGCTCGATTTCCTCAAGGGATTCTCTGTTATCTCCTCCCCTTCGCAGATCTGCAATTTGACGGTGGCACCAAGGAATGTAGAAACCCTAGCCATCCTTTCGTCTCTCGCCTTAGAGCTCTCTGTCCCTTTACGATATGACTACCGTTAATGCAATCAAGTACAGGTGCATTATATGTGCTAGAAGTTATTTCTTATGTCGTTATGTTCTTGTTAGGGTCTAAACTTAAGATTAGTATGGAGATGGTGTCATTAATTATATTAATGTCTCAATCCCTAAAGTTATCAACTAATTTCTTAGGAGTTATTCTCTATTGAATCAGTTTATGGATGATATGAGAGTGATTCTAGATTCTACTTGTGTTAGACTATTTTGGATTTTTGTCTTGAATTTTTATGCTGCAACTCTAATTTACTAAGTGCAAGAGAAATATATTCTATCAAACTGTAAAGGAATATTGTCTGAATTCAATTGTTAAGGAGAAGACTCTCACTCTTTTACTTATTCAATTCCATCCAAACAAGATATTCTGAACAACAACTATACTATGCAGAAAACATAGTCAGACTACACTAGATAAAAAGAAAATGAAATAACCATGTTGTACTAGATAAAAAGCAATTCAAATAGAATATTAAACTAGGTATAAAGCAAAGGGAAGTGCTCATGCGTATAACGATTCACTGGCGAACTCATCATACTGCATTTCTTCACACAAAAACAGAGTATTCAAGGAATCAAAAGAAATCTAATTGCAATTGGTTAAAGACCTGTCACTCGTTGTAGGGGCCCTCCACGGATTAGTCCATAATCTCCAATCAATGCAGCTCATACAAACATCAAACCTATTCTATTACTTGCAAAACGAAATTCGACAAACTGTTTAAAAAATTACATCATCCGGCGTGCACCAAATCACAGTGCGGCCATCATTTTTATAATAAGTCTTTCATATAACAACATGAGCATTTTAAGCCTAAATGTCTTTATTTCAACTAAACTATATCGCTAACCCTTCAATTTGCTATTTCGAAAGCAAATCAATAAGGTTTTGATGAAACTCGGATTCTGTTTCGACGACAATCCTGTAGTTGACTTTGGGGTTTGACCGCGATATCCTGCAATCATCTTGATGAACTGGTTCAAGGGGATAGGAAGGAATCCACTAGGGGACAATTCCTTATCCATCTGTATCCTTCGTCGCTGAGCTGAAGCTTCTGAACCTTGCAAACAATGGAGGCAGTTGCAGAAATCTGGATTAACTGCGAAAATAGACCAATTCTGTAGCCAAATGCATTATTTAACAAAACAATAGGGTATATAGTCAAACATGAAGAAGAAGACATGTTATTGCTTACCTTTAGCGAAACCTTGTGTCTATGGCATTATTTAGATGGTAAGTATAGGAAAAGATAGGAAATATAGGCAAAAATGGATGTCAAGGTAAGACAACCTTTGGACTCTACAACTGGGTTGGAGGAGTCCCATTTGTAACATATTCCTCTTTAATAAATACTCATATTGTCCGGAAGGATATTCTTTTGGTATAGTGGACAAAGTAATTGGAGAAGTTGGCACAAATAATGAGGATATTGTTGAAGATGTCGATGATTTTGCTGCATGTGACAATCAATCTTACGAGGTGCCTTATTTTTGTTGGCCTCACATGAAAAGGTTGAATGTGCATTCCACTTAGGTTTCTTGTGGGAAAGATGACCTTTTGATTAGTGGTGATGGTTTGAATAAAGAGTTTGAATGAAGCCCTTGAAGGTTGACCCTCGTTTCCCATGCGGAGGATCGATTTTAGCATAAAATAATAGGGATATCAGTAGAGAGGTTGGTAGTAATCAATGTCGATAATTTTGGGTAAAAGGCTAAAATTTAATCTAATGAAGACATGATTAAGCATGAAATTATGTTGATGTGTTAAAGGGTTTCTAATTAATTCCTTAAGTATAAGGGCTAAATTTAAACGTATGTTTTGGGTCTTGGTATAGAGACTGGATGAAACTAATGATGTTGATTTTTGCATAGTAATTGGTTTCAAATTATATTTGGACATAACAAAGAAACTAAAATATTTTGAAAGCATGGTTATAAATGAGTTGATATGCGCATGTGCATGTAGAATTGGTTTTTAAAATATTTATATCCTGGACATTAAGACACGTGACTAATACACAAAGTGAGACATGTGTGTATTTGCAGGGTAGGGTGTTTGGCACAATAGAGCAAGGAAATTGGTGTATCTATTTATATCTATTAATGCATTAATAGTTGAGGGTGTGTGGCAACACATAGCAAGACTCAGTAGCAACAAAAGGAAACATGTATCATGGCGTGGTGTAGCAAGATATGGACCAAGTCCATCGAGAACGAGAAAGGGGGACATCCCTCCAAAGAAAGAGAACGTTCAAGAATTTGGAGGTTGAGATCAAAGACTTGGAAGACGAGTTGAAGACCTGCAGGGAAGAACCTAGAAAGCTCATCTAGAAATAGGAAGAGTTGGTTGCATTGCGATAAACATAGCGAGTTGAATCTTGAAAAAGGAAAAATGGCAGTGGTAGGAAGATGTCTTGTGAGGCTAAAAAGGAGAAGAGGATATTCTCCTATTGGTGTTTTGGAGATGATCATTTCAGAAAGGATTGTCCCGACAGGAAGAAGAAAAATGAATATAGCCCCTACGAGACACAGGGGCAGGTATCAATGGTGCAAGATGTCGAGAAGGAGGAGGGGGAATTCCCTTAATCTATTTGACATACATATATGTGTATGTGTTGAAACAATCCCATGTGAAATTTTGGGGCATGTAAGAATTCAAGGTTTTTGGTAGCCTTGTAAAGAAGTCCTGAATTGATTTTGGTATATGAATGTGCATTATATGATGGTTGTGAGTGCCATGAACGCTAGACATATGGGGATAAAAACTGATTTTAGGGACTATTTTATTTCAACGCCTATGTATTGTGGCTGTAAGTTATCACTTTCATGAGTTGATATCATTTTGATTTTATATTTGTGCATGGCCATGCCATTTTGTTGAAATTATTATTTATTTTGTTGTTGATTGCCCTTTTTGCATTGATTGATCTCACCTTCTCCTTTTAAATTGCCCTTTTGAATGTCATGCTTGGGCTCGAGAAAGTTTGCTAAGTGTGGTAGTAAAGACACAAATGTTGAGTAAGAGAGCCAAGGGGGATCAATTCAGGATACAAAGGAAGAAGGGCTCTGCGTATAATTAAAATGCATGAATGAAAATAAGAGAGTTTGGAACATTGTCTGTGCGAAAGCGTAACAGAAAACAACAACATGGTAAAGAAGGCAACGAGAGGAATTATGGTGAAAGAATTCCTTTGGCTGATGCACGTCTTGTTTAAATGAAGGGAGTTATCTCAACTTTGACCTTCTTAGACGAATATCAATGCATATGTTATGTCCAGGATTAAGTAGACAATGCTATGATGGCCAAGTGGTTGGTAGTCCATGGGAGATAATGGAAAGTATCATGGTAGCCATGAGAATGGCATAAAGGAAACCCTCATAGCCTTAAATTTGATTACATATGTAATTATGTCTCATATACATGATTATACTGATAAACACACACACACACACATGTCATTTTGGTTGACAAGGTTGTCAGGGGTTATTCGTATGGAAGGATCATTATTTTAATTCATTGAACGCATATATGAATTGCATAAAAAGATTCTTGTTTCTATGAGGAATTAAGTGGGTGAACGTAGCCCTGATGATCTATGATTTTAGTAACATGTGCATATGATTCATAAAATATGCCCATGTTATGTTTTGAACAGGGAATGTTAAAGGATATATCAGTAGAATGAAAGCACTGTGATTTGTTGCATGTTGGGATAAGCTTAAATAAACCTCATATCCTGGATTTTAATCATGGACGCCCTTGCCGAAGCGTGGGAAAGACACTAGAGGAAGTGTGGCTTGGTGTATGTGGATAAAGACAGTGTGGTCTCTAGGTTTGGCAACATTAATATGTACATATTGTACTATGTTATCTGTGTTGTGTGGTACCTGTGTATTCGTTGTGTGTATCATGTGTGTATGTGTATGTGTTGTGTTGTGCACTATGTATACATGCATGTATTGTTAATGTTTTGGTAGGCGAAGGTGTGGGATCATCTGGGCCCTTATGCAATGTATTAAGACAGGTAGGTATGGGACTGTCTAGGCCTGTGTTAATTTAGGATGGGTAGACTGCCCATAAATGGGGTTGCTTCGACCTACAAAGGTGTGGAATACACCTGTATTTTCTTTTGACTAGAGACTACCTGGTTGGGTAGTTCCCATATTGGGACTATTTATATCTATTTGCTACCAAGTTCTCATCATGGGGCCAATGATCCACTTAGTAAATTTGAAATTGAAGAGAAGAGAAGGCCCTAGGTGCTTGCTAGGTTTGGAAATCAATCTAGTGTGTGTACGTGGCCAAAGAGAAGGCAAGAGAAGGCACTAGGTGCTTTCCAGGTTTGGAAATTGATCTAGTGTGCATGTACGTGGCCAAAGAGAAAACAAGAGAAGGCACTAAGTGCTTTCCAGGTTTGGAAATTGATCCAGTGTGTGTACGTGGCCAAAGATAAGAGAAGAGAAGGCATTAGGTGCTTGCCAAGTTTGGCATCCAATCTAGTTTATGTACATGGGCAAATAGAAGAGAAGAGAAGGCACTAGGTGCTTGTCAGGTTTTGCAATCGAACTGGTGTGTGTACATTGCCAAAGAAAAGAGAAGGCACTGGGTACTTGCTGGGTTAGTGACCGTTCCAGTGTGTGTACGTGGTCCAGGAGAAAAAAAGGTTATCGGATGCTTGCTAGAATGGGAAACTGATCCAATGTGTGTAAAGCAAGCAACAAAGAGAAAATTAAGTATCAAGATTTCATTTATTTTTGAACTTTTAAATTGTGAATCTAATTCAATATTTTCATTTACGATGGTTTAGGTTACGATATAACCTGGTTTTTTCGTGATATGAATCAAATTAGAATTCCAAGTTCACCTCATGAATAAACTGCTAATGAGGTATGATTTAAAATTATTACATTTTCCTCAAGATGAGTCTAGTGAAATCTGCGTACCTATGGTGTAGGAATGGATATGGGATTACCCATTCAAATGAATGAAGTTGACTGTTGATCAGGTGCTCAAAATGATGCTCAAAAATCAAATTTATCAGAATGGTGTGGAACTTGAATGACCACGTAGTGCTCTTCATCTTGAATTGTGTGCAACTTGTTTTGCGCTAAACGGACACGTATGCTCCCAGAAACATGATCGGTTCGTTTTACCAAATAGGAAAATTTGGTGCAGGGGTTGACAAAGATGTTGATTGGGTATTTCTACAACCCAATCAACAAAAAAAATATTCTTTGGAATATCCTTAGAATATTCGTTGTAGGTGGTGAATTGGAAGGTGACAAGTGTCATAATTTCATTCGTCTGCGTGTTTTGGTTTTGGGCCAATAAGGAGGTGACATGTGGCTAAGTCGGAGGCAGCCACATGTCCTCCTAATGGCTAATCAAAATTTGGTTGGAAAGACAGGTGGAAGGTCGGGCACGGCCTCGCGACCTCCTACAGAACAGACTAAAGGACTAACCACTTCGCCTACGCATTGTTTCTTAACTAACATATGCTGTAGGTTTGATATAATGTTTATTGGCCACAAGGTTGGGGGGAGACCTCCAGTGTAACAGTCGATGGCCCTCCCATGTAAACTCTTTCCACCTATCCGCAAATGGTTATGAAACCACCACAGTAATTGTAACCTCCTAACCACCGGATCCAGCGGCGTCATGTGAACGCGCTCCGCCTTAACCACCAACATTTACCGTAACCGTCTGCCTAATCGCCAGACCCTAACCACGTCATGTGATTGGTAGGGTTGGAATTTATTGTGACCGCGCGGGGGTTATAGGAATTTTTAACAGTCCTACAATTTCACCCACCGTGCGGTGAAATTTGCTCCCAGTTAGCGCTTTTTGGGGCGAAATTGTAGGATCATGCCAAATTTGGTGCAATTTGTGGAGCGAATAGTGGGAAAACTAGGAGAGGTCATAACTTTCTCAGTTTTCGACCAAATTAGATGCAAAAAGAGGCTAGGTAGCCATTTTTGGACATTCTTGACTCATTGGAGCAGGTTTTAGAAGCATTTGAGCATTATAAGTACATATTTTTACACTTTTGAGCATAATAGAGAGGCTTAAGCCACTGGAAGCTAGACCAAGGAGACGTAGCCTAGGAGGGGTGAACTCCTTTGTCATGTTCCTATTGTGAGGTGTTTTTGATGATTTTCTATACATGTTTATGATGTTTTTCAGTATCTTATTTATGTTAAATTGCTCATAAAATTACATAAAAACTCATTTTTCACTTGCAAAAATTCATGAATCCTTAAGCACAACGAAAGAATTTTGTTTCTAATATGAGGAGGATCTTAGCACAACAATCTAATATTCTAAATCATATAATTTTAGTATCAAAGCACTACGTTTTCTTTGTGAAATAATGATTTAACTATTTGCAAGTTTATGTCATGCTTACAAGGTTAAAACTCAAAAGAGGAGAAGGGAAGCTGGTTGGAAGTCCTGAAGTTGGGTCAAGGGGAAGGAGAGAAAGGTTGCCACAATATCCAACACCAGTTCAGCCTCAATTTGTAGTTGAGACTCCAAAGATCATGTCTCATGAAGGATAACCTACAAACATGACAGAAGATGAGAATACCTTCATAAAGGATTTATTTGATATGGCAAAGATGGTGAAGGTCCTCTATGAAGAGAGGAATACTAATTTGCAAGGGGAAAGTTACAAACCTCCCAAAGGAGAAGGTTCTTCAGGAGGAGGTAATGGAAATGGAGACAAACCTCCACCCTCTCCACCATATTCTTCATCTTCTTCTTCACAAGCATCTTCACCCTCTTCCACTAACACAACCCTTACTCATACTCATCATCATACTTCAAAAGGAACTAGTAAATCACCTTTTTAAAAACTTGATGTTAAATTTGAGCTGCCCATGTATAATGGTGAAGTGAATGCAGAGAAGCTTGATAATTGGATTCGTCAGTTGGAGGTCTATTGTAGAATTCAAAACCTTCAAGAGGATGGCATAAAGATTCAGTTAGCTTCCTTGAGAATGGAGGGTGCAGCACTAGTATGGTGGGAATCAAAGACCCAAGAGGAGATTAAAAAAACAGGTAAGATCTCAATTTCTTGGAATGATTTCATTATTGCAATCAAAATACAATTCTACCCTCTAGCTTATATGCATAAATCCATCATGAATTGGCAGAACTTTAGATAACTTAAAGGTCAAAATGTGCAAGATTACACCCAAGAATTCAGAAAAAGGTCTTTAATGTTAGGTGTAGATTTGCAATCACAGGACACATTGCTGAAGTACATAGGGGGTTTACACAGTTACCTTAGGAATACTATCTTAATGTTTAATCCCAATAATCTAGATGATGTGTGTGTGCAAGCCACTCATCTTGAGGCAAGAGGGAAAAACACTCCAGAAGAAGGTAGTAAAAATCCATTTAAGAGTAAAGAGAAAGAAAAGGGTTTCAAGGGAAAGAAAAATGCATCCATTAAAAAGGAAGGAGAGAAAACAATATGTAAACATTGTTCTAGAGAGGGTCACGATGAAGTTAATTGTTGGAAGCTTCAACCTGAAATGAAACCAAGGAAATTCAACAACAAAGGAAAAGAAAAGACAACTATTGTCATTCAAGAGGATTTGGGATCCGATTCGGGTGATGAAGCTAAAATAATAGCCATGGGTATAAAAGGAAAAGAATCCATTGTTAGCACTAGTATATGAAATTGTCACACTAGTACTCCAAATGAAGAAGCAAGGATTGAATTATTTCATGTGAGGGTAATCTCAAAACATACAAAAATCAACACACTTTTTGATAGTGGGTCTCAAGCCAACTTGATATCTGATGAATTAGTTAAACAAATTAACCTTGAAACCATTTTACATCCCAAGCCATATCCATTGGGTTGGATATGCAAGGGCACAATCTTACAGGTTACAAGAAATTGTATTCTTTGGTTTGCAATCACAACAAACTTCATTGATGAAGTTGAATTAGATGTTGTACCGCTTGATATATCAGGGATTGTTTTGGGTAGTCCTTACCTTTATGATAGAAAATAAATCTTCTATCATCATGAAAACAAGTACCACTTGTTCAAGGATGATGTGGAGTATATTGTGAGAGCTCATTGCAAGAAACTAAATCTTTCATTAGTTAATGTAGGGCAAATGAAAATACTGGTGAATTCAAGTAAGAATCTAGTGCTTCTTAGGATCAAACCCAATGGTGATATTGATTATGAAGCGTTTGATGGTTGTGATTCAAACTTGAAAACTGATTTAGTTGATGTAGTTAACCATGATGATGAGGTGTTTCAGAAAGAAAAAAGATTTCCTTTCTAGAGGAGAATCCAACATGAAATACCATTGCGGAGAAAGTGTCTTCTTCCTAACATTGACATGCACGGGATGTTAAGAAGGGGAAGTGCAAAAATAACAAAACAAATCCAAGGATTGTTGAACAAAAGGATCATCCAACCTTCTCCTTTACCATGTGGTGCACCTATTGTTTTGGCGCCCAAGAAGAATGGTAAGAATTTCATTGAATGGGATTCAAGAAGTGGTTTTCATCAAAGTAGAGTTGTTGAAGGAGATATATGGAAGACGAAATTCAAAACCAAGCAAGGTTTGTTTGAATGGATTGTTATGCTTTTTGGTATTTTCCATGCTCCTACTACTTTCATGCATATGAAGAAAGATGTGTTGAAGCCATTTCTAGACATGATAGTCTACTTGGATGACATTTTCATTTTCAGAAAATTTCATTATGAACATGTCATGTGTGAGAAAAAAATACTTGATGTCATATGTCAAGAACATTTGTTTTTGAAGATGTCAAAGTATATGTTGGATAAAACTTCTTTGATGTACTTGGGCCATGATATTGGAGAAGGTGAGCTGAAGTTAGACCTCTCCAAGATTGATGCCATTATGGATTGGTCAATGCTCAAGATAGCCATTTGGATAAGAGGTTTTTTGGCAGCACCCCATTGTTGGAGGAGAGATTTTGTTATTCTTTCTTCTATTGTAGCTCATTTTCATTTTTTGGTAGTTGTGCAAAAAGTCTTCTAGTGGTGAGGCAAACAATAAGAGGCATTTGATGCTTTAACACGAAATATCAGTTCAGCCTTTATACTTGCTCTTCTAAACTTGAAAAAGTCATTTGAGTTTCAGGTTGATGTATGTGACTGTGCCATGGGCACAGTCTTTATGCAATGTGGTAAGCCCATCTCTTTTAAATCAGAAAATTTCAATGGTGAAGTGTTTAAGTTGCAGCGACAAAGGCACTTCCATTAGATGGGTTTTCTTCTACTATTCCACTCAATCAAAAGTTATAAGAAAGGTATAAGTGACATGTTTGTTGATGTACTTTCTAGGCCTATAGTTTGTATAACTACTTTCCTCAAGCACCATTTTGTTTTACATGAAAGTTGTGTTCAGAAAAATACATACTTTCAAGATGTACATTCAAGTTTGAGTCAAAGGAATCAAGTGGAGGAATTTGTTTACCATTGGCATCATAATGTGTTGTATAATCTTGGTAAGAAGGATGTTGCTGCTGATAGTAATGGACAAAGCCAAAGAATTCATTGAATGACTCCAAATGGTACATCAAATAATGCAAGAACAACTTGAAAAGGGAAAAGGCAAGTACAAAGTAAGGCATGAAAAGCATCATGTTGATCACAAGTTCCAAGTCAGTGATAAATGGATCGAGATTAGAAAGGTGAGGGAACTGTACCCTCATCTGCTGGACAATTGAACGTGATATTTTGGGGTCCAAAAGGCTTCTAGTGGGGAGGAGTGATCAGGTGCTCAAAATTATGCTAAAAAATAAAAGATGTTAGAATGGTGTGGAACCTAAATGACCACATAATTCTCGTAATCCTGAATCCGACGCAACTTGCTTCATGCGAAACAAACACCGTATGCTCCCAGAAACACGATTTGTTCGTTTTTCCAAACAAGCAAATTTGGTGCAGGAGCTGACAGGGATGCTGACTGGGCATCCGTACAACACAGATAGAAAAAATAATATTCCTTGGAATATTTCATGGAATATCCTTAGAATATTCCTTGCAGGTGGTGAATCAGAAGGTGAAAAGTGTCAAAATTTCATTGGTCTGCGTGTTTTGGGTTTGGGCCAATAAGGAGGCGACACGTGGCTAAGTCGAAGGCTGCCACGTGTCCTCCTAATAGTCGATCAAAATTTTGTTGGCAAGATAGGTTGGAGGCTGGGCTCGACCCTAAGACCTCCCACACAACAGACCAAAGGACTAACCACTCCGCCTACGCATTGTTTCTTAACTAACATATGCCGTGGGTTTGATATAATGTTTATTGACTGCCAGGTTGGAGGGAGACCGCCAGCTTAACTTCCAATAGCCCTCCCATGTGAATGATTTCCGCCTATCCACAAACGGTTATGAAACCACCATGATAACTGTCACCTCCTAACTGCCGGATCAGTGGTGTCATGTAAATGCGCTCGGCCTTAACTGCCATCATTTACCATAACCGTCTGCCTAACCGCCAGACCCTAATCGCGTCATGTGACCGGTAGGGCTGGAATTTGCTGTGACTGCGCGGGGGTTATAGGAATTTTTAACGGTCCTACAATTTCACCTGTTGCACGGTGAAATTTTCGCCCAGTTAGCGCTTTTGGGGCGAAATTGTAGGATCATGCCATATTTGGTGCAATTTGCGGAGCGAATAGTGGGAAAACTAGGAGAGGTCATAACTTTCTCAGTTTTCAACCAAATTGGATGAAAAAAGAGACTAAGTAGCCTTTTTTTGACATTCTGGACTCATTGGAGTAGGTTTCAGAAGCATTTGAGCATTGCAAACACATATTTTTACACTTTTGAGCATAATAGAGAGGCCCAAGCCATTGGAAGTTGGAACAAGGAGACGTAGCCCAGGAGGGGTGAACTCCTTTATCATGTTCCTGTTGTGATGTGTTTTTGATGATGTTCTGTACATGTTTATGTTGATGCTCAGTATCTTATTTATGTTAAATTTCTCATAAAATTACATAAAAAAACTCATTTTTCACTTGCAAATATTCATGAATACTTGAGCACAATGAAAACATTTAATTTCTAATATGAGGAGGATCTTAGCACAACAATCTAATATTCTAAATTAGATCAACTGCAAGGTGTAATGACAATAGTATGTTAAAATCAATTATTTCAGGTTCAGATCCATTGTGGGACATTAGTACTCAATGGTGCCCATTGATCACCATGAAGCATGCTATGACCTGTATTATAATTTTGGAGGTAGGGAAATGCCTTGGATTTGAACTCCTTCTAATGCGAGGAATCCTTGCCAAGGGATGGATCACCTGAAGGACTAACAAGTAAGGAAGCGAATGCCTAAACTTGAAAGGTGAGTGATTTCACAAACAAGGAGTAAACATATGGCCCAACAGACTGAAAAAGAAAGAAGGGAAGGCCGAAAAATAAAATTTGGGTTTCTTAGTCATGAGCATTGTTGATTGGCATCAAAAGCACATAGGGGGTGTGCCTAGAAACGATGAGTTGAAAATTGTTCGTTGAGCGAATAAAGGGCACACATAACAACACTGAAAAAAGAACGATCCAAGTTGGCATGTACACACTTAGAGCATCCAAAGAATACAAAGAGGACCATTGAAAAATGGATAAATTATAACTCGATGTATATCATACTTTTACTTGTTGGTTGAAGCAAGTGCATAAAGTAATGTAAATGTTGTAAAGAGTTGAAGATATCAAGCTCCATGAAACAATATGACTGTTGTCAATTATGTCTTATTGTATGGGGTTGTCGAACATCAAGGACGGTGTTCCCCTCAACGGGGAGGGGGCTGTGATATCTCCTGGTTATTATATCTCTTGTAATTAACTGTAATTATTTTAAAGGGCTGAGAGAGGGACACAGATTCCATTGCTTGAGGGAATTGTTCTTTTTAATACCAATATTGGTTGGTTTAATGGGATGATTGTGCCATAAATTAACTGAAAGAAAAAGGACAAGGGTATGTGTCCTTTGACTCCCTTAGAAAGTAAGAACAAGACAAGACATTAAAGTAGAATGGGTTGTGTTTTCCATGAGAAGGGGGACTACTATGATATTGTGGCAAAGAAGGAAGTTGGTCGAGAGAAAAAGGGGAGGACCCAGAGGTTATTCAACCCATGGATACATTCGCTCTTGGGGGGGATCAAAGAGCACACACAAGCAGAATATGCAGAGGGAGAAAATCCCCTGGCACGTAGAAGCTGCATAAGAGGCAAAGATAGTTCATTTTAGGACTGTTATCAAAGAGTTAGAAAAGGTAACAACTTGAGCTACGTTGTTGGGTGCTAATGAGAGCTATAAACCAGCTAAAGAGCCCTATTGAAACTTCTTGGGCATGACCATTACAAAATAGCAGTGACTTTCCTTGAGGATGAAGGCAAGGTGGCCTGGTGGTGTTCATGTTTAGTTGTGCATTCGTTGAAGGCTTCTGTTTGGAAGCACTCCACCTTAAGCTTTGGAATCTAGCTTGGGAGTGATAACTAAAAGTAATAGTGGTTGTAGTTTGTCTATGATTGAGTGGAGAGTTAGAAACCCACTCTCATTTGTGACACTTCTACATCATTTAACATAAGTGCTCTTATGTTCATTATTCACAATAAAATATGTCTATATTCCTAGTTGAGATGTTGTTATTAATGCATGAGGCATGTTTGTGTCATTATCATTCACATGAGTGACTAATGTGTTGTGTTATTGTTTGAATGTGCTTGGACAATGTGTAGGAATATTGATTAAGTTACAACAATATTTAGTAGGAGCATTTTCTTTATTGTAATATGATGACTACATGGATTTCAAGCTTGCATTAGCATTGTTGTGTTGCAATGTGGTGATATTGAGGACTTCCTCCACTTCTGTCATTACTGACTGGTAACTTTATAGGGTGGCATTCTCCATGTCTTTAGTAATGTATACCCTGGTTCCGGGTTCTTATTTCCATGCTAACAAGAACTCGATCTAGAGTGAACCTTGCGTTCGATGTTGCAGATGGCTCTTTTTCAAGAGCTTTAATGATTTGACTTACATTCCTGCACTTCACACAATGTTTCATTTATGCCATGCACATGATGATGTTGAACTCTTCAAAACTGGGTGTTATATTCTATATGTTGTCACGGTGCTAGAACAATGTGACAAATCCTTGTTTAAATGGCTAGTCATAGTCATGATGTTCAACTAGGCTTGTACTATATATATATATATATATCTATGTTGTCACGGTGCTAGAACAATGTGACAAATCCTTGTTTAAATGGCTAGTCATAGTCATGATGTTCAACTAAGCTTGTACTATATATATATATCTATATATCTATATATATATATATATATATGATATTCTCTGATAGTAACATGTATGGAAGCTCCATCATGAATGGCAGGATAAGAACTTGCTTTGATAGTAAGCTCACTTCATCGCTACATACAGTTTGGTGTAGGATATTGCAGATCCCTCACTCCTTGCTGGTCTGTTAACCTTTTTTTTTTAATATGTATGTTTCTTTAGTTCTTCCCATAGTGTATACCCTTAGTTTTTGGTCGGTGTCTTCACTCTTTCCAAGCCTAGGGCCGAGAGAGCCTTGTTTTCCTTGTTGAAGATAAGATTGCCCCAAGGGCAGGAGTCAGATTCTGGTGCATGCCCAAGCTTCCATAGAACCATCGTGATCGAGTTGTGGTCAAACCCTTCACAAATTGCTTGAAGAGGTTTGTATGACCCAAGATTTGGGCAAAACTATTGCGAATTTAACCAAACATATTCATTTGCATGCACGTGATGGTTTCCCTTATCCTATTTGCATCTAAAATCATCGCTTTACCGTGAAGATCTATAGGCAAGAGTAGCCTACAAATAACTCTTTATTGTTAATGAGCCCTTGCTCGAATCCCTGTGGCGAAGTGCATAACCGTGGTTTGTGCCCAAGATTGAGTGGGGCAGTCAATGGCTCGTAAGGGATCCGGGATGACATAAGCCTGGAGGATTGCATCCTGGAAACCACAACAGGTCGCGAGAGGGAACACTTGGGTTGATAGGGTTAGGGTTGGTGTAGCAAGGTCGATAACAAGGAATATGTCAAGATGACTTGGAGGCCATGTGTTGACTAACGGGAGGTCCAACTCCCCTGTAGGAAAAGCTTAATGCGACACAAGGAGAGTTAAGGCAGGGAAGATGGGATGATTTAGTGTGCGGTGTTGTCGCAAGAGCTGACAATGGACCAATCGTGAGTGAGGGTGTGGAGAGAGGTGAGTTCCCACAGATGGGTCAACCTAAAGGGTCAACCCCAGAGCAAACTTAGAATGCACAAAGGTGAAGGTTCGGGTAACAGAACCTGGGATACTGGAAGTTTGAAGAAAGATAACGATCCGTTGAGTGGTCCATAACATATATATATATATATATATATATATGGTACTTCATGTCTTTAAGAGAGCGCCACCTCATTGGTTTACCCCAGGTGGCAACCACATGGCTATACCCCTGGCTATTCTCCCAACGCCACTTGGAAGTTTCTTATTGATTGCTAACCCATTCATGAAATTGGGTTCCATGACGCCACACTATGCTTTACAATGCAATTCTTATATGTATATGTATGTATATATATATATATATATATATATATATATATAGATCTATATATCTATATATATATATATATATATAGATCTATATATCTATATATATATATATATAGATATAGATATATATATATATATATATATATCTATATATCTATATATCTATATATATAAATATCTATATATCTATATATATAGATATCTATATATCTATATATATATATCTATATATATGTATCTATCTACACACACACACACACACATATATGTATATATATATATACACACACACACACACACAGATATATATATATATATATGTGTGTGTGTGTGTGTGTGTGTGTGTGTGTGTGTATATATACATATATACATATATATACACACACACACATATATATACATATATATATGTGTATATATATACATATATATATATATATATGTGTGTGTGTGTGTGTACACACACACACACACACACACGTATATATATATATTACTTCTTGTCTTTAAGAGAGCACCACTGCACGGCTTAGCCAGGTGGCAACTACGTAGCTATACCCCTGGCTATTCTCCCAACGCCACTTGGAAATTTCTTATTGGTTGCTGACCCATTCATGGAATTGGGTTCCACAACCCCGTACTATGCTTTACAATGCAATTTCAACCAATAAGCAATTGCCAAGTGGCTCTGGGAGAATAACAAGAGGGTATAGCCATGTGGTTGCCACTTGGCTAAGCCAATGAGGTGGCGCTCTCTTAATCACTAAGACTTTATTGGTCACATCTCATGATCCGAAGGTCGAATTGAGGTAAAGTTTTATATCACCAAAATCTTCTCAACAAGACAAACACAATGGTGGTGTCAAACTAAGGTTTTGAGTAAGTTGAAAAAATAAAAAAATTTAGACTCCATTTCCATAATAACACCTTGGATCTTGGGACAACATAGTAACTATCCTCCTCCTAATTGGTGTTTTGTAGGGGATTAGGAGGGGGGGTTTGTTGCACTAGTCGATACCAAAGGGCATGATCCTTAGTATACCACACAAACATGTTATATAAATAAGATATTTGATTAGAGGAGAAAACACCCAATGCATCACATTGTAAGTCTTGGGTCAGAGCAAATGGAAAGGCCTATGGGTTAGAGTAAATTGAAAGGCCTATGGGTCAGAGCAAATGGAAAGGTGCAAACTAAGATGTCTTTGTGTATTCTCAAGGGAGGAACATTCCAACTGAGGGGGTTAGATGCACATGGTTCCATGCAAATCTGTTTTGTAACTAAGTGGGGCAAATTTTTGCATACCATTGTATATGCTAGTACCAGATAGTTTGACTAATTATTGTACGTTACAACACATATATTATATGTAAGTTTTCAGGTGTTAGGTCATGGTTGACTACTCGTGTATGTTGGTGTATTTTAGCATGGGGTATGGATATTTTCATGTTGCATATTTTTATGTTGAATGATTGTTATGTATAATTAACACATAATAAAATGATGCTTAAGTGTAATAATATTCCATTGAAAGACTTAACTAAGTGTTTTGTGAGGCATAGTCCAAGTTCACTATAACCAGGTTGGTCCCATTAGCTGTTGGAAAGACATTGGTGCAACATGCCTAGAGGATGCCAATGTGGTCTTGCTTTGTTGAGGCCTCTAGTGTTGATAGATGACATTAGAACAAGATGGAAATGTATCGAGACAAGTAGTGGAGATCACTCATCTGCAAATTAGAGTGAATATGGGTGACATCTGTAGATGAAAATAATGGTGTAATCATATATATATGAAGCATCCCTATTGTTGTTCACTTGGTGCATCACATATGGGGATTAGTTTCCTAGGGAGGAAATAGGACTAGCATATGAACTGGTTGTCTTTTGTGAACATGGTGATCAGTGGGAGGACTATCTAAGCACTTATAGATGTAGGTGCATTATACAAATTTATGAGGGAAAATTCGGCAAAGGAACTTGGGTTGAGAGTAAACAAAAGTAAAGTTGTGCTGAAGCCAGTAAAATCCAAGGCAAAGTTAGGCATATGAATGGCCTCCATTGGTCCGGGTATGGGTGGGTGAGTGACATGGATGTGTAGATTTCAGTACGTTTCCTATGGATGATTTTAAGGTGATATTTGGATAATGTTTTATTAAGAGGAACATAGTGGTTCTATTACCATGGTTAGATCAGTTGAATATACTTTGTGAGCATAAGATGTGGATTATACACACAACCATATGGAACCTAGGAGGAAGGGTGCAACTAGTGTCTGCATCGAGCATGAAGAGGTCAGAAAGACACCAAAAGATGTAGCTATATGCCAAAGTGCTCAGAGAGGTGGTAGATGATGATGTGGGGATGCCTATTCCACTATAGATTTTTAACCTATTAGATGAGTATGCTGACTAGATGCCATTCGAATCAAAGAGATTTCTCCCTCCTAAACTCAATGTTAACCATCGTATAGAGCTAGAGCCAATATTGCAGCCACCAGCAAGAGCTTTGTATCGACTATTAGGTCCATAGTTGGAGGAGTTGAGACATCATTTTGACATAGTTGATAGATGTAGGTTTTATATTTTCTTTGAGGTGCTTGTACGACGCCCTAGTAATATTCCATATAAATAATGACACAAATGAGTTAAGGACATGTCTTAATTACATGGCCTTGAACAAGTGGACATCGCATAACAACTATCCACCACTACTTGCATCAAATTGTTTTGAACTATTGGTGAAAGTCGAGGTTTTCACAAATTTGGAGCTAAGACAGGGGCATTACCAAGTTCAAATTGCAGAAGGTGATGAGGTGAATATAAGCATGGTGATGAGGTATGGGAGTTTTGAGTTTTGAAGTTTTGGCTTATGAAATGCCCTGACTACCTTTTACACATTAATGAACGAATTTCTTTGTCCCTTCTTTGGTAAATTTGTATTAATATACTTTGATGATATTATGGCGTATAGTGAGGACATGAAGGAGCACAATAAGCATTGGCAGAAGTCTTTAAGACATTGAGGGAGATCAATTGTACTTGAAGAAGTCGAAGTATCTTTTTGCGCATAAGGAGATATCATTTATGGGCCATTTGATTGGTTAGGGATGTATCTAGTGGGTAATTTAATTGAGTGTTAAATTACTTACATGAAAATGTCAATCCGGGTTCATACACTTATGAAGTACACTACACTATATGTGTTAGGAGATTAACTTTTCAATTTCAATTCTAAAGAAGAATTTTATTTTATTAAAAGCAATAAATAAATGATCAAAGGATGCAAAACTTATTCTAAGAAGTGTAAAGATATTCTACTTATGAGATGAATTCTAAATAGATCACACACACATGTTCAGTGAAAGTATAGGTAATAAATATTTAACTATCAACTTTATGAAAGCAAGATGGATATAATCTAAGTAATAGACAGACTTCTAGGAAAGCAATCAAAAGTTCTATAATTTGAAAACTTTCAATTTCTAATCTATGGAAAATAAGAACTTTGTATTCTATGAAAGCTCTGAAATTATAATCCAAGAAATTAAAGACACTCTTATCTATGAAAACAATCAAATTTTTACTCTATGAAAGAAAAAGGCAATTTACTCTCCGAGCTTTGATCTATGGAAAATAAAAGGAAGTTTATGTTATGAAAGACTTTTCATTTTTTGATCTATGAAATGTAAAGACAAACTACAACCATCTACAAGAAATTGATAGAATATCAAAGCAATTGACTATGAAAGCGAATGGAATCAATAGGGTGTGTGTATGCAAACTTAGAATTCATTCATTTTTGGAACCATGATACGATTGTGATGTTGTGAAAGAAATCCTAACATATCTATAAATTTGAGACTAAAAATAATTGCAGAAGTAAAGAATTGATAACAAAGATAATTGGTAAATGTTTTATGGTTTTTGAATTTTTAATCAAGCCTTGATGTTTGCAAAAATGACTAAAACAAATGAGCGAAATTCTATACAATGAAATGATAAGAAATAGAGTATTTAAAAACAACAAAAGATAAATGAAAAAGAAATTAAATTACACTTATCGTACACAACAAAGGGCCCTCCCGTGATAGCACAAGATCTAAAACTACTCAGAGAACTTAATGATCAAATATTTACTCTTGCCAACGTTAATAAAGGAAAGGATAATGATAATGGATGTCTCTTCGCTTTTCAACAAAGCACATATATAGTGTCTTTTACAATAACAATTTGAGGAATTGATTGCGAGAAATCTGATTCGTGAATGAAAAATAAGTCTTTAATTTCTATTGCTCTCTGCTTGGGTTTGAATTGATCAGCTCTTTGCAACCTCTGTTCCAACCTCGATGGCACCCACATGGGGGGGAGACAGAGGCCCCTATTTCAAAACGGTTGTTGCAAATTGAGCCTCTCAACAACATTTGTGTAAAATCAACAATCAGACATCTTCTCAACCAACTAATGTCTTTGCAGCCGCAGGTCCAAACCAACGTCAAGCATCCACTGCCCCGTCAGATAAATCTACAAAAGCATAACAAAATCCAAAACCATGTTGACCACAAGGTCAAGATATTCCAATTTTCAAATTCTGTGCCGAGAAACTCAGATCTACCACAAAACGCATGAAGAATTAAGCAATTATTTGCAATTTTATTGACCCCTGGCCATCAAAGAGGACTGTAGTGGCCAATCTAGGGTGCTAGATTAGACTAGATTTATTATCAACCAAGGTAGGTAAACTTAGAGGCACGTGTCTAAAGTCTATAGACCTAAAAGGATCTCGTCTAACTAACTAAGTGTTTACTGCGACAGGCTACAACACTCCTTTACAGGAGGTTAAAATATGTTTCCTCTCACACTTTAGCACTCAGATCATCTAGTTTATCTAACTGTCCTAAAGATACAGCGTATTGCTAGACTGAGTTTTCAACCCTCTTACAAGGATGTTATGCACAAAAGCTCTTTCTAGCTAACACACTAAGCATTCATGAAAATCAAAAGCACACTGAATTTTAAATGCATGGAAACAGAGTCTACGGAGATGCTTTGAAATCTAATGATCGATCAAATCTTTTACAAGATATTGTTCAATGATCTAGCAATCGAATTCTCAAGCTATCACCATGAATATTATTTGCAAGAACTTCTAATCAAATCGATAAACTCACAGATATGGAAATAACATTAAACACTATGCACACTATTCAAATTCAAAACGCTATGGAAATGAAATTAACAGTATACCAATTCCACGTAGGGCCCGTCCACGCTTCACTGGGACACTGAAGAAACCTCAAGCAACGAGAATGTTAATGCATAAGCACTGTTTGAGTAAAACGATGACTGTAATTAAGTTCTGAAGATTGAAATCACATACAAGAGCAGCGTTCTGGAACAATACATAGAGATAATAATAATCGTTTTTGAAACAATACAATACGCAGTCTTTATCTGCTTGTCTCCTATCTAAATCGAATGTACATACATTAAGAAGATGTTTCTGCTTTTACAAAAGAGTGATTTTTGTCCTTTCTAATCTAAATCAATTTCCAAAAGCAAAACGAAATCAGTTTGGGAAACCATGGCTTTTTGCTGCCTTTGTGTCCAAAAAGGCTAGGTTTGACCAGCATTGAACGCATATCCAGGAGCGTTATATTTGCTGTTGAATCGATTTTTCACCATGCATGTACATTCCAGATCACGTTCCTATCCATTGCTTTGACTTGCCTGTCATGCCACGTGTCACATCATAAACCATTTACAGGAAGTCATGACATCCTGTAATCTTTTTGTTGAAAATTCCTAATTTTTAACATTAAAATTCACAAATTAACTTTAATGTAAACTAACAACTATAATGCTATTGATTAATCAATTTCGATGAATATGAGGCGTTTATGGAAGAAAAAGATAGACAAATGATGGTGTTTCTAGAAGAAAAGGATGGCAATGAAATGGTACCAACATCTCCCCCAAGCTCAATGATTTAGCGTGTCCTCATGCTAATCCTGATGTACTCCCTTTATACTCTATTCCTGCCTGTGCCTCTGCGGCTTGTAACAATGCATCTATATTCTTCTGCGCTTGGGCATTCTTTTGAACGTGGAGCTTATGTTTCAAATTCTTGTATTTCTCTTTGAGAGCTTTCTTTTGAGTATACCATTTGGTTGCCCACTTGCAAATGTCGGTTTGTTCAGCCTCGAGTTCTTTGATTTGCTCCTTTAGCTTCTCATTTTTCTGTTGAGTCTCCTTGCTCTGAGCTCTCAACATTTCGTTCTCCTTCTTGATGACCTTCTCTAGCATGTTGGCCTCCATCAGTTCTTCTTTTAACTTTTCAATTTGTTTTTCTAACCTCCTTTGTTTCTTGTTTGCAAGTGGTGACTCTTTCCCTTGTCTGTTGTTGCTCTCAACTTCCATTTCGGCTTCCGGTCCAGGCTGTGAATGAGCACTACTCTCAATGTCCATCTGTGCATGTGCATTTGACTCTGGTTGATCTTCTTGTGTCTGGGTCTTTCGTCTTCTCCTTGATCTTCTTGTATATGTAGTGAAAATCTTGTCTTGTTCAATTTTCTGGGCAGCTTCTTGCCTCATCTTTCTCGTCCTTACACTACTGCTGGGTGGAAGGACATTGCTTGTCTTGCGCACGTGGATTTCCTTATCAATGTCAAGCATAAATCCCGAGTGCTCTTGCTGTTCCTGTTCATCTTCTCCATCTTTGATTTGATTGGCAACCAAAAATTCCTTCCATGTTTTTCCCCTCCTCTGCAACTCAAATTCAATTAGCATTTTGATCAACCCAAAATGACATAAACTTTTATCTTCATTACCCTTTTGCTTTTGAATAGTTTTTGACATCTTAGTCAAACTCTGTAAGAGGAAGTAAGGTAAACTGATGGTGCATTGCCCTTTTAGGTGCAACAAGAGTTTGATGTGATATAAATAGACTATGCTGTAACAACCCTCACACGTAACAAATTTCTGAATAATATACACCATTTCATCCCATGGGTGCATCAGCCAGCTCCTAGGGACACCTTTTTTCCAGTTAACAGATGAAACCCTCGACCTAGACATGAATTGGGTCCATGATTTTTCCTTGAATTGTTTTGTTTTGAAATATTTTTCTCCTTCTGGGCTGATCCCCAAGGATTGTGCTATGGTGTCTTCTGAAATCCTAAAAGAGAAGTTGCCTATCAATGCTTTCTCTCCATTAAATGTAAAGGAAAACTGCTTAGTTACTTCTTCATTGTTCCCATTAAACTTCTCCAAGAAGGGTAGCCATTGCTTTTCCCTTAAAATTGTAATACAGTCATCATGATACTGGGAACTATCAAATGTATTAGGCTCTGCTCTATTAGTCATTTTGACAAAGAAACTCCTGTTCTAACCCTCCTCGTTTATGCTTAATAATTCAACAAGGGTCTCTTGATTTGTTACCTCTGTTTTTCGCTCCACTCAACCGACCTGGTAGCGCCCTCTGTTCTCGGGGTCAGCTTCTTCAATGGCTTAGGCCGCGACCGGATGAATGTCCTTGGATTATGGCGGAGGTGGAAACCCGTGAGCCCAATTACTATGCTCTCCCTTCGTAGCACCTGCTGTTCTCGGCCTTCTTTGAAATCACAGCGTTTGAATTACTAGTATGGAATGCCCTTTTTACAAACTGAGAATGAAATGGAACTTTAACAACCGACTTGACCCAATTCACTATAATGATAATGACAGAGCGTATTCATATTACAAAGACAGAGGAGTAGCTGTACTGGGTTGTATAGGTACCATCATGAGAACGTCGTAAGCATATATGGAGTGCTGGAGTGATGATAACGGATAGTTGTTTGCATGAGTCGACTTGGGTCGAACGATCATGTTATAACTTGGCCGATTAAAAAAAAACAATGAATGAAATCGTTGAACACTTTGCTCTCCAATGATTCACCGCTTGTCCCTTGCTCATTGGTACTTGGCCGATTAGGAGAATGTTAGACTGATAATAAGGTTGGATGGCCGATTCAAGAATAAGGAGTTAATAACAAGGTTTGAAGGGTGGTTTAGGAGAAGATTTAAAAAATCGTAGGAGGAGTATGGTGATAGGCTAGAGTGTGTTGGGAAATGATAGTAGTTAGAAATATGAAAAGGGTGATGGGTATAGGGGTGTTTTTGAAATTGATCATAAGCAATCATAGTCATCACATTTAACACTAAAATAATCCAAGAATTTAGATGTTAAAAATAAAAATTACAACAATACATTACACTTTATTGGTTGATCAAGAGTTCAGTTGGCATGCATAGGTAGGATTGATCTTTATTGTTCAGATATGACTAATCTTCACTGTCCATAACAGGTCCCTTCTGAGATGAAATTGGATACAACAGGTCCCTCTGAGCTCTGGAGAATGTTTGTGCAGCTTCTTTGAAATATGGAAAAGAACTATGTGTGTGCAGCTTTCTTGATCTTTGGTGTTGATGGAGCCTCAGTGATAAGCAACCTTTGAAATTCTGTTGAAACCTTGTTGAAGCTTTACTGAAATAGCTTGAGATAGCAGTCTTTAATAGGTCCCTTTGATGTTTGTTGAACAGGTCCCTCTAATGTTGGTGCTGGTAACATAGTCTTCTGAACAGGTCCCACTGCATATTGCTTGAACAGGTCCCTCTGATTAGAACAAAGACAAAAACAACTTCTTTATTGAAATACTGAAGTGCTGAAACAAACTCTTTGAGAATTTACAATGAGGAGATGAGATAAGGAAAACAAAAATGTGTTGATGCTTCTCCCCCACTAAAGCTTTGACTTGTCCTCAAATCATTATTGAATCTATGAATCAAATAGGAAATAAATAAAACAAGGAATTCTTACCAGCCAAAGAATTGGTTTTCAAGTAAGAATTCTGGGTTAGAGTGTGCCAGAGTCTGGTTTTCACATCTAAACCATTATTATTATATATATATATATATATATATATATATATATATATATATATATATGTATGTATATATATATTTAAATTGAAATGAAATGAACTAAGGTAGAGATATCACAGCTGAAGGCTGCAATATCTCAACCTCCCTTTGCTGAGATACAGTTTGAAGAAAATCTTCCTTGCTGATGGGCTTATGGTAAAGTTTCAACCGATGGCCATTGACAAGAAAGGGGTGGCCTTCTCCATCAATGGTAATAAGCTTGACTGATCCATTTTCATAAACTTGAACTATTTCGTATGGGCCCATCCAATGTGTGGTAAATTTGGCTTTATGATCTCTGAATTTAGAGTCAAAGAGTAAAGCCCAGTCTCCTTCTTTAAACTATTTCTTCTTGATGTGTGCATCATGCCACTGCTTCCTTTGTTTCTGCATTAGGAGTGTTGTCTCCTCTACTTGCTGCCTCATTTCATCTAGCTGGTTCAATTGCTGAATCCTCTCTTGTTGGGCTTCATTGAGATCAATTCCTAAATCTGCAGCCATCTTATAAGTGTGTATTTGAAATTCAATAGGAAGCATTACCTCTTTGCCATACATAAATTGATATGGTGTAAATCCTGTAGTGTTCTTCCACGTGATTCTATAAGCCCAGAGTGCACCTTTGAGCTTCTCTTCCCAATTCTTTCTGTTCATTGCTACGGTCTTAGTGATAATTCCTTCCAAAGTTTTATTTGTGGATTCCACCTGGCCATTGGCCTGTGGATGGTAAGGTGTACTTTTTCTGTGTTGGATTTGATATTTTTCTATGATGTATTTAACTAGCTTTGAAGTAAACTGAGTACCTTGATCAGTCACTATCTCCCTTGGTACTCCATACCTTACAAAAATTTCTTCAAAAAGGAAGTTTACCACTGTTCGTTCAGTTGCTCGGACTAGTGCTTTGGCTTCAGCCCATTTTGTTACATAATCAGTACATACTAAGATGTACTTTTTACCTTTAGAAGTTGGATTGATGGGTCCTATGAAGTCTAGAGCCCTTTTTTCAAATGGCTCTAAGTGTACTTGAGGATGAAGTGGCATTTCATCTGTAGCTGTTGGCCTACCCATTCTTTGACAACTATCACAACTCTTCACATACTTCTTGGAATCCTTAAAAATAGATGGCCAGTAGTATCTAAGACTAAGAATCTTGAATGTTGTTCTTTTAGCTGCAAAATTCCCACCACACGGTTCATCATGGCAAGATTTTAAAATATCAATTATTTCATCATTTCTTACACATTGTCTAATAATCATATCATAACCAGTGTAAAATAAATCTCCATTAACCCATGAGTATCTAGCACTTTGTTTGATCAGCCTCTTCTTTTCCTTTGGAGTAAAATATGGAGGTGTTCTTCCTGTGGACAAATAGTTGGCCAAGTCAGCATACCAAGGATTCACTATTGAAATTGCAAATAAATTTTCACATGGAAAAGAATAACCGGAACAACCTCACCTGGATTTTGCAGTCTAGAAAGAAAATCTTCCACGTGATTCTCCTTACCTGGTCTATCTAACACTGTGATATTAAATTCCTATAATAATAACAACCATCTGGTAACTCTGCCATTAGTTACTGGTTTATTCATTAAATACTTAATGGCAGAATGGTCAGTATGTACAAAAACCTCATAACCAGTTATATAATGTCGGAATTTATTCACAGCATGTATGATTGCAAGCATTTCTTTTTCAATGACTGTGTAGTTTAGTTCTGCAGGTGTTAGATTTTTACTAATGAAATAGATGGCATAATGAAAAGACTCCTCTTTTTGGCCTAGTGAGGCACCTACTGCAGTATCAGATGCATCTATAAAGATGTGAAATGGTAGGTTCTAGTTAGGTCCTTTTAAGACTGGTGTGGTTGATAACTTTTCTTTGAGTGTTTCAAATGCTTGCTGATAATTCTCATTCCAGTTGAAAGGTGTATCTTTTGCTAGAAGTTCAGACATAGGTGAAGCTATTTTACTAAAATGTTCAATAAACCTTATGTAATAGCTTGCATACCCAAGGAAACTTCTTACCTCTTTTTGAGTCTGTCACACAGAATGAGTCGATCTTGCGGACAAGATAGACCTCCCTAGTATCTAACGATATCTAGTGACAAGCAAGCCAATCAAAAACTATCTTTCTCTAAATATGCAACTTATAAACAAAGGCAAACAAGTGTTTTAGGCCTACCTTGGGTCCAATGCAAGTTTGTGGAAGCCTTGCTCCTTTGATCCAAATGAGCTCCCTTGTAGCGAATCTGCAAACACAAACAAGCAAACAAATTAAATAGCACCTGAAAAGCCAATATCATAAAGCATACTTATCATGATGATCAAGGAATTCATGAAACAAATGACATAAGACAATTTGTTGAGAAAAATGAATCTGATTGTATTAATTCAAATCAAAGAAGAACTTTACAACCTGTGCCTTGATGCTGTACAAGCTCCTCCCAGGGTCCAACAAGAAGTCTCCTCTACTTTGACAAGTTTCACTCTCTTCCCAATGAAGCCAAAAGGTATGTGATCTCTCCTCTCAAGCTTAACTAGGAAGTCTCAATTCCACTAGCATTTACCCTAAAAAATGTTCAGCTTCTAACCCCTCTAGCAACCAGCCCAATGCCTTAATTTATAGTGCAATGGAGGGAAGTTACTAGGTCCTCCTTCAAAGGGATAAAGCCCTCCTTCAAAGGGATAGCTCCTCTCATCAAGGGATTAGCTCCTTCTCTTTTGGGATGCATGAACCACCTAAGAGCGAACAATCCACGTCAAAATTCCTTCTAGAATTATCTAGAATTAACCCAAAGTGAGTTTTTTAGAATAAACTTGCGCCTTTTTGACTTTCACAGGGGTCCGCACCCACTCCTTTAGAGACAGAGCGGGCAGGTCCGCAGGTATTGTGAACAGGGGGTGCGGGACCGCAGGTAATAGTGAGAGAAAGTGCGGAACCAGAGATTTATTGATTTTTAATGTCTTTCTCTCATTTCAAAGCTTGACTTGAAGAGTTGAGGTCTGAGACTTGCCTAGGAGGACAATATAAGTGATGATAGACCCATACTGACTGCAAATAATCATGGTGACGATATTTTTGTGTAACAGAGTCTTTGGAATTGGCAAATTGACAATGATCTGGATTTTTGATGGATCAACTTTAATGCCTTGAAAAGAAATATAGTGGCCAAATGCTATCCCTTCATTTAACATCATAAACCACTTTTCATTGCTCAGGGACAGATTAGCTTCAATACATCTCTTCAAAACTTTTTCAAGATTCTCTAATTCATGCTCAAATGAGTTACCATACACTGAAAAATCATCCATGTAAACTTCAACACAATCATGAACTAAATCAGCAAAAATAGCTAATACAACTCTCTGAAATGTAGCTGGAGCATTGCAAAGTCCAAATGGTAAAACATTATAAGCATAAGTGCCCCAAGGACAAGTAAAAGTGGTTTTGTCCTGGTCCTCTAAGGCTATCCTGATCTGGTTGTAGCCACTGAAACCATCAAGAAAAGAGAATGATGATTTCCCAGCTAATGTGTCTAGCGCTTGGTCAATGAATGGTAGTGGGAAGTAATCTTTGAGGATTGCTTTGTTCAATTGTCTGTAATCAACACAAATCCTCCACTTACCATTTTTCTTAGGCACTACTACCAATGGGGATACCCACTGACTGTCAGAGATAGGATAGATAAAATTGACTTTCAACAGTTTTTGTAATTCCTCTCTAACAATATCCTGAAGCATGGGATTCATTCGTCTCTGTGGTTGCCTCACTGGTTTGATATTACTATCCGTATAAATATGGTGAGTGCATGTTTTAGGGTGAATTCCGTGCATATCGGGGTAGTCCCATGCAAATGCTTTTTGGTATTTTCTCAATAATTGAATCAATTTTTCCTCCTGAGATGAGTCTAGGTGAGTGCCAATATTCAAAGTTTTTCCTGGACTAATCTCTATGGTCTTGCTCTGTGTGTTTGTGATAGATTGGATAGGAAAAATGTTCTGAAATGTTGTTTGCAAGGAATGAATGGTGCATGTTTCCTGAAAATTTTGTGCCAAAAGTTCATGTGCAGCATAATATTGGTCATTTCTCAATTCTTCGGAAACATCAGGTTGAGAAAGAAACAATTCTACCAGATCATCATTATTATGTTCTTGAAAATCATCGATTTGGTTGATGCTGAAAACAAATTGAACTTCTTCCTTGTCATTGTATTTATCGTCAAGCCATAAGTTGTGTGCTACTGTTGGTGATTGTGCTGATGGGTAAAGAGTGAGTTGTTTTCTTTCAGTTCCTCGTGAAATGATCATACTACCCGATCGATATCCTATGAATGCATCAACAGTTGCTAACCATGGTCTACCAAGGATGATAGGGTGTCCTCCTAAATTGGGTTTTGGCTGAAGAACTAAAAAGTCCACTGGATACTCCCAAGGGTCCAGTGCAACAATTATGTCCTCCAAAATCCCTTCAGGAATCACTTTAGACCTATCAGCGAGTTCTAGAACAATTGTTGTGTGCTGCAAGTTTGTGAGCTGGAGTGTTTTCATCGTTTCAAGAGTCATCACATTTATTGCGGCCCCAAAGTCAATTAAGGTGTTTGGAATATGTATGTTGTTAATGATTGTAGTGACTATGGGAATACCAGGATCAACATACTTTTCCATTGAAATGGTGTTTGTCATAAGGCCAGTTAAATGTCCAATAACATGAATGGTTTGTGGATCAACTCTTTTCCTAGTAGGCTTTTTAAGGCACAGTTCTTTGATGGCTTTAGTATATATGGGAATGTCTTTTATGGCTTGTAGTAGTGGAATTTTTATATAGACATTCTTTAGCTCATCTAAAACATCAAATTGTGGTATAGACATGGGAAGTTTTGTTTGGACCAATCTGTCTGGAAAAGGTGGTGGATGCAATGGTTGCATTTGTTTATTTTTGATGTCATCATTTTGTTTCCTTTGAATTGGAGTTTCATTTTCATTTTCTTCGTTTTCTTCTTGTTTATCAGCTGCTGGAGATTCTTTATGAAGTATCTTACCAGACCTCAAATTGATATTTTGCAAGGGTAATGTGGGATATGAGGGTCCCTCATCTACATTGTAAGCTGGTCTCTCTGCTCTGTTATTTGGATTTGGTACAGGTTGAGCAGGGATTTGAGTAGGTCTAGGAGGTTGTGGGTTAGATGGAAGTTGTAATTGTGGTGGATTTATTGGTGGAGGAGCAGGTAATGCTTGTTGAGTGGGTTGGGGTTAATGTGGGTAAACAACTTGCCGCTGAGGATATTGTTGATATGGTTGAAGATATGGCAAATATGGCTGATGATATTGTTGATATGGCTGCGAATATGGTTGGTATGGTTGAGGATATGATTGATATTGTTGAGAGTATTGCTGAGATGGTCTCCATTGTTGTTGTGGGTAATTTTGGTGTTGCCATGGCATGGGTACATTCCATGAATTCTGAGCATACATTTGATCATGTGCAGGGAATTGCAAATTCTAGTTTGGGAACATACCTTGAGGTGCAGGTTTTGGCTGCCACGGTCTCTTTGCGCCCATGAAATACACATTGTCCATATCTATGTTAGCTGCCACATTACAATTCTGCAAAATCTTGACTTTAGAGCAATGAAATATATCATGATTTTCAGTACAAAAGGCACAAACTTGAATGTTTTCTAATGGGCAGTCTTTTAAGGCATGTTTCTTCCGGCATTTTGGACAAAAGATAGCCATCATTTGATCTTCCTCTTCTTGTCTTTTCTTAGCTTTGAGAGTGTCAATTTGAGTTCCTAAGGTACTCAATAGATCTGTTTTGAATTCCTCTAACAGGTTTCCTATTTCAGCTCTTGTGACACTCGCTGAAGCAGATTTTGTGGCTTTGGATGATATGGTTCTTTTTCCAATTTTGGCTTTGCTCCTAGAATACTTTTCACGTAACTCAACAATTTCTTCAAAAGGTAAAGTGGAAATATCACCTTTGCCCATCAAATTAAGATCATCTAAGTATTCCTCTCGAATGCCCTTCAAAAATATTGTTCGGATTAGATCAAGAGGCATGGTTCTGTGTTTTGATTTTTGTAAATTGTAAACAAACCGCTCTAAGTACTCCTCTAAATTTTCATCCTCTTGTTGGTTCATCCTAAAGATATCATCTTTGGAATCTTTCGATCTATAATAAGGTTGGTATTTCTTTAGGAATATTCTTCTCATGCCATCCCAATCAGTTATCGCATGTTCACCAAACCCCATGAACCATCTTAATGTTGATGCTTTTAATGTTGCTGGGAAGAGTCTAAGCCTATGGGCATCATTTGTGTAACCATATGTTCGACATACAATGTCAAACTCAAACAAGAATGAATTTGGGTCTTCTGAAGCCATACCATAAAAGTTTGGTAGCACAGATGGAGGTATGTTTTTCATTTTTATTTCGTCATCCTCTTCAGGTTCTTAAATAGGAAATTTAAAGGTTGAATCTTCCTCTTGACCTTGATTTGGTGGTCCTCTTTCTGATCCATGTCCTTCTTTAGCCATTTTGATAGGTTCCTCTGTTGAATTAAATTCCTCGTTCAATATCACTTGTTTCAAAGAGAAGTTTAAGGAAAGATTGTTGAGTTACTGTGCCACTTTCTCCTTTTATAGAGGATTCAGGGAAATGTTTCTCTGTGATTTGTGTGCTAATAGAATTTGCCTCTTGATGAGTGTGAGTCTTTGCCCTGATTTCTATTTATCCTCTAATTTTTGTATGGTGACTTCCTTAGCTGATGTTGTGTGTTCAACTTTTCCTAAAGGGTCTGCTCCTGGTGGTAGGTTAGTTTTTGGATGGGGGGGTTTTATGAATCTACCTTTATTATCTCTAGATCTAGGCATAAGTAAACATGACTTCTAAAATGATGAATTAAAATTAAATCTATTTTTTGCTTGTTTTTGTTTTTGTTTATTTTATTTTTTTATTTTGTTTTTAGAAATCCTCTAGCTGCGCCTCCCCAGCAACGGTGCCAAAATGTAGTGGCCAATCTAGGGTGCTAGGTTAGACTAGATTTATTATCAACCAAGGTAGGTAAACTTAGAGGCACGTGTCTAAAGTCTATAGACCTAAAAGGATCTCATCCACCTAACTAAGTGTTTACTGTGATAGGCTACAACACTCCTTTACAGGAGGTTAAAATATGTTTCCTCTCACACTTTAGCACTCAGATCATCTAGCTTATCTAACTGTGCTAAAGATACAATGTATTGCTAGACTGAGTTTTCAACCCTCTTACAAGGATGTTATGCACAAAAGCTCTTTCTAGCTAACACACTAAGCATTCATGAAAATCAAAAGCACACTGAATTTTAAATGCATGGAAACGAAGTCTACAGAGATGCTTTGAAATCTAATGATCGATCAAATCTTTTACAAGATATTGTTCAATGATCTAGAAATCGAATTCTCAAGCTATCACCATGAATATTATTTGCAAGAACTTCTAATCAAATCGATAAACTCACAGATATGGAAATAACATTAAACACTATGCACACTATTCAAATTCAAAACGCTATGGAAATGAAATTAACAGTATACCAATTCCACGTAGGGCCCGTCCACGCTTCACTGGCACACTGAAGAAACCTCAAGCAATGAGAATGTTAACACATAAGCACTGTTGGAGTAAAACGGTGACTGTAATTAAGTTCTGAAGATTGAAATCACATACAAGAGCAGCGTTCTGGAACAATACACAGAGATAATAATAATCGTTATTGAAACAATACAATACGCAGTCTTTATCTGCTTGTCTACTATCTAAATTGAATGTACATACATTAAGCAAATGTTTCTGCTTTTACAAAAGAGTGATTTTTGTCCTTTCTAATCTAAACCGATTTCCAAAATCCAAACGAAATTAGTTTGGGAAACCATGGCTTTTTGCTACCTTTGTGACCAAAAAGGCTAGGTTTGACCAGCATTGAACGCATATCCAGGAGCGTTAGATTTGCTGTTGAATCGATTTTTCACCATGCAGGTACATTCCAGATCACGTTCCTATCCATTGCTTTGACTTTCCTATCATGCCACATGTCACATCATAAACCATTTACAGGAAGTCATGACATCCTGTAATCTTTTTGTTGAAAATTCCTAATTTTTAACCTAAAAATTCACAAATTAACTTTAATGTAAACTAACAACTAAAATGCTATTGATTAATCAATTTCGATGGATATGATGGGTTTATGGAAGAAAAAGATAGAAAAATGATGGTGTTTCTAGAAGAAAAGGATGGCAATGAAATGGTACCAACAAGGACCCTTCTCAATTGGCTATGGAAAAACTGGGTTTTCAAAGGAGAAGTAGAACTCAAATTAAGGTCAATAGGATTCTTCACTGTTATCTTTAATGACATTGTAGACCAGGATAAAATCATGCAAGGATGACCATACTTCATGAACTCAGTAGGTCTCTCTACGAAACCATGGGTTCTATGTTTTAACCCTGAAAAAATATTTCTCATTCCTCCTACTATGGATCAAACTTTACTCTTTGCCGCAGGAGTATTGGGATTTGGAGATCCTCGCCCCACATAGGTAATAAGTTAGGGAAATTTGTCATGTTATTAGACATTACAAAAGCGAGCCAGTACAAATCTTATGCCTAGATGTGCATTTACATGGATTTAATCAAACCTATGATGGTGAGCATTCATTTGAGTTGTGAATATATTGTCTGGGAGAAACTGATTGACTACGAGAAAATTATTTTCATATGTCGTCAATGTCATGCTTATGGTCACCTCTTCAAGGACTATCTACAAAAACCACCCTCAACCGACTCAACAAACTACACTATCGCTCAACCCTTTAGTGATTATGGCTTTACGGAAATATCAGGAAGAAGATGCACGACCGAAAAGAAAGGGAACCCTCTACCTGTCAAGGAAATCCAGGAATGAATAAATTCATACTCTTACGGCATGATGTAGGGGAAAAAACCTTCACCAAGAGGAGCATGAAATGAAAAATCCAATAAACCAAGCCCCCAGGGAGGTATCACAACCCCAAGATTCATCACCAACAACCAAGGTTCCCAATGATGAAACTCCATCTCCAATGGAAGAGGAAGACCTATCAGATCTTGAATTACAAGATATGGATCTTCAACAAATTACTGAGGGGTGGCAAAATAAGGATCCTGTTGCTATTCTTGATGACCATATCCAACTCATTGCAAGAGCATCCGGATGTGCTTCTCTATGAAGTTAATGCATCCAGTATTTCTCCCTCTCTGTCCTCTTTTTTGCCATGCAAGGGATCAAGTGAAATGATCCTCAAGAGTATTCTTTATCCACAAAAGAACCAAAGAAGAAAGGCAGGAAAACAAACAATCAGCTCCTCTAGAACCTTGGCAAGTTTTCGATTAATTTGCATCGCATAGCCCCCATGACATCTCTCTTTCCCCTCCTCTCTGAACCCCAATGATGAAGATAATTCTGGAATTTGAGAGGATTGAACGACAAATATAAGTGTTGAATCCTCAAGAATCAAATCTCCAAGGAACATACCAACATCCTGTTACTCCAAGAAACCAAGTGCTCTTACCAGCATCATACTCAAATAATTTTCACCATTTGGAGAAACTATGATTTCCTGTCCCAGTGTGCAATAGGCGCGTCAAGGGATTTAGCCATCCTATGGAACCCTACGACAGTAATTATTAAGGACTCTTTCCTTTCCTAAAATCCTATCTGCTTGATTTCAACCCTTAGGCTCCTCTCTATCTAACATTATTTCTAATGTGTATAGCCTTACCCATCCTTAAGAAAAAAGATCTTTTATTTCCAATCTTTCCTTAGAAGCTCAACTGGTGTCTTATGATCATTGGATCCTAGGGGGAGAGTTCAAATTGATTTGATCCTTGTAGGAAAAAAGTGAGGCATTAGACGGCTAGAGGAGGATGAAATGGCTTTCAGATCCTTCATTGATAATTGTAAATTGGTTGACATTCAAACTTCTAATGACATCCATACATGGAATAAAAAACGAGAAGAATCTCACCAAGTCACATCGAATTTGGATCGTTTCCTTATTTTAGAGCCCCTTTTCTTGTCTGGAATAAGTATAGATGCTTCAATTTTCCACAGTTATGGCTATGATCATTGGACTATCGATCTTCAACTTGGATGGTCTTCTTCGAATAGAAATAACCCATTCATATTATATGCCTTCTAGTTGAGGCATCCAAACTTTCTCTCTAACGTGGAATCATGGTGGTCATAATTGATAACTATCATGTTGGTCATAATTGACCCACCCATATTTAAAAGACAAAATCCCTCATCAAGGCTTACCAGTTCTTGATCATCTTTGCCTGTAGAATATATGGTCAAGAGAGCACGAAAACCTTTCCTAAAGGGAAGGTAGTCTTGATGGAAAAGTTGGTGAATGATGGGAGTCCATTCAATTGGTCATATCTGTTGGCTCATCAGTGGAAGTCCCATTTGGCTAAGGTTCAGAATCCGCCCAAGAATGAGTAAGCAAGATTTTATATGTCCGCCTACTTACTGGATGCAATTTGTGCACAACAGCAATTCCCTGGCATGAGTTGGACATGGACACCACAGGAGACTGTCATGAACATCTATTGCAAGTTGCTTTCTGAATGCAGTTATTAAGGAGCGATGGCAAGGCTAATTGACCACTTTTTCATCCCATTATACAAGCTTATGTTTGAGCAAGATCCACCTTGCATGTCCCAAGAAGCAATGGAGGTGATAGTAAACATTACAGAATTGTATGCCTACCAAGTGGCACGTTCATCATAGGTTTTGGTGGAGAGAAGCCTTCGCATGTCCTACCAAGGTATGCCACTGACAAACTGAACATGAAAGATTTTTCATACCACCTTGCTACAGGGTTGTCAGCAGGACTGCATAGGAAGAAGAAAGCACCATGGCCCACTCTTCCTTTGTGGATGGGATTATACGAGATTAAGAGCTTGAAAGTTGTAGATGTTGAGGCTAAGGACATAGTGAAATTCGAGTTTGGCACCAACAAATTTAATTCATATGATCCCCACGGTATTTGCAAGGACCACTGTATGAGAGTTTACTTTTCGTGGATCCATGAGACATTCCATTGGCCCCTTGGAGGTACTGCTACAATGCCTCCAGAATCAATGAGCCAGTTAGTATAACAAGAACTTGGAAGGCTACTCTATAGACAAAAACAACTCAGGAAGATACAACAATAGTAACAAAAGGCAACAACCCAATGCAGGACAAGGTAAAGAGGAAGACTGTTGAGGATCCAGAGGGAGAGAAAAGATGAAAAATGAAGGCAAATCCTATCCTCGAGAGGGAAACTTTGGCAGCGAAAGTGAAGAGGGAGTAGTGGATGAAGAGAGCAGAGTGGAGGAAGAGAGAAAAGCAGAGGCTGCAGGAAGCAAAATTAAAGTTTCAGGATACAGAGAAGAAGATAAAGGAAGAACATGAGTTGAGGAGGAGAGAAAAAGAAGATAAGAAGAAGGAGGAAGAAGAACAAAGGCAAGGTGTGATGATAGAGGAAACAATTCCAATACAAGTTGATGAGCCGCAACAACCAACAGTAGAGGAAGAGGGTGAACAGATGTAGGATCGAGAACTTGCTCAAGAGATTGAGCAATTGATTGAAGTGACAAACATGGAGTTGGAACAAGAGTTGTAACAGGAAGACACTGACCTGATGCTGAGAGCACCATAGGTCATCTCTCAGTATTCACCACCTCCAGTGTCAGAACCAGCCTTGAGCGAGAAAGGAGATGTTATTCTCCTTGATGATGATTCGGTCATGGATGTGTGCAATCTATCATTATATGAGTTCCAAAAGAGGATTGTACAAGCACAGAGGAAGCACTTTCTGGATTGTCACACATCAACTGCATTCATAAATGAAATGGTGATAGCGTCGGACACCTAGAAGCATCCAACTATCATTGCCCAAGCCATGTTGGCCTATACGTGAGCAACAAGCTCAAATGTTCATTATCTGACGGTCGAGAATGAACAATTGGCGAAGAACTTGGAGGCTTCCAGACAAGTGGCATAACAACTTTGAGCATCAGTGCAAAATGTAGTTTCCACATTAGGGAAGATGAGGACAACGATACTTGTTGATGTATCAACACTTTGAGATACCATGCGGAAGCTCTATGATGGATTATTCACTATGCATAAAGTAGTTGTCCATGTGCATGACCTACAACATAGGAGCAAAGCGTTTTTTCAAATTCTCAAGAACATATATGTTGCCATCGCCCATGTACAAGAGTGGACATTACGGTACAAAGGGGCCCCACTTGACTTAGAGAAGAAGATGAAGTCACATGCAGAGCTGGAGAAAGCAAATGTCTAAATTTTGATCCTGAACAACGAGCAACTTTCCTCATTCATCGGTAGCATACTTGCCTCATATGTGCGATTGTACAGTAGTTTGGATGTCATGGTGAGAAAGCAAAAAATCCCATCAATCGGTTCCCTCACCGATGCTAAACCCAAGAACCAAGTTCAGTTGGAGATCGATGAATATTTGGAGCAGTTAAGACGATAGGCCACTAAGGAAGACTTGGAGGTGAGCACACACAACATGTAGAAGTATATCAGTGGTCCTATCAAGGTCAATACCATGATGCTCATGCTTCAAAATGAGTTGGATACAGGTTCCAAGGCCATATACCCAGATGCCATGGAGGCTAGAGTCCGCTTCCAGAAAGACACCATCAAACATTTTGGGGACACCATCATAAAATACTAAGCTTGGCACTGATATGTGACTGAGAAGCATCAAGTGGAGGACCTGAGTTGGACTTTCCCCAAACTACAGAATTATAGTGTTGTGTCTTATTAAGCTATCTCTAGCCTATTTTGTCTTATATGGGTACATGTGGAAAATGTAATATTATTTATAAATATGTTGTAAGTGAAATTCAAAGTGTCAATATTGGAATATGAAAGGTCATCATGTAATGTAATGAGTCATTTAGTGAAGAAGTTGATGAGTCATGAGGGAAGTCAAAGAGTCACAAAGGGGAATGTCAAGGGTCACCCCACCCTTTGTTATAAATAGAACCTCATAACTCATAGAAGAGGCTTTTGGGAGCCAATATTTTTCCTAGGCTTAGGCTTAGAGAAGGCTTAGGAGTATTGTGAAGATCCTTGGCTTCTCCATAGTGTAGAGTGAGTATATTTCTTTAGAGCAGCAAGTGTTCTTGACTGTAAAGTTCCATTATTGGGGATAATGGTTTTCAATGGTGTATGTATGGATAGAAATTTCACTTATAATAATAAAATCAGAGCCAACACGCTTTCATGGATATGTTGTTAATATAGTAGGACTACTATTATATTATTGGCAATGTATGTTATTTAATTTATGCATATTCTTATGAAATACTTTGTATGCATTTGTACAAATATTGTTGAATGCATGTTGTTGGTTTAACCCATCACTTTAATTTGTGGACTATTATGCATTTTAGCTTTTGATGTCATTTCACTCGTGTATTCCTTTCAAGTTGCATACTATTACAAGCTTTAGAGGGGCTCACTTCCTTTTCCCCTCCGTGTGATGGAACCTTCATGCATCACACTTGACTCTCCATAGGGTCATGCCTTTTCTCTCACCCAAAGTTATCATACTTCCCTCTGTGCGTTAGCGCGGTCAAGGCATTACACTATCATCCACTGCTAGGAATCCTACTCCAAACGGTGTGAGGTCTAGTTGGGATTTCATATCAGGGATATCCCCTGAATGTTGGCGGGTCCAAAACCGTCAACATTTATGGTGCTAGAAGGAGGGCTAGATGACAAGCTAAGCGCTCGAGGCCTGTTTTGAATTTCTACACATAGTTCATGACTTCTTTCCAAATCAAAACCCCGACATGTTTTTCTAACTCTGCACATTTTGAAGTGTCGGTGAGCATTTTAGATGACTTGTCCAGATTTAAGTTTAATGGCGAGGGTGGAATAACCTTACTTAGGCACACAATTTCTTTTGTTGGTTTCTGTGATAGGCATGATGTCCCATCCGATGATATTTCTGTGGGGTGTTCAATTTCACGTTCGAAGGACGCATAAAACAATGGTGTCACACATTGCCTGCAGCCTATATACACTCTTTTGAGTGGTTTTTTAGTGAATCGTGTCGTGCTTCCATTCTTTACGACCGTAAATCCCTTAATAGGAAAATTCTAAAATTGCGAAAATCACTTGGTGAATCTCTTCAAAATTTTCATTATCATTTTCTTCACTACTGTTTTGAATTACCTGAAGATGAAGTTAACTGGGAATTATTGTATGAAAGATTTCAATATCTTGTTCATGTTTATGAAAATCCACATGATTTAGAATCTTTCAAACCGCTCCGAACATACCTCGATGTTAGAGCTTCATAAATATGAGATGGATAATGTTGTTGTCCCAAGTGACCCTACATTCCCTTCCCATCAAACAGCTCTAGCTCCGCAAGTTGAGGTGGGAGAAGTTGAGAATCCACCTGTTGATCTATCTCCATCCCCTCCTACCCCACCTGCTCAGAATTTTTGTGCAGATTTGGACTGTAACTTTTATGGGTATGTTGAAGTGCTATCTCCTCATCCTCCATCCTTCAGTCCCTTTGATCCTCCAGATTTTGGTGTGTTGTGTTCACCAGTCTCAAATCTCACTTGTGATGTTCACGAGGATCAAGTTCTGGACGAAGTTGGTGTTGAATAGCCAACCTGCAATATCATTTTTAATGAGTATGTGTGGGAATCTGAACAAAAATTTGTGGTGAAGGGTGACCTCCTTCTGTCCGCACTTCGTCCGCTTTATCCTGACATCTTCCACAATTCTGTCATTTATGTTCCATCTTGTGAAAATTCACTTTCAAATGTTTCTACTTTCGATCATTCTCATAACATGTGGAATGCCATTTTTTTTGAATGTGGAGAGGACAAATCTTTCTTCCCGAATTTGCCCAATCTCTCATCTTACCTTTCCGGAAACATAGAGGGTGAAATGTCTCATTCTTGATCATCCCCTCTTTTTGATTTGTCAAATCATGAGGATGCCTCTTTTCATCATCTTAAACTTTCTGATCATGGCTATCATGATCTTTTCATTCATTCATTTGATCATGATTCCGATTTCTCCACTGTTGATATTTCTAAGCCACTTGCCTTTGATGATCCATCTTCTGATGAATTGGGAACTCCTTAAGATATTGAGGCACTTTAACCCAAGCTGATGGTTATGTCAGGTTCTCATAGCCTTGAGGTTAGATCCACTTCTAATTAGAAATGTGTTGAATCTTTCCAGGCTGCTCATCACTCTATTGTTCACATTGAAAATCAATCTATCTAACAATTTTCGCATCCTCCACTAGAATCGCACGATCCTATCGCACAGTGACTAGAGGAGTCATACCTAGCAAGCACTGTTGCAAAAAGAAATTTTTCTTCTTTCTTCATGTTTGCTCATTTTTCAAGTTTGAAAATGTGTACATGCTTGTATTCCACTCCCAAGGTGTTAGTACACCACGATACATATGCAGAGTACCTTTCATGTGCTTTTCGTTCTCACTTTTTTGCGGATGCATTCAAGATTCAAACGTTTTGGTTTCCATTGCCTTATCTTTCTTATTTTTTGGTTTGCGTGTATATATTCATTGACATACATGCTCTCACCTTCATGGGCCAACCAATGCGTCAATGGATGCATTAGAAGTATCACTTTATGTGAGTTGGCCTATGTTATGCTGAGGTTAGGAGTAGGAGTAGTTTTTCTTTTCTTTCCTGTTTCTTAATTTGCTTACTTTGTTTTTCTTTACCCCGCTTCTTTCCTTTGTTTGTTTTCTTTTGCTCCTGTAGGTTAGTTTTCACATGAAACCATGTTTGGCTTCTTAGACAAGTAGGGTGAAGTCCAAGAGGAACTTGTACAACTATCAACACTTGGTTATCTGTCTATTCCCTCTCTTTATGTGAAACTTGCAGTTCTTCCAGTTAATGATACCTTGATGGAAAATACATTCCTTTAGGATAGAGTCATGGTGAAATCATGATGCTTGCACTCTTAACTAGTATGTCATAGGTATATATAAATATCCTTCTCTAAAGGGATAACCTATTATTCTCTCAATAAGTCGACATCCCTCTTCTGCCTCATGAAATAAATAAATGCCTATGCACAGTGCTTTGAAAAATGAGAAAGGCTTCCTGTGCAGGGAGGTGAAGCAAGTAACTCCACCAGGGAACTGTCCAGGCTCGCTCGTAGCGAAGCAATGCTTGTGTTCTTGAAGTGACTTTATCAGCGTACTATCCAGGCTTGCTAATAGCAGAGCAACACCAGAGATGAAACTGAAACTCTGACAATCTATTTTACTTGTGCATATATATATATATATATATACCCCTCATCCCCAATCGAAACAAATCAGTTTGAATTGGCTTGGTATGTGTGCTGCCGATAAAAAGAATGGTAGGGACTACATCTTTAACTCAAGACAAGTGAAGAAGCTATAATAATCATAGAAATGAACAATACTTTCGAAAGAGTTAGACTCGCTTTACATGAGACAAGGTCCATGCAAAAAGCGGATTTCTACCAGTGTGTCACCAATGTTGTAGCGGCTACAAACACCCTCCAAATTTTTTCCTATGTTTTGATTTTGGAGCCTTCCTTCTAAACCACAACAACTCATCTTGCATTGATCTAGGTATCCATGCTTTGAATGAGACTTATCTTTTCATCTTGGCTTGTGTTTTCTCACATAGTTGATTTTCTAACCCATAGGCTGATCTCTTGACTTGGTCCCACAACAATTCTAGGCTTGCCTTAGAAAACTACGCAATTCTGAAGGGAAATTGGCCATCTTGTTGGGAATTGCGTAGTCCCGACTGCCAATGAACTTTGAGATCTGGAAATGCACAGTAATGGAGGGGCAACCCAGAAACTGTGCATACCTCATTGTGCTTAGAAAGTGCGCAGTGCATGAGTCGAAGAGTTACCTAGTCCTTCCCAGAACTGTGCAATATTTCCAGGCAATGCATGCCAGTTTTTCCCGAAAAAGAGAAAGAAAAAAGCATACCTAAAAAATAGGGATCTATTTTTAGTAACCTGAAGGAGGCACTTGCGTTATTTAAGAAACTACCGCCAAGTGTAGCTTTTTCCTTGAGTTTAGGCATGTGTGTCATAAACCCTAAATTGACCAAATCTATTTAATCGACACTGCTAGAGCTCATTTGCACATTCGATCTTGGAGCTCTAACATTTCTGAGGAGATCAAGGAGCCTTCAGTGTGATCATCGTCTCTTTTATGGGTGAGTTTTGTTTTTCTCGTCTTTTGCTCCTTTTTCTGTCACTTTTTGTTGTTTAGGTTGTGTGAGTGTTTTTTTCACTTGTTTCTTTGCATGATTGTTGGCGACTTAACTTGTTTTAGATTGTAGAAGTTTTGTTTTAAGTTATAGATTGCCTTTCCCAAGTGTCACATGAGTTTTCCTGTTTTTTCACCAACGATCGTTGTTATGACGACTCTCCTCACATGCTTCGTTCTCCTTCAGCTTAATCAATTGTTTCACTTGTTTCACATGCATTCATCAACACTTAGTCGGATTTGCACTCAACTTCACATCATATTTCAGATCCACTTGTTTTTCACACTCCCCTTGGGCAGATTTGGGTGTGCTTGCCTGGATCTCACAATGCACACCTAGCTCTGCGTAATATGGAGACTGAAGCCTCTGGCTTGGATCCTGGAACTACATAGAGCCTAGCCTGGACTAGCTCCAATTACACACTGCGCAGTTCCAGTAGCCACTCTCCCATCTTGGCCATTGGGACCATGCAATGCGCAGTCTCTCCCAGGCCTTGGACCAGACTGAACTACACATTGCGTAGTTTCAGTCTTCAGTCTTCCACACTGACTATTAGGACTACACAATGCATGGTTTCCACAGTCAGTTAGTCACCCCTTTCAGTCAAAACTGCGTAATCCTTCCCATCATGAGCCTAGTTTGCTACTTGATCTTGTCTTGAAGCTGTTTTGTTTTTAGCTAAAATTTTCTTACCATGAGTGTCTTATTTGTCTCACAGGTACAACAATTGTTGCACATCTCTCTAGCAGTCATAGTTAACATGGCATCTAAGAGAGCTACCTCAAAGGAAGATGCTGAGAGTAGTAATGGGGAAGTAGTTGAAAAAACATCATTTGATTTACCAGTATATGTAAATACTCAGTTGTTTATTGAGAAAGGAACAACACTGACATGGAAGCAGATCAAAGACACTTTTGCAAAGGACTTTAAGGAAGATTTAGAGAACTGATAGGTTATGTTAGCATCCAACAATTAAGTTTGTACAAGGTTGCATGTAGATACCCCACCTTCATGTGTGCATAAATCACTAGCTGGATTGTCTCACATATGGATGAACAAACTATGACACTAAGTAGTGCCAACATAAGAGATCTTGCCACCTTCAGAGCAAAGAACCTTCAGCAAATGTATCACATGCCCGAGTTGGTGAAGCGCATGGAATCGCTCTTCTCTGCCACCCATAGCTATGTGAACATGAGAGACATTGTCAAGCACTGGGTGAAAGAGACATTGAAGTTTAGACAGACACCCACCCATGTTTACAAGACGAAGTCCCTCAGGAAGCCTTACTAGTTCTTGATCATCTTTGCCTACAAAATATATGGTTAAGAGAGCACATAAACCTTTCCCAAAGGGTGGGTAGTCTTACTGGTCCAATTGGTGAATGATGGGAGGTCATTCAACTGGTCAAATCTGTTGGCTCATCAGTTGAAGTCCTATGTGGCTAAGGTTCAGAATCTGCCCAAGAATGAGCAAACAAGATTTTATATGTCTGACCACTTACTGGATGCAATCTGTGCCCAACAATAGTTCCTTGGTATGAGATGGACATGGACACCACAAGAGATTGTTGTGAACATCTATTACAAGTTGCTTTCTGACTTCAGTTATCAAGGAGTGGTGGCAAGGCTAACTAACCACTTTATCATCCCATTATACAATATTATATTTGAGCAAGATCCACCTTGCATGTCTCGAGAAGAAATGGAGGTGATAGTAAAAATTGCATATTGGTATGCCTCATGAGGTGGCACCTTCATCTGAGTGTTTGGCGGAGAGAAGCCTCCACATTTCTAACTAAGGCATGCCACTGAAAAATTAATCATGCAAGAAGTTTCATACCGCCTCGCTACAGGGTTGTCAGCAGGACTTCATAGGAAGAAGAAATCACCATGGCCCACGCTTCCTTTGCAGATCATATTATATGAGATTAAGAGCTTGAAAGATGTAGATTTTGAGCATAAGGATGTAAGGAAATTCAAGTTTGGCACCAAGGAATTTAATCTGTATGATCTACAGGGTATTTGCAAGGACCACTGTACGAGAGTCTAATTTCCATGGATCCACGAGACATTTCATTAGCCAGAGGAGGACCCTTGGAGGTACTCCTACAATTTCTCCAGACTCAATGAGACAGTTAGTATAACAACTTGGAAGGCTTCTCTATAGAAAGAAAAGGCTCCAGAAGCAACAATAGCAGTAGCAGAAGGCAAAAATCTAGTGCAGGACAAGGGAAAGAGGAAGATTGTTGAGGATCTAGAGGGAGAGAAAAGATGCAAAATTAAGGTAGATCCTATCCTCGAGAGGGCAGCTTTGGCGGCGGAAGTGAAGAGGGAGAAATAAATGAAGAGAGCAGAGCGGAGGAAGAGAGAAAAGCAGAGGCTAGAGGAAGTAGAACTAAAGTTGTAGGAGACAGAGAAGAAGATGAAGGAAGAACAAGAGTTGAGGTGGAGAGAAAGATAAGATAAGAATAAGTAGGAAGAAGAACAAAGGCAAGGCACGATGACAGAGGAAACAACTTCCACACAAGTTGATGAGCTGAAACAACCAACAACTGAGGAAGAGTGTGAATAGATGCAAGATCAAGAGCTTGCTCAACAGATTGAGCAATTGATTGACGTGACAGACATGGAGTTGGAACATGAGTCGTAGCGAGAAGACACTAACCTAATGATGAAAGCACCATAGGTTATCTCTCAGTCTCCACTACCTTCTCCTTGATGATGAACCGATCATGGATGTGTATAATATATCATTTGATGATTTCCAAAAGAGGATTGTAAGAGCGCGAAGGAAGAACTTTTTGGATGATCACGAATCACCTACATTCATCAAGGAAATGGTGATAGTGTCAAACACAAGGAAGCATCCAACTGCCATTGCCCAAGACATCTTGGCCTATGTAGGAGAAACAAGGTCAAATGTTCAGTATCTGACGATTGAGAATGAAAAACTAGCGAAGAACTTGCAAGCTACCAGGCAAGATGTTGAACAACTCCAAGAATCAACGTAGAATGCAGTTTCCGCATTAGGGGAGATAAGGACAATGATACTTGTTGAAGTATCAATACTTGGTGATATCATGCGGCAGCTCTATGACAGATTTGGAACCGTGCATAAAGCTCTTGTTTGTGTGCATGGCCTATAACAACGAAGCAAAGAGTTTGTTCAAAGTCTCAAAAACATACATGCTACCATCGCCCATGTACAAGAGTGGACAATGCGGCACAAAGGGTCCTCACTTGAATTAGAGAAGAAAATGAAGCCAGAGGAAGAGCTGGAGAAAGCGAAGGTCTGAATGTTGATAAAAAATAATGAGAAACTCGCCTCATTCATCAACATCATACATGCCTCATATGTGCAGTTGTACAATAGTTTGGATGACATGGTGAGAAAGCACCATATCCCATCAAACTGTTCCCTCACCGATGATAAATCCGATAACCTGTTCAACTGGAGCTCGATGAATAATTGGAGCATCTAAGAGGAGAGACCACCAAGAAAGACTTAGAGGTGAACGTACACAACATGTAGAAGTACATCGGTGGTCCTGTCAAGGTCAAGACCATGTTTCTCATGCTTCATAACGAGTTGGATACAAGTTCCAAGACCATATAGCCGGATGCCATGGAGGCTAGAGTCCGCTTCTAGAAGGACACCATCAAACAATTTGGGGACACCGTCACACAATACTAAGCTTGGCAACGATATGTGACCAAGAAGCATCAAGTGGAGGTTGCTGAGCTAGACTTTCCCCAAACTCTAGAATGATAATTTTGTGTCTTGTTATGCTATCTCTAACCTATTTTGTTTTATATGGGTACAGGTGGAAAATGTAATATTATTTGTAAATATGCTCTAAGTAAAATTCCAAGTGTCAATATTGGAATATGAAAATTCATCAGATAATGTAATGAGTCATTGAGTGAAGAAGTTGATGAGTCATGAGCGAAGTCAAAGAGTCACAAAGGGGAATGTCAAGGATCACCCCAACCTTGGTTATAAATAGAACCTCATATCTCATAGAAGAGGCTTTTGGGAGCCAAGATTTTGCCTAGGCTTAGGCTTAGAGAAGGATTAGGAGTATTGTGAAAAGCCTTGGCTTCTCCATAGCGTAGAGCGAGTATACTTCTTTGGAGGAGCAAGTTTTCTTGACTGTAATGTTCCACTATTGGGGCTAGTGGTCATCAATTATGTATGTATGGATGGAACTTCCACTTATAATAATAAAATCAGAGCCAACAAGCTTTCATGCATATGTTGTTAATATAGTAGGACTACTCTTGTTGTATTGTCAATGTATGTTATTTAACTTACACATATGCTTATGAACTACTTTGTATGCATTTGTACGAATCTTTTTGAATGCATGTTGTTGGATTAACTCATCACTTTAATTTGTGGACTATTCTGCATTTTAGCTTGTGATGTCATTTCGCTCTTATGTTCCTTCTAAGCTGTGTACTATTACATGCTTCAAAGGGGCGCACTCCCTTTCCCCTTTGTGTGTTAGAACCTTTATGCATCGCACTTGACTCTCCATAGGGTCACACACTTTCTCTCACCCAAAGTTATCATACTTCCCTCTGTACGCTACTATGGTCAAGGCATTACACTATCACCTACTGCTGGGACTCCTACTCCAAACGGTGTGAGGTCTAGTTGGGACTCCATATCAGGGAGATCCCCTAAATGTTGGTAGGTCCAGCACCGTCAACAAAATCCCACAACACTCTAGAGTACTATGTGGTCAAACAAATATGCACCTAATACTCCTCCTTCTCAACTAGCGGTATCACTGGTGGCCCAAAAGTTTCTCACATTTGGAACGCAGCTTGCAACAATAAGTATCTTATTCAAGATCACTGCTTTTGGTAAGTAAAATATGGTAGAATGGAGTTATTATGGGAAGAATCATGGAATCAATGGTTGAGGCTTTCTTCCTTGTCTAATTCCTTACCCATATGAAATAATATCTTAAGTGAAGTATTTTCCTTGGTGACCCATTATTGGGATCACTCATTTCTAGCCAATCGCTGGCACCCTTGGAAGATTCACTCTCTAGCATATGCACGAGATCACGCAGATGAAACCCATCTTCTTCAACAATAATTTGCCTCCGGGAATATTGTTGTTCACTCTTAACCTAACATTTTAAGATGGGGATATGGCTCTATAGGGTCCTTTAATCTTGAAGAATATTGTCGATTCCTAGCACATACTCAGTCTGATGAGTCTGATTCAACATGAAAGCATCTTTAGAAACTTAAGCATTGGCCTAAGATAACCTTCTTCCTTTGGTTACTCCTTAAGAAAAATTTCTCCCTTGGGAAAACCTTCAGAAAGAGAGCTTTGTCAGTCCTTAAATATGCTGCCTATGTGGGGCACAAACAGAGGATCTAAAACACCTTTTTCTTAGTTTCTCTTTCTCTTAAGTTATCTAGAGTCATCCGAGTAGTCCTTTCAATGTACCAACCTTAAACCTCAATCAATTTTGGTTTTGATAGAAAATTGGAACAACACACCCTACAACATGTTGGTTGATAAAAGGTGTCTTTTAAAACTCCTAATTACCCCACATTAATCATCAACCCATGCAAGTCCTTTTATTCCAAGAGTGTACACAATATGTGCATGTTATGAATCCAGAGAGTAATGTTTCTTAAAATTAAGTATAAATCTTTGATACAAGAGTAAACGGATGCATTTGTAAAACTCAAATTGCAACTGCTAAAGGAAATATTGCATCTAAGCATCAAGACTTAATCCTCTGCTGAAATCATAATCAAATCTCACACAAGTAATTCAATTAACAATATCATCAACCGAGAGCATAGTAGCAATAATCAATCTCTTCTTAGCTGATTCAATCTAAATTACACTCAATCTCAACTAAGAAATCCAAATGGAATTGGTGTCAACCGAGAGTTCAATAGCGATAACCAAACTCTTACAGTTGATTAAATCAATAAGATTCACTGTCTTAACAGCTAAATAATTTAATCTACAATAAGCGTAAATAGAATCAAATGACAGTGCTTTAAAACATGTAAAGAAAATGTACTGACTTCAATATAGGAAACCAATAAATGGAAAATAAGATAAACTCACAGAAAATAGGAAAAATATCAAACCAATCAAACCTGAGAGAATCAGGAATATATAACACAAGGGAGCAGTTTAATCTACCAGAGGTCGGGCCCTTAGTCACCAGTGAAAACTGCTGAGCTACTTCAGATAATACGAATAAACAACAATGTCAATTATATATTGATCATTAAACTTAAGTAGCATTACAATACGGTCATGTTCTCCAACAACACGAGTATGTAAATTAAAATTACAATTTGAAATAACAGATATCCATCCCTTTTCTTCCTACAATCTTTTGCTTTTATAGTCAGAAAGAGGTAAAAGATAAATGCAATCCCTCAGGATCTCTCGATCTTGAGGGATTCACAACTGAATGTTATCTTCAGACACCCATCATATTTGGCATTGATCCTCCTGATTCATCCTCTGACCTTACCGCAACCGACGCGCCCCATTCTGCCTTTGTTGGTTTATGTTGTTCCGTTGCTAGGGAACAACAACTGTTCCTTTCGTCGTTTCTCTGCATAAAAAGGAGTAAAAGTTAGTTACGATAGCTAAATCTTAATTGAGAGTAGTTCATCCGTTTCTTATCATAATCCATCAATATGTTAGCGTATCGAGATGTCAAAGAGATAAGAAAAGAGGAAAAAGGTTACGATTTTTAGAGTAAATACATACCCATTTCGTAACTCAACACAACATACCCATCCTCAATAGGGCCTGGCAAATAATACTGAGCTTCATATTGTGGAATATATGGAATGAACAAAATGCTCACATTTTCAAGGATATCATCTCTTCAATGGAGGGAGTATGGAGTTTGTCCTTTGTTCACCTTCAAGAGACCATTACTTTGATGCACTAGAACTCTCAGGATTGGGATTGTCCCCCCCACAGAGAAATCCATACTGCGATCTTTGGGCATTAGGCAACAAGATTTAGTCACTATTAGTTCTTTGATCACTCATGCAGCTGTCAGTCCCACAACATGGTCCCCTCCCCCAATAGGATTCATAAAGTTAAACTTTGATCGAGCCTCTCAAGGCACCCTAGGTCCGTGAAGCTATGGTGGAGTTCTTCAGAATAATTTAGGACAAATTCTTTGTATCTATGTGGGCAAACTTGGAACTATCACTAACAATGAGGCATAACTTTGGGGTTTGGAGCGTGGCCTGATAGCCACCCTAAAGAACTTTCAGCAAATGTATCACTTTCCCTAGTCAGTGAAGCGCATGGACTCGCTCTTCTATGCCACCCATAGCTATGTGAACATGAGATACATTGTCAAGTGTTGAGTGAAAAAGACGTTGAAGTTTAGATAGACACCCACCCATGTTTACAAGACGAAGTCCCTTAGGAAGGCTTATCAGTTCTTTATCATCTTTTCCTATAGGATATATGGTCAAGAGAGCACAAAAACCTTTACTGAAGGGTGGGTAGTCTTACTAGACCAGTTGGTGAATGACGGGAGGCCATTCAATTGGTCGGATTTGTTGGTTCATCAGTTGAACTAGTCCCATGTGGCTAAGGCTTAGAATCTGCCCAAGAATGAGCAAGCAAGGTTTTATATGTACGCCTACTTACTAGATGCAATATGTGCCCAACAATAGTTCCCTAGCATGAGCTGGGCATGGACACCACAAGAGACTATCGTGAACATATATTGCAAGTTGCTTTCTGACTGCAGCTATCAAGGAGTGATGGAAAGGCTAACTAACCACTTTATCATCCCATTATACAAGTTTATATTTTAGCAAGATCCACCTTGCATGTCCTGAGAAGCAATGGAGGCGATAATAAGCATTGCAGATTGGTATGCCTCACCAGGTGGCACCTTCATCAGAGTGTTTGGTGGAGAGAAGCCTCTGCATGTCCTACCAAGATATGCCATTGACAAACTAATCATGCAAGAAGTTTCATACCACCTCGCTACAGGGTTGTCAACAGGACTACATAGGAAGAAGGAAGCGCCATGGCCCACTCTTCCTTTTCAAATAAGATTATATGAGATTAAGAGCTTGAAAGATGCATATGCCAAGGCTAGGGACATAATGAAATTTGAGTTTGAAACCAAGGACTTTATTCTGTATCATCCCCATGGTATTTGCAAGGACCATTGTATGAGAGTTTACTTTCCATGGATCCATGGGAAATTTCATTAGCCAGAGGAGGATCCTTGGAGGTACTGCTACAATGCCTCCAAACTCAATGAGCCAGTCAATATAGCAAGAACTTGGAAGGCTTCTCTACAAACAACAACAACTATAGAAGCAACAACAACATTAACAGAAGGCAAAAATCTAGTGCAGGACAAGGGAAAGTGGAAGATTGTTGCAGATCCAGAGGGAGATAAAAGCTGCAAAATGAAGGCAGATCCTATCCTTGAGAGGGAAAATTTGGTAGTGGAAGCGAAGAGGGAGCAATGGATGAAGAGAGAAAAGCGGAGGAAGAGATAAAAGTAGAGGCTACAGGAAGCAGAGCTAAAGTTGTAGGAGACAAAGAAGAATTTGAAGGAAGAACAAGAGTTGAGGAGGAGAGAAAGAGAAGATAAGTAGAAGCAGGAAGAAGAACAAAGGCAAGGTACGATGGCAGAGGAAACAATACCAATACAGGTTGATGAGTTGGAACAACCAACAACTGAGGAAGAGGGTGAACAGATGCAGGGTCAGAAGTTTGTTCAAAAAATTCAGAAATTGATTGAAGTGGCAGACATAGAGTTGGAACAAGAGTTGTAGCAGGAAGACACTGATGTGATACCGAAAGCAACAAAGCTCATGTCCTAGTCTCCACCACCTCTAGGGTCATAATCAGCCCCGAGCGAGCAAGGAGATGTTATTCTTCTTGATGATGATCTGGTCATGGATGTGTATAATCTATCATTTTATGAGTTCCAAAAGAGAATTGTACAAGCATGGAGAAATCACTTTCCAGATGATCATGCATCACTTGTATACATCAAGGAAATGGTGATAGTGTTAGACAATAAGAAGCATCCAACTACCATTTCCCAAGCCATATTGGCCTATGTAGGAGAAAAAGCTCAAATGTTTAGTATCTAACGACCGAGAATGAGCAACTGCCGAAGTACTTACATGTTACCAGGCAAGAGGCAGAACAACTTCGAGCATAAGCACAAAATGCAGTTTCCGCATTAAGGGAGATGAGGACATTGATACTTGTTGAAGTATCAATACTTGGTGATACCACATGGAATCTCTATGACAAATTTGTCACCGTGCATAAAGCAATTGTCCTTGTGCATGGCCTACATCAGCGAAGCAAAGAGTTTGTTAAAAATCTCTAGAACATACATGTCGCCATCGTCCATGTACAAGAGTGGACATTGCAGTACAAAGGGGCCTTGTTTGAATTAGAGAAGAAGATGAAGCCACATGCATGTTGATCCAGAACAACAAGCAGATCTCCTCATTCATCGGTAGCATACATGCCTTATAAGTGTGGTTGTACAATAGTTTGGATATCGTGGTGAGAAAGCAACAAATCCCATCAATTGCTTCCCTCACTGATGCTAAACCCAAGAACCAAGTTCGGCTGGAGATCGATGAATACTTGGAGCAACTAAGACGCGGGGCCACCAGGGAAGACTTGGAGGTGAACGCACACAACATGTAGACGTACATCGGTGGTCCTATCAAGGTCAAGACCATGCTTCTCATGCTTCAGAATGAGTTGGATACAGGTTCCAAGACCATGTAGCCGGATGCCATGGAGGTTAGAGTCCGCTTCTAGGAAGACACCATCAAATAGTTTTGGGACACCATCACACAGTACCAAGCTTGGCACTGATATGTGATCGAGAAGCATCAAGTGGAGGTTCCTAAGCTGGAATTTCCCCAAACTCTAGAATGATAATGTTGTGTCTTGTTAGGCTATCTCTAGCCTATTTTGTTTTATATGGGTACATGTGGAAAATGTAATATTATTTGTAAATATGTTCTAAGTGAAATTCCAAGTGTCAATATTGGAATATGAAAATTCATCAGGTAATGTAATAAGTCATATAGTGAAGAATTTGATGAGTCATGAGGGAAGTCAAAGACTCACAAAGGGGAATGTCAAGGGTCACCCCAACCTTTGTTATAAATAGAACCTCATATCTCATAGAAGAGGCTTTTGGGAGCCAAGCTTTTGCCTAGGCTTAGGCTTAGAGAAGGCTTGGGAGTATTGTGGACAGCCTTGGCTTCTCCATAGCATAGAGTGAGTATACTTCTTTGGAGGAGCAAGTTTTCTTGACTATAATGTTCCACTATTGGGGATAGTGGTCATCAATGGTGTATGTATGGATGGAACTTCCACTTATAATAATAAAATCAGAGCCAACAAGCTTTCATGCATATGTTGTTAATATAGTAGGACTACTATTGTTGTATTGGCAATGTATGTTATTTAACATACACATATGATTATAAAATACTTTGTATACATTTGTATGAATCTCATTGAATGCGTGTTTTGAATTAACTCATCACTTTAATTTGTGGACTATTCTTCATTTTAACTTGTGATGTCATTTCGCTCGTGTGTTCCTTTCAACTATGTACTATTACATTATTCAAAGGTGTGCACTTCCTTTTCCCCTCTATGCATTAGAACCTTCATTCATCGCACTTGACTCTCCGCAAGGCCACATACTTTCTCTCACCCAAAGTTATCATACTTCCCTCTGCGCGCTACCGCGGTCAAGGCATTACACTATCACTCAATGCTGGGACTCCTACTCTAAACAATGTGAGGCCTAGTTGGAACTTCTTATCTAGTAGATCCCCTGAATTTTGGTGAGTCTAGAACCGTGAACGAAATCCCACAACACTCTAGAGTACTATGTGGTCAAAAAATTATGCACCTAATACTCCTCCTTCTCAACTTGCTCGTACGACTGGTGGCCCAAAAGGTTCTCACATCTGGAATGGGGCCTGCAAATATAAATATCTTATTCAAGATCACTGCTTTTGGTAAGTCAAAGATGGTTGAACGATGTTATTCTGTGAAGAATCAGGGAATTGATGGTTGAGGTTTTCTTCCTTGTCTAATTCTTTACCCATATGAAATAATATCTTAATTGAAGTACTTTCCTTAGTGACCCATTATTGGGATCACTCCTTTCAAGCCAATCACTGACACCCTTAGAAGATTCACCCTCTAGAAAATGCACAAGATCATGCAGATGAAACCCATCTTCTTCAACAATAATTGGCCTCCTTGAATATTGATGTGCACTCTTAACCTAACATTTTGAGATGGGGATATTTCTCTATAGGGGCCTTTAATATTGAAGAATATTGTCGATTCCTAACACCTACTCAGCTTGATGTGTCTGATTCAACATGGAAGCATCTTTTGAAACTTAAACATTGGCCTAATATAACCTTCTTCCTTTGGTTACTCCTTAATAAAAAATGCTCACTTGGGACAATCTTCAGAAAAAGAGCTTTGTCAGTCCTTTAATATGTTGCCTGTGTCGGGTAGAAACAGAGGATCTAAAACACCTTTTTCTTAGCTTCTCTTTCTCTTTTGTGATCTGGAATCATCTGAGTAGTCATTTCAATGTGGTGATCTTAAACCTCAGTCAACTTTGGTTTCACTAGAAAACTGGAACAAAATTCCCTACAACAGACCCATCCTCAATAGGGCCTGACAAATAATACAGGGGTTCATATTATGGAATATATGGAAGGAACAAAATGCTCAAATTTTCAAGGATATCATCTCTTTAATGGAAGGATTATGGAGTTTGTCCCTTTTTCACCTTCAAGATACCATTACTTTGATGCACTGGAACTCTCAGGATTGGGATTGTCCCCCCCACAGAGCAATCCATACTGCGATCTTTGGGCATTAGGCAATAAGATTTAGTTAATGTTATTTCTTTGATCACTCATGCTACTGCCAGTCCCACAACATGGTCCCCTCCCGCAGTAGGCTTCATAAATTTAAACTTTGATGGAGCGTCTTAAGGAAACCTAGGCCTGACAAGCTATGGTGGAGTTCTTCAGAACAATTTAGGACAAATTCTCTATATCTATGTGGGAAATCTTGGAACTATCACAAACAATGAGGCCAAACTTTGGGGTTTGGAGAATGGCATGATAGCCACCTTAAAGAAATTTCAGCACATGTATCACTTTCCTGAATCAGTGAAGTGCATGGACTCACTCTTATATACCACCCATAGCTATGTGAACATGAGATACATTTTCAAGCACTGGGTGAACGAGCCGTCGAAGTTTAGACAAACACCCACCCATGTTTACAAGGCGAAATCCCTCATGATGGCTTACTAGTTCTTGATCATCTTTGCCTACAAAATATATGGTCAAGGGAGCACAAAAATCTTTCCTAAAATGTGGGTAGTCTTACTGAACCAGTTGGTGAATGATGGGAGGCCATTCAACTGGTTGTATCTGTTGGCTCATTAGTTGAAGGCCCATGTGGGTAAGGCTCAGAATTCGCCAAAGAATGAGCAAGCAAGGTTTTATATGTCTTCCTACTTACTTGATGCAATATGTGCCAACCAACAGTTCCCTGGCATGAGCTGGACATGGACACCACAAGAGACTATCATGAACAACTATTGCAAGTTGCTTTATGACTGCAACTATCGAGGAGTGATGGCAAGGTTAACTAACGACTTTATCATCCCATTATACAAGCTTATATTTGAGCAAGATCAACCTTGCATGTCCCAAGAAGCAATGGAGGCGATAGTAAACATTGCAAATTGGTATGCCTCACCAGGTGGCACCTTCATCTGAGTGTTTGGCAGAGGGAAGCCTCTGCATGTCCTACCAAGGTATGTCATTGACAAACTGATCATGCAAGTAGTTTCATACTACCTCGCTATAGGGTTTTCAGTAGGACTGCATGAAAAGAAGAAAGTGCCATGGCCCGGTCTTCCTTTATAGATCATATTATACGATATTAAGATCTTGAAAGATGCATATGTCGAGGCTAAGGACGTAATGAAATTCAAGTTCGACGCCAAGGAATTTAATATGTATGTTCCCCACGATATTTGCAAGGACCATTGTATGAGAGTTTACTTTCCGTTGATCCATGAGACATTTCATTGGCCAGAGGAAGATACTTGGAGGTACTGCTACAATGCCTCCAGACTCAATGATCCTGTTAGTATAGCAATAACTTGGAAGGCTTCTCTACAGACAACAACAACTCCAAAAGCAACAACAATAGTAGCAGAAGGCAACGATCTAGTGCAGGACAAAGGAAAGAGGAAGATTGTTGAGGATCCAGAGGGAGAGCAAAGTTACAAAATGAAGACAAATCTTATCCTCAAGAGGGCATCTTTAGTAGTGGAAGTGAAGAGGGAGCAACAGATGAAGAGAGCAGAGTGGAGGAAGAGAGAAAAGCAGAGGGTGGAGGATGCAAAACTAAAGTTGCAGGAGATGAAGAATAATTTGAAGGAAGAATATGATTCGAGGAGGAGAGAAAGAGAATATAAGCCGAATCAAGAAGAAGAACAAAGTCAAGGCGCGATGACAAAGGAAACAACATCAATACAGGTTGATGAGATAGAACAACCAACAAATGAGGAAGAGGGTTAACAGATCCAGGATCGAGAGTTGCTCAACAGATTGAGCAATTGATTGAAGTGACAAACATGGAGTTGGAACAAAAGTCACAGTGGGAAGACACTAACCTGATTCCAAAAGCACCACAGGTCATATCTTAGTCTCCATCACCTCTAGTGTTAGAACCAACTCGAGCGAGCAAGGATATGTTGTTATACTTTATGATGATCCGGTCATGGATGTGTGCAATCTATCATTTGATGAGTTCCATAAGAGGATTGTACAAGCACAAAGGAATCACTTTCTAGATCATCACAAATCACTTGCATTAATCAAGGAAATGGTGATTGTGTCAGACACCAGGAAGCATCCAATAGCAATTTCCCAATCCAACTTGGCCTATGCAGGAGAAGCAAGCTCAAATGTTTAGTATCTAATGGTCGAGAATGAACAACTAGCGAAGAACTTACAGGCTGTCAGGCAAGAGACAGAACAACTCGGAGCATCAACGCAGAATGTTTCCACATTAGGGGAGACGAGGACAACAGTACTTGTTGAAGTATCAATACTTGGTGATACCATGCAGAAGCTTTGTAACGAATTTTTCACCGTGCATAAATCAGTTATCTGTGTGCGTGGCCTACAACAGCGGAGCAAAGAGTTTTTTCAAACTCTTAAGAACATACATGCTACCATCACCCATGTACAAGAGTGAATGCGGTACAAAGGGGCCCCACTTGAATTAGAGAAGAAGATGAAGCCACAGGCAGAGCTGGAGAAAGAGAAGGTCCGAATGTTGATCTAGAAAAATGAGAAACTTGCCTCATTCATCATCAGCATACATGCCTCATATTTGCGGATATACAATAGTTTGGATGTCACAGTGAGAAAGCATTGGATCCCATCAATTGGTTCCCTCACCGATGCTAAACCCAAGAACCAAGTTTGGCTGGAGATCGATGAATACTTGGAGCAACTAAGACGAGAGGCCACCAAGGAAGATATGGAGGTGAACACACACAACATGCATAAGTACATCGGTGGTTCTGTCAAGGTCAATACCATGCTACTCATGCTTCAAAATGAGTTGGATACAGGTTCCAAGACCATATATTCAAATGCCATGGAGGCTAGAGTTCGCTTCTAGAAAGACACCATTAAACAGTTTGGGGACACCATCAAACAATACCGAGCTTGGCACTGATATGTGGCTGAGAAGCATCAAGTGGAGGTTGTTGAGCTAGACTTTCCCCAAATTCAAGAAACATAATGTTGTGTCTTGTTAGGCCATCTCTAGCTTATTTTGTCTTATATGGGTATAAGTGGAAAATGTAATATTATTTGTATATATGTTGTAAGTGAAATTCCAAGTGTCAATATTGGAATATGAAAATTCATCACATAATGTAATGATTCATTTAGTGAAGAAGTTGATGAGTCATGAGGGAAGTCAAAGAGCCACAAAGGGGAATGTCAAGGGTCACTCCACCCTTTGTTATAAATAGAACCTCATAAATCATAGAAGAGGATTTTGGGATCCAAGCTTTTGCCTAGGCTTAGGATTAGAGAAGGTTTGGGAGTATTGTGAAGAGCCTTGGCTTCTCCACAGTGTAGAGCGACTATACTTATTTGGAGGAGTAGGCGTTCTTGACTGTAATATTCCACTATTGGGGCTAGTGGTCGTCAATGGTGTATGTATGGATGGAATTTTCACTTATAATAATAAAATCAGAGCCAACACACTTTCATGCATATGTTGTTAATATAGTAGGACTAATCTTGTTGTATTGGAAACGTATGTTATTTAACTTACGCTTATGATTATGAACTATTTATTATACATTTGTATGAATCTTGTTGAATGTGTGTTGCTGGATTGACTCATCACTTTAATTTGTGGACTATTCTACATTTTAGCTTGTGATGTCATTTCGCTCATGTGTTCTTTTCAAGCTATGTATTATAGGCCTCAAAGGGGCACACTTCCTTTTCATTTTTGTGTGTTAGAACCTTCATGCATCGCACTTGACTCTCCAAAGGGTCACACACTTTCTCTCACCCAAAGTTATCTTACTTCCCTTTGTGTGCTACGATGGTCAATACATTACACTATCACCCATTGTTGGGACTCCTACTCCAAACGATGTGAGGTCTAGTTGGGAGTTCATATCGGGGAGATCCCCTGAATTTTGGAGGGTCTAGCATCATCAACAGAATCCCACAACACTCTGGAGTACTATCTTGTCAAACAAATATGCACCTAATACTCCTCCTTCTTAACTTTCTTGCATGACTAGTGGCCCAAAAGGTTCTCACATATGGAATGTAGTCTGCAACAATAAATCGCTTATTCAAGATCACTTCTTTTGGTAAGTCAAAGATTGTATACTGACGTTATTCAGGGAAGACTCATGGAATCAATGGTTGAGTCTTTCTTCCTTGTCTAATTCCTTACCTATATCAAATAATATCTTAAGTGGAGTATTTTCCTTGGTGGCCCATGATTGGGATCACTCCTTTTAAGCCAATCACTGGCACCTTTGGAAGATTTACTCTCTAGCATATGCATAAGATCATGTAGATGAAACCCATCTTCTTCAACAATAATTGGCCTCTTGGAATATTGTTGTGCACTCTTAACCTAACATTTTGAGATGGGGATATGGCTTTATAGGGGCCTTTAATCTTGAAAAATCTTGTCGATTGCTAGCCCCTACTCAGTCTGATGAGTCTGGTTCAACATGGAAGAATATTTGGAAACTTAAGCATTGGCCTAAGATAACCTTCTTTCTTTGGTTACTCCTTAACAAAAAAACGCTCACTTGGGACAATCTTTAGAAAAATAGCTTTGTTAGTCCTTCAATATGTTGCTTGTGTCAGGCACAAACAGAGGATATAAAACACGTCTTTCTTAGCTGCTCTTTCTCTTAAGTGATTTGGAATTAGCCAATAGTCCTTTCAGTGTACCAACCTTAAACCTTAGTCAATTTTGGTTTCGCTATAAAACTGGAACAAAATGCCCTACAACAGACCCATCCTTAATAGGGTCTGGCAAAAAATACCATGCTTCATATTGTGGAATATATGGAAGGAACAAAATGCTCACATTTTCAAGTATATCATCTCTTCAATGGAGGGAGCATGGATTTTGTCCCTTGTTCACCTACACGAGTCCATTACTTTTATTGATTAGGACTCTCAGGATTGGGATTATCCCCCCCACAGAGCAAGCCATACTACGATATTTGAGCATTAGGCAACAAGATTTAGTCACTATTAGTTTTTTGTTCACTCATGCAACTTCCAGTCCCACAACATGTTCCCCTCCTCCAACAGGCTTCATAAAGTTAAAATTTGATGGAGCCTCTCAAGGCAACCTAGGCCCAACAAGCTATGGTGGAGTTCTTCAGAACAATTTAGGACAAATTCTCTGTATCTATGTGGGCAAGCTTGGAATTATCACTAACAATGAGGCAAAAATTTGGGTTTTGGAGCATGGCCTGATAGCCACCCTAAAATTTGATTATCACCAAATTATTACTCAAGGGGACTCTTTTCTAATAATATCCATCTTGGAGAAGCTACAAGTGGCACACCCCTTTCAAAAGTTTCAAAAAGCTGACACATTGAATCTCATATTAATAAAGTTGCAAAGCTCCTGCTGAGAGTTCAAGCTCCCCTTGTTTTTCACATTCATTGTTCTGAAAATAAACTTTTATATGCCCTCAACTTAGATTTCCCCTCACTAAATCTATGTTGGTCCCAACCTAATCCAGATCCATTGAGGAATTCCTGTGAGGCCATCACAATTCAATATTTCACCCCCACCTCGCTTGATGATGGTAGTTGATGTTATGGAAATGATTTACGATTATGGAAGGGCCAGCCACATGGATTTCCATGTGCCTCCATCCATTCGAGGGTTTAAGGTGTTTATTATCATGCTCAAGCAGACATTAACCTTCATTGCGAGAATGTACACAATCCTTAACTCCATAATGGCCGTTATCATGCAACCATGATTTCTTCACCACACATGAGCAACCAATTCATTATTCTCTTACGGCACTCTTCTATAGCTTCCTCTCTAAGCTTCACAGGTGGTATGGTTCACTCAGTTGAAGGCATAGATATAGTGAACATTAATCGACATGACAATGGTTCTTGCAACATTAATGCATTCTTCATTAGGGCCAACTATGGGAATTCTTTGTTTTTTGCAAGTCTGGAGAATTGGGGTTGCTCTGCATCTTTCTACGGGAAACTTATTTTCTTCCAAATTTCTTTGGTCTCTATGGGGCTCAAGCCATCCAACCCGCATATTGTTTCAGTTGCATTTTTCTCTTAGGATAAATTACATCATCACTATTGGCAAAATCGTGTAGCTCTCCCGATTATGGGGATGAACCTGCTCTTCGCTATTTGGTTAAGGTGTTGCCACTCTCTCAGCTGTGTGTTAAGGAATTGATATTGGGTTTGATTTGTGTTATAGGAATTTGAATGGAGTACTCCTTCCATGTCTCACTCCCACTTTTGGCACATCTAGCATTGGGATTGGGGCCTCAATCGTCTCTTTATTCATCTTCCTATGAGCACAATGTTGCTAGTATGAAGTTGGAGTTTATGGGGATCTGAGTTTCGCTCTCTCCTACACCAGGATCCTGGGATTATATCCCTCATACATCAGCGGCCATGTCCTCGACTCATCATGGATGAAGGGTAGGGAACCTCTGCTTGATTTCTGGACAATTATCATTTCAATGGTAAAAAATTACTTGTCTTTTAGTCTTAGATAATGTCATCATCCACTTATGGAATTTGGGTCTTGTTATAACTTAGTCGTATTAGATAGTATGGGCCAATATTTTTGTCATTTTTGGCATATCAGTTCAGTCTCTGGACAATCTTTTGTTTTAATGGAAAAGCTTGTAAATAATAGTTTAGGAAATATGAAGATGTTAAACTTGTGTTATTGGGTCGATTTCCCATCTGGGCAGCCAATAGAACAAAGCCATACTCAATGTATCTTTTTCCCCAGTAATATAAAGCCAATAATTACAAAGAAAAAGTCTTTAAGTTCAATGATAAGTTAGAAAGGGAGTGAATCATAGAAATATTTGATATTAGACACATCATCAATCAGTTGATTTTTCATTCCTTGAATATTTATCACACTCGCTTGAGATTCTAATCCGCTACCAAGTTAGTGTGGAGGTTTGGCTCATGTGCCATCTGACAGTTGACCCAATGTTTGACTTTACTATTGCGATCGACTAATGTACTTTTTCTGGCACCCAGTAGATGGAATACCATGTATGCATGATTTGACTTCTATCCACATGCTTGGGCTAATTTGTCCTCCATGGAGTCTACCTAAATCTTAGATTCAACTGCAGAATGTTGTCAAGGTTGCATAATGTGTTAATTTCCATAGCTTATGAAAATTGAGCCAAATTTATAAAGTAAAACACATAAAACTAGGAAAATATTGGACTTTTACCTTACTACACCTTATGTCGCTTTGATGGTTGATTATTCATGGAACAATAGCACAATAATGAAAGGGTGAGTGAGTTATAAGGGAAAATGAGTAAAAATCTAGGTAATATACTATAAAAAAGGATGTTATTTCTCCAGCCCATAATTCCCCCACTGTTAGGGTGTTGCATGTCTGCATGCATGTTGGTAGCAAAATTTCAAAATTGTGACAATCTAAGCTTCAGAGAAATGTCGTAGAGGCTTGGATCAAGATATGGAAGTTACTCTTAGCACTTTTCTTCTTCATAGAAACTGACCACCTGGTTTCTTCATTAACATCCTTGCTTTTAACCCTATAATTTTCTACTAAATTGATGTTTTGATCTCCTTGAGATTTGAGTTAATGATGCCTGCAATACATGCACTTAAGCATTCTATCATTTTGTTCAAGCATCTCATTTTCTCCTTTTACATGCCTTTCCATTACTTCTAGTTCAACTATTTCTTTTTTTAATGCATTGATAATGTCTTGTTCCACAGAGAAGGGGACAATATCATTATGTACAAGACTATTAGGTACTTGAATGTCATTATTAAAAGTTGTTTTAAAGAGAAGGTTATTTTACCTTTTGTAAATTTTTCCTTTTAAAACTTTTCTTTTCAAGCCCAGGTAAAGCAACGACACTTGACTTTTTCCCTCTTTGACTTTTCTTGACTGCCTTGGTGCTTTCTTATTTTGTTCTTTCTCATTTTTCTTTCTCTTTTGTATCCATTTTGACTATTCTCCTAGGGTAATTAGTGAAATTGGAACTTCTTCTACTTCAGGCATGTCTTGATTTTCATTTAGTGGATCCTTTGGTACGAAAAATTCCTCTGTCTTGGTGATTCCAATATCCTTTGCCTCTTGAACTGGTTGTTCTTCCTTTTCTGCGTTCTAATTTTGATGGTTAGGGTTTGGTGAAACCCTACTTCTTCTCCTCTTTATTTTTGGAAATGTGTTTTCCTTTGAAACTTCAATAAATGATTTCTGACTAGAAAATCCCTCCATTTACCTTTCCTAGCTTTTAACTCTACTTCAACAAGGATTTTAACTAGCCTGAAATGATAAAGGGATCTGTTAATATTTCTGGGGTTGTTTTGAATGTTGAAGACCATTCTTCTCAAACTATTAAGTAGATAATAAGGAAAATTTATCTCCATCCCCTTTAGAAAACACATTAAAAGTCGAAGATGATAGAATATGATGATACCATTCCTGCTTTCCCAGGTGATAAACTTTTGCAAAATGAATAGCAAATTTCGCCATTTCTTTTTAAATGCTGATACAAGAATACCTTTTCTCCATGTTGTGATTCCCATGTCAAGGTAATTTAGTAGGGATTTCCATAACTCATCTCTAAGATTATGGTAGTTGAACCATCCATAGTAGTTCTTGGAATTCCAGTGGCTTTAACCAGGAATGACTTCATTATCTTCAATGTGATATCTCCTATCTTGGATTCAACCCCATCGAATTCCCTCACAAATGCCCTAGTGACTTCAACCTCATGGCCTTCAATTTTATGAAAGAAATTTAGCCAACCTACCTTCCTTAAATATTTCCTAACTATGATATATGCAACTAAAAACTTTGCCCCTTCAAGCTCATGATGAATTATAACAACCATTGCAATGTTGGAAGCATAGAACTCAAAATGATCCTTCAAATAACTAGATGGTACTATCAGATGGCTTGGCGAAATGGTCGATAAGGGTGGTGAATTATTATGGATGTGAACGTTATCAAATAATGACAGGACTATATGGCAGTGGACGAGTTATAATAGGAATTTCTTGTTCATATAATGATTACATATAATCACTTCAAATGAAATTTGAAGGATTGTGATTTGATGTTTCAAATATATGTCTTTGGATAATATAAGGACTTTAGGTTTTAGGGAATAACGTGGAGTATGAATTTATTATGCCATCACTCATTTGAATTTGAGGCTTCTTATAAGCCTCTTTGAGATTTTACTAAAAAAGGGACAAATAAGTCCATATCCCATATATATAGTTTTAACTTTGATATATTGACTGATATGCACTGTGTTACCTATTATATTACCTCAGATATAATATCTTTTGGAATTTTGATTGCTTGTTGGATTGAAGACAAGGCTTGTCTACTACTACTAGAACTGACCATCTATGAAATGTTTTACTAGCCACGAAATGTCATCAATTTTGAAAATATGCTCCAAAATTTTTCAAGAAAGCTTGTTGATGTTGTTGGCAACGTTTTTATTAAAACATAAACAAATTCTTCAAACTAATTAGTTTGAACTGAAAAATTTAATTGCAAAAGGAAAAGGGAATTCCAAGTTGCCAAGAGTCTTGGTTTTCAACTAGAATGTCTTGCATAGTTATGCCAATAATGTTGATTTTAATAACTATACATTGTATTATTATTATTTGTTTCTTTCTCCTTACTTCTTCTTCTTCTTCTTCTTTTATTTTTTAAATAGAAAATAAATTAAATGGCATTAGGTGGTAGAGGAGAATGATCCCCTTTTTCTACCAATTTCAAATTATATTTTATTTATAAATTTTGAACAAACTCTTCTCTTTTCAAGGGCTTATGATAAAGTTTTAATATGTGTCCATTAGTAAGAAAAGTGATTCCTTCCTCATCAATAGTCTTCATTCTTATCATTTCATTCTAAAAAACAACTTCTATCTCATAAGGGCATAACTAATGTGTTTAGAATTTACCTTGAAAATACTCAAATTTTGAATCAAAATGAACGACCCAATCACATGGTTTGAACATATTAACCATGATAAAATTTTCATGCCATATTGTCCCCTGCTGCTGAATTATGCTTGTCCTTTGAATGACATCTTGTCTAATCTCATCCAACTAAATATTTTGTGCCAATATTTGCTTTTGGGATTCAAGAGATCTAGCCCCATTTTTTCTTATGTCTTATATGCCTCAACTTGGAATTCAGAGGAAGTAGAACTTGTTTTCCACAAACAAGCTCATAAGGATCATGTGTAGTGGTGTTCCTCCATGTGATCTGGTATGCCCAAAGTTCTTTGGAAGTTTGTTTGCCCTATATTTCCTATGTAAATGCATGGTCTTGGTTAGTATGGCTTCAAGAACTTTATATGTGGATTCCACTTCTCCATTAGTTTGTGGATAATATCAAGTGGATTTACAATGTCTGATTTTGTATTTGTCCATGATTTTTTGAACAAGCTTGGATGTGAATTGTGTAGTCCGATCTATTACAATTTCTCTTGGTACACTGAAATGAGTGAAAATATCCTCAAAAAGAAATGTAGCAACAACATTTTGAATAGAAAAATTTAGTAGCGCAGTCTCTACCCATTTAGTAACATTATCAATGCAAACAAAACTGTACCTATTTTCCTTGATGGAGGATTAACTGGTCCAAAAAAATCTAGAGAACATTTCTCAAAACGCTTTATTAGTACTTGTGGTTGCAGAGGTATTTCATCAGATTGGACAAGTTTCCCCATCATTTGACAACTATCAAAGTCTCTTGACATATTCCTTGGCATCCTTGAAAAGAGAATTCTAATATCCCAAGAGGAGTATTTTATATGAAATTTGTCCATTGGAAAAATATCCTCCACAAGGTTTATCAGGACATGCGTTAAGTATCTCAGGTTCCCAAACACATCTTCTAATGATTAAATCTGCACATGTTCGGTACAACTATACTTCTATCCAATATTAAGGTGCATTGGATTTGATGATTCTTTGTCTTTCTTTAACTGACAGATGAGGAGGAGATTTTTCTATAGCCAAATAATTAGCAATGTCTGCAAACCAAGGAGATTTAGTAGATATTTCAAAAAGATGTTCATTAGGAAAATTATCTACTACAGGGATTATAGTATTATCATTTTGCATTTTGGAAAGGAAAGCAACAACCGTGTTTTGCTAATCTGGCCTATAAAAAATGGTAATATTAAATTTCTATAGTAATAAGAGCCATCATGTGATTCTACCTTTAATTATTAGTTTATTCATAATATATATAATAACAAAATGATCAATGTGCATAGAAATTTCATATCCACTAATCTAGCGGTGAAACTTGTTGATAACATGAACAATTTCCATGAACTCCTTTTCAGTGACTATGTAATCCAACTTTGCAGGAGTTAAAATTCTGCTTGTATAATATATTGCATAAGGAGTTAGATATTTTTGTCCCAATACAACCCCTAAAGATGTGTTTGAGGAATCCGTGGAAATATGAAATGGAAGGAACCAATTTGGTCCTTTTAAGATAGGTGCATCGAAGATTTTTAGTTTCAACAAATCAATTTTTTTTTGAGAATCAAAATCCCAATGAAATTCACAATCTTTTGTGAGTAATTTAAAAAGTGGTGAAGCAAGTATAAATCTTATATAATAACATGTGAATCCAAGAAAACTTCCTACGTCCTTTTGACATTTAGGTATCAAAATTTTGGAGATGACTTCAACCTTTGTTGAATCCACTTTAATCCAAGAACCTAAAACATGATGTCCCAAAATAATTCCTTCATTAAACATTGCAAAGCATTTCTCATTACTCAATGAAATATTAATTTATTGAAACCTAACAAGGGATTTTTGTAGTCTTTCTAAAGCTTCTTCAAGAGTATCTCCATGAACAATAAAATCATCCATATATACTTCTACACAATCATGGATCAAGTCCAAAAAAAAAACCCAATATTGCCCTTTGAAATGTAGCAGGTGCATTAGATAATCTAAAAGGAAGTACCTTATAAGCATACATACCCCGTGGACATGTGAAAGTTGTCTTATCTTGATCTTTAGGTGCTATTTGAATATGCTTATATCCGCTAAATCCATCAAGAAAAGAAAAGTATTTTTTTCGTGCTAATGTATATATAACTTGACCAATGAATAGTAATGGGAAATGATCTTTGAAAGTTGCTTTATTGAATTCTCTGTAATCGATACAAACTCTCCACTTTCAATTTTTCTTTGGCACAATAACAAATGGTGAAAAACCCATTGACTATATGAAATTGGATAGATAAAGTTTATATTGAGTAATTTTTATAATTCTTCTATAACAATCTCCCTCTGATTAGGATTCATCCTTCTCTGAGATTATATTATTGGTTTCACATTCTCTTGTATTTGGATCGATTCCTTTTCATGTCTGTATATTCCCACGCAAATTCCGATGAATGTTTTTGCAACATCTTAATCAATTGTTCTTTTTGAAATTCTTCCAGGTTATTATTGATATTTAATGTTTTGTTTGGACTAATTTCTACAAGAGTATTGCCAATTTTTTCCATTGAATTCAATGATAGCTTATGTCGTCACGATGAAAAGTCTTCAATATTACAATTTTCTTGAAAATTTTGATCTCACATATGCTCACAATAATTTTGTTGAAAATATTAAGAAAAATCACAATTATTCATAATATCGATTAATTATTTTCCTGATCTTTTTGTTTAATTGTCGTTGCTTGTGAGATAGTTAAAACTGGTCGAATATATTTATAATGTTAATCATTATCTTCAATCCATTATTCATTTAATTCAATTAATGTTCCCGCTAGAGGATATAATATAATTTTTTTCATTGAATTCCCATTAGAAATAATCATGTCACCAAATCTATAACTAATAAAGGCATTGCTTATGGCTAACCAGGGCCTACCTAGTATTCAATGGATGACCTATTAGATTAGTTTTTGAGTTAATATATTGAAATCAACTAGATACTCCCATGAATCTAGGGATACAAGTACATCTTCTAATATATCCTTTGTCTTGATAGCAGACCCGTCGGTTAACTATAATATAGTAGGAACATATTGAATATTAGTCAACTTTAATTCATCCATAATACTTTTTGTCATAACATTTGTTGTTGCACCTAAGTCAAAGTGGTTAGGATTTCAACATTATTGTTATGGATTCTTACAATGGGACTTCCTGGATCTAAGTATTTTTCAAATTGTAGTTTTTCCCATCATAAGTTCTGCAATTTTTCCAATGAGTTGAACATTTGTTTTTCTTTTACTTTTCTACCAAATTCTTTAATACACAACTGCTTTATTGTTTTTGCAATAATTGGAATATCCTTTATTTCTTGAAGTAAAGGAATTTAATGCAAACATTCTTTAACTCATATAACATGTCATAATTTGGCAAAATTCATTGTTTCTCTATGCCTTTATCTATATGTAATCTCTCTGGAAAAGGGGATTTTTGTAAGGATATAGAGGCTTGTTCTGCTAAAGGAGTAGTAAGAGTTGGCCTTATTTCATTATGATCTATATTTTTAGGAATTTATTCCTTTTGAGGTGTTTCATTTTCTTTATGTTCTTTAATGACAACGCTAGGATTTTTCTTTTGTAAAACTCTCCCAGGTCCAAGATGGATATCATTCAAATATGAGGGATCTATTATGTAAGTTTGGAAATTTTGTACTTCAAGACTGTAAGTGGGTTGTTGAGTTACTTTATTGTTGTGGTTTGGGTGCAATTGTGTAGGTAATTTTTGGTCTTTGAGGTAATGAAGTGGGTGTTAATGGAAGAGATTGACTTGTATTCAATTGTGGGTGAACTTGAGGTTGTGGTGGTGGAGAATAGTATTGAGACTGGTATTAAGGATACTAAGGGAAAGATCGAGGATAGTGTCGATTTCTATCATAGGACCCTTGTCAGCCTTGTGATTAGGATGGGTTTTCCTAGGTATGGGTGTTTTTCAACTATTTTGCGGTTGTTGGGCATAAGATTGAAATTGTGAATTGCGATCTTGTATCATACTTGGTTGTGAGGATGCCAAGGTCTTTTAGGAGCAACAAAGAAATTTTTTTCTGGTGTTTGACTCACTCCACCATCTTCTTGGTAAACAAATTTCAACCCAGGAAGTGATGGACAATATTTCATAGCATTTGATTCTACACAGATAACACGAATTTCAATATTAGTTGGTTCAAAATGCATTGGAAATTTAAATGATTTATGTGATGGATTCGAAATACAAATCTTTGAAATTTTAGTATTGTCAAGTGGACATTCTCTTAATGCATGTTTCTTTCTACATCTAGGGAAAAATATAGACAAAGCAACATTCTTAGTTTTTTACTTGTTTTACACTCTTAGCATATCAATATGTTCACTAATATTACCAAGAATGTTCATTTTAAAATTATCAAGCAAATTTCCAAGTTCAACTTGACTTACCAATCCTAATGTAGATTTACTTGTGTAATGGCTAAATCTCTAGGAGTTTTGACATACATTGTTTTCCTCTTGATATATGCTTGCAGAACTCACACATTTCTTCAAATGAAAATTGAGACAAATCTCCTTCACCCATTAGGTTAAGGAGGTCAATCCACTCATCCCTAATAACTTTAAGCAAGAGGGTTGTTAGTGTATCAAATCCTAGATTATGCAATTTTCCCCTCTTAACATAATATACAAATCTTTTTACCAAATCATTAAGGTTGCCATCTTCTTTTTGAGTCATTTTAAAGATTTCATCTTTAAGATCATGATGCATACAATAGTATTTGTATTTTTCTAAAAACAATATTCTCATACCATCCCATGATCTTTTTGAGTTAGTACCTAGACCCATAAACCTTTTAAGAGCCTCGTCTTTTAGTGTGGCTGGAAATAATTCAACTTTTGAGAATAGAGTAAGTAATCATAAAATATACATAATACTTCAAATTCAAAGGAAAATGTTTTTGGATCTTCTATTCTCATACCATGGAAGCTAGGAAGTAATGATGTTGAGATATTTTTCATACTAACATTAGTGTTAGTATCTCGAATGGGGATTCCATAAGGATCTTCTTTGTAGTCATCATCTCCATCATTGCCTCTTCCTCTACCTCCACCTATATCACCTCTTCCACCATTAGGAGGAGGTCTTCTTCCTCCTCTGCCACCTCCATGTGGTGGTTGTTCTCCTCCTCATCTTCCTACTAATGGCCATTTGGATGAAATTTTTCATCTTCACCTTCTGCCATTAAACCTTTTGAGATGAGGTAATAAGGTTCTTCAACTAGATTTTCCTCTTCTAGTTATTCCATTAATGGTTCTCTAGATAAAGTTCCTTCTTCTTCTTCTTCAGTAGGTACTTATAACTCTTGTCCAAAGATTTGTTCCCTTGTTGAAGAAAGGAAAACTATTGCCTTAGATGGAGATACGGGTTCCTCTACTACTGCTTCAATGGAAGAAGTTGACTCTTCTCTGGTTGTAATCTTAGTTCTTTCTACCTAAGGAAGTCTCCTTCTACCTGCAAAAGTTGGAATTCATGAGATGGATGGTAACATGGCTTTTACTGTACCACATGGTCTAGTGGGGTTGATTGGTGATGATGGAGCTGAAGTTCTAACAAATATATCCTTATAGTCCTTTTCCCTATACATGCATTCTAAAATGGATTCTAATTTTTATGCGTCTAAAAAAGAGTGCAACAATTAATGAGATGCAATGCAACAAATCTGGTTAGGAAGAACTCCGTAATCATGATGTGTAGGTTATTACCTCTTGTCTTACCACTCTTCCTAATTAGAGTTGTATAAATAAAAAGGCATTCTAAATTGAAAGCTAATGCCTATGTATACTTCCTTGGCAAGGACACAAAACATGTTGGGTAATTTAATTGAGTGTTAAATTACTTACATTAAAATGTCAATCGAGGTTCATACACTTATGAAGTACACAAAACTATATGTGTTAGGAGATTAAATTTTCAATTTCAATGCTAAAGAAGAATTATATTATAGTAAAAGAAATAAATACAATTTGGTCAAAGGATGCAAAACTTATTCTAAGAAGTGCAATGAGTGTAACCTCCCCGGGTTGATTTTCCACTTAAATGGAAGGACATTATAAAGGCAAAATAAGACCAAGATCATGGGACACGTATTCCAAGCTGAATGGAGGGAAAAACATTAAAGTGGGATCACTTGTAGTTAATTGATGACTATGGAATTTCACATTGGCATTGGCAAAAGGCAATAAATGCCAATTAATTTAAAAAACAAAGGAAAATAGGAGAAAAAGAAGACAAAGAGACAAAAATATGCATGCAAGGGAAATTAAAGAGAAAATAAAGGAAAATGAAAGAAAAGAGGAAAGGGAAAGGAAGAGACACCAGAAATCAATGATAAAAAGGCATCTGAGAAACAATTGATAACTTTTGATCAGTTTTAAACTTTTGATAGCTTTAGTTTTGAAAAGGAAGAAATTGTACTCCAAGAGAGAGAGAGAGAGAGAGAGAGAGAGAGAGAGAGAGAGAGAGAGGGAGGGGGAGATCACAAGAAAGCAAGCAAGGAGCACAAGCTAGGAAGGAGAAAAAAGGAGGAATTTGAGTTGTAGCCAACAGAAGAGGTTTACTGTCAAGGAACAACTGAGGATTTGCAAGTAATAGGTTGCACGTGTGATTTCCTTATTGGGATTTGAATGCATGGTGTGTGCATTTGGTTTACATTATTATTTGGCTCTCATTGGCATGGGATTGACTGGTTTGACAGTATGTTCAGATTTGCCTTGCTATTTCCTAGATAGCGATGGTTTGATGGGATTGATTCTTGGTTGAGCTTTGGATTACCAAAATATTTTGGATCCGGGTGGGGCGGTCTCAGTAAAATCCCAAGGGTTGGGGGTGGAGATGGTTTTATCCAGGAAGCCCCTGACAGGTGGGTGGAGACAGGAAAATTTCTCTGGGTATGGTGAAGAAGTTCTGAGGCATCCAATCTTGTGTTGGTTTGGTGATCTCTAGACTAGTTTAGGTGAGATCACTATGGCTTGAGGGTGGAGGTGGTTTAACCTCTGGAGTCCTTATTTGGTTATATTTAGTTTATCCCATGAAATCCCAAATTCATGCTTGGAATATGGCACAAGGGTGATTGGCTGAAAGAGAGATTTGGTTCACCCCAATCTATGGTAGGGTGGTACGTGGAAGTCTCTGACATGGTTGGATTTATGCATATGTTATTATGTGCTATTTATTATTAATATAAATGAGCACATGTATTGGTTATTGTGTTGATATTATGATTGGTTTATCTTGGCTTCATTGTGGTTAAATGTTGGTTATGGGCATGGTTAAATGATGTGCTCTTGTTATGCATCTTGTTCATGATTTGATAAGTCACTGAATGGTTATATGAATGTATGAGCTAATAAGTGTTTGATGCAGCTAACTTGAGAGGACAGAGAGCCATCTTGATGATTCTTTGGTGAAACTAATGAGACAATTATCAAATATGCATTCACGACCCTTAGTTACTATGTTTACCATATGCTTGTCTAAATGTTGATCATGTGTTTGGCATGTTTGGGTAAGACCTAAGCCCTAGCATAGATTATGCAGACTTGTGACTATCTTAGACTTGATTCTGGAAGGTTTTGAGCTGTTCTAGGCAATGACCTTTAGGCTAGCTTTCAAAATCAGGCACTTAATTCGTAGTCGCAGGCATAAAAATGAGGATTTTTGGCTATAACCACATGGAGGACAACTTGTGTGTGTGGCTGGAGCCTTTTAGCTGCATGTATAGCTTGGCATTGTTAAATTTTCAGATTGTTCTATGTTGTATCAATTACTTTAGCCGAATTCAATACTTCAATTATAAATCTTTCCAAATATAATTAGTCTTTCCATTCATCAACAATAATTGAAGATAGAACAATAAATACAATGACAAAGGAGACAATCAACACATCAACAAGAGACACCAGATTTGGTCAAGGACCAGGGAAAAACCCCACTAGGGGGAAAACCCTTTGAAAAATATTCTTCTATTAGATTGTCATAAAATGTTCAGCATATAGTACAATGAGCTTAATACAATATCATCCAATAACCCAATCACATTCAAAAATATGATTCCAGCATCAAGATATATCAAAGACAAATTTTCTTATCTATGGTTAATTGTGGTCAGTTGTGGTCGATGGTCAAAACTCAGTCAAACTTCCTGGTCACATGGATGAGGAGTTGTGCGTGCAACTGAAGGTTTTGAGTCACTCCCTTGATCCTATGATGCTGTGAGTGTGGATGAATCTACTATGTGGCAAGCCAACGACTATAAACCAAAAGCCTAAAAAAATTGTGAGCCTCGAACCCTATAATTTCGCACCTTTGCAAACTTCTTTTGTCATTCCAACCTCAGACCTATGCGAACCAATCAATGAAGAAGAGAAGAAGAAGATGCTTGGTGACGATCAAATGATATTGAGGTCACTTGTATTTATAGGCTTCCATGGGTGTCCAATTGGCTTTGGGGCCAACCTTTTCCAAATGTGCATAGGTGGGATTTCCTTCATAAGTACACTTTCCTTATCTGATTTGAATGATCTTTAGGTCGATTTTGGTTCTCTCGAAAAGAGGAATTCAATGCAATCATCATCTCCATAAAATGATCTGTCCAAAGTGGAATTTGACTATAGTTTCATAATTTAACACTCCCTCTCAATTAGGGAAAGTTGCACCTATCAATATCTGATCATCCAACATCCTGTCATATATATCTCGTCAACATATCATGTCCCATCTCTTCTCAACTCTATTTTCTGAAAAATTCTCAAATCTAAAGAAGAAGAATCGGGGAGCATTAGCTTCCACCCTCTATAACGTTGGAGAGAACATCTCAATTTGGGAACAATATCAAGGAGCACATCTCAACCTGAATCTACATCGCGGATCACATCTCAACCCAGAATCTCATGGGGGAGCTAAACATCTACAACCCCGTATAGAGAAATAGGTGATATAGGGGAGCACATCTTAACCCATCCTATTTCTCACTGATCTTCCTAACGATGACCCTCAAAATTCATGTAGTATAACACCTGCATCATAATCATGTTGGGTTGTACAACCCCAAGTACAAGCTCAACCCATTTTCCAGATAGGAAGCGATAATCCCAACAAGCCGAGCTTATGGGTATGATGATAGATGGGGTATACTCTGCAAAGACCAAAATAGATGAGAAAAATCCCCAACCCTATGAGTAACAGATAGGGTATCAACATCTATGACTATATTGTCCAGATATCCCTCAACCCTAGCATCCCTCTATCTCAATTCCTCACCTTGGGAGCTCAGACAGGGAGGAAGATATGGCTTAGTTTTTTCGATCAGTGATGCCCCTTGTCAAGAGGGGTCACATCCATCAATCCAAGTTTCTCTTTGAAGATCAAGAACTTACCTTTCGACAAAGCCTTGGTGAGAATATCTGCAATTTGCTCATTTGTCGATATGTGATGGAGTCAAACGACTCCTCTCTACACCATGTCTCGAATGAAGTGATATCAAATCTCTATGTGCTTGGACTTGTCATGAAATACGAGATTCTATGCTAGATGGATCCCACTCTTGTTGTCGCAATATATCACTGTAGTATCTAGGACCTTCTCAAATAACTCTCCAAAGAGATTCCTCAACCAAACTACTTCACAACTAGCCATGCTAATGGAAATATACTCTGCCTCAACAGTACTCAATGCTATGGACTTCTGCTTCCTGCTCATCCACAATATCATGGCAGATCCAAGGCTGAAACAACATCTAGGCATACTATTTATGTCAACAACGTTTCCTGCCGAGTCAACATCGATGTATCCATGAAGTCGAACATCTCCGACAGAATATCTCAGACCAAGTGTGATAGGCCCATGAAAATATCTCAAAATGTGTTTGGAAGCGATCCAGTGTGCATAGAGAGGCTCAATCATGAATTGACTCAATGTATTCACTACATATCATATGTCTGGATGAATGTTCACGAGGGACATCAAAGCCCCAATCAACTGTCTATACTCAGATGGATTCACCAAACCGAGCCCTACAACTTCTCCACATAACTTTTTGAAGTTCATTTCCATTGGTGTGGGTAATGACTTGCATTTTGTCATTCCAAATATTTCCAATAACTTCACAATATATTTTCTTTGTGAAAGGAAAATCTCACCAAGCCTTTGCCACACCTCAAGGCCTAGAAATTAGTGCATGAATCTAAGGTCGTTCATCTCAAATTCAAAGGCTAGCCCCATCTTACACTCAATAATTAGGGATTCAATACCTATCAAGAATATATTATCAACATATAAAACCAAAATAAACAACATATCTTGGATTACCTTGAAGTAGAGTATGGGATTGACATTACTTATTATGAATCCCAGCTTTACCAAATAACTATCTATGTGTGCATACCATGCTTTGGGGGTTGGATTCAAACCATACAATTCCTTTTTCAATCTATAAAAATGTGTCCTTCGGTCCTCTACTTCAAATCCTTGTGGATTCCCAACGTACACTTCTTCGCGTAACATACCATGGAGGAATATTGTCTTTACGTCCATATGATGAAGAGTCCATCCTTGACTTGTGGAAAGGGAAAGTATCGAACAAATGGTTGTATATCGAGTCATAGGAGCACATATATCATCATAATCTTCTTCCTCTTTCTCAAATAATCCTCGAGCCACAAACCATGCCGTATATTTCTCAATGTTATCATCAACTCCATGGTTGATCTTTAATAGCCACTTTGAAGTCACCACAGATTTCCCCTTCGGTCTTGGCACAACATCCCATACATCATTCTTCATGATCGATTCATATTCTTCGGCCATAGCATCTTTCCAAATTTGTTCTTTTAAAGCTTCTTCGAACATGGGAGGTTCAACTTGAATCATAGTGTTCATGGCTGTAACATATCCCTGATACCTGCATGTCTTCTTCCTTTCTCTAAATGATATTCGAACGAAAGCTTGTCTCTCATCATCTTGTAATGTATCTCAAAGCCAAAGTGGCCTCTTACTGGCGAGAGGATCACATGGAGGAGGATCTAAGGGATCCATGGGCTCCATGGGATCATCAATAATATTTGTCTCATATTCGGGCACAGAAGGACCATCCAAAATATCCATATCATCGTTCTTCTCAGGAGGAGGAGGAGGCAGAGGAAGGTCCCTTTCTTTTCCAAGGGAAACATCTTCATTGGATGTTACATCCCTGCTAATCTCAACCTTCCTTTGACCAGGAATATATATTCTAAATGCCTTATAATTTTCACAGTATCCAAAAAACATACCTTTTCTTATAGTGGCTTCCAACTGTTTCTTTTGTCCTTCGACACATGAAATTATACGAGGCATCCAAAGGTACAAAGATGGTTAACATTGGGCTTGACACCAGCGAATACTTATTCAAGGATCTTGTTGTCCAATGCTTGATGAGGCACCCTGTTTTGAACATATACGACAACCTTTGTTGCTCCCCCCAAAGGAACTTCAACAACATTTGATCATGGATCATGGCATGAGCGACTTCTACAATAAACCTATTCTTCTTTTCAGCTACTCCATTTTGTTCGAGAGATTATAGACCACAGTCGTTTCATTCATGATACCTTCCTTCTTGCAAAAATGAAATTAACTCATTTGAAGTGTACTCTCGACCATTATCAGACCTTAGTATCTTGATTTTCTTCCCTGTTTGACTTTCGATCAAAGATTTGAACTCCTTGAACATTTCGAAGGCTTTATCCTTGTGATTCAAATAATATATCCACATCTTTCTTGAAAATTCATCAATGAAGGTGATATAATAGAGATGGCCACAAAGAGAGTGTACAAGCATTAGACCACCCAAGTCAGAATGAATGAGATGGAGGATTTCAATTGTCTTGTTCTCACTGGAGGGCAATTGTCCCCTTGTCTTCTTTCCACTGGCACATCCCAGACATACTCCATTGTATTGGGCTTGAACCTTGGGAATCCCTAAGACAATTTTCTCCAATTTCGGAAGAGCATCATAATGTGGATGGGCCAATCTTCGGTGCCATAGGTCACTCAAATGATTAGTATCATGGACCAATGTTAGAAGTGGTATTCCAGTAACCCTGTAGAGTCCTTCATATCTTGGTCCTAATGTGAATGCATCTCTCATAGGTGATCCAATAGGCCAAGTAAGAACCTTTCCCCTGATGAAGGCAACCCTCATCCCTTTGTCTTCCAAAGTGGATATTGATACCAAATTCTTCTTTAACCTTGGCACATACATCACATCATGGAGAAAAATAGATTCTCTCGAATTTAAATGAAATTTGACAGACCCAAAACCTTTAACGGGATGAGTGGAGTTGTCTCCAAGAATTATTTTCAAATTTGACTCCCTCTCCACCAAATTAGAGAGAACTTCCTTATAACCAGAGAAGTGATGAGTGGCCCCACTATCAACCAACCAATTATCCCACGAATCTAGAGGAGAGGAACTAGTAAGAGTGGAAATAAGAATATATTCAGATTGTTTGCCAACATTACTTTCATACCTGGAGTATCTTGAATTCTTTTAAGGATGATGATCTTCTTCATGGTCACTTGGAGCATCTATCCTTCTTCTTTCATCTCTTCCATTGCTATCATTCCTTTGGTCATCTCTTCTTCTTCGACCATCAAACTTTTTGCTTCTATTGTTGTAGTGTGGACATTGTTCTTCTCGAGGAAATTTCGAGCATAATGACCCTTATTGTGACAATTGTAGCATTCAATGTGAGATGATGTTCTATCATTCATTCTTTTTGTATATTGAGGTGGAGGCTTCCTTGATGGACCTTCTTTTCCTTTCTTCTTCTTATTTTGTGTGACGAATGCATTGGGTTCTCTTTCTTCATGCTTTTGAATGCTTCCTCTTGATATCATCCTTGATTCTTCTTGAGTAAGCTTTCCAACAATTTCATCAAATGACAGGAGGACATTGTTGTTTCTTATGGTAGTGATGAAGGTTTCCCAAACAAGAGGGAGACCTCTTAGAGTTACGATCACCAATTCCCTGTCATACACAGTTTCCCCAACTCTTTGCAATTGATCTCTAAGGCGAGATATCCTCATAATGTAGGGTTGCACAAACTCTCCCTTATTCATTTCTTGTCTTTGAGTTGATATTTCAAGGAGAATATTTCATTCAAATTGTTGACTTCATACATGCCAGCTATCTTATCATACATCTCTTTAGACCTTCTCAAATTTCCAACATATGCAAGTAGATTATCTTGTAAATCATTAGCTATAATTTGCTTTGATTTTAACTCACATTTATTGTGCTTTTTCTTGACAACAACAAAGCATTCTCTGAAGTTTGAGGTACTTTTCGTTGAATGTAATCCAAAACATCGTTGTTATCAACTATTATCTCCATCCTGACTTTCCATGCAACAAAATTAGATGAGTCACCCAACTTTTCATTTTCCTTGAAGAAGGAAGACACCTTGACTTGACTAGATTAGATCCTTCAACTTTCCAAAGATGATTGCTTCAATGGTTGTCTCCTTTTGGCTTGTTCCTCACCTTAACTCTGATACAATGTTAATTTTTCATATTGTTCTATGATGTATGAATTACTTTAGCCCAATTCAATACTTCAATTAGCAATCTTTCCAAACACAATTAGTATTTCCATTCATCTACATTAATTGAAGATAGAACAATAAATGCAATTGTCAGATATTTCTAAAATTTCACTGTGTAATATGGTTGATTCGTCCAACGTTTCAGATGGTGACTCCATCCATCATCAGGGACCAAAGAGAGTCTTGTCAGTAAACGAGTGTCGAGAGCCTTTTATAGGAACAAATATTGAATTATGAGTCAATTGGTATAACGGTCAATTGTAAATTAAATAACGGTCACTTGTAAATTGAATAAATAATATATTTGACCAGTTATATTTTGTTGATAAATTAATATTTGACCAACCAGAAAATGATTAGAATGGGATATGTTACCCCAAAAATTAAGAGGTTAATGAAACCATAAAAAATAATGAGATACAATTATAAGAATTTTTAATTAATGAAATATGAATTCAATTGCTAATTTTATGAAATAAAGTTGAATCATAAATGAGACTATGAATTAGGTGAGAAAGTTGTTATTTAAATTTAAAGACAATATGATAAGATCTTATTAATAAAAGAAAATAGGATAGAAATAAACTTATTATATTAAGAATTATTAGAGATTTGTAATCATTGAAATTAATAATAACAACCATAGATTATAAGATGAATTGGATCCATATAAGAGAAATGAGGATTAATTAATAAGTCAACGTAAATGCAATGACACAATCAACAGATAAACAAGATACACCGGATTCGGTCAAGGACTATGGAAAAACCCCACAAAGGGGAAAACCCTTTGAAAAATCTTCTTCTATTAGATTGTCATAAAATGTTCAACAGAGATTACAACGAGCTTAATACAATATCATCCAATAACCCAATCACATTCAGAAATATGATTCCAAGATCAAGATATATCAAAGGAAACTTTTTTTGTTTGTGGTAAATTGTGGTCAATGGTCAAAACTTAGTGAAACTTCCTGGTCGCATGGATGAAGAGTTGTGCATGCGATTGAAGGTTTCCAGTCGTTCCCTTGAGCCTATGATTCCTGCAACTGTGGCCGAATCTACGCTGTGGCAATCCAATGACTGTAACCCAAAACCCTAAAACATATGTGAGCCTCAGACCCTATAATTTCGAACCTTTGCAAAGTTCTTTTGTTGTTCCAACCTTAGACCTGTGAAAACCAAACAACGAAGAAGAGAAGAAGAAGATGCTTGGTGATTATAAAATGAGCATGAGGTAACTTGTATTTAGAGGCTTCCATGGGTGTCAAATTAGCTTTGGGGCCGACCTTTTCCAAATGTGCATATGTGGGCTTTCCTTTTGTTGACGGTGTTGGACCCACCAACATTCGAGGGATCTCCCCGGTATGAAGTCCCAATTAGACCTCACACCGTTTTTTTGTAGGAGTCCCATCTGGTACGATGGCCTAGTTACCATTTACTTAGAGATTTTCCTTAGATCTTGCTATTCAACACATGAGAGTGTTATGTTGGTGCCTTCAAAAATCAAGGTGAGAATGCCTAGTGAGTGCATAATGTAACTTGTGTCTTGGTTCTCTTACTGCAAAGGGAGAAAGTAAAGTGAGTCTCTAAATGAGAGGTAATAGTACCACCTAGGAAGAGACACACATGAACCAAAAAGGTGTGTCCAACATCCAGCGGAATAGTCCACAACGGATGCAGCAACAGTTAATATCGAAGTGAAGGGGACAACAAGTACACCAGCCAGTGGAGTAGTCCACACAGATGTGACAATTGTTGTAATCTTAACACAAATATGGTCTGTCGAGTATCCCGTGGAGTAGTCCACAAGGATGTGACAACGGTGATAACCAATACAACACATTCCCAACAATGTAAGTACTAAAACAACCAAAATAGTTCAACTATATTAGTACAGGTGAAAAAAAACATACATTACAAATGATGAAAGAATAGTCTTACAAACATCTACAAAACATGCATGAAAACGTGTTGGCCTTAACAAGCTTTTGTATTAAGAAAAAGTTCTAAGACACATCTGTACACCATACATCACTAGTCCTAGTAGTGGGACGTTAGAGTCACTCGTCGCTCCTCAAAGAACTGTTTGTCTCCTCTCAAGGCTATGTGGGAGGAGCCAATGTGAAAATTCCATACTCATACAATGGGAGGGGTATATATAGCCAAGGGTGATGCTTGACCCTTGTGACTCTTGGAGTACCCTCATGACTGTTAAACTTCCTATGAAATTTCAATTGACGCGACTCTTCAACTTCTTGTGTGCGTCCATTGGACTTCCAATTTACATTACATCCAGTTACAATAGATATGGCCCATGGTGGTGAAGTGGCTTTAACAACTCATGACACAACTTGACACAACACCGCTGACATGTGCTGGTTGGATGTGGTGTCCATGGCAAGTTGTTGTGCTGCTAAGTGATGGATGTACTCTCGGGTGTACTTTGTCTTCTCTTCCACATGGCTTGTTGTTGTGGGGTCTTTGGTGGTATTGGCCTTGTAAGATGGTTCCATACATGGGTTCCTTTCACTTGTTGCTTGTATTCTTTGTTCTTCATCCAACTGCAAGTAATTCTTCTAACATTTGCACTCCTTCTTCATCTCGTTTGTTGTATTTCTATGACCTATCAATGTACCTGTTCCTGCAATTCACTCATGACGAGACTAAATCAAATCCAAAACCTCCTAGTCTAGCATGATGCATTGCTTTTTGTGTTTCAGGCCCAGACAGATGACAGGCTGGGAGAGGGCCCAACAACTGTGTAGTGTGCATTTCCCGGTGACAGGGAGGGACCACTGGTCACTAATGCTGTGTAGAGTACAGCTCAGGCTTGAACAAGGAACTCCGAGGCACAATATTCACTATTCGGGAAAACTACCCAGAGTCCACTGGGAGGAAGAATTGTGCAGTCAAGGACACCAGTGGCAACTGTAAGGTGGGACCCTGAGGAACACCTCTGTGCAGTTTCTAAGAGGAAGACAAGGCATAATAACAAAGGGACCAGAGGACAGGTCTATGGAATTTTTGGGAGCAGCGAGTCCCGACTGAGGGAGTTCACTGGGAGGACAATTTTGCGCAATTTCTAGGAGCAATGCAGGCTCAGGGCTCTACGCAATGAGGGGTTCTAGCAAGCAGGAATGAGACTTGATGATTGATCTTGTGAAGTGCGCAGTTCAAATAGGCTATGAGGTAGATTCTGTGCAGTTCTGGGAAGGGAGACAGACTGCTCACTTCTGGGATTGCACACTGCAACTAAATCGGAGGAGCACTGTGTAATTCTAGGGGACAGAGCAACACCACTAAGGGCTGAGACTGTGCAGTGCAGCTTAGTCAGTGTCCAGTGAAGTGAAGTTGTTCTATCAAGAGATTTTCAGGAAAATGGCTAAGTGTGAGAGGCAAGTGAACTTGTGATGACTCGACATTGTGATCACACACTTAGCATACTTCGACAACATGACAACACTAACCACTGGGACAACATAGCAAAGCATGACCCTCTGTGGGACTGTCTAGAGCTAAAAGCGACAAGTGCGACACTTGGGATAGACCTTTGGATGACTGTGATGAAACTTGCACGACAATGCTTACAAATTTGTGTGAGAGTGAGACGGGTGCTCACATAGCTAAGAAAGCCCAAACATACAAAGTCAAACCTTCAAAATGACTAGAACAAGTTCGCAAGCATGAAAAAGAAATCAACATGCCAAAATAACATAGTTGGTTAAGCAAGAAAAAGGGTAAAAGGACTTTGACAGAGCTCAAGTAATGAGCTCGAGTGTTTGAAACCATCAAAGGAAAAACCAAGGAAGGCTCTAAAATTTGAGTGCAGGCCAAAATTTTGGAGGCTGTTGCAGCCGCTACAACACTTGGCAACACACTGGTTGAATGCTAGCTTCTCTATTTTGGTTCGTTTTATAGTGTAGGGCCTTGGTCCTTCGAGGAGTATTGATTCATTGTGCATATCACTTCCACTTCCCCACTTAATCCATGGATAGACACGGTTTGCCTTGTACTAACTCAGTTGAAGACAACATAATATTAAGCTAGATCACAAGGTTTCGAGTTGGGAAGGGTAGTTTAGCTCACGAGGTTAGGTTTTTTAGAGTATAAGTTTTCATCTCTAGTGTTGCTCCAATGCAAGCGAGCCTAGATAGTACCCCGACAGAATCACGCATGAACACAAGCATTGCTCCACTGCCAACGAGCCTGGACAGTACCTCAGTGGAGTTATTTGTTTCACCTCTCTGTGCAGGAATCCTTTGTCTTCTTTCACATTTGTTATATTTTTTAAAAGAGGACTGTGCATAGACACTTATTTATTTTTGGGGTAGAAGAGGGATCCTAACTTATTGAGAGAAGAGAGGTTGTTCCTTCAGAGAAGAATGTAAAGACCTCTGATTCAGGTTTTCTCGTTTATATTTCCCCTTCTTCGTTGCTACTAGTTGGATAAGCTTGAACACACTAGAGCAGTAGACTGAGTACAGGCATGAGGTTTCCCAGGCTGGACATAGGTTCATGGTTTAATCAAATGTCTCCTTGTATACAGATCATATTTTGTGTCAAGACTACATTAGCCAAAAGTTGCGACCAAGCACAAAGAAGATGGACACAGGACTGGCTAAGTGTTGTAGTGTCACAAGGCTATTTGAACTTCAGCCACGTACACATTCAGAACTCAAAGCACAGTGCAGGACAACACTTATTTACAAAGAAAAACAACGGAACAACAAAGCAAAGCAAAGCAAAACAAAAAAGCAAACAACAGAACAAGTAATGAAAATACTATGTACATAGCGTGGGGCGCAACCCTAGATCATTGGAAATAACATTTTAAGTCTTCGACATTGATAGGGAGAGTGTTAATCTTCCCGTCAAGTGATTGAAGATGATACATGTTTTGGCCAAGCTTCTCATGGACGTTGAATGGATCAATCCACAAGGACTGAAACTTTGTGTGCTTGCCTTTGTCCTCATGGGGTTTGTCCCACTTCAAGACTAAGTCAACCACATTGAAGCTAGTACTCCCTGCAGACTTTTTGTTGAACCATCTCTTGATGTGGTTCTGATGGAGTGTAAGTTTGTCTTTTTCTTTCATCCTTTCTTCCTATTGTTTATGCAGTGTGTCCATCCTACGCTGAACTAACAAACACCGCTTGACTTGGGATTCTTGGGACAAATAGAGAACAGGCAAGTAGATGCTCGGCGAGAGTATGGCTTCTTTTCCATAAACGAGGAAGTAGGGGGAGGTATTCAGAGAAGGCTTAGGTGTGACTCCGTCAACCCATAAAGCATTCACCAAAGCAAAGTGCCAGTTTCATTGTTCATAGTAATGTTATTTTTGATAATGTGGATGAGGTTCTTGTTTGCAGACTTAACAAGACCATTTCCCCACGAGTATTAATTAGCATAAAGTTTCAACATAATAGCATTTTGCAATGAAAAGTCATAAAGCTTCAGCGAAGAAAAGTATGTTGCATTGTCAAAAACAAGTGATACAGGAACGCTAAACCTGGAGATGATGTTCTGTTGTAGGAAGCTAATGACTTTCTGGTCATTCACTTGTTTAAGCGGAACTGCTTCTGTCCACTGCGTGAAGTAATATGTAGCAGTCATAATATAGCGGTGTTGCTTTGATGAATGTGGGAAAATCTCCCCAATAATATCTAAGCCCCATTGTTGGAATGGTTCTTCCACTGTAACAAGCTACAATGGGGCTGCTGAGCTTCGATTTCGGCCAACGCATCTTTGATAGACCAAACACTGATGACCCTTAATGGTGTGAAATAGTTTGATGTCAAGATCGTACTCTTGTAGTCCTGTCATCTAGTTCACCCTCCTTTTACCTAGCTCCTACTAAACAAGTAGTGCTCTGACCACTGGGTGTGACACAAAAACAATGCAATGGTTCTTAAGGAGGTAGGGTTTGAAATGCTTCACTGCCTTGTACACTATGCATGATTATTTTTCCATGGCAGGATAGTTGATTTTGGGTCCTCACATGCTTGCACTCATGAAGGAGATGGGTTGCTCATTATTCAGCTCGTCCTTCTGAGTGAGCATAACAGTGAGTGAAGTGTCAGAAGCAAAAGTGTAGAGAAATAAATCTTTGTTGAAGTTTGGGTTGTACAGTGCGGGCGCTTCTGCTATAGCTTGCTTGATACGGGCAAACACGTCCTTTTCCTTCTTTCCCCAACTATAGACTGCGTCCTTCTTGATCATCTCTTGGATGGGTTTGACAATATGCACATAATCAGAGATGAAATTTATGAGGAAATTGATCTTCCCCATAAAAGACTGCATAACTTTCTTGTTCATAGGGTAAGGAATCTATGTGATGGTCCAAACTTTGTCTGGATCTACCTTGATCCTAGTCTTGGCAATGATGTGTCCAAGTAGGTTTCCCTCAGACACTACGAAGATACTCTTCTTGGGATTCAAGGATATCTCGTATTTTTGACATCGCTCAAAGATTTTCTTAAGATGGCACAGGTGGTCTGACTGTTGTCTTGAGAAGACTATCACGTCATCGAGGTAGACCACCATGCTATGTCCAATGAGACAATGAAAGGCAATGTCCATTGCATGTTGAAAAGTTGCTCTTGCATTCACAAGTTCAATCGACATCCTTTAGAAAGCGAACGTACCCCGCTTGGTACAGATGGTTGTTTTAAGTTTGTCAAGCTTTTCTACCAGATCCTAATTGTATCCTAAAAAACCATCAAGCAAAGAAAACATATCTTCTCTAGATACTATTTGTAGTATATGCTCTGTTAGCGTTTGAAATTTCACCTCAGGCTGAAAAGGCAAATCTCAAAAGCTACATCAAACCATTCAGCTTCGTAGCTAGCCCTACGGGGCAGGAGAAGGCTCTCTCCGGTCAATCTCGTTAAATTTTCAATGGGAAGAGATGACCAATCAAGGTAACACAGATATTAGGCTAGTAAACTGATTTGAAGGTTGATTTGGGGGTTTTTGGGGTTTTTGGTGGCAAATTGAGGAACTGCAATTTAGGGTGCGGGGATTGGACACAGTTTCTGCAGGGAAGTCTTTGGGGCAAGGTAGGAGATTGTGTAGATGTCTTTAGCTGAAATGGATGATCTGGAAGAAAGATAAGAAGGCTAAAGAGAGCAAACAATGGATTTGAATTCTCTTTAGACAGTAGAAAACATAGAAATTAAACAAATTTGAAAGCAGAGCATGCAAGCATGAATTCTAACTTTATCACTTCATTTGTTTAATATGCAGCAGTATAGAAAGGAAATGAATCACATAACAAAGCTTACAATAACATGAAGAGACACACCATCAACACAATGAGTCCACAAGAATCCCAATGATGACTGCAAAACCCTGGTCTTCCTTAGCCAAAAATTGCAGAGATACAAGCAAAATATACAATGATAGTTCCTCCCTCAAGAGTCCAACCATGAAAATGAGCATGAAAGTACATAATATAGATGATCTAACCTCTTCCCCACCTCTAGGGGTCGAGCTCACTATCCTAGGAGCTGTTTGAACAACTCCTAAACTAAGCACTACAAAATAGGCAGTCAAAACAACTTGCCTCTAAAAACTTGGAAACCAGTTCACACAGTCAAATTTACCCTTTTACATGAGAGAAACTTCTAGAAGAGTAAAACAAGAGAAAAAGTACCCAAAAAGTGCCACAAGTACAATCAAAAGGACCACCATCGACCTCAGCAAGTCAAACTGGAGCTAAACTGCAAATTCTGGGCTGAACTGGTCAAATCTGGCAAAGTTCCCTCAACGGGTCGCGCACTTTGGAGCCCTGTTTGGAGGCCTTCCCGGTGTCAGAATGAGGTGCAGGATAGCTCGTTGGAAAGGTCTCTGAGTCTACTTTCCAAATCAACCAGAATTTTTGGATTTGGAGGTCATTTTCCCAGTCAAAAGTCAATTCTCCCAAGACTACTTCTGCAGCTCAAAAAAGGGGCAGAAAGTCAAAATTTGACTGTATTTTGACCTTTTGGAGGCCCAAAACTCCATGAAAACTCAAGGTAATGGATGGGCATATGTAAATTTGCATGAAAAATCCAAAAATGCTGAGTTTTTGCAAAACGGAGCTACGATAACAAAGGGTCTCACCGGGGGTGAGACCCGTTGAGAAGCCAAAACCTGTAAATTGCCCAAAAATGCCAAAAATGAGCCAAAACTTCCAAATTTTTTTGTACTTGGTGCTGTGAAGAGGCTAGTGAGTGTCATGATGAGTAAGAGAAGCCTCAGCCAAGATGCAGAGTGGGTTGGCCTTCTTCTTCCTCCTAAGAGCCTCGGTCAATCTTCTTTGAAACACTTTCATCTTTGCTTTACAAACGTGCATCCTAGCCCAATAGTGGTTTTTCATGTTCCTTAGTAGCCTTTTGTCTTGGTTGGCCTTAGCCAACAGCCTCTCCAAGTGGGCATTCTCCTGAATAAGCAAAGACTCCCGGTCAACAGGCAATGGATCACCGGGCCTCCTACGGTTGAGGACTCGATCACTACGAATCCTCCAAATCTCATCAAGTGCCTTCTCCTCCTCCAGCTGTGTGTTCCGCTGCTCTAGATATGTGATGGTCCATTGGGCACCCTCAAGTTTCCGCTGCAAAGTATCATTCTCGGCCCTAAGCTGCTGAATGATCTCCTTTGCCTCTTGGCTAGGAGAACTGACCTCAAGATCGATCACTGGATCCTCATGAACCATGGGCTCTTTGCCCCTCTGCAATACCTCTGCTGGTGAAGAAAGCGAGGCCCCTTCCACCTGCTGTGGAGATAACACTCGCTGCTCTGAAGATGAAGGCGAGACCCCTTCCACCTGCTGTGGAGATAATACTCGCCTGGCTGCTGCAAATAAGGCCCTTGGGCCTTTCTGATAGGTGACCATAGGAGTGGAGCTGACATGTCGGGTGATGGGAGCATCAGGCTGCTGAGATGGTCCCCCCTCCTCATGAATGGCCTCCTGATGTGGCTGAGGTGGCACTGTGAAAAACTCACGGGAGATGAACTCCTCCCATGAGATACCCTGCTGAGTCAACTGATAAGAAACTATAAGCTGGATCAAACCATAGTGACAAAGGCTCCTGTACTGCTGAGCCGGGGTCTTCCTCTGCAACATAGGTACCATCCTCTGAATGTTCTGAAACAGAAAGATCGGGAGGTTCATCATCCTCACCCGGGTGAAATGCATCAACAGGCGAATGTGATATGAATACACCTGTGAAAATCTGCCCTCACATGTAAAATAATGCATGATAAGTCTCATGAGGGGAGCATACTCACTCCGAAGAAATCTGAATGGGAAAACACCTGCCAACAGTTTCACAAATGATGGCCGGACATAGGGCTCAAAGTGAACAAAATCAAGTAGTCTGCGCTTAGACCACACCTCTCCCACATTCGGTATACCTGTAGCCTCTGAGATCACCTCGGGTGTCAATATGAAATTCACCCCTGCAAGAGTGACATGTCCATCATGGAGGTGTAAGACAAACAAGCGGGCCAACTCTCTATGATGCTGAATCTGAGAGAGCCTCTCACAAAACTGATAGCATGACATGTACTGGAAACAACTCAGTGCCAAAGGACAAGCCTGTAACTCTGCCAATGAAGTAGGCTCCTCCCTCTTATGGTGACCTCCCTTACCCCCTCTACGAGGCCTCCTCTGTTCCTCAATCTCTGTAGATGATGAATGGTCATCACCTTGCTCATAAGTCTTGGTATCTGACATGGTTTTGGAGCAAGGTGGGCAAACTGAAGGACAAATTGAACTGCTGCCTCTGCCTGCAAAAGTACTGAACTCTATGCTGTTTCAAGGGGGGAAAACATGAGGGGAATGTTAGGGGAGGGAACTTCTTAACAAGGAATGGGAATATATGAAAATAACAGGGAATTTTTCAAGGGAAACTTTACAAATTGTCATGCATATAGGAACAATTTTAACATTGGGAAATCATTTGCAAAGAACATCTCATATGGGACAAAACATGTATGATAATGAACATGTAAGGGGATACATATATCAATAGGGGCATAGGGACACCATACACCAAATTTGCTTGTATGAGTTCATGTGTGTCATAAGGCAAATTTTGCTCTTTTTGTTCTTTAAGGAGTACATGCACATTAAGGAGTACATACACATTATTTTCACATAAAGGGAAAGTGTTCATGTACAAAGGGATGTCAAGGGTATATAGGGGTTATGTACATGCCTTTTGATATACAGCAACATTTTAATTTCACATGACTCTTTTCTTTATTTTCAAATGTATCTTTTCTTTTTGTTTTATTTTTTTTGCATGTGTATGGTAGAGGGAATTAGGGTTTTGAGTGCTTGTGAGAGGGGTAGGGTTTATAGCTTAGGGATGGGGGAAAAAATCAACATTTTATGTACAAATCAAATGGGACAGAGATGCAAGCATGACTATGAATGAAAGAGGGAAAAAAGGAAGGGATCAATGGGACAAAAAACACTTGAAACAGTCACAAAACCCTAGCATTTTACAAACATTGGCAATAGCCACATTAATCCATTCATTTGCAAATTTAAAAGATAAAACCATAGCATACATCATTATTTTCATCACCCATACCATCAACCATGGATTAGGAGCCTACCTCGACCGATCAAGCAAGTTTGAAGAGGAATGAAGGAATTGTTTTGAAGTTTTGATAGCAGGCAGATGAACGGGTCGCGCACAGCCCTGGACGGGTCGCGCACAGCCCAACGGGTCGCGCCCGTTATGTTTTTGCACTGCCGGAGACTGCTGGACGGGTCGCGCACGAGCCTGGACGGGTCGCGCACCTGCAAACTGCCCGAAACGCTTGTATTTTCGCCTCCTTCGCCTTTCACTCTCTCACAATCTCTCTTGGAAGCTCGAAATGCACAATGAGAGTGAAAGGAGGGAGAATTACCTTTTATAATCTCACTTTGAAAAAATTTCATTCAAAAACCCACTTTATAAAGTCTATTTTGACACTTTTAAAAAACACTGATTTTCTTGGTTTCCTTTATCCTGAAGTTGACCTTTTGAGTGCTTTGACCTGATTCTTTTTGCAGGGAGATCATCTGAAGGACTGTGGCAAGGGGACCAGGGTTGTTGCTACCTTTCTGAAGATAATTTGGAAATTTATTCTCTTTACAAAAATTATCATGACCTTGGCTTTAAAAACAGGGTTTTTAAATCCAAGGTTAAAAATGAACTATACATGATGAAAATTTCAAAGGAACATGTTTACCATCCTTCCTCTGGCTTGCTGGTCACTCAAGGACTCTCAGAAACATGACCTTGCTAAGACAACTGACCAAAACCCTAGACCTGGAATTTTGACATTAAGACCAAATAAGAGCAGCTTGACAAACTCAATGACCTGATATGACCTGATCCAGCAAAGCCAAGAGGGGTATGAATAGACCAGCTCCTCCATCAGGGTTATGGCATGCCTAACGGGATGCAAACTTTGACACTGATGAGACACCTACCAATGCAAATGCAAAGAGCTTTGATCACTGATGGAGGGCTTTCAAGACCGACACTAACATGCTCCATGGATGGAACTAGGTAGTTGTGTTTGTCTGAGGTGTTGTTGAGGTTACAGAAATCTACTCACAGGTGTATCTCCCTAGACTTCTTTCTAACATGGATTAGGTTGGAAACCCACGTGGAATGATGAACTTTGTAACTGATCAAAGCATCCAACAACTTAGTTAATTCTTTTTGTATGAGGGGATCAAGCAAAGGATGAACTTTCCTTAGCTTCTTCTGAAAAGGCTTAGCCCTTTCCTTGATTGGTATGACGTGCTAAATTATTTGCCTGTCATATGTCTTGAGATCGTCGTACATCCACGCGAACACATCTTGGTACTGCTTGAAGAGGCGGAGGAAATCTTGCTGCTCTTGAGGTGTGTAGCACATGTCGATATTCATAAAGTTCGGATCCTTATCCGTTCCCAGATTAATCTATTCGTGCAACAATGTAGAGCTATGGCTTTTGGCATTGACAGGTCCCTGAAAGTGGTTTTGTAAGTCATACAACTTCTTAAGTGATACCACACCTTTGGAGACGAGGTTGCCTTTGCTTACATCGTTTACGTCCTGCAGAGACTGCTCATGCTCGTCCTCATCTATTGTTGCATCCTTGAAGACGTCAGCGTTAGACATGAAATGTAGTATCTGTTGATCATCATCAAAAATGCGTAAATTGGTGATGTTATTCGGGACATATGGTTTATACAAAATTTCAACATAAAATCTATCCCTTAATGGTGTCACCCTAACAGGTGCGTTTGCCAAGGCATCTGCAACTGCATTATGCATTCTTGGTACATAAATAATATTGAAATCTTGGCATTGAGAAATGAGTCACCATACCTGTTGTTGATAAGTTTTAAGATGGGGTGACACATGTTGTATGGTGTTACGTACCTAACGCACCACGATCTACGAGTCACCTACGACTTTTAGCACAACAACGTTGAGGCTGATGGCTTTCTATAAGCCCAAGATGAGTGCTTCATACTCGGCGGTGTTGTTCGTGCACTCGAAATCCAAGTGGCTAGATATTAAGTGTTTCCTCTACAGCGGGTCTGTTAAGACAAAACCGACTCTAGAGTCCTCCTACGTCTTGGAACCATAAAAGTACATGGTCCACATATCATATGTACAAGGACCGCTTGCCACACCAGTACTACTGTTACTACTATTACTACTGTTACAATGTACTGTACAAGTTTCATTTTTGCTAGTTGGGCATGGAAGGAGACCCAGTTGTGTGTCTGGTGGGGTCAGGGATGGCTATGCAAGATAGCACCCCAACTGTGTCTCCAAAAAGAAATTGTTGAACATAAGTTTTGCGAAAGCCAACATTTCATTTTCTCCATTCAAGGGGGTCACATTGTGCTTCATGTATCTCTTTGACAACTCCCAGATCTGGTTGTTTCTGCCCTGGTATGGAAGCCATAAGTGTGACCAGTCATTAGCGAAGTATCCTTGTAGCTTGCTTAACCAGTCTTTGCTGAGAAATACACCATATGCTTCTAGGATGTCCATAATTACAATGTTGATGCATTGATGAACTCATCCATCAAACAATAACCGAACGATCACATCTCGGAGTTCACCAATTGCCGGCACACATGTTCTGTCGAGTTTGATGATCTGCATAGTGGTCTTGCTCCATTAGGCATTGATATTCTTCATGATGGAGAGTGGCTTGACATTGACTAATGCACCAGAATCAACCAAACAATTGTGGACATTGAAATTGAATATTTCAAATGAGAACATGAAAGGTGGGCAGAGTGAGTTCGCCTCCTCCATACGGAATGCATTAAGCACGGATGCGAGTGTGTCAGGAGACTTACTTGTTCCCTTGTTAGAAGAGGTAGCATCACCTATAGAGGTCTACGCAAGTGCGAGAAGAAGAAGCTCCAACTAACTCGTGATATTGGTTAACTCATACAAAGATATGTTTGCACGAGTCTTCTTCATATATTCTACGATGTTATAATCCAAAGCGGGGAGACTCACCGAGGTGTCGGGGGTAGACTTGTGTTCGTGGTGTCTGGTGGGATTCTCTTGTCTTTGTTTCTCACGTGCGTACTCTTTGCTATAGTTGTCTTCCCAGACTTTCTCTGATTTTTCTGTGTTGAGATGACTGACGGAACAACTTTCCTTAGTATGCCTTTTCTTATTTTGTCTCTCGGTATCTCAATCATAGTGGGGACCCCTTGACATCTCAAGTTGTATCGATTGTTCTTCTTCGGATCAGACCATCACTCAAAGGCTCCTTCTCGGTGGTGGTCTTCTGGGCTATGTGCGAACACTGATACATCTGTATTCCCAGTACTTGGCTTCATCAGATGCAACATCTTCTTCATCTTCAAGGTTGGGCTCAACCTATTCATTGACCACGTTGTCTTCATAAATTCGCATGGCCATTCTGCTCATCATACAGTTCCAATCCGAGCACATTCTTTCGTAATGGTGTTCATTGTGAAATGAGTAGTACGAGTCTGTCACGAGCTTTTCAAGGTTCAACACCAGGTTAGATCTCTGCGCAGATTTGGCTAGCTGGCTGCTATTGCTACTTGAAGCCGCATTCTTCTTCGACAGGTACTTAGGAGGCCTTCTGTGGATGGTTGTCTCGCTTGTCTGTTGTTTGAGTTCAACAACTTTGGTAGTCAAGGACTTGAGGAGATGAGTAAGGCTCTCGACGTCAATTGCTTCCTTTTCCTTAGCCTTACTCATAGAGGCCTGAGACCTCTCCCGTGTCCTTGGAGTCCTTATTGGATTCATTATCTACAATGACTCCAATAGCACGTGGGTATTTTTCCACGACTATAGCCTCTTCACAAATTTCTGTTAGAGTTGGTCTCACAGCTCGCTTGACAAACTGCACAATGCAGGTCGATAGTGCGGACATGTAGTAGTCGATGGTGATAGAGTCATGAAGTTTGGTGTCTGCTGAGAACTTGTTTAGAATTCAGTTAAACCTCTGATTGAAATCTTTGACTTTCTTTTTCTGCTCCATCTTGAGACTACTCAGCTCCTTTAGCAACATGGCGGGGGTCTTGTCTTCAACAAATTTCTCGAGGAACATTCTCTTGAACACCCTCTAGTTTTGGATGGTATTTGGTGGAAGGTTGTGGTACCATACAACTTCTTTGCCATATAAGGTACATGGAAATAATATACATGAAACGTCATCATACTGTACCTCAAGTGTTTGAAAATGTAGGAGGAACGTGTCTATGTGATCTTTTGCCTTCACTGTTCTGTTAGGGTCATATTTCGTTAAAAGCTTCTCGACTTGTCTCGGCATCTTGTACAAGACACCCAAAAGTGCCAATGGGCCCTGAGTCAACCATTCTAGATTTTTCTCAGCCATGTTGTCCTCTTCTTCATCCTCCTCATCTTCTTAAGAATCTGATGTTTCTTCCTCTAAATCTCTTGGTTCGTCTTCGCTTCCACCCCTCCGCTACCTTCCCCTCTGTCTCCTGCATCAGAACTTGAGCCCTAGAGTAAGAGGTTGTCTTCTTCTTCCTTTCGAAAGATTGGAGGTTCCCCTTCTCTTTCCACAACTTCTGCCAGCTCTTCAAGAGTGGCAAATATTACTTATTCCACATATGAGAGTACCACTCCCGTGGGAGTAGTCTTTTGCTTCCTTTGTTCATATGGAAGAGCGTACACTCCTAGAATCAGTGCAACAACTTTAGAAAATTGACGGGCGATGGGACGGAAAACATGGATATGCTGATACAAAATTTCATGTTCAGGTATGGGAGGTGAGAAATGACCAACTTTGAAGTTGCACGTAGTGGAAAGGGAGTGAGTGTTATTGCCTTGACCAGATGATGGATGAGTTGGGTAGGTGGGACAATCAACCATAAATTGTTGGCAGCCCTCCTTCTAGCGCCATAAATGTTGATGGTGCTGGACCCACCAACATTTAGAGGATCTCCACAGTATGAAGTCCCAATTAGACCTCACACCGTTTAGTGTAGGAGTCCCATCCAGTACGATGGCTTGGTTTCCATTTACTTAGAGAATTGCCTTAGCTCTTGTTGTTCAACACATGAGAGTGTTATGCTGGTGCCTTCAAAAAGCGAGGTGAGTATGCCTGGTGAGTACGTAATGTAACTCATGTCTCAATTTTCTTACTACAAAGGGAGAGAGTAAAGTGAGCCTCTAAATGAGAGGTAATAGTACCACCGAGGAAGAGACACACGCGAACCAGAAAGGTTTATCTAGCATCCAATAGAATAGTCCACACCACATGCGGTAATGATTAAAATTGAAGTGAAGGGGACAACATGTACACCACCCAACGAAGTAGTCCACACAGATGTACGGTCGTTGTAAGTTGAACACAAATATGGTCTGTTAAGTATCCCGCGCAGTAGTCCACAAGGATGTGAGAGCGGTGATAACCAGTACACCACATTCCCAACAATGTAAGTAATAAAACAAATGAAATAGTTAAACTATATTAATATAGGTGAAACAAACATGCATTACAAATGACGAAAGAATACTCCTACAAACATATACAAAACATGCATGAAAAAGTGATGGCCTTAACAGGATTCTATATTAAGCAAAAGTACCCAGAAACATATGTACACTATACATCACTAGTCCTAATAGTGGGACGTTGGAGCCACTTCTCACTCCTCAAATAACTGTCTGTCTACTCTCAAGGCTATGTGAGAGGAGCTAAGGTGAAAAGTCCCTGCAAGGGGTATATATAGCCAAGGGTGATGCTTGACCCTTGTGACACTTGGAATACCCTCATCACCGTTGAACTTCCTATGACTTTTCAATTGACAAGACTCTTCAACTTCTTGTGTGTGTCCATTATACTTCCACTTTACATTACATTTAGTTACAATAGATATGGCCCATGGTGGTGATGTGGCTTTGACAACTCATGACACAACTTGACATGACACTACTGACATGTACTAGCTAGATGTGGTGTCCATGTCAAGCTGTTGCGCTGCTAAGTGATGGATGTACTCTCAAGTGTACTTTATCTTCTCCTCCACATGGCTTGGTGCTGCAGGGTCTTCGGTGGTCTTGGTCTTGTAAGATGGTTCCATGCATGTGTTCCTTTCGCTTGTTGCTTGGTGTGCTTTGTTCGTTCGTCCAGCTACAAGTAAGTCTTCTAGCATGTGCGCTCCTTCTTCACCCTGTTCATCGTCTCGCCATGATCTATTAGTTTACTTGTTCCTGCAATTCAATCATGACGGGACAACATCAAATCCAAAATCTCCTAGTCTAGCATGTGCATTATTCTCTGTGTTTCGGGCCCACGACAAATGACAGGCTGGGAGAGGTCCCAACAACTCCACAATGCACAATTCTAGGTGACAGGGAGGGAGAAATGGTCACTGAGACTACACAGAGTGCAACTCAGGCTTGAACAAGGAACTCCAGGGCACAATCTTCATTGTCCAGGAAAACTGCGCAAAGGCCACTGGGAGGAAAAATTGCACAGTCAAGGATACCAGTGGCAGCTGCAAGGTGCGACCTTGAGGGACACCTCTGCATAGTTTCAAGGAGGAAGATAAGGCAGGACAACAGAGGGACCAGAGGGAAGGTCTACACAATTTTTGAGAGGATTGAGTCCCGGTTGAGGGAGCTCACTGGGAGGACACTTCTACATAATTTTTGGGAGCAGTGCAGGCTCAAAGCTCTGCACATTGCGGGTTTTTAGTAGGCAGGAGGGAGGATTGATGATTGATCTTGTTAAGTGTGCAGTTCAGATAGGTATGGGGCAGTTTCTATGCAGTTCTGGGAAGGGAGATAGGCTTCTCATTTCTGGGATTGCGCAGTGCAACTGACTTGGAGGACAACCTCAAGCACTACGCAGTTCCAGGGGACAGAGCAGCACAACTAAGGACTGAGACTATGCAGTGCAACTCAGTCGAGGTCCACTGAAGTGAATTTGTTCGGTCAAGAGGTTTTCAGGAAAAAGGCTATGTGTGAGAGGCAAGTGAACTTGTGATGACTCAACATTGTGATCGCACACTTAGCATACTTCAACAACATGACAACACAAACCATCAGGAAAACATAGCAATGCATGACAATCTTTGGGATTGTCTAAAGCTGAAAGCGAAAAGCAAGACACTTGGGATAGACCTTTGGATGACCATGACGACACTTGCACGACAATGCTTACAACTTTGTGTGAGAGTGCGACGGGTGCTCACATAGCTAAGACAACCCAAACACACAAAGGTAAACCGTCAAAATGACTAGAACAAGATCGCAAACATGACAAAGAAATCAACATGCCAAAAGATGGTAGTTGGTTAAGCAATCAAAAGGGTGAAAAGAATATGACAGAACTCAAGTGTTTGTAACCATCAAATGAAAAACCAAGGAAGGCTGCGAAATTTGAGTGCAGACAAAAAATTTGGAGGGTGTTGCATCCGCTACAACACCTTCATAAGTACACTTTCCCTTATGTGATTTGAGTGACCTTCAGGTTGATTTTGGTCCTCTCGAAAAGAAGAATTCAATGCAATCATAATCTCCATCAAATGAGTTGTACAAAGTGGAATTTTCACATAGTTTCATAATTTAACAGGCATGCATGTGGCTGGGCTGTAAAGTCAAGTAGAAAGAAAGTTCTAACTTTCATTAGCCTTAGTTATTGGAGGAAGCCAAAGCATTGTTATGAGTAATCAAGGCGCAAGCCTGAGTTCAAGCATGACTGCAAAGGTAATGAGAATACTAAAGGAAAATGGCCCAAGAAGTGAGGAATACCCTAGGATGTAGGTGAGAAGAAAAATGTAGCCCCTCATAAGAAGTTTAATGCAACTGAGAAAGGACATGGGTCTCAGCCTAGAGAGCAACAAAATAAGGGCAGTGGAAGGGAACCGTTGAAGTGTTGGATTTGTGGTAAAGACCATCATAAGAAGGATTATCCATTGTACTAGAGTGGTAGGCCACATATCTACAGTGCTAAGGAGGCACAAACAGTTGGGATATTGGTCAGAGCATTCCTCGGATCTATGCAACACTTGATAACATGTAGACAAATCATCGGTCATATATTATTGAGATGGGAGGTAAGATTCGTGATCAAGCTATTTCCATTTTGATTACGCCTGGATCTAATTGATGCTATGTTAGTACTGACCTGGTGGTTTAGTGACGTTTGAATAAAGAAGTGCTTGCAAAACCTTGGTCGCTGCAGCTGGCTACAGAGACTAAGAGAAGGGTTCACCACTTGGTGAGATCTTATGTAATTGAGCTTAATGGCATGCATACAACAACACACCTAAATGTGCTTCCTTTGGGTGCATATAACATGCTTTTGGGCATGGATTGGCCATTTAATCATAGGAACAAGGTAGATTTTTATGAGAAGGCCATTGATTTCCTTAATGATGATGGAGAAAAGAGAGACTTATAGGGAAAGAAGAATCCTACATCAGTGAGAATGGTTACAACTATGCAAGCTAAGCGCAGTTGCATGAAAGGGTGTGTATTATTTGCAATTCATGTTTCCATAGACAAAGGGAAGGATGTTGAGGATAATGAAGTCTTGAGGAAGTATCCTTTCTTGTACTAGTTTCAAGATGTGTTTTCTGCAGAGATTCCAGAGCTGCCTCCTCGCAGAGCAACACCAACATCTAAGGCACTGTACAGGATGAGAACTCCGGAGTGGTGGAATTAAAGTTATATATTAAAGAGATTATTGATAAGGGATACATAAGGCCAAGTGTGTCTCATTGGGGTGCACCCATGTTGTTTGTAAAGAAGAAGGACGGTACTCTCAAATTGTGAATTGATTACAGGAAATTGAACAAGTTGACTATTAAGAACATGTACCCATTACCTAAAATTGATGATTTGTTTGATCAGTTGAAGGGAGAAACAATGTTTTTGAAGATTGATATGAGATCAGGATACCATCGGGTGCACATCAAATAAGGAGACATCTACAAGACTGTATTTTGTACAAGGTATGGCCACTTTGAGCTTGTGGTTGTTCCTTTTGGTGTAACCAATGCTCTAGCCACCTTCATGTGTTTGATGAACAATGTGTTACACCCTTATCTAGATAAGTTTGTGATAATATTTGTTGATGATATTCTAAGAATTATGAAGAATATGCAAAGCATCTAGTAGCGGTGCTGAGAGAGCATAAGTTGTATGCCAAGCTCAACAAGTGCAGTTTCTTTCAGTCTCAGAAACATTACTTGGGACATGTTGTTTCCAACGAAGGGATAGCAATGGATCCAGAAAATATTAAAGCTATCATGGAATGACCAGCTTCAAGGGATGTGGATGAAGTTAGATCATTCATGGGACTAGCAGGTTATTACAAGCAGTTCATCAAGAACTTCCCAAGATTTGCTATCCTATCACATCTTTGCAGAGGAGAGGAAAGAAGTTTGAATGGACTGCTAAGTGTGCAACTAGCTTTGATCAGTTGAAGCATTTTCTTACCAATGCTCTGGTTTTGAAGATTGCAAATCATGATAAATAGTTCGCGGTTTGTACAAATGCTTGTAGAGAAGGAATTGGTGGAGTCCTGATGTAAGAAGGGTAGGTGGTTTGCTATGAATCAAGGAAGTTGAATGAGCACAAGCAAAACTATGTGACTCATGATATTGAGTTGGAAGCCACCATTCATGCATTGCAGATGTGGAGGCATTATCTCCTTGGAAGGAGGTTTGTCTTGATGAGTGATCACAATTGACTGAGTTATTTGTTTGACCAGCATAGTCTAAATGCAAAGCAAGCTATATGGTTGGCTAGTCTTGGTGAGTTTGATTTTGAGATAAGTACATAAAGAACAAGGATAACAAGGTTGTAGATGCTCTTAGTAGGAGAGTATAGTTGAATCATATTTCAGATGTGAGCTCTTATGGGACATATTTACAGGATAAAATGTTACAGACAAAGAAACGTGATGGAAGTATCAACAACTGAACTAGAGATTGCAGCAACAGGGTGAGGGTGATCAGGATGAGGAGTGTCACCTCACAACAAATGGCCTTGTCAAATTTAGGAGCAATATCTATGTGCTAGATAATAGTGAGTTGAAGAAGCTTATTTTGAGAGAGTTTCATGTCAAGCCATATTCAAGTCACCCAAGATACTAGAAGACTTTGAAAATTGTTAAGAAGTTATACTATTGGCTAAATATGAAGAAAGAAGTGGTTGAGTTTGTTACCAAGTTTTTGGATTGTCAACAGGTGAAAGCTGAATGCAAGCATCCAACTGGTTTTTTCTAGCCTATTCCGATTTCAAAATGGAAATGGGAGGTCATTTCCATGGACTTAATTACAAGGTTTCCTAGGACATCAAAGAAACATGAATCCATCATGGTTGTGGTTGAAAAGTTGAGCAAGGTAGCTCACTTTATTGCCGCAGAGTCTATTAATTCATCTAGTGAAGTGGCTTAGATCTTCATCAGGGAGATAGTGAGGTTGAGTGGAGTTCCCAAGAACATTATATCAGACAAAGATGCCAAGTCCACTTCCAAGTTTTGGAAATAATTGTTTGCATGCTTGGGGACAAAGTTAGCCTTCAATACAACTTATCACCTGCAGACAAACGCACAAACAAAGAGGATTAACAAGATTCTTGAGGATATGTTGAGGATGTATGGCATGTATCGACAAAGGAAGTGGGAGGAGTATCTTCCATTAGTGGAGTTTGCTTATAATATTGGGTATAGGGAATCCTTGAAGATGAGTCCATTTGAGGCTCTTTATGGGAGGATTTATAGTAATCATATCAGTGGGAGTGATCCAGTGAACAGGGTGTTGATTGGACTAGATTTGTTGTCAGAGATGGAGTAGGAGATGGAGGTTATTAAAAGGAATTTGAAGGAAACACAGGATAGACATAAGAGTTATGCAGATCAACATAGAGAATTCACAAAGTTTTAGGTTGGGAAGCATGTGTACTTTTGTATCAATCCTAAGAAGAGATCCTTAAGGATTGGGTCATGTGCCAAGTTGGCACCTTAGTATTGCGGGACTTTTGAGATCCCTGAGAGGATTGGACTAGTGTCATACAAACTTGATTTTCCTCCATGAGTGAAATTCCATGATGTTTTCCATGTTTCATTGCTTAAGGTATATGTACAAGACGTTGATCATGTGATTGATTGGTTTGTGTTGTAGGTGGAACCAAAGGAAGAGTTCCAGATAGAGCCATAATGCATATTGCAACGGAAACAAGTTATGCTCTAGAATTGAGAAATAGAGCAAGTTAAAGTGCAATGGAAGCACTTTGGGTCTAATGAAGCTATAAGGGAGATGATTGATCAGATGCGGGCATTATATCCTTATTTCTTTGTTGGTTGAAGCAAGTGAGATTTTGGTATATATATCTGTGTGTGTGTGTGTGTGTGATTGTAAATACTGCATCGAGCTATGTTTATAAATCTCCAATAAGCAATATGATTATCATTCTTTCAATAATTTGTCATTGTAAATATTGTATTGAGTTGTGTTTAAAAAGATCTAATAAGCAATATGTTTTGTTTTCAACAGTTTTTCCTAGTCATAAGTGTCATAGAATACCGAAGACGGTGTTCCCCCAAGGGGAGGGATTTGTAACAACCCTAGGTTTATTTTCCATGTAAATGGAAGGAAATCACAAAGGCAAAATAAGACCAAGGTCATGGGACATGTATTCCAAACTGAATGGAGGAAAAAACATTAAAGTGGGCATCACTTGTGGTTAATTAATGGCTATGGAAATTCACATTGGCAATGGAAAAAGGAAAAAGGCAATAAATGACAATTAATTTGAGAAATGAAAATAGGAGAAAAATACAATAAAGAGACAAGAATATGCATGCAAGGGAAACTAAAGAAAAAATTAAAAAAAATTAAAGAAAAAAGGAAAGGGAAAGGAAGAGACACCATAAATCAATGATAAAAAGGAATCTGAAAAACAATTGATAGATTTTGATTAGTTTTCAACTTTTAACACCTTTAGTTTTGATAAGGAAGAAATTAATCCAAGAGAGAAGGAGAGAGAGAGAAGGAAGAGCACAAGCAAGAAAGTAAGCAAGGATCACAAGCCAGGAAGGAGCAACAAGGAGGAATTTGAGTTGCAGCCATGAGAAGAGGTTTACAGTTAAGGAACAACTGAGGATTTTTAGGTAACAAGTTGCATGTGTGATTTCCTTGCTAGAATTTGAATGCATGGTATATGCATTTGGTTTACATGATTATTTTGTTATCATTGGCATGGGATTGCATGGTTTGAAAATGTGTTCAGATTTTCCTTTCCATGTACTGGATAACTATGGTGTGATGGGATTCATTCTCAGTTGAGCTTTGGATTGCTAAAAGATATTGGATCCTGGTGAGGTGGTCTCAGGAAAATCCCATGGGTTGGGGGTGGAGATGGTTTTCTCTGGGAAGCCCTTGATAGGTGGGTGGAGACAGGAAAATTCCTCTTGGTATGGTGAATAAATGCTGAGGGATCCAAGCTTGTGTTGGTTTGGTGATCTCCAGACTGGTTTAGGTGAGATCACTACGACTTGAGGGAGGTGGTTTAACCTCGAGAGTTCCTATTTAGTTATATTTTTTTTATCCCATGAAATCCCACATTCATGCTTGGAATATGGCATGGGGGTGATTAGCAGAAAGAGAGATTTGGTTTAGCCCAATCTATGGTTGGGTGGTACGTGGAAGCCTCTGACTTGGTTGACTTTATGCATATGTTATTTCATATTTATATCAATGAGCACATGTATTGGTTATTGTGTTGATTTTATGACTAGTTTGTCATGGTTTAATTCTGGTTAAAAGTTGGTTATACGCATGGTTAAATGATGTGCTCTTGTTATGGATCTTGTTCATGATTCAATAAGTATAGAATGGCTATATGAATGTATGCGCTAAGAAGTGTTTGATGAAACTAACTTGAGAGGGTAGAGAGCCTTCTTGATGTTTCTCTGGTGAAACTAATGAAACAATGATCAAATATGCATTCATGACCTTTAGTTACTATGTTTACCATATATTTGTCTAAATGTTTAATATGTGCTTGGCATGTTTAGGTAAGACCCGAGCCCTAACATAGATTATGCAAACTTGTGATTATCTTAGACTTTATTCTAGAAAGTTATGGTCAGGTTTGGGTAGTGGCTTGTAGGCTAGTCCTGAACTTCAAGCACTGAATTCGCGGCTATAAGCACAGAATTGAGGATTTTTGGTTGTAGTTACACAGAGGATGGATTGTGCATGCGACTGGAGCCTTCTAGCCACATGGAAAACTTGGCATGCGTGCGGTTGGGCTGTAAAGTCAGGTATAAAGAAGGTTCCAGCTCAAGGATCACCAGTGGGTGTTGTCTAACATTTGGGTGAAAAGGTGCCCTGGGAGGTTGCAATAAAGTTTGAAGATAGTAGGCCCCACTTCCATAACTGGAAATTGGTTGTTGGGTCATGCGTGGTAACTCTCAGCTCATGTTTACCATGGAGAGCTTCTAAAAGTGGGTAATGTGGGGTGGGGTGTTACAATGAGATTATACTTAGGAGATGAAATCCTAATAGATCACACACACACACACAAACATTTAGGTGAAACTAAAGGTAATAAAGATTTAACTATCAACTTTATGAAAGCGACAATAAACTATTCTAAGAGAACAATAAATTTCTAATCTAGAAAGCAACGAATATAATTTAAGCAATAATCTAACTTCTAGGAAAACAATCAAATGTTCTATATACTATGAAAACTTTCAACTTCTAATGTATTCTATAAAATCTTTGAAATTATAATATAAAGAAAGAAAATTTAGTCTTATCTATGAAAACGCTTAATTTTTTATTGTATGAAAGATAAAGGCAATTTACTCTATGAACTCTGATGTATGGAAAATAAAAGGCAGTTTATGCTACGAAAGTTTTTCAATTTTTTGATCTATGAAATGTAAAGACATACTACAAATATCTACAAGCAAATGACAAAATGCCAAAGCAAGTGGCTATGAAAGTGAATGGAATCAATAAGATGTGCATATGCCAATTTATAATTCTTTCATTTTTGGACCATGATATGCCTCTGATGTTGTGCAAGAAATCCTAACATATCTAATAAATCTGAGACAAAAAATAATTGCAGAAGTAAAGAACTGGTAACAAAGATAACTAGTAAATAGTTTGTGGCTTTTGAATTTTTATTCAAGCGCTTGATGTATGCAAAAAAAACTAAAACAAATGAGCGAAATTATATAGAATGAAATGATAATAAACATAGTATAAAAATATGGTATTTAAAAACAACAAAAGATAAATGAAAAATAAATTAAATTACACTTCTTGTACACAAGAGGGAGCCCTCCCGCAGGAGAACGAGATCTAAAACTACTTAGAGAACTTGATGATCAAATATGTACTCTTCACGCAGTCGTAACAATAGGCAAAATTTATTAAATTAGAACAATGCATATATATATATATATATATATATATATATATATATATATATATATATATATATATATATGTATGTATATATGTATATATGTATGTATATATGTATATATGTATATATGTATACATATATATACATATATATATATATATATATATATATATATATATATATATATATATATATATATATAACAACTTGAGAAACTGGCTACTGGAAATTCGATTAGTGAATGACAACTAAGTCTTTAATTTATATTAAAATTCTAATTTCTATGATTCATTATCAGGGAAGTGAATCATAGAAATATTTGACATTAGACACATCATCATTTAGTTGATTTCTTGTTCCTTGAAGATTTATCACGCTCACTTGAGGTTCTAATCCACTGCCAAGTAGTCTAGAGGCTTGGTTCACGCACCATTTGACAGTTGACCAAATGTTTGACTTTGCTATTGTGATCAACCAATGCATTTTTTCTTGCACCCAATAGGTGGAATACCATGTGGGCATGATTTGGCATCTATCCATATGCTTAGACTAATATTTCCTCCATGGAGTCTACCTAAACCTTAAATCCAACTACAAAATGTTGTCAAGGCTGCAAAACGTGTTAATTTTTGTAATTTACGCAAATTGAGCCAAATTTATAAAGTAAAAACTAGGAAAATATTGGAATTGTACCTTATTGCATCTTATGTAGCTTTGATAGCTAATTATTTATGGAACAATAGTAGGATAATGCAAGGATGAGTGAGTTATAAGGGAAAACGAGTGAAACTATAGGTAACAGACTATAAAATAGGATGTTGTTTCTTCGGCCCAACAGTATCCACATGGATCCAAAGAAGGTAAAGGAAATTAAGGATTAGGAGGAACCACACAACATGCTTGATGTCAGGGTCTTTTTAGGGATGTCCAACTGCTAATGAAGGTTTGAAGAGGGTTATTTGAAGATTATTGCACCAGAAAGATTTGCTAAAGAAGGAGAGACCATGGAGTTAGACGGAAAAGAGTATGCATGCATTTGAAGAGCTCATACTAAAATGCTTCTACCCTAGTTTTGAAGCGACTAGCCATTTAGCAACCATTTAAGTTATAGAAATATGCTTCATAATTCACCAATGGAGTTTTGATATGGGATGGGCAAGTGGTAGCTCTCGGGAGTAGGGAGTTATAGGATCGAGAGAGGAGATACTTGGTTCATGAGAAGTAGATGACTGCAATAGTGCATTGTTTATAGGTATGGAGGCATTACTTGGGAAATCCATTTGTGGTCAAGACAGATAAAATGACAATAAATCGCTTTACGACTTAACCCAAGTTATATCTGAAACATGCTCAATGGTAGGATTTATTGGCAAATTTTTACATGATCGTTGAGTATAAGATATGACAAATCAATTCTATATAACATCCCTTGAGTATAAAGGCACAAATTGTTTCACTTGAGGAGAAGGAGTCACCTACACCAACGATGAGTCAAATTTAGGTGTCAGATGAATTGTAGAGGGGGATTTAGGAAGGTTTATAGGATGATTCAATAGTGAAGAGCATCATGAAGTAGGTGAAGGAAGGATACCTTGACCACATTTATGTTCTTGGAATGTTGAAGGAATGCCATGACTCAGCTTGGGCTAGCCACCTGTTGTGGCCAGCAACAACCCCCCTTCTTATTTAGTGTTATTCCTAATACTAAATAAGTGGGGACCCTTAGTTAAAAATTCAAAAAATCAATTAGGGTTTGAATTTCGTTTTCGAATAAAACTTACCATCATAAGCTTAGGAAATCCCCTTAGAAAATCTAAAAAATCTAATTTCTATGATAAGGTAAGACAAAATCTTTCCTTAGGAAATATCGCATCACAAAAGGATAATAGGATACCTCCTTACAAGCCGAATTCTAACATTGCGAGATCGCGATGCGCGATAATAAACAAATATCGCATCACATACATCAAAGACAACTTACTTTGAAATACTTTAGTTTGCCGATATGCGATGACGCATATCACAAATCACATTTCGCAGAAAACAGTTAATGAAGATTGTTATATATTACGTTCCTACGATAGTGCGATATTGCCATATTGCAGTTTTGCGATAAAGCGGCAATGCGATAATGCGATATTGAAAGTTAACGATATAGCAAGCAAGCAATGTCGTGATTCTGCGATGTTGCGATCTGCAATATTGCGAAGCAAATCGCAAAATCGCTTCATCGCAGATCTTTCGGGTTCGTGGTTCAAAAAAGTATTTTCCATAAAACGAAACCTGGTTATGCGCTTTAATGCTAATTAATGACTTAGTTGCCAGTTATTAATGGAATATGGTTTCGTGCTTATCGAAAAGTCATTTCACATAAGGTGATATATTTTATACATCTTTGGCATTTAAAACTTTCCCATCACCTTCCTTATCATTATTCTCACTTCACTTGTAAATTGCAGGAATGAAGAACAGAGAACGATACAAAGCAGTACGCAGGATATTATGGGAAAGAAAATAAAAGCTCCGAGTTCTGAAGAGAAAGAAATGGCGCCATTGTATACAGACACAGCCTGTAACAGAGACGCAGGTATTGCTACGTGGGAAGGCATGTATAATCTACTTGAGGAGGAGAATCCCAGAGTAATGGAAGTTACTGCTACTGCGGGCTCACATAGTTCTTCTGAGGCATCTATCATAGAACTAGCTTGTTCATTCTTACACCGGATAGCAGCAAGGCCCAAAATTCTCCCATACACGGACATGGTTAAATGGATACTGGACAACGTCGATATCAGAAATAGACAGTTTAAGACTCAGGGTCAAGGACTTATTGGCTCATTCACTGCACAGGATTTGAAGCTCATGTATCATTTACCAGAGCCACAGGCAACTTATAACAAACAGTTCATGGAGAAATTTGCAAAAGAAAATCAAGACCTGGCAGAAACCACTAAAGACTGGTCGAGGAGGGACGAACCGCTGAAGAAAGATAAACATGGTATGTATAGTACTGGTTCTCTCACCTCCCCGTATTGCTTTGCTGCTGCCATGCTCTGTAGACTTTTTGGAATGCCAGACATTAACAAATTTTCATTTGAATGGCTACCATTATTGGATGCCACCACGAATGCCACTATTGTGGATTGGGCTAAAATATTGTCTGATAACCTAGTCACAGCCATTGTAAATTACTGGTCTAAAAGAACTGTTTCTCAGAGAATTTACCCCCCTTTTTACCTATCTGCGTATGTGATGGATGCGATATGTTATGTGTCTAAGTTTCCTGTGATGGGTTGGAAATGGACAACTCAAGACCCCTTACCCATTCATATCTATCATAAAGAATTGTGGGACTCTAAGTTCGCTCCGCACTTCTACCAGATTTGTCATGGAATCATGTTGCCCCTGTACAGAATGTTGTTTGATAAAGATGCTCCAAGATGCTCTCCTGAAGCAGAAGTAGACATACTCCCTGTCGCGAGATGGTTTGGGGAGGAACTATTTACATATGTCAGGGTATTCGGAAGTTCTGCTTCCCCTCATGTCCTACCTTTGTATGTCCCTGATAAACTCATGGCACGAGAAATTGCGTATCAAACCTGTGGGGAAGGAGGTTTGACTAAAGATTTAAAAGACAAAAAGAAGGCTATCTGGCCACAATTTCCTGTAGCCTGTGGGGCTTTTTCACTATTTGATGTAAGCCATGCATTCACAGAAGTAAAAAACATAACGTGTTTACAATTATTCAAATTTTCAGGAAGACCATTCGACCCTCATGATATTGCTAAGAATTTCACTACTGCAGTCAAGATAAAGGTGTTTTCTGGAGAAGATGATCTGTTCGATGACATATTCCAACAGAAAAGCACACTTGAAGAAATTCTGCATGTGGCCCAAATGCAATTCTCTCCAGAAGAATTTCAACAGTTCAAAATATACAGGGAAAGAAGGTTAGCCAGTATTCCTTTGGAAAAACTATGCCTAGAACCCGTAAGGGAACCAACTCCAAGTGTTAGTCTTAGTGGAAGTTCAGGCACAAACGGATCTAAATCCAAGTCTGGGAAAGAAACATCTGAGCATTCTAAAAGATCCGAAAGCGAACAGGACAAGAGCGAAGGGTCAGTAAAGGATACTGCCCAGTCAAAGGAACTTCTACAACAACAGGTTTTTACCTCCCCGCAAATAGATCCTCCCCCTCTCGTCGTTCAGCCATCGTCAGTCAGAACCGAACTAGATAAAGAATGGGAAACCTTCAATGACTTGATCAATCTTGAAGGACAAACCATAAAGACACCTGTGAGCAATGCACATGCAACAAAAGAAGTAGTCACAAGAACAATTAGTAATGTTTCAGATATGGAACATATTCCTATTACCCCATCCTCTGAGCTTATGCTCAAGATAGAAGAAATTCCTCCTCTTGATATATTTTATAGCCCACAACACAAAGCAGTAGTGAGAAGACAAAGGAAGAAAAGGAAATTGGAAAGCGTTCTCTCTCATGACGCAGAACAATGAGACGTCCTATGGCAAGATCCCACTACCAATCCCACTAAAAATCTCACCAAAATATCTCAGATCGCAGGAGTGTATGCCTCTGCGATTATTGATAAAGCATCTGAGGTACAACAATTGCTAAAAGAAAAGGAAGACCAGGTACAAGTTTTGCAACAACAGTTGCAACAAGCCAATGCTAACAGTGAAGCACAAAAACAGCTTGAAAGATTACAACAGGACTTCCAACAAATGCAGATAGGCTACCAGAATAGTTTGGCTAAGAAAGAAAAGCAGTTACAGGATGTACAGGAGATGCACAAGGATAACCCTAAACTTGCATAATTCATCATAGAGTCAATTTCCTTGAATGAACAATTACTGCAACAACAGGAAGAATTGTTGTTAAGTTTAGGTATGTTCTATGCTAGAGCAATTTATTTAATTTCTTTTCCATATTAGCAATCACATTAGCATAAAGTAAACTGCAGAAAGAACATGAATATAAATCGCAGAGGACAAGCCAAGGCAAGAGGACACAAGATATGGCGTGAGCCAGGGACAAACCCCACAACGTGTGGGGAAACCCTTTGATCAAATCTTCTTTTATCTTTAAAGTTCAGCAGAGAAAGAGAGAGAGAGAGATAATACATTTACAACAAAATTCAACACTTTGACTTATCTGGATCTGAGCATAGATCATTTCCTATAATGATGAGATCAGTTGAAGACATTCTGCTTCAACTGAATCTCCTAGGTGACGACTTCACCTATCCATTTTGTTCATCTGCTGCACCTTACCATGTAGCATCATCATGCTGCATCATGCATCTTCATGCTGCTCATGATCACTGTGCTGCCCATGATCTTGCCAAGCTTCATGTTGTCCAAGCCGCATCATATTGTTTTATTGCTGAGTTGTTGTACACAACTTTACTGCCCTCCATCATCATGCTGTACATATTTTGCTGCTATCATCATGATGACTGGTTAGGGTACCAAGCACTATTGAAACAGTCCTTCAAACAAACTAGGACACTACTCGGATATGCTGTTGATTTGGGCATATGTACAAGTCCTCAAAACTCCTACACAATCCTAGACTGTGGTGTTATGGCTTGCGGCCTGACACACAGCCTTTATGTGGCTTCCAAGCAACATAACCCTTGCTTCTCGTCCTTCCAACAAGATCCCAACAGATCTATCCCTTAGCTCCTCTAACTTGGTTCTCCTACAAGAAGAGAACAACTTCATGCAGTCACAAAAGAATATACAAACAGTCCTATCTCTATGACAGTGTTGTTACCAACAGCAATTCGAAATTTCCTTATAGCTGTGATAGTGTCTATTCTGGGAGTGCATATAAGGCCTCTCTTGTCTGTGGTTAGGGCCTCCTTAGGCCAACGAGGATGGACTGCATTAGGCTACATATGAGGGCTTGAGTATAAGTCTACAGGTCAGCGTATTAGGGCCTCCGCATGAAACTTCTGGACAGTGTAATAGTGCCTCCATATTAAACTTCTGGACAACGTATTAGGTGCTTCCATACTCAACTTCTTGACAACGTATTATATTCAACTTCTGGACAGTGTATTTATCACTGCGTACATCACTGTAATGTTTGTTGCGTATGTTAAGGTATCACGTAATGAATATGATGGGCTGTATGACGGGGTTGTATATATATATCTGCATTCCATATATTGAAGCGGATATATATATCTGCGTCCCATAATATGACACTGTTACACTGATAACGTTTATCCCTTGACTGCGCGTAGGGGCTTCAGCGTATGGGTGCTCTCTGTGTTATATGACCAGCGTATAATATCTTCTTTGAATAGCGTATTAATATTTCTGTGATCAGCGTGCTAATTTCTCCATGACCAGCGTATAATATCTTCTTTGGACAGCGTATTAATATTTCTGTGATCAGCGTGCTAATTTCTCCATGTCTAGCGTGTTAATATCGTATTAGGGCCTGTGTATAAAGGTTTCTAGCACAGCATGTTAGAGTCTCGGATAGGGCCTTTCTTTTGACTGCGTATGAGGCCTCCTTCACTGCGGCTAGATATCTACGGTTGGGGCAACGTACAGCAGCTAGGGCATTACTTGAGTGACCAGCGTATCATTCATGATGTCTCTCTCCTTCACCAAAAACCTAGACGTGGAGAGGAGGAGACTACTCAAGAATGTGTTGCGCTAATGACTCCAAATACTCTCTTATTTATACTGAAGGCGGATGATTGAATAGACATGACGTTTGGGCTTCTAAAGCCTACATAAGAGTTGGTCGGCTTCATAATAATTATATAAACAAAATAAATTCATATCTCCATAAATACTTATCGGGATCGGATGATATTTGGATCAATCCTACACCTCTCGACGAGAGGGATCCAATAAATATATCAGCTGCCATAAATAAGCCGACCCACATGGAGTTTGGACCTAGTTTCCAATTTAACAATTGTGCCAGAAAATATCACAGTGGAACTCGTATTGTGAAATAAGTGATAAAATCACTAATCAAGTTGTAGATTTACGAGGTGATTATGATTTTTGATAAACGAGTTACTGAATATTTGGCTTGGCAAAAAACAGAGGAGGGAAAAAGAGCAGGTGCACCAATAATCAACGAAAATCACAAAGAAATGCTCTTTAACAAATGGGACGAACAAATCAGGGAAGCAGAGCAAGCAACAGAAGGAGCAACCACGGCAGCAAACAACATTATTGACTGTGTAAATGAAAATTTGCACAGGGAAAATTTGATCGCAGAAACCACTCCAGGGTATTTACCTAAAGTACAACAACTACAAACAGACTGGAAGCAGAAAGCTCAAGAAAAGGCAGAAGCAATCCAAGGGTTAACCAAGTTGAATTGGGATTATTACTGGGCACACTTGGTAAAACCACACAGCCAGTGGATGACTCTTAAGTGTATCATCAATTCTACCGAGAAGATGGTGCCAGCTCTCGCCGATTCTATTTTCTCAGCTCAGCTAAAGTCGGAAGTCGGCCAACCGACTCTTCTCAAACAGATGTTGAATGCGTGCGATTTCAAGGAGCAGATACAGAAGTAGTTTTAATTTTAGATTCAATTTTAGTTTTAATTTTGTTTTATTTTGCCTGAAATGAGGACGGTCATTTAAACCGCATCCTACATTTTTGTAATAAGTTATTTTTAGAGTTAGTTAGTAGTATTTAAACCCTTCTCATGCATTTAGAGAAGGGTCCTGAAATTTGTCAAAAACTTATCCCCAGAACATGCACTTTTGTACCCTATGAGGAGGTTTTGATGAATGAATGGAACAAGATTTATTGATATTTGCATTTGATATCTTCTACTGATGTTGCACTTTTGTACTCTTAGTGGATGTTAGATCAAGAAGAGATAAATCATTATCGCTTGAAGCTCATGAGTAAGACTAGCTATAAATGGTACTTCTATCTCTTAACTATTTTTGCCTTTGTGTTAAAGTGATATTCATATTTAGTTGTTTATATCTTGATGCGTGAATGCTTGAGTTATCATTTGTCACTTTTGTACGATGATAGCTATTTATTTATGCTTAATGTATGAGTAGCTTATTATGCGATATGTTTTTCACAACTGTTTCATCTAACTTTTTATACGAAGTGGTTCATCCTTATTGAATTATTTTCTCATAACAGTTGAATGATCTTTATTACCAGTTGTTATTTAAAATCATTTTAGATCGCATAACGGAAAGATTACACCCTAGGTTAGTGTAGACTTAGATATTTCTGCTTATTAGAATACAATTTCTATATTATCAGATTAGAGTTAGAGTAAAAGTATTCCATTTAGAAACTATTATAAAGAGAAATTTCGGTCCTTCACACACACACACACATAAATTGGGAAGCTAGTCCCATATCCCCAGTTGGACCACTATACCAAACGGAAAAGGAGCTGCTAACCAAGGTCCGGACCGGGTGGGTATCCCCCTTGTTGTAGACCCGATTTTCAGGGCTTCAACATATTTGGCGCTAGAAGGAGGGCCACGAACTGTGAATGGAAAGCAAATCTAAATCTAAATACCATTCTGAGAGTAAATCGCCCTCACCATCTCCCCCGACTTCTCTGTTGCATTTAAATCTAGAGTCAGAAGTCGCTGGAGAAACAACCACTGCTACAAACCTTGACATTTCAGAACAATCTATTATTGAACCTCCTGAAGTTGAAACTTTGATTCACAAACTTCAACGATTTTCTATATCTCCTCAAAAATCTGATAAATCTCAAGGCAGCGTGACTTCACAATATAATCCTGCGCATCCTCTTACCAGGTTAAAGAGCGAAAAGTTTGGTGTTCAGCCAACCGAATTACCTCTACCTACAAGGAAGAGAGCAAGGAAGTCTCCTAAAGGGTTCGATAGCGAGACTCTTTCATCATCATCATCCATCTCAACCTCTTCACCACGAAGTCAACCATCCACTCCTCCACTTCAGATCATTGTCCATCAGCCTACTGGAACTTCCACAAATCCTTCTCAACCATCTAGAGTCATAATATCCTCATCTTCTCAACCGCAGGGATCATCTTCTGCACTTCCCTCTGTTAGTAGTTCAGTGATGGCCCAATCTCCATGGAATAACCCAGGGGCAGTCTTAATGCTTGCACCCTTGAGTCAACTACCAGCCCATCCTGAAAAATGGCTGCCTAAGTTTAATCCTGAGGTAGGCATGCTAGCGGAAGAACATATAAATAACTTTAGGCTATCCATAAATCTCAATGGAGTTACCAACGAAGGCGTTGTTGTTCGACTTTTCCCTTATACTCTGCAAGGAACAACCAAATCATGGTATTTCTCATTACCATCTGGATCTATTACTAGTTGGGACATCTTCCAAGAACAATTCTTAACCAAGTTCGGTGATGACAGGTCTATGACGACACTGATCAACGACTTGTCTAACCTTTAAGGTCGAGTCAAGAGAACCTATCAAAGATTTCAATTTACGTTTCAATAAAATCTTAAACAAAATTCCTACTACTTCCCAGCCTAGCGAAGAAGTGCGAAGTGAATGGTACATTACTGCTTTACCATCAAACTTAGCAATCTTTGTTGATAGGGCTAACAAAACAACCTTAGTTGAAAATATGAAAGAAGCAATAACAGTAGAGAAACGTATTATGGCCCTAGAAAAGAAAAATGTGATAGAAGAACGAAAATCTAAGAAGGTTTCTTTCAAAGAAGATCCCAAGAAAAAACAATCAAAAGATCCATTCGATTTAGAAGGATTACAAAAAGTTTTGAAGACCATGTCTAACGAGATGGTCGACATTAAGAAACAAGTGGCAGAAAATTCTTCTAAAAAGCCATACAGGCCTTTTAAAAGAAATCCTTCAACCGATTCCAAACCCCCTAACGCAACTACAAATGTTGAATCAGATGAAGAAGAAGAGGAAATCCCTACTGAAGAACATACCGATGAAGAAGAAGTTGTAGAGTTACAAGGTATGTGGGATTTCATCCTCCCAGATGAAGAGGATCAAGAGGCATTCCCGGTTAGTACTCACAGCAGAAATCAACTTGATCCTCCTCAATCTACACCTAAGCCAAAGAGCGCAAAATCGATGACTAAGGACAAAAGTTGCAGCGAAGAAAACATCACCTAAAGCGACTCAAACCAGCCCAGTTCAAACAGACCCATCAACTCCATCTAAAACCCTGATTGTTTCGGATGAAATGGAGTATAATATCATAGAAGATATGAAAAAGACTAGGGCCAATATTACTTTTTTCGAATTGAGCAAGTTAAAACACCAACAAAAAGTACTTTTGAAAGAATTACATGCTGTACCAGTTGCACCTTTTCCTGCCGCTGTAATCTCTCAAGATTCCCATGACATGGGAAGACCTCCAACTAATGTGATTAATAAAGTTGATCCAAATGATATCGCATTAATTGGAGGAAGATCGAGATCTCATACTCCCCCATTTCTCCTTACTTATGAAATTTTCGATAAAAATTTGCATAATTGCTTAGTGGATTCTGGAGCTTCATCGAATATCTTACCAAAGTCAATATGTGCAAAATTGAATGTTCAACCACAGAAATCCGCTGTGCGCATAGTCCAATTAGATCGATCACAAGTCGAAGTGATTGGCAAATTAAATCAGGTTACCATAAGGCTGTAATCCAACCCAAAGGTATGTCAAGTAATCGACATTTTAGTTGCTGATATTCCAGAATTTTATGGCTAAATCCTTAGCAGAGATTGGTCAGAAAAACTTCATGGATAATTTGCAACTGACTGGTCGCACATGTGGCTCCCTTACAATGGTAAACCAAATCAGATAAAAGTTGAGCGTGAACGACATCAGAAATACATAGTAACAGAACTCGAGGGGGAAAATGAACCAGTAGCATATAATTCTAACATCATTGGCAACTATTCAGTAGATTCTTTCCTAGGAAATTTTAATGCTCATACTTCACCTTAACTAGAAAATCATGTTTTATCTCAAGTAGAAAATTTCTCTCAAACAGATAGTTCTAAATGTATTAATTTTATAGATAGTCCTATAAATAAATCTTTGTTTTGGAAGTTATTTTTTGATGGTTCTAAGTCTAACGAAGGAGCAGGAACATGATGCGTGTTAATAAGCCCAGAGGGAGATAAAACTATGCTAACTTGCAGACTCGAATTTGATTGCACCAACAATATAGCAGAATACGAGGCTTTAGTCCAAGGGTTATACAAAGCAATTGGATTAGACGTCAAATACCTTCAAGTTTTCTGAGATTCTGAAATTGTAATCAGACAGGTATGTAATACTATACATTGTTTATCAGGTCATTTAAAACATTACCAATCTTTAGTTCAAGATTTGACTGAACACTTTATAGCATTTAATATTTCATCAATTCCAAGACTCCAGAATGCTAGCGCAGACCTCTTAGCCAACGTAGCTTCCAAGCTCATTCCTTCAGAAGATTTTAGCCCTGATCGATTTTCAAATGAGTTAATTTTTAGAACATCTATTCTTGATAACATTACCAATTAGAGGATTTTCAATGACGATCCTGATATCGTGAGTTTCCTCACATCTGAAGGATCCTACACCAATCTAATAATTGACGAAGACCAACATGACCAACAATTGCAACAGGATAGTACTAACAATGCTATACCTAAATCAGTAGTCAAGTTAGAAGACCTTTATGATTTGAAAGATCGATTCAAAAGATCTACCAATTCAAAACTCCAAAGCTCAACTTTGAATTATGAATTAGTAAATCTAAGAACTGATGCCAAACCGCAGAATATCAACCTAGGCCTTGGCCTAGCCCCTGAAGAAAAATGAGCATATATTCATCTCTTGAGACAATACAAAATTGTTTTTGCTTGGAATTACGATGAAGTCAAAACATACGACACTTCCATCATCCAACATACTATTCCAATGATCGATAATGAAAAACTTGTCCAACAAAAGTTGAGAAAGATACATCCCAATTTAGAAAACCAAATCAAAGCTGAACTCAATAAGTTATTGAAAGCCAAAATAATTTTTCCCGTTAGACATTCTAAATGGGTCTCCAATATGGTCCCTGTTAGAAAGAAAAATGGAGATATTAGAATCTGCATTGACTTTCAAAATCTTAACAAAGCCTGCCAAAAGGATAATTTTCCTTTGCCCCCCATGGAACAAATACTGCAGGCAGTTGCGGGCTCAGAATTAATGTCATTCTTGGATGGATTCTCAGGATACAATCAAGTGTTGGTACATCCCGATGATCAATTAAAAACCACATTTAGAACTAAATGGGGCACATACGCATATCAAAAGATGCCATTTGGTTTGATTAACGCAGGTGCCACATTTCAGAGAGCCATGGACATCGCATTCAAGGGGTTAGTTAATAAATCAGTGGTAATCTATTTGGATGATATAACTGTGTATTCCAAGAAACGAAACAACCATCTCAGAGATTTAAAACAAATCTTCCAACGTTGTTTAAGGTATGGAATTTCACTTAACCCGAAAAAATCCTTTTTCGCATTAAGTGAAGGAAAACTTCTCGGATTCATAGTGTCAAAATCTAGGATTCACATTGATCCTGACAGAATCAAGGAGATTTCCGCAGTACCCCTACCTCACAACAAGAAAGCCATGCAATCTTTTCTTGGCCAGATTAACTTTGTAAAGAGGTTCGTTCCAGATTTTTCAAGAATCGTGTCTCCTTTACAAGCCATGATTAAAAAGAACGCAAACTTTAAATGGGGCCAAGATGAACATGAGGCATTCAATCTGATCAAACAAGCAATTATTAATGCTCCATCTTTAGCAACTCCAAATTTTTCCGATCCTTTTATTCTATATACATTTGCCTCTGATAGATCATATGGTGTGATACTCACTCAGACAAATCAAGAAAAGGTGGAAGCCCCAATTCCTTTTTCAGATCCAATTTACAAGGAGATGAGTTGAATTATTCAAACATGGAGAAACAAGCTTATGGTGTTTCCAAAGCAATTAAATATTTCAGACCTTTTTTACTCAAAACACATACCAAAATCATAGTACCGTTTCCAGTGGTAAGATATCTTCTAGTACAAAAGGATGTGGGTGAGAAAAGGGCCAATTGGGTTACTGCCTTACAGGAATATGACGTAGAAATCAAACCAGCAAGTATTGTAAAAGGTCAAGGCTTTTGCAAAATGCTGGCCGGAGCATCGCTAATGTCTGAAAATCCATCCGCAGAGGTACAAGTATACGAGGTAAGCCTAAACGATGTTAAGTCAATATACACTGATATTATTTATTATCTAAAGAATGGATACGCTCCTTCAAACCTCGATCATACCAAGAAAAGAGCTCTAAGGTTAAAAGCCAAACAATATCAGCTCGTGAATGATGTTCTTTTTAGAATAAATTATGACTATGTTCTCCTTAGATGTCTTGAGAAATCTGAAGCTGAAAATGTCTTGCAGGAACTCCACGATGGGCTAGCAGGCGGACACTATGCTGGAGATGCAACTGCTCACAAAATTTTGCGCGCAGGCTATTACTGGCCCACATTATTCAAAGACGCACATAACTACGTAAGGAAATGTCAAGTCTGTCAAACCGCTACTGGAAGACAAAAGAAACCATCCTTGCCACTGCAACCAGTTAACATTGAACAGCCTTTCGATCAGTGGGGATTGGACATAATAGGTGAGATCGTTCCTCACTCTTCTAAACAGCATAGATACATCCTTACAGCAACATATTACTTTACTAAATGGGTAGAAGCAGTTCCACTCAAGACAGCTAATGCTGAAAATATCATTGAGTTCATAGATCAGTTCATAATCACCAAGTTTGGGTTGCCTTCCGCTTTAATGTTTGATAATGCATCATATTTTTCTGGTAATGCAATGACTGAATTTGCACTCAAAAGGGGTTTCAAGCTTAAATACTCTGCCAATTATTACCCACAAGGGAATGGGTTAGCTGAATCTACAAATAAGAATTTAATCAGAATCATTAAGCAAACCATTGACCAAAATCATAAAAATTGGCATAAGTCTTTAATATATGCTTTATGGGCAGATCGAATAACGCAGAAAGCCTCCATTGGCACTTCTCCCTTTAATTTAGTTTATGGGAAAGAAGTGGTTCTTCCAACGCATCTGACAATTCCCTCTTTAGCCTTGGTTCAATATATTGATGAAGCACCAACTTCTTCCTTAAAACTAAGGCAGTTGGAATTAATTAAGTTAGAAGAACAACGAGAACAGGCTAAGATAACTCACGCTCATCATCAAGCATTAGTGAAAGCCTCTTTTGATTCCAATATGATATCCAGAAAATATTTTCAGATAGGAGACCTAGTTTTAAAATGGGACAAGGCTCATGAGGAAAAAGGGAAACATACAAAGTTTCAAAGAATGTGGCTTGGGCCTTTTCAAATCATAGAAGTCATAGGTCCGTCCAATTTTATGTTACAGTATTTAACAGGGAAAAGAGATTCTTTACCTGTTAATGGTCAGATACTTAAAAAATATTTTTCATAGAAGATCATTCTTCTATTTTGTAGACTAGTTGTTTTTCTTTTCATAATAAAACCAGTTGTAAATGGATACATTTGAGATTCATGAAAAAGACACAAATTCTCTTCTGGATTTTGCTTTTTCACTTGTATAAATAGAATTCTTTCTGAAAAATTGATCATTACTATTGAAAGATACAGTTAAATACTCTAGGCCTAGAAATGATATTAATTTCGACTTTGTAAATTTTGATGAAAAGCCACCTTTAGTTAGAAATTGTTTTATATCAGTCCAATGAAAGGTATCATTAATAAAATAAAAATTCTCCGTAGAAAAGCTCTTTTCAAAAGCTCTATCATTGTCGTCCATAGCTATCTTAAGGAAACAATGACTTCCTCCTCACCTAGCAAACTACAACATTCGGAGAATGATCCAAAGATACACTTTAACTTAAAGAGTAAGAGGTCTCATCACGAGCCGACTTATCATGATCATAGATATTATAGCTTGCTGACTTTGCCAATACTGCATACCACAACAGGGCAATGACTCAAGATTGTTGCAATCATAAGACAAGGGGTCTCATCACGAGCCAACTTGTTCAACAAAGTTATAAATCAGTGAATGGTTGTGTCATGAATTGGCTACCAAACCAAGACATTGTTCTTTAAGGATAAAAAAGAAAATGAAAGCAATAAGTGTGGAAATGGATTCCTCTTTGAAAATTGTAAATTTCTCTAAGTGGGATACAGGATCATTGTTGGGTAACAGGTAACCCTGTCGAAGCTATAAACGCTTGTTGGCAGCAGAGGCTCTACCTACGACAAATGAGCATATTTAAAACTGATTTACAGAGAAGGCTTTGTTTTTATCTTTATAAACCAAGTAATGATTGATGTAGATACAAGGACTAGCTTGAGGAAGTAAATAATCAAAGTTGAAAATAGAAGAAACAAAATATCATTGATAGGTAAAAGCATAATGTACTTAATCTTTCTATAATAAAGTTTAATTTTCTGGAAAATTTTATGTTTTGGAGGTTTTGAAAATTTAAAAGAACAGCAGAGATAACTGGTTCTTCCAAGTGAATCACCAATTGTTGTGGCCAGCAACAACCCCCCTTCTTATTTAGTGTTATTCCTAATACTAAATAAGTGGGGACCCTTAGTTTAAAATTCAAAAAATCAATTAGGGTTTGAATTTCCTTTTCGAATAAAACTTACCATCATAAGCTTAGGAAATCCCCTTAGAAAATCTAAAAAATCTAAGTTCTATGATAAGGTAAGACAAAATATTTCCTTAGGAAATATCGCATCGCAAAAGGATAATAGGATACCTCCTTGCAAGCCGAATTCTAACATTGCGAGATCATGATACGCGATAATAAACAAATATCGCATTGCATACATCAAAGACAATTTATGTTGAAATACTTTAATTTGCTGATATGCGATGACACATATCGCAAATCGCATTTCGCAGAAAACAGTCAACGAAGGTTGTTATATATTACATTCCTACAATAGTGCGATATTGCGATATTGTGATAAAGCGGCAATGCGATACCACGATTATGCGATAATGCGATATTGAAAGTTCGCGATATAGCAAGCAAGCAATGTCGTGATTCTGTGATGTTGTGATCTGCAATATTGCGAAGCAAATGCAAAATCGCTTCATTGCAGATCTTTCAGGCTCATGGTTCAAAAAATTATTTTCCATAAACCGACACCTGGTTATGCGCTTTAATGCTAATTAATGAGTTAGTTGTCAGTTATTAATGGAATATGGTTTCATGCTTATCAAAAATTCATTTCACGTGAGGTGATATATTTTATATGTCTTCGGCATTTAAAACTTTCCCATCACCTTCCTTATCATTATTCTCACTTCACTTGTAAATTGCAGGAACGAAGAACAAAGAACGATACAAAGCAGTACGCAGGATATTATGGGAAAGAAAAGCAAAGCTCCGAGTTCTGAAGAGAAAGAAATGGCGCCATTGTATACAGACACAGCCTGTAACAGAGACGCAGGTATTGCTATGTGGGAAGGCATGTATAATATACTTGAGGAGGAGAATCCCAGAGTAATGGAAGTTACTGCTACTGCGAGCTCACATAGTTCTTCTGAGGCATCTATCACAGAACTAGCCTGTTCATTCTTACACCAGATAGCAGCAAGGCCCAAAATTCTCCCATACACGGACATGGTTAAATGGATATTGGACAACGTCGATATCAGAAATAGACAGTTTAAGACTCAGGGTCAAGGACTTATTGGCTCATTCGCTGCACAGGATTTGAAGTTCATGTATCATTTACCAGAGCCATAGGAAACTTATAACAAACAGTTCATGGAGAAATTTGCAAAAGAAAATCAAGACCTGGCAGAAACCACTAAAGAATGGTCGAGGAGGGACGAATCACTGAAGAAAGATAAACATGGTATGTATAGTACTAGTTCTCTCACCTCCCCCTATTTCTTTGCTGCTGCCATGCTCTGTAGACTTTTTGGAATGCCAGACATTAACAAATTTTCATCTGAATGGCTACCATTATTGGATGCCACCACGAATGCCACTATTGTGGATTGGGCTAAAATATTGTCTGATAACCTAGTCACAGCCATTGTAAATTACTGGTCTAAAAGAATTGTTTCTCAGAGAATTTACCCCCCTTTTTACCTATCTGCGTATGTGATGGATGCGATATGTTATGTATCTAAGTTTCCTGTGATGGGTTGGAAACGGAAAACTCAAGACCCCTTAACCATTCATATCTATCATAAAGAATTGTGGGACTCTAAGTTCGCTCTGCACTTCTACCAGATTTGTCATGGAATCATGATGCCCCTGTACAGAATGTTGTTTGATAAGGATGCTCCAAGATGCTTTGCTAAACCAGAAGTAAACATACTCCCTGTTGCGAGATGGTTTGGGGAGGAATTATTTACATATGTCAAGGTATTCGGAAGTTCTACTTCCCCTCATGTCCTACCTTTGTATGTCCCTGATAAACTCATGGCACGAGAAATTTCGTATCAAACCTGTGGGGAAGGAGGTTTGACTAAAGATTTGAAAGACAAAAAGAAGGCTATCTGGCCACAATTTCCTGTAGCCTGTGGGGCCTTTTCACTATTTGATGTAGGCCATGCATTCACAGAAGTAAAAAACATAACGTGTTTACAGTTATTCAAATTTTCAGGAAGACCATTCGACCCTCATGATATTGCTAAGAATTTCACTACTGCAGTCAAGATAAAGGTGTTTTCTGGAGAAGATGATCTGTTCGATGACATATTCCAACAGAAAAGCACACTTGAAGAAATTCTGCATGCGGCCCAAATGCAATTCTCTCCAGAAGAATTTCAACAGTTCAAAATATACAGGGAAAGAAGGTTAGCCAATATTCCTTTGGAAAAATTACGCCTAGAACCCGTAAGGGAACCAACTCCAAGTGTTAGTCTTAGTGGAAGTTTAGGCACAAACGGATCTAAATCCAAGTATGGGAAAGAAACATCTGAGCATACTAAAAGATCCGAAAGCGAATAGGACAAGAGCGAAAGGTCAGTAAAGGATACTGCCCAGTCAAAGGAACTTCTACAGCAACAGGTTTTTACCTCCCTGCAAATAGATCCTCCCCCTCTCGTCGTTCAGCCATCATTAGTCAGAACCGAACTAGATAAAGAATGGGAAACCTTCAATGACTTGATCAATCTTGAAGGACAAACCATAAAGACACCTGTGAGCAATGCACAGGCAACAAAAGAAGTAGTCACAAGAACAATTAGTAATGTTTCAGATATGGAACATATTCCTATTACCCCATCCTCTGAGCTTATGCTCAAGATAGAAGAAATTCCTCCTCTTGATATATTTTATAGCCCACAGCACAAAGCAGTAGTGAGAAGACAAAGGAAGAAAAGGAAATTGGAAAATGTGCTCTCTCATGACGCAGAACAATTAGACGTCCTATGGCAAGATCCCACTACCAATCCCATTGAGAATCTCACCAAACTATCTCAGATCGCAGGAGCGTATGCCTCTGCGACTATTGATAAAGCATCTGAGGTACAACAATTGCTAAAAGAAAAGGAAGACCAGGTACAAGTTTTGCAACAACAGTTGCAACAAGCCAACGCTAACAATGAAGCATAGAAACAACTTGAAAGATTACAACAGGACTTCCAACAAATGCAGATAGGCTACCAGAACAGTTTGGCTGAGAAAGAAAAGCAGTTACAGGATGTACAGGAGATGCACAAGGATAACTCTAAACTTAAAAAATTCATCACAGATTCAATTTCCTTGAACGAACAATTACTGCAACAACATGAAGCATTGTGCCTAAAAATATCACAGTGGAACTCGTATTGTGAAATAAGTGATAAAATCACAAATCAAGTTGTAGATTTACGAAGTGATTATGATTTAATTGATAAACGAGTTATTGAATATTTGGCTTGGAAAGAAACAGAGGAGGGAAAAAGAGCAGGCACACCAATAATCAACGAAAATCACAAAGAAATGCTCTTTAAAAAATGGGACAAACAAATCAAGGAAGTAGAGCAAGCAGCAGAAGGAGCAGCCACGACAACAAACATCATTATTGACTGTGTAAATGAAAATTTGCACAAGGAAAATTTGATCACAGAAACCACTCCAGGGTATTTACTTAAAGTACAACAACTACAAATAGACTAGAAGCAGAAAGCTCAAGAAAAGGCAGAAGCAATCCAACGGTTAACCAAGTTGAATTGGGAATATTACTTGGCACACTTGGTAAAACCACACAGCCAGTGGATGACTCTTAAGTGTATCATCAATTCTGCCGAGAAGATGGCGTCAGCTCTCGCCGATTCTGTTTTCTCAGCTCAGCTCAAGTCGGAAGTCGGCCAGCCGACTCTTCTCAAACAGATGCTGAATGCATGCAATTTCAAGGAGCAGATACAGAAGTAGTTTTAATTTTAGATTCAATTTCAGTTTTAATTTTGTTTTATTTTGCCTGAAATGAGGACAATCATTTAAACTGCATCCTACATTTTTGTAATAATTTATTTTTAGAGTTAGTTAGTAGTATTTAAACCCTTCTCATGCATTTAGAGAAGGGTCCTAAAATTTGTCAAAAACTTATCCCCAGAACATGCACTTTTGTACCCTCTGAGGAGGTTTTGATGAATGAATGGAACAGGATTTATTGATATTTGCATTTGATATCTGCTACTGATGTTGCACTTTTTTACTCTTAGTGGATGTTAGATCAAGAATAGATAAATCATTATCGCTTGAAGCTCATGAGTAGGACTAGTTATAAATGGTACTTCTATCTCTTAACTATTTCTGCCTTTGTGTTAAAGTGATATTCATGTTTAGTTGTTTATATATTGATGCGTGAATGCTTGAGTTATCATTTGGCACTTTTGTACGATGATAGCTATTTATTTATGCTTAATGTATGAGTAGCTTATTATGCGATATGTTTTCACAACTGTTTTGTCTAACTTTTTATACGAAGTGGTTCATCCTTATTGAATTCTTTTCTCATAACAATTGAATGATCTTTATTACCAGTTGTTATTTGAAATCATTTTAGATCGCATAACGGAAAGATTACACCCCGGGTTAGTGTAGACTTAGATATTTCTGCTTATTAGAATACAATTTCTATATTATTAGATTAGAGTTAGAGTAAAAGTATTCCATTTAGAAACTATTAGAAAGAGAAATATCAGTCCTTCACACACACACACATAAATTGGGAAACTGGTCCCATATCCCCAGTCAGACCCACTATACCAAACGGAAAAGGAGCTGCTAACCAAGGTCCGGACCGGGTGGGTATCCCCCTTGTTGTAGACCCGATTTTCGGGGCTTCAACACCACCCAAGAAAGAGTAGAACAATAGCATTGTTGGAGAGAGGATGCTTTTGGGCGCACGTGAGGCATGACGCAGAGGAGTATGTTTAGAGTTGTATTTCTTATTAGCAAGACAAGCTAGATTCCGAATTCTAGGCATGTCTTATAACCTTTATTAATTTTAGAGAGACCATGAGAGAATGTTTTGATGGAATTCATCACACACTTTTCATTGGCATAATGGGATTATGGTCATGATTGACCATTTTTCCAAGTATGCCCTCTTCATTCCAATGAAGGTTCCATGCAAAGTGGAGGGGGTAGCAAAGAATTTCTTCAGGAATGTAGTGAAACATTGGGGTATTCCATTAATCAATGTGTCATACAAGGATAGGAGATTTATTGAGAGGTTTTAGACATCATCGTTCAATCTTGTCGATGTGAAGTTGCTACAAAGTTTTAGTTTTCATCCTAAGATAAATGAGCAAACAAGATGCATCATGGCCTTATTTGAGGAATGCTTGAGGACTACGTGATATCTTATTAGATGAATTGGCCGAATTTGTTAGATATAGTGCAATTCAATTGCAACTTGCCATAGAGTTTAGTGACGGGTTATAATCCATTCGAGTTCACTGATGGGAAACAACCCATCATGCCACATTCAATGATGCAGGGTTATTATGGGAGGAGTTCTACTTTAGGATTCATGATAAGTTGGTAGGAGAGAGTGGACTTGGCTTGAGTTTGGTTGATTGAGACAACTAATAGGATGAATAAATGGATAAATCATGAGAGATGTGATGCAAAGTTCAATTTGGGAGACTTGGTCTTCATCATGATGAATAAGGAACAATTCCCAACACTTACTAGGATGTCTAAATATATAGTGCAGAGGTTTGAGGGGTTGTTCAAGGTTCTTGAGAGTATTTTAGATGCCTCTTACAAACTAGAGTTGCATTTTCACTTGAAGGATCATGACTTCATCTTTCATATCCATCAACTTAAGATATCTTGAGTAGACACATGTGATCCAAGTAGAGGAGAATAATCGTGTGCACTAGCATTTATTGTTAATCAACTAGGAATGGAGTTTGATGAGATATTGGCTTACAAGGTCATAGGGATTGGAAATAATCATTGGAGTGAGTATTTTTTTCTATTGGAAGGACGTTCCAAAGGAAGAAAATGGTTTCGAGAGCTGAGAGTCATTATGGAGATGGGGGGATGAACTCCAAGAGTTTGAGAGCATATATTGATGGTTCCAGGATTGCAAAGGATGGCAATGACTTAAAGTGGGGGAGAATGTAAAGCCAATAGGCTTGAGGTTGCGTGTGGTCCTATCCATTCCATAATATCTATGGGTGTCACCCTATTCGGGTTGAGCGCATTGGGCGCCTAGTCCACATGTTAGCCATATTGGTAATTTTTCGGCATGACGTGTCATTATGCACCATCACATGATGGCCATAGATGCATGACATGGGTGCTCCCGCAACTCATTGGTTTAGTGTATCACATGTTGGGTCTACATGTTCAGTTGGCATGGAAACAAAAGTGTGTGCGGGGGTTGATAGGGTAATAGTACGGTCAGTTTAAGGTTAGGTATGAGTTGGACCATATCGTGTGATGTTGGTTCGTGTACATGTGAGGTGACGAGGGTAGAAAATGGGTGTGACATATGTTGACTATGGAATTCTACTTGTAACTTATTTTTTTAGTTGAGTATTTTGGGCAATCGAAAGGTCAACCTTTCCATAACGAGGGGAATGGCCCTTGTATACCACACAAATGCGTGATATAAATAAGATGCTCAGTTTGAGGAAAAAAAGAAAAAACACATCAGATCACAAGTCTTGCAAGGAGGGAAATCAAAGAGGTGTGTTTCAGGTCTATATGTTGGAATGGATGGAAAGACACAAGTTGGGATATCCTTATTTATGCTCAAGGGTCACATGGGTTTGTTTTGTAACCGGGTGGGATTTTTTGTTGTTGTGTACTATTGTACATGCTAGTGTCGAATGGTTCGATTTGTTCTTGTATGTTGTAACACATATGTTATGTGCAAATTTTCGAGTGTTAGGTCATGGTTGGTTGCCTGCATATATTGGTGTATTTTCCTAAGCATGGTGTACGGATATTTTGGTGTTGCGTGTTTTCATGGTGAATGATTGTGATGCTTAATTAAGACATAATAAAACAGAATTGGTTAAGTGTAATAATATGTCACCGAAATACTTTCCCACATGGCATACAAAAAATCGTGACAAGTTGTTTTGTTAAGGCATTCTGTGATGTGAAGGCCACCGGTTCTAAACTCAGTGAGACAAAATCTAGCCATGCTAAGGGTTGTTGTGGCATAGTATGGGTGTGATCCTCGAGTGATTTTGATGGCTTAGATGCCTTTGGGTCACAGATACTCAAGACACAAGTTATGTGTGCTAGTCATCTCAGGACTCACATGACCTAGCAAATAAAAGAAAATATTTCACCAAAAGACTGAACTATATGTTTTGAGAGGTGTAGTCCAAGTTGACTACGGTTGGGTTGGTCTTTATAGTGGTTGGAAAGATGTTGATGTCACATACCTAGAGGATGCTAATGCATTGTCGCCCAGAAAAGGCCTATAACATCATAATAGATACCTTCTAGATGGATTAAGATATTATTAGATAGAGTAAAGTTCCATTATGTGAATAGAGTTTTTATTTGCTACCCAATTGATATGGAAACACAAGGTTGGTCTAAACTCAACCAAGTTGGATTTTAAGCTATCAAGTAGCACATTTGAATTTTAACTCTTCTCCAAGGAGCTATAGTAACTTATTATTGAGATAATTGAATAAAACAAATATAAGCGGACTCCTAAACCCTTGCCTTCAATTGCATGTTTTTCCTTAAGATGCTAGGCATAATGAATGTCTATTAATCCTCTTATTCGACTCCATTAGTGATTGGCTATGGTAAAATTCAAACACTTATTTGAACTAATTATGAAGTGAACAATGGCTTCCATTACCTTTATTAGAGTATTGTTGCACTCTAAAGGATTACATAGGTCTTAAAATCATTAATGTGCATAGGTTAGGCCTAATACTACAATTTAAATGGATTATGAAATTGATCGAAGGAGACAAGAGTTGGAAAATCATGCTCCACAATTTCTAGAGGGTTGTGTGGGGAAAGAGCAATAAGATATCAACCTTCAAACTCACTTGTCACCCCAAACAAAGAAAAAAACAAAAGGCCCTAATCCTAACCTAGAGCGTTTGGGAAGCATATCAAACCATCAAACCCTTTTTGCATTACAAACTAAAGCACATCATAGCTAGAGTTTTCATATGATCACAAAGAGTGAAACAATGAATACTTCCATGACAAGTAAATATGTAAGAAGAATATTGTTGGGTTGTACACATATGTTGTATATTTTACGTCAATTAGATTTATCTGGGGTAGTTGGGAGGAATGGTTGTTATCCTACCCACCTAGGTTGAATTCCCGCAAGTGACATATTGAACTCATATCAAGTATATTTTTGTAATGGCTTTGAGCCTTGTTATTGAATGGCATTGAGACTTGAAGAATATCTTACCCTTGCATATAGACTTGGGTTTGGGTTGCTTGGTTATATGGAAAAAATGTTGTATAGTTTATATTCCTTGAGTATTTATAAAATTACACATAGTTCAAAAATGCAATGGAATCAATTAATCGAGTGCTTGATGGAGAAGTCAATGGGGCGATTGAAAAAGTGACGTGTTGAAAGATTAGTGAGTGTTTATCTTCTTGACTCAAGAGTTATAATTAAAACTTTACAATAACACACTCTAATTCTTCTATGTTTTGGCTTTTTTCATTGGAATCTAATAGTAAATATTTTGATGAAATCATGGTGTTTTGGTGTTTAAAAATGTCTTTTGGAAAGCATAAATGAATTCAATGCCATGAGAACCCTTTGGAGCTCTCAAATTACGCAAATGTCATAGCTCAAACTTGTGATTCCAACAAATCTCTACCAAATTTAAGGCAAAATTGACCATAAAATATGACTAAAAAAAGGTCAAAACATAGAATATTTAGATTAAAACCATCACAATCACATTACCAATTACCACATCACATGTATGAATTTTCACCATTTCCTCCCTTGGAGGAAATCACTCTCAAATTTTATTGATGGTATACCATTTCCAACCATATTTACTTGGTTTGCGTAGTTAGGTTTCACTAGATAGCTCCATTAATTCTTGAGAATACATTGATAGGGACGAAAAAATTTCCATCCATGCACTTTAGGCCAGGCGAAACCACAAATGTTGGTTATTTATTTATTTATTTAACAAAAAAGAGTGTTTGTATTGTATGATTTTGTGGTAGGTTCCCGGGAAATACATGAGGCAATATAGAGCTAATTCATAAAAAAATTCCAATTGTTTTCTCTTTTCCAATAAGAGTACATGATTTTCCTGAGGCGAATATATTTGAGGAATAAAAAGAGGTGTTGTTTAAGTGAATACCTTACAAAAATTCCCTAACGAAACACAAAATTTATAACTCATAACCCTACTAATTGACTATGAAATCTTTTGCGACGATGTAACACCCTCCTCCCACATCTACCCAAGTAATCGGCCAACCAGGGTAAACATGTGACGAGAAGTTACTATGATATGACTTGACTCCCTATGTGTCAGTTAAGTAAGTGGAACCGATGGAACACATCACACAGACCTTCCACATTAGCAACAGAACTGTCGGGAGCCATCCCAACCACTCAAGTAACCAGCCCCTGAGACCAACTAGAGTTTTAGTGCTTCAAACCCCAGAACACTCCCTTGATATGGACTAGGGTTCATCCAGAAGGCTCCAGAAGCTCCCACAACAAGGGAAAGGGAGTTTACGGGGATTTCTTTCCCCAGTGTTGTGCCTGTGACTTTGGGATTTGTGTCACTTTTTTAAGTCCAGAGCCTAGGTCGTTACCCAGAATTCAATGACACCTTCAGAAATGAATTTACACAATAGAGCAATGATAAATTTTCAAAATAATTGACAAGGACTAGACTGGACCCCTACTAGCCATGACAGGCATTTCGTCAAACATATCACAAATATGAAATCTATAGGTCTTAACAGCAGAGCTGAGCATAGGGGTCTCATACTTATCTGAGATTCGCTATGAGGCATTGTTTCCTTATCACATTAGCTACATTATCATCTATTAGGCCATAGATACATTGTTCATTCATTTACAAGTAAAAACATGATGAGAGCCATACATAGCCACTGTCATAATACATGTTCATAACCAACATAATAACAACAAAAATACCAAGGAAACAACAACCATATAATCCACATATAAACCAATATAATACTCATGAATTAACAAGGAGAAATAACCTCATATTAATGATGCAAAGGCCAACCAAGTTTGGGACTTCCACAAACCACCCAACCATAGACATGGCTGAGCCAAATCTCTCTTCATCCAGTCACCCCCATGCCATATTCCAAGCATGAATGTGGGATCTCATGGAACAATCCATCAAAACCGAACCAGGGATTCCAGAGGCCAAACCACCTCAACCCATCAAATAGTGATTCCACCTCATAGTCGAACATCACAAACCATCACTAGATAGGTCTCTACCCAAGTTGTCCAGGGCTCTAGAGTGTTTGTTCAAACTCGACTTCCAGGACTACTAACTCAACTCATGGCTTTTGCCGGGCTCCAGAGCGTTTGTCCAACCAAAGCTCCAGGACTAGTAACTCAACCCACAACTGTTGTCAAGCTCCAAAGCATTTGTCCAACCAAGACTCTATGACTGGTAACTCAACCCAAGCTATTATAGGGCTTCTAGAGAATTTTTCCAACCATGGCTACAGGACCAGTAACTCAACCCAAGCCATTACAGGGTTTCCAGAGCGTTTGTCCAACCAAGTCTCCAGGAACTAGTAACTCAACCCACAACTAAAGGAACATGAGAACCAACCATGAAACAAAATGAAATGAACCCACAACACCATGGCAATCCAGGAAATGGAAAGGCTAGGCAAATACACTGTCAATCCAGGCAACCCTCCATGCCAATGACATGTCATGACCAATAAACTACATGCATATGCCATGCATGCCAAAACTATGGAGGAAAAAATACATGCAACTCGATACCTGCAAGCAAAACCTGTTGTAACTGCTGATCTCAATGTCCTCTTGCACTTTCCTACTCTTCCTTTTCCTTATTGCTCCAAGAATCCAAGTATGCCACACTCTCTAAGAGTGCTCCAAGAAAACTCTAAGCGTCCTAGAGTATGAGAGAGAGAGAATATAATGAGAGTTCCAAAACTTAACTAACAAAAGCTTACACCAACGAAGCCTGAGCAAAAGCTTGCCAATTAATCTTCATAAGCATTTTTTTTTTATCAATGAGGCCTCTAGTTTCTTCAAATTCCATTATTTTCCTTCATTTTCCTCTTCACATGCACACTGTGACCTTTCACCTTCATTTTCTCCTAATTTCCATTATTTTCATAAATAAATGTGCAAAAAAATCCATTTTTCCTTTTCAAAGCCTTTGCCAATTTCCTTTAACCATAATAACCAAAATGAACACACACGAGGATGTTTTTTCCCACCATTCAACTAGGAATATGTGTCCCATGACCTTGGTCTTATATATTTTTACATGGATTTTTTAACCAAGGCTGTTACAGAACCCTCCCCCTTGGAGGAACACCATCCTTGGGGTTTAATGACACCTGTAACCAACAAGACTGATGAAAACAAAACATATTGTCCATGGAGCTTTATAACACATCTCGTTGCAGTATTTACAATGACCACTGCTGAAACATGACAATCATACCGTTTACTAGAGCTTTATAACACAACTCATTACGGTATTTACAATAATAACCACATATACTTAAGCACATTTGCTTCAAACAACAAATAACCATACTATATATGGAGCTTTATAAACCAACTCAATATAGTATTTACAATAATATACACATTTGCTCAACCAACAAATAAAAGGATACGATGCCTGCATCTACAACAAGGGAATCCAAAGACTCGGACCTTCGTCCTCAAAGTAATACCAGGATTCACCTCCTTCCCAGGAAGTCTAGAATCACTGCCAATTTCAAACTTACATCCAATGTCCAATGCTATAATCTTGCACCACTTGTCCTCTCAGTGAATAGTTACTGCCTCATTTTTCCAGGGCACACTCCCATTGTGAATTTGATTCCATATGGCAATGCTACTAACCAAAACAAATATATCCCTGACCTTCCCTTCTCTACTACGCAGTCCCTTAGGAAATTCGGTCACCCCTTTCCATGCAGTCACACACCTTCCAAGTTCCGTTGGCACCCCCATCTCGGGCAGTCCATCCCTCGACAAGGTTTCCTCGCATCGGAAGGTCCAAAAACCAAGGCATATCCATGCCTTAAAACCATCATACCAGTCATAGAATTCTCATAGCAATCAATGGACACTATTGGGTACCACTGTCCCACAATGACCCTACTCCTAAAGTGCTTTACCAACATACTACTACCTATCCCAATTTCTTTCACTGCTACTGCTAATTCTTGTTGTCAGTTTCGACCACCCAACTAGGCATTTCATGCTTTCCTGTGCCAAGAACATAATTTCCATTAGATTCAAAATAAATTGAAATAACTTCAAATCATACCTCATTGGTGGTCAGTCAATAAGGTACACTTGCAATTCTGTTTGCTTCCTGTCACAACAAGTCAAACTAGCATATTTGATCGAATCATCGTGTATAAACATATCACATCAGATTATCTCAAAACACAATCATCATAGATCAAAATCATAAAATCACATGTAACCATCATAAATTAGAATCATAAATCACATGTAATCATCATAGACTATAATCATAAATCACATGCATAATAAAAATGAAATAAAATACCGATACTTATCCTTTAATCAATCATTAGCTTCTACCTTTGTCCTTCTTCCGTACATACACCAGATCAATTTCCACACTCGAAAAACACCAAGTTCCTTCTCTTCAACCATGTACACATACACACAGTGTACATCCCACACATACAACCAGACATGACATACAACACCATGCAATACATGCACCTATACCTGACATACAACTCATGCACCTACACCCAATGTACAACACAACAGATACATACACCTACACCTGGTGTACGACGCAACACAATACATACATACACCTACACCTAGTTTACAACACAACACATACATACACCTACACCCAGTGTACAATGCAACACAATACATACATACACCTACACCCAGTGTACGATAGAACACATATACATACACAGATTACAACACAATGAATACACATGTCACGATACCACGACTACACAATGCACATACATAGTACCGCATGCCCGCAACACAGCATGTACGACATGCACACAATACCATACGTACACAATACCACTTGTACACAACACCACCTACACAAAGTGTGCACAACATCACATGTACATGACACCACCTGCACAATGTGCACACAACACCACATGTACACCGCATCACCTGTACAACGTGTTGACAATACGATATGTACACAACACCACATGCACCACATGTACATGACACCACATGCACGACATGTACAAAGCACCACCTGCATAGAGCACCACAGGTACAATGTGTACACAACACCACATATACAATCACGCACGCAATACCATATGTATATAGTACCGCATGCACAACATGCACACAACACCATATGTACATAGCACTGCATATACAACATGTACATAACACCATATGTACACAACACTGTATATCCAACATGCGCACAACACCATATGCACACAATGCCGCATATCCATCATGCGCATAGTACAATATGTACACAAAACTGCATATCCAACATGTACATAGCACCATCTATACCCAACATTGCATATGCAATATTCACACAACACTATATGTACCACCTTGTACATAACATTGCATAAACAACATGTACACACACTATATATACACAACATTGCATGCGCACAACATCACAGATGCAACATGTACAACATATACAACATATGCACAATAGTAGTACCACACATCCAAAACCACACTGTCTCTACCAAGAAACCTTGCTTCTAGTGTCTTATCCATGCTTGTCCCAGCATGCCGCATACCACACTACTTTCATTTCGCTGATGTATCCCTCGGTATATCCTGTCCATAATATAGACATAATATAATCACATAATATCAACCCATAACCACATGATACAAACCTCGTAGATTTGTCAGGACTACTATCCCTCTTGATTCCTCATAAACTAGGAACCTCTTCATGTCATTCACATGTGTAAGCAATCATTTCTCCACAAGAATGATTTCTACCGACCCTATTAGACAACAACATACATACATATACATACATATAAATATTAGCATTAAACAATAATGATCCATGATGACCCTGTCAGAAAACAACATACAAACACACATATATACATATAAATATTAGCATAAAAATAATCATGATCCATGATGACCTTGTTAGAAATGACATACATACATACATACATACATACATACATGTATACATATATAGACATCACCATAACCATGATCACAACATAATTACTAGATATCATAAGGTTAATGTTAAGAGAACTCCCTTTATCTTGTTCGTAACATGCACAACATTGAGAACAATGATTCCCAACGTAGCCAAGGTATCTGACACCTCAAGTCCATTTACTTTATCTTTCCTATTACCTTTCTCATGACTATCCTATCACCATCCATTTACCTCAATGGACCCAACCAATCCAACTAGATGTCATACACTTGCCTTTAGCTGCCCTTATACATGCACCAACTTCATCTGAGTCTTACATTGTCTGTTGGATTTCATTCAACTCTACCCGAGCTCCACTAACTTTCCTCTTTCCCAACCAATTCCCAATACTCTCAAAACATAAAAGGCAAGACAAGAGATAAACAAGAAGAAAACCATGAAAATCAATAACAATATGACACCGCAAACAAAGTGGCAAGGCCTTGCACCAGACATAACAAAGATGCAATCAAGCACAACCAAATCACAAATACCGAAAGCACAAAACTAGCAACAAACACCATGACTCCATCCCCATGGTTCCCAGTGCCTCCAAGTGAAAGCTCAACCTGAGCCTTCTTTAAGATTTCATGGCAATCTCTTTTTCCATGCAATCCCCTGCATCATACTGCCATAAACACATAACTGTCAGTGCATAAGTAAACATAACAACATACTAGTTACCTTACCTTGTCATACTAATGTCAAGCATGTTACCCTAGAATTGCTCACACATGTTGACCACATGTTCCAAAGATCAAGACAACATATCTATTAATTTGAAATCAACATTTACCAAGACTAACAATCATGTCATAATCCATAATCAACTCATAGTCATTATACATAATGCTACAATTGTCACCTACTTACACTCAATTATATATCAACTGCCTCAATACATATGTGTTAGTACAATCATCTTAAAACAAGATCATTTGAATACATACTCATATTATGCAATTTATCAAACATCCAACCAACTTGCAAACATACCATGTTAAATACTTCAACTATACAACATAATAGACACCAAACACTCAAACAACAAATAGATGACATAATCAAACAGTCAAGCACCAAATATACAACATAAGAAAACTCATACCTTAATGTATCTCAGGGGAGGCTATCTTATCTGCACAATCAATCTAGTTAACACGATATAACTTCACAACACATCAACTCAAACACAAATAAGATCATGATATCCATAATAGTAACTAACTAACATGTTCACATCATAAGCTCATAAACATTTGTCATTCATGCATAACAATCACATATGTACGATCAATCTAGATTAGTACAACATAATGTCACAAATAAGTCGACTCATACCTGAATGTCATAACCCTAACCATCTGCATAGGCCAATCCAATTTAGCATGATACATATAACATCAAGATATTAATGCTATAACCCTAATCATCAAGTTAACTAACATATAACAACAATAAGTTAGCATATAACATGCTCATCAAGAAGATAGCTTATCTAAGAAGGCATTTTCTAGGTTTGGGAGCCGCGCGTCAAAAAAAATTTCGCCTCTAGTTTCTAGGGTTTTTCCACTACGCAGGGGCGGGGAGGCGGAACCCTAGCCACCTCTACCCTAGGTTTTCGCCTCTGCTTCTCTGGCCGGGATCGATGGGTATCTCATTGTTATAGATGGTGCTGTTGGACGCGTGCTGGCCTCTCCTCTGCTAAGTTTTTGGAGCGTTAAGGGAACATGTGAGTGGAGGTCCTGACCGTCTCTGCTTTTGTTTCGTGCCACTGCAACTTAGCTGGGTGTGCTGGGGCTTCTGAAGGCTGTTGCGGAAGTATGGAGGCAGTTGTTTTTTACTTCGTTTTTGTTTGTTACAGGAGGAGAGTTGAGGGGGGGGGGGAGGAGTGGCTACTCTGATAGCCTTTTCCCCCATTTCGTGCCTCTCTTTCTTGTCCAGGCTACCAGGTTTTGAGCTCCCTGTCTCAGTTTCTTTCCTCAGGAGTTTATCTTCCTCCTGTGGTGGTTCAGTGTCGGGTCTGAGCTAAACATGGCCCTACTGGTTATTCTGTCTCTCTCTTGGGTCTGCACCACTACTTTTTTTGTTGTTTTTTGTAATGGGTATGGGGTTTCTCCATTACCCTCTACAGGACTGCTCCAGGGCTCATTATTGGCCCTTTGGGGTTTTTGGGCTCCTGTTTCTGCAGGTTTTGCTGGGGTTTTCATTCCCCTTTTTTTGTTTTTTTGTCCTGCTGAGGGATTTTTCAGGAATACTTTATTTGGAGTATTGTTTTGTAAGTGGCTTTGCCCACTCTTCATCATATGCTTTTAGCATCTACAACATGTAATCTTCTTAAATCAATGAAAATTACACTATTTCTCCCCAGGAAAAAAAACATGCTCATCAACAACATATAGCATAATCATCAAGCTAAGCACAAGTTAACATATAACATATTCATCAACAACATATAACATAATCATCAAGTTAACTAACATAAAACAACAACAACAATGCACACAACCACATGTTACTATCATTCATGACTATCTAACACATGTGTATATGACTACACTAATCAACTAACATTTATCATATATGTAACCATAATAATAATATAATGGAAAACATATAAGTAACCCTAATCCTTACAACAACCATGAATCACATACATGCATGCCAAACATTCAAACTTGTATAACGATCTACTCTTACGCCTAAGTCCATTGTTGTAACTTCACTTTAATAGTCTGCATTTCCTTCTTTACCTCATTCAACACATTAGCATCATAACATACCAATAACATCATGATAACCTAATTGCATACAATGACCTCACTATGCATGTATGACCTACCATGCATGCATAACCATAACCATGACAATGCATGCATAACAACATATAAACACTGACATGCATAACAAATGCATATACAATCGACATGAATTCATGACAAACACATCCCATCAACAACATCATCAACTTGTACACGAAAACACAATTGTAACAATGACCACTACCGTGCATACATAACAAGCACATAGACAACCTACATGCATGCATGAAAAACTCATTCCGTTGATCCAGTCCAAGCGTTGAACCACGCTCTAATACCATTATGTTGTATCAAATATCACACAAAGAGACCAGAAACCAAATACCACCCAAAGAGAATAAAACCATGCTATAATACCACAGAATGGTATCAGATATGACCCAAAGAGAGTGCAACCCGCTCTGATACCACGCTGTGACACCCTCCTCCCACATCTACCCAAGTAACCAATCAACCAGGGTAAACATGTGACAAGAAGTTACTATGATATGACTCGACTCCCTATGTGTGAGTTAAGGAAGTGGAACCGACAGAACACATCACACAAACCTTCCACATCAGCAACAGAACTCCCAGGAGCCATCCTAACCACTCAGGTTACTAGCCCCTGAGACCAACTGATTTTTTAGTGCATCAAAGCCCTGGACGCTCCCTTGATATGGAACACAGTGTGTCTAGGAGGCTCCAGAAGCTCCCACAACAAGGGTAAGGGAGATTCCGAGGAATTTTTCCCCAGTGTTGTGCCTGCGACTCCGTGATTTGTGCCACTTTTTAAGGCCCAGATCCCAGGTCACTACTCATAACTCAATGACACCTTCAAAAATAAATTTTCACAATGGCATAGTAATACATTTGCAAAAACATTGATAAGGACTTGACTGGACCCCTACTAGCCATGAAAGGCATTTCGTTAAACATATCACAAATATGAAATCTACAGGTCTTAACAACATAGCTGAGCATAGGGGTATCATACTTATATGAGATTCACTATGAGGCATTGTTTCCTTATCACATTAGCTGCATTATAATCTATTAGGCCATAAATACACTGTTCATTGATTTACGATTAAAAACATAATGATATCCATACTTAGCCACTGGCATAATACATGTTCATAACTAGCGTAATAATAATAGAAATACCAAGGAAAAAATAGTCATAATCACATATACCAGTATAATACTCATGAATTAACAAGGAGAAATAACCTCATATTAATGATGCAAAGGCCAACCAGGTTTGGGACTTCCATAAACCACTCGACCATAGATATGGCTGAGCCAAATATCTCTTCAACCAGTCACCCTTGTGCCATATTCCAAGCATGAATGTGGGATCTCATGGAACAATCCATCAAAATTGAACTAGGGAATCCAGAGACCAAACCACCTCAACCCATCAAACAATGATTCCACCTCATGGTTGGACATCAAAAACTATCACTAGATCAGTCTCTACCCAAGTTATCCAAGGCTCCAGAGCATTTGTTCCAACTCGGCTTCCAGAACTAGTAACTCAACCCACAGCTACTGCTAGACTCCAGAGCGTTTGTCCAGCCAAGGCTCTAGGACTAGTAACTCAACCCACAACTGTTGTTGGGCTCCAGAGCGTTTGTCCAACCAAGGCTCCAGGAATAGTACCTCAACCCACCAAGGGCTCTAGAGTGTTTTTCCAACCAAGGCTCCAAATCTAGTAACTCAATCCAAGCTATTACAGGGCTTCCAAAGCGTTTTTCCAACCAAGGTTTCAGGATTAATAACTCAACCCAAGCCATTACCGGGCTTTTAGAGCGTTTGTCGAACCAAGGCTCTAGGAATTAGTAACTCAACCCACAGCTAAAGGAACATGAGAACCAACCAGAAAACAAAAGGAAATGAACCCACAACATAATGGCTATCTAGGAAATAGAAAGGCTAGGCAAATCCACTATCAATCTAGACAATCCTCCATGCTAGTGAAAAATCATGACGAATAAACCACATGCATATTCCATGCATGCCAAAACTAGTGAGGAAAACATACATGCAACTCGGTACCTGTAAGTAAAACCTGCTGTAGTTGTTGATCCCGATGTCCTCTTGTGCTTTCCTGCTCTTCCTTTGCCTTCTTTCTCCAACCATCCAAGTATTCCATACTCTCCAAGAGTGTTCCAAGAAAACTCCAAGTGTCCAAGAATATGAGAGGGAGAGAATAGAATGAGAGCTCCAAAACTAAACTAACAAAATCTTACATTGACCAACCCTGAGCAAAAGCTTTCCAACTGATCCTCAGAAGCCTTTTTATCAATAAGGCCTTTATTTTTTTCAATTTCCGTTATTTTCCTTCATTTTCCTCCACACATGCAATGTGTGACCTTTTATCTTCCATTTCTCCTCATTTCCATGATTTTCATAAATAAATGTGCCAAGAATGCCATTTTTCCTTTCCAAAGCCTTTGTCATTGCCTTTAGCCATAATACTCAAAATCAACACCCATTAGGATGTTTTTTCCCACCATTCAACTTGGAATACATGTCCCATGACCTTGGTCTTATATATTTTTACATGGATTTATTAACCAGGGCTGTTACAGATGACTTGTCTGTATGCATGTGTTTTCTAAGGGTTGCCATGAAGTCACTTGGGTCCCCCAATTTTCCATTTTTAAGGTTCTTGTATAACCAATTTAGCTAAAAAAAATTAATAGACTTGATCCACCACTAGGGAATTATAACATGCTCGATTTGTCCATTAATATTTAATTCGCCTATCTTCAATTTACACCTGTCGCTAGCATACTTTTATGCTTCTCTATTGAAGTCTCTTAGGAAATGGAAATATGTTTTGGATGGGATTTCTTCCAAAATTTCCCTGATCCTTGTCATGATTTTTTCCATAGATTTCTACTTTGGGAGGGAGCCTTTGACCAGATAGTGTAGGATTAGGAGAGAATCTCACATAACCGTGAATGTGTCCACCTAATATTCGTTGGGTAACAAAAGTCCTTGGTAGAGACCACATATCTTTGCTTGATTATTTTTCATATCACCAAGACCCCATGAGAACCTGAACACTTTGTCCTTTTCGGGGTCCATGGAGTACTTATCCCCCTCCTGCCACCCCTAGGTTTTCTTTGGTTGGCTCATCAAAATAGAGAATCCAACCTTGTTGTGAGCTCTTCCATGCTCTTAATTCTACCTATATCTGTCTTTGCTTCCAACTTTAGTTTTTTTTCAGGGTTTTTCCATCCTGTGCTTTGGGAAAAGTGTCCAAAACTATAAAATTTCTAAGCCAATCCCGTTTCATTTGGTCTAAGGTCTATTGAGTAGTGTGTTGGTCTATATTTTGAGCTCCAAACTCAACACACAATGAGATTGCTTTCATAGCTATGTTGTGGAGAGGAGTATTAATATTATTAAAGATTGCATTATTCCTTGTTAAGCATATTTTTTAACATATAAATTTTGGGAGAGATTCCCAGTAATTTGTATAGAGAGGTTTCCTCGAAAAGCTTCCAGCATAACTTTTTGTTTAGGAAGAGAATAATTTTTGAAAACCAAAGGGCCATTTCACTCTACTGGAGAGTGGGGAATTGCTTCTATACAAACCACTCCAGTATAATCACAATCCAAAAAGATATCATAGATGTCTTCCACTTGATGTAGGCAAAGAGGACACCGAGAGGGGCCATGAATTCCTCTATTTCTTAAATTCTTAGTTGTCAGAATTTTTCTACTAGCAAGGAGCTGACAAAAAGAGTTTACTTGTAGATTGGCTTTAGCATTCCTCCCCCACCCCCACAAAGTGTCGAGATTTAGGGAAACTCAAGACTAGAAGAGTAGAGCAACATATCCCTCCTTCATTGAATAAACTTAGCCATTCAATCCTACTTGATCTGCTTCCTTTGATCTCCATGGTGTGCATCCCACCAATTCATCATGAAGCCTTAAGTCCAAGTGATGAAGATTCTATGAAATATTTTTAAAGTTCCATCTAGTCTAATTACCTTCCTCGTCCCAACTGGAAATATCCGTTGAAAATAGCAACAAGAAATGCTAAAAATAACATTCAGAATATTCCAATTTTAATTTGTCCTTGAATTAAAATTGAGAATTAAAATTCGAATTTAGTCTCACCAACTGCTTGAAAAATAATTAGTTAATTCATCTTGGATTAATTAGTTGGAGAAATTCAAGCTAGAAGTCTTTGTGAAGTCATGCAATAGTTATCCCTTAAATTAAGGAGATTATCCCTTAATTAAGGAGATAAGGATGAGTTGTATTTGAGTTGTATTTAGTTAGCTCAGTTAACTGAGTTATGTCCAGTTAAATTAGTTCCAAATAGTTTGAGTAACTAATTGTGAGTTCAGTCAGTTAATGCATGCATGCATGCAACTAGTGTACTCCAGATAACTGAGGATTCTCTCATAAATAGCTCATGCATGTCAGTTCAAACAAAGACCCAGTTGAGATTAAATACAGGGACATTGTACTATCAATTGGAGGAATTTTCCTATAAAGGAAACTCATCCATGCAGAAGGAACAAAGGTTCCTTGAGGATTGCACAGTTTTACAGGGTGTAAGATCAGTGTGAGTGATCAGTGTTACACTTGGTAATAGTAGGATCACCCAAGAGAAACAACACAAGGAAATTGGAGGCTTGGAGGGCAGAGGAGAAGGTTTGTGAGAATCCTTGATTGCCTGTGAGCATCCAGAAGGATTGTACTGAGAGCTAAATCTTTGTTAATCTTGATGTATTTCCACCTTGTATGATAATACAGATAGTGGGGTTTTTAGCTGAGGCTTTCCCCTGAGTATTTTTTGTGTTTCATGTGCATTGATTCTGCTTCTAGTTATATGTGTTCCACTTGATCTTGCTCAAATCTATAGAAGTATATTAAGTATTTTGCTTTAGCTATATTGCATAATCAGGTTAATCTACAGTGAGAATTTCTACAATATCAACCAGGGAGAATTTTCTTTCAACATATAATAATTCTCTTAAAGAAATGTCTAGAAACGTTCCAGTTGTCTTTGATCCATTATTTTATCAATCCACAAATTTATATTTCCCCCATTTCCTAGCTTCCAACATTGACCTGAACGAATGAGACGGGCCACTTATACAAATAATTTCTAGATCAGAGAGCAACCTCTTAAGGCTTTAATTTAATCTAAAATTCTTATTCTTTGTCCTTGAAGGTATTTTGTCTTGAGAACTGCCTTCCACCAATCTTCTTCTTAGGCGATGAATCTCCAAACCAGTTTTTCCCCTATTGCTTTATTCATTAGCATAGGGTCCTTATTGTCAAGCCCTTCATGATTTTTAGGATGCTTCACAATACCCCCATTTAATCATATGGAATTTATTTGTACTTGTTTTGCCTCCTTCCCATAGAAACTTGTGAATTTCTTTCTATAATATGTTGGATTATAAATTTTCCAAGAAATTACTTTATTAAAAGATTAAACCATAAATTCCTCCAAACAATAGTAGAGCAAGCACCATGAAATTACGACAAAATGAAAGATATTTATAGCATGGAACTAAAAAACACACAAGAAACACTGCAACTCAACTTTATTAATAATGATATAGTAGATCAATATAATAGCTAGAATTAGCTAAAAGAAAGACAACCACTAGATGATCTTGTGCAAGTTGAACCTAGCCTCCAAAATACTATAGATGACAATGATGCCCAACTTGAGAATATGGATGATCCTCATTGCAAATTCAGATCTGCTAAAGATCTTATCTCTAGTTGTTTTCGTTGAAGCTCTATGAAATTCCTAGATGGAATCTCCTTAAGGGTGTTGGGTTTTCATCCAACACACAATAGTAAACCCAAGGGTTTCCGTCTTGGGGCTTGGTTGAAGCAGTGAACTCTGTTCTCCAACCCTCACTAGAAAAATTCTCAAGCAAAATAAGATGTCCCTAAATGGCTCACTCCTCCTGCTTTTCTAAATTTGATGGATCCTTCTAGAAGCCTTTATTTTATTATTGGCATTTTTCTCCATTTAGATCTTTTCCCTCCTTTTATTTAATTAAGTGACTAATTAAAATCACTTTTTGATTTGAAAAGGATAAATTAGCCACCATCCTTTCTCCGACCAATGAAATCCACTTTTCACCATCCCATCCTATGGATCTTCTCGTTCTGGTTCCAAAGAGCTACTACACTAAGGCGTTTCATTAAATATGCCTCCCAGAATGACACCTTAAACATAATTAATTTAAACAAGCTCAATAATAACCCCGTTACAATAATTATCAGAATGCAACAAAACCATAAGTGAGCTATGATGAAATATGCCAAGCAAACACCATTGTGCCCTATAAAACTCCTCAAAAACCCCATGGGGACCCCCGCTGACGTAATTGTGCTCCTGTGAGGACCCATCACGTACCTTGGAAATCCATCCTAGTTGTGTTATAGAGGAAACTGAAAATGGGGATATTATAAGTCCTCCCACCCCAATATTGCTTGCCCTCAAGCAATCCATATTTGACCATCATAGAGGCAATTGTATACCGATACTGAGATCCCATACAAATCACTAGGTCACATCATGCCTCCATGCTAAACAAAATTGAATGGGTCCCTTGATACCTAGATCCCAAATAAGTCACTGACTCAATTTTCCATGAATGGATCCACTTGGATCCCAAAGCCACCATGGCCAATCATCATTTCCCATACCTCATGGCTTGAGTTGTGGATGTCTTTGGCCATAGATGATGCTCCACCAATAGAATGCCAACTCATCACTTCTGTCCAATCTAACCCTTGATATAGACCAAGGTCAACCCCACTATGCTAATTTTGGGCTAGCGCAACTAGAATGTTAATGAGTTGTCAGCTTACATCCCACTGCCAACTGGAATGTTAATGAGTTGTCAGCTTACATCCCACTGCCAACTGGAACATGTAGTATCCCTCACATCTAAGGACCCCTATTGTACTATGCTCCTGACTAAGAATGATGGCCCATTAATAGGATACCAACTCATGATATCTCGCCAATCCATCCTATGGGAAGGATTGGATGCATGGGCACCTATATATGGAACAAGTCCACTATGTTGCACCATGATTAACTCATGCAACTATGTCCAGTGAATCAACAAGATCTGTCTAGGAAACCCTACCCCTCTCTTTAAAATGGACAAAAGTGGGCAAACCATGTTGCAAGGCTTGTCTATGTACTCTTGGAGAGGGTTGTTGTTGATAGTATTGCAACTCTACTGGCTGCCTGTGCATCTGTATGTCCCTCATCAATGGTTGTCCCAAAATATGGAAGCTCATCCTCCTCCATCTTGGGATCAACATGAGCCTATAACTGCCCCTCCACATATATCTCATCACGCATAACATCCTCATCTAAGTCACCCTTCTCTATGTGCTCTCCATGTTGGATCATCACTGGTGGCTCATCTCCCTAAATGTCTCCTTCTTTGTATTCTTTTTTGATGGGGATTATTGACTTCTCATCATACTCATACATAAAATATGAATGCATATCTAGGCTGCTATCAAGAACATCACATGCATGCTCACATTCCTTAGAGGTATCCTCATAAAGACTCATGGATTCAACTATAAAAGAAGAATCCTCATTCGGAAAGTCAGAAGGAATCTCCTCCTGATCTACCTCCTATGTAATCTCCTCTTTGTCACCCAAGCATAAGTGGTTAGGCCCCCAATGTTCCTTATATATGAAGTAAATACCCTTTCTCCTTGACTCATTTTTGCCGCATGGTCCACAAATCCTGAGCAACTTCTCCCTAGTCAACTGTCTTCTGAACAATTTTATGTTCTGCTCAACAAACCCTTCAGCTAGTTCATGAGAAACAAGTGAGACTATATGTTCCTCTCTCCAAATGGCCAACAACTTAGACTACAACTTCCTGCAAATGGCATCACGACCTCCCGTAACTTAAGACAAAATGGACTACATGTTTGTTTTAACTGTGTTAGGATGATGTTTATTAATGCTGAAAAAGCATTGGAATAGTTGAAGAATTAGGTCATCACACTCTAAATCTAACATGATGTGATATGATCTGACCATGGCCATGATTTCTAAAATCTCAAGATTTTTCCCAAACGTAGGACCTATGGTGTTATCCGAGTCCTGAAAAGTTTCTACTATTACCCTAAAGATTCCCCTCATAATATCATCCCTGTAAGGGGCTATGGGTGAGGTTAGCCTTATGATATCACTGAGACAAGAGACACTTGAAGTTTAACCACTTCACAAGGGAGCTCCAACAACTTCTGTTGTATTAGGGCAAGCATGGCTGGTTTTGGAGCCCAGCTTAATCTCTTCCAGTATGACTGGCTCACCTTGGAGAGGAGTGAGTCTAGTTCTTCCAATTTGAGGAGGGTGTTCACTGTAACCAGGCTCATGAATTTCAGATCTGTCCCAAGTGTAAAGAGTTTTTGTCCGATTTCCTGCTCTTTCTGCAAATCCCTTGGCTGCTCTTACTAAAGAACGACATGGACCCCTCTTCAGAAAGGCTTGCTGTTCAATTTTGTTTTCCGGTCTATACTGTAGTTTGCTAAGGTACTGTTGAGTTGACTTAGGAGGTGTTTTAAATTCTCCATTGTTCGCTAGTTCATAACAACACGACAATGGATAACCTCAAGATGATCCTCATCCTCTGTACATGTCTGGGATATGTCAACAATGGATATCGGTACCATTAAGGGCACTTCTACCATGGCAAGGACATCACCTTTTTTTTTCCACAAGGAGATAGACACCACAAATAACAAGACAAGAACTCAACCAACGCTAAAGAGGTATTTTCCCCTACTTATTTCAAGGTATTCCTCAGTTTTCCCTAGGTTTGTTTACTTGGAATTAGGAAAAGTCACAACAATATTTTTGACACCACTTGTTGTAGATACAACTTTATACAGGTCTGTCCCAAAGTGTTGCATACAGTGCTAAACTCATGGATGAACTGTACTTAAATATGACTGGATAAGAACTTGTAACACAACGAGGAACATAAATACAACTGAGATTATGACACCACACATCCATCTCTCAACCATAAAGACAACCCATAAATTTCATTCGTATTATAACTCACACATGTAAATACATAACTAGTTCAGAAGTAAGATTTCCAATGGAAAAACAAAACATCACATATGAACCTGGTTATAGTTATGGTCCAAGGAGATAATGAAGAGAATTTTCCCCTCCAATAAACAGTACTGTAGCCACAACTTGCTAGAAACTTCTGAGAAGCAATTACTCTATCAAATTCAGTCTCTGGTTTATTCATCCCATCAAGGATGGTCTTGGCTTCTTCAGGAAGTGATAGTTTAGTTGCAATGAGAAATTGTACTCAGTCTTCTACTGTGAGTGAACTCTTACCTTAGCTTGGCACTGCTCCGAGATGGAATTAGGCTCACTACAGTCATAAAACTTAGCCTCCAAAAATTTAGCTCCATCAGTCACCTACTGTCTCTTGGATAATTTGGCCTCGATTCTGAGTGGAATTTGGCCTTCAATATATGAAAAATTCGACAATAAGCTACAGGTGCACCGAATACTACTACCATATTAGTCTGCCTATGCGCACAGGTGCAGGGGATAATCACCGGCGCACAATACAAGATGATACAGGCATAACAGATTTCCCATCGACCTATGTTCTTTTGATCCAATGCATATTCATGTCTCAACAGTGAAATAATTTCTTTGCATGCTGTCAAAACTTTGCTTCAATTGCACTCTAGCCACGACCCAGATGCTCTGATCAGATCCCATACGCACTTCCGGGTGACAACCTTACGATTTAGTTAGACGTGGTGATAATAATGCGATGTTGGCCACTGAAATTTGGCCCCAATCGATTATAACTCTGCTGACAACTGGTATTTGACGTGGTGTGACTGTCTAATAAGAAATTTAGCCCCCTATCGATAATGAACAATGTAAACATGACAAGTAAACAGTGAACTCGACCCAGGCATAATTGTAGGTGGTCGAAATTGAACAGGTAGGAATTTGGTTGTGGCTGCTCTCGATCCATCCCAACAATTTTCGGATCTCGTCACCCTTTTTCGCAGCTCTGTTTTTGCTTTCAAAGCTCCATTGTATCCTCAAGGAGCTAGATTCCTCAACCGACACATACTAAATTCAAGGTTGCAAGCACAAGTCACACACATTGATATTTCTCTTTTGCACGCAACACAACAATTCTCGAGACTGCAGGGTATCTCTACAGGGATGTGTCACATCAGATTAAACAAGCTTGATCAGTAAGAATCTCACCAAGGTTTGCACTAAAATTTGATAAACAAACACACAGAATTTTTCTAAGGAGTTTCGGCCATAAAAATCACACCCAGAAAGTAAAAGATAAAGAATGAGAATTATCCCCAAGGGTGATTTTGTTCTCGGTTTTCTAATGAGGAATAGAATCTCTGCTGTCGACCACCAACACCCTGATAAATATGCTCTTCCTGATGATGAAGACCATCTGCAAATCTAATATATCTCCGACATTTGTGCTTTAATAGTGAATTTGGACTATAGTTAGAATAATATTGGTAGAGAGTAATCCTCCTATATACAATAATGCTTCGAAAAATCTTCTGCAAATTAACATAATAATAATTCAACTATCTGCAAATTAACATAATAATAATTCAACTAGGGTGGCTAGAGAGAACCACCGAAATTGAAGAGATTTTAGTTAGGGTGATTATGGGAGATAATTGAAACTAGTTTCTCCCGAAACCCTCCATCTGAATTTTAATCATTTGCAATAAACTTTCGGTGTAGTAGGAAAATCAACTCTGATACCACTGCAATATAACAAATTATAATTTTTCCAGGAAATTGCTTTAATACAAATTTAACCCTAATTCCTTGAATCAATAGCAAATCAACCACCATGAAATTACAGTCAAAAACACACAAGACATACTGCAACTCAACTTTAATAATAATGATATAATAGATCAATATAATAACTAGAATTATTTGAGAGAAAGACGACAACGAAACACACAAGACATACTACAACTCAACTTTATTAATAATGATATAATAGATCAATATAATAATAGAATTATTTGAGAGAAAAACAACAAACAGAAAATATTTTGCAAGCTGAATTTGGCCTCCAAAATACCTAAGTTGAGAACTTGGATGATCCTCACTCTAACTTCAGATTTGTTGCAAATCTGATCTCTAGCTCCTACCATTAAAGCTCTGTGAAATTCTTGTATGGAATCTCCTCAAGGGTGTTGGTCCAACACACAATAGTAAACTAGAGGGTTTCCTTCCTTAAGCTTCGCTGAAGCTAGGAACTCAGTTCTCCAACCCTCACTAAAATAGTGCTCAACCAAACCAAGATGTCCCCAAATGGCTTACTCCTCCTTTTATAAATCTGATGGATCTTTCTAAAAACCTTTATTTTATTACTGCCCTGTTTTTCCATTTATCTATTTTCTCTCCTTTTATTTAATTAAGTGACTAATTAAAGTCACTTTTTAATCCGGGAAAATTATAGATTAGCTACCATCCTTTATCTAGCCACTGAAATCCACTTTTCACCATCCCATCATGTAGATCTTCTTGTTATGGTTCCAACGAGCTATTACACTACGGTTTTTCGTTAAATATGCCTCCTAGAATGACACCTTAAGTGTAATTAATTTAAATACACTGAAGAATAACCCTGTTTTATGAGAATTATCAGAATGCAACGAAACCAGAAGCGAACTATGTGAGACTGGTCCTGATGATGAAATGTGCCAAGCAAATGCCATTGGGCCCCATAAAACTGCTCAAAAAGCCCTCGGGGACCCCCGATGATGTAATTTTGCTCCTATGAATGACCCATCACGTACCTTGGAAATCCATCCTAGATGTGCTATAGAGGAAACTGAAAATGGGAATATTACACTATCTCCAAAATAGAGAGATTGCTTTGTGGAGTAAGAAGCACTAGGAATTGATAAAGTGTTAAAGCAGATAGGATTGCTTTGATAATAACAACATACCCTGTAAGATTGAGCCATCTAGCCCTTCAAGCAACAAATTTCCTTTGAATTTTGAAATAATGCATTCCCAAGCTTGGCTTGAGTGTGATTTTAGGCAAGTAGGATTGCCTAAATACTTAAATTCTTTCCATGTTTCCATCGATTGAAAGCCCATTATTCTTCCAATTTGTCTTTGCTTTCTAAATGAAATATTCCATGTATAAATATGAGATTTCCTAGAATTTGTTTGACCTCCTAAAGCTTCAAGAAAATTATCTAGAACCATTTTGAATGTTCAGTGCTATTATTGAGGAAGCTCCACCCATCAAAAGCATATCATTAACAAATTATCTCTTGATACCTTTGAAAAGCCTAATTCATAGGAGGTTCTCACATCTTCTTTCAAATTACAATCGACAGTTAAGGGAATTCACCATAATGATATACAAAAAGGTAGATAAGGGGAAACCTTGGCGAAGACCTCGCGAGGCATGAGAAAAACCATCTGCTCTCCCATTAACCGGGGGGGGGAATCCAAGGAAATTTTATGCAAAGAGAAACCCAATGAATGAATTTAGCATCAAAGCCAAATTTTGTCATCACCTTAAATAGGAATTCATGACTCACTCTATCAAAGGCATTTTCCATGTCAAGTTTGACAATCATGCCTTTGTCTCCCCAATTTTAACTAGAATTGATAGCCTCTTGAACAAGAATGTTGTTATCAAATATTTACCTGCACAGAACCTCCTTGATTTTCATATATTATTTTGGAAGAAGGGGCTTAAGTCTTCTAGAAGAAACCATAGAAATCACTTTATATGAAACATTACAAAGCAAAACGGGCCTAAATCTTGAAGATGAAGCATGGCTTAATTCTTTTGGAATCATTGCTAGAAAGGAAGAGTTAATTCTACTCGTCATGTAATTATTCTTAAAAGTGTAACCCACCATTATGCAAAAATCAAATTTTATTACCTCCCAAAACTAATGATAGAGGTGGGAAGAAAATTCGTCTAGTCCTAGAGCTTTGTTTGGGTTGAAGGATAACATTGTCGGACAAATTTCGTCTTTCGTGTGATCTTTTATCAAAGTAAGGTTATCTTCCTGAGATACAAATTCCAGAAAATGTTCCAACATTGATAATTTCACGATTGATAATTCCACATCATATATTCCTAGGGTTGTGGTGTTGTACAAATCACTAAAGTGATGGACCGCCTCCTCCTTGAGTTGAGAAAAGTTAGAGATTTTAGTACCTCTTGCTGTTATCTCTTTGGTTTTATTTTTCTAGACTCAATTATTTTCCTATTAATGAAAAATGTTATTCATATCTCCTATCTTTAACCAAATACTTTAGAAATTTAAAAGCAAAATTTCCTCTTCCTCTTTAAATGCTTTGTGATAAGCTGCAAATTCTTCCCTTTCTTCCTTAAGCAGGTCATTTTTCATAAGGCCATCCTCTATTTTGGATTGTATAATTTCCATTCTCTTTTCATGTGCCTATATCATTGATTGTCTCTTTGTCTATTGTTCTTAAGCCCAATTTTTTAATGCACTTTTTAATCGCTTAATATTTTGTTCCCAGATCATCACCGGGATGCCTATGGCCCATTAGCTCTAGAATTCCTTTACCAGATCATTGAAATCGTTATTGTTGCCCATATTGGACAATAAGGGAAGGGAAGGGGACCAAAATCAACATTTTTAGTGATTTCAAGAAAATTTTCTCTATGATCCAAATTATTCCAAGGAAGGATTCAAGAACAAACCAATTTTGAGACAAGAATGAGTTTGCTATTAAGAATTTATCTAAACAAGCAACAATATGGCTATGTCCATATCATTTGTTGCTTCAAGTAAATTTTTTGGAGGAAGGTTTTATGTCCAACAAATTTAATTTTTAGATGAGATCTTAGAATTTTTCTTGAAATTGATCTCTAACCCAAGATCCCCTTTTCTTTTCCCACTTATGCAGAGTTGTATTAAATCTCCTCCAAATACACAATCAAAGAAAAAATGGAATCCCCAAGAACCCAAAAAATTCTCAACATTCTTGTTTTTCTCGAAATTGTACTAGCATATTGATATTAACAAAAAACATACCTGATTTGAGGGGATATGAAGAAATCTGGTAGCCGACTAGTGAGTGGAAAAATGATGATCAAGTAACCTAAGTGATGACTGAGCCCATAGGGTGAACACACCATCTAAGGATCCTCTTGAACTAACAGAAAGAATCACACTTCCATTCCAAATGTTATGTTGTTTTTGAAGGATCTCTTGATCCCCCATTTTTGTCTACTAGAGTAGGAGAACTAAGGGCCATTCTTTTTTTATTAATGACTTCACCTGCTCCATTATTTTCTCCAGCCCTAATATCTTGAGGTTCCAGGAAAAAAACTTTATTACTTACTGCTTGTATGAATTTCCCCTTACTGAGGGGCAAAGTTTCCTATTTTTTCTGATGTTCCTATATCCTTTGAGTTTTGGATCTAGAATTGAAAGAGTGCCCATTTCCTTATCTTTTTTCGTATTCTCCAATCTCACCTCTCTAGTAGTATTTCAACCTGCCTTTCATTGGAGCCTCTCTAGTTATTTTTCATTCTTACCCTCTAATTTCTCATCTTCCAAACTCAAAAAGACAATCTCGTCTTGGTGTTTTTAGGGGAGAGGAATTCTTCCGCCTTTGTATATGACTCTATGATTTGCTATGTTGGTGCCAAATCTTCTTATAGCGGCGACATTATTCTATCAATTATTTATGGATATGGACCCAATATTGGCTCTCTACCTTTCTCTTGTGGGGAGGGGTTATTTTATGGAGTTTTCCCTTCTTCATTCACCATATTTAATGCCTCATAGTTGTTACTATTATGTTTCTTCCCTTTCCTTTTTCCTTCTTCGATTCTAGGATTGGTTTTTTTGGGGAGGATGGTCCTTTCTCTTTATTCCCAATCTGATATGGTTGCCTTGGCTAGTTGTTTTGTTGTTTTACTGGGCCTCTTCTCCTTTTTTACTATCTTCATTGTTCTCCTTTGTCCCCTTGTTTTTGTTGCTCCTCATGTTTCCTTTTGCAACTTCTTATGAAGTGTCCATATTCATGGCATACTTTGCATTTGAATGGAATTTGGTCATAAAATACCTCTTGGATATGGGACCAACTGTCTAGATTGATATTTATGGTTGTTTGGATCCCCTTATCTAGATTCACTTTGATGCAGATCCCAGCATAGGAGAAAAACCCCTCTTGTGGCTCGACACGATCAATATACTTGTGCAGGGCATTAATAATACTTCTGAAAGTGATACCATTCCAACAGTGCAGTGGAAAAAAGTGGAGTTTCACCCATAGCAGACTACAAGTGGAATATCACTTTTCAGGTTATAAGATGGACTCCACCGATCCAAATATAACCCTTGAGTCTGCATGAAATAAGACCCTATTTTAAAAATCATGTCTAAATTTGCCTTGTTTTCAAAGAAGTAAAAAAACCCTTTTACACATAAGGCCAACAAGACAAAACCCTTGATCATGGGTTTCAATTTTTTTCCACCTGCAACCTCACAAAATGCAGGGATGGTCAAATCCCCATGAACTAGTCGACCAATCCAAGTTTGGCCAATTATAAAGATGGAGTTCTTGACTAAGGCACAAATACCTCCACATTTGGGATTTCCTCTAATTTATTGACGAAATGAGAATACTTTGCCTTTATAAACCTAGACTCATTCACAACCAACAAGTTAAAAGCATCTATATTGAGAGCAAGCGGAGGGGCTGGAGGTGTATAACCCCCCTCTCTCCTCTGCAAACTAGTCATCAAGCTGCTGAAAACACTGATGCATTAAAAACCCTCGGAGTCGTATAGCCTCACCCTCTTTGAAATTGATATGTTTTTTGTAGCTTGAAGTATTGAAGTATTTTACTAATACAAATGTTAATTTTAAAAACGTTATGATTGAACATGATTTGTAACTAATGTGATAATATATTCATTATTTGAAGTAGGACAAGGAACATGGTTTTTACTAGGTGATCCATCACAAATTGCACTAATATAATTAATGCAACACTAACATAAATCACAATTCTTAATCAACTACAAACAAACTCTAAATTTATGTTAAATGTTAATAAACTTTGGATTGAATTGAATAAAACTCAACCAAGTGGTCGAGAGAGTCTTCAATTTTGATTAATCAATGTTTACTCTATTTTAATTTGCAATTGTTAACTTTTTCCTTTAAAAAGTGGAGCACTGCCTTTATGATAAGGGAAACCTTCTACAAGTATTTGAATTGAGGTTGAGATGTGTCATTACATTAATTCACATAGGATTAAGGTTACCACTTCACCTAGTATGCCAATTCAATTCCATCGAGTTGAGTTACCGCCAAAGGAAAAGCGAGTAATGTGAAGTGACAAAAATATAGATAAATAAGTAAGTTCTAAGGTTAAGGTAACAATGGGTTGGATGACAACATGACATGATTTTGTCAATTGTGAAAATCTGGAGCTAAATCTATTCTAATGTGTCACATGTCTAATTAATAGTGATTGAACTCCATCCTTATCGAGATAGATTTATTTTTTTGTCATTTGCATCTTAGAGTAGGTTTGCATTTAGATTTAATCATCAGATTTTAGAAGTCCTCATACACAAGGGGCAAACTATAGTGAGGCTTGACTGAGCCCTCAATTCAACTTGGGGACTGCTTTCTTGCAAGCATGTAGTAAGAAGGTAAGTATGATTTCTCTCTTTTTGTTGATTATTAATTAGAAATATCACAAGTCAATAGGGAGAGAGGGGGTAACTGAACCCAATAGAGCCATCATTTAAATGGATAGCGGCTTATTTGGGGCTCTAACGGGGTGGTTTCCCTTAAATGTTGATGAGGTAATTTTTGTCCATCAACTCCTACATTTAATCTTCTAAACTTTGCATCAATATTCAAATTCAATGTGAGAAGAAGGGCTAAAAAATACATCTTCCTTCCCCATGGGTGAATATCTCCTTATTCCTCATATAGTTTCCACCATTTAACATTTGTAATGAATTGCGACACACCACTTAGTATTTACCTCATTATGACCTCTAAGTCCCCATTCCCATACTTGAATGCACTGATAACTCACTCCATACAAATGTATAATGTAAATCTCAGTACAAGCCAAAGGCAAATGGCAGATTCACAATTAAATTTCATTATATCTCCATCATTCCTTAGACTCGACTCAAGCTTGAACCATGGGTGGGCTGTACACCTATCACTCTGAGTAATACCTACCCACCATACCCATTTGATTTCATGCATGGGAACACATGTCCTATACGTGTGTTCTCTTCCTCCATCACCCCACTTAAATGATATATTAAGGAATAGGAGAAAAATACCTTCTTCCATTAACCAAAAGAGACCTTTGTTCCACCCTAGCTCTTACATTTTCCTAGAGATCATCCTCTTGATTGTTCTATCTCAATACATGATAAATGTCAAAACTTGTAAGATGATCCATGAGAAATATGATTTTGTTGAGGAGAATGATTGGTCACGTTTCTTCCAGATTGGAACCCCAACTTAAGATGATGAATTAAAATGTGTGATTCCCCTATGATAACTAATATTCTGAGACTGATCTTTGAGGCTTGGATCAACCCATGATATAGACCATAACCTTTGACCTAGTTGTTGGATGTGAGACCTAAACCTATGAGTAGGAAAGTTTTATCTGTCCATCAAGGAAAAAATCACTCCCCTGCTCCTACCACCCTTGGGTTATTTTTAAATGCTCCATCAAAACATAGAATTGTATCTTTTTTGATGAGATCTAAACGGAAAACTCCTTAATTGGCATTCTCAATTGTCAATTATCTTTTATTTGAATTGATGCAAATATATTTACCTAAATGTTGAAAATTTCCATCCACGAATGATTCCTCTATCCTATACAAGCAATGAGTAGAGCTCACATGAGGAGATTTTGATTTGATAGTCCCAACAAGTAGGGAGATAACTTTGTTTTCCACTTATTGAGGGTGAAATATGGAGTAGAAAATAACCTTGGTTTTTTCCAACCAAATTTTCCAACAAAGGAATTTAGGTAAAGTTCTCCATATTCTTTTGAATAAATTTCTCCCTTAAAAGTCCCTAAATATTGTTTTCCCCAAAATTCAAAAAACTGTGATGGACTAGTTAGCCATGGCAAATGATGAGTGATACCTCAAAGAGAAAAATCTCATACCACCTCAGTGAATTTGTGTTCCATGAGCAAATGAGGGATAGTCGCTCCATTTTCTAGAGGGGCCACAAATTCATCTCTTGCATAATGTTTTAGCTATGAGAATCTTTTTATAATGCATCAAAGTCTAACATATGATATTTGCCTTTGGTAGGTAATATAAGTTCCAAATTTTGGCTTAGATGCTTGCTTTAGGAGGAATTTTGTTTGGAAAGAATAAAACATTACATCCTTGTATGACTAAGAAGTTTGCAACAGCCCAGCCTCACTAATCCTCCACGAATTTGATTTAATCACACCCATAAAGAAGAAGCTCCATATCCAATCTACAAATGAGAAGGCATTGCATAAAGGACCAACCTTTTCAAATGCCCTCATTTGACCATGACGAAATATTAAATAGAGTGTATTTATTGTATCTAGTTAACCAATATTTAAAGAGGGAAAATCAATCACTATTTTTCAAGAGTACTCCCCAAGATGTAACTAGGCCATAAATTACTTTGCACACCATTCCATGGAACCAAGGTTAGCCTTTATTTCACCAAGGATATAGTGGAAGAACAAAGACATCAAATATAAGAGATGCCACTCATAGAAGAAGGGAAATCTAGACATATTCTTCTCTCTTCTTCAAATTATTTAAGATGGATAACTCAATTCCACCACTCATGTTGGATACTCGTGAATCTCCATAAAATTTCTCTTTTCAGGGTTGATTGGAATATTTTTCAACATCAGCTGCATTGATAGCAATGACTGCTTGGTTGGCCTTTTACTTTTTTTTCTTCTTCTTAATCTTCCTTTTCTTCTTCTTCTTATCCACCTCGTTACTAGCTTACAGGATTTCACCAGACAAAGGAATAAGATTGAACAAGTGAAGAAGGTAAAGGGTCAACTTTAATATCAATCATAGGCTGATACTGCTCAGGTGGAGGAGAGACTGGTTGAGGAGCAGTTTGGACATTTAGAACCATAGGGGTCGAAAATAACCAAACTGGCAAACTAATAGTAAACCCAGGAAGGGACAATATTTCCATAGAGGGAGCACCAATATTTCAAAAAGAAGGAAAAGGACTAGGATTCCTATCAGAGGGGTTTCCTTGGTTGGTAGATGTTGTCACTCACTGCTAAATGTGTTTTCAACTATGAAAATCGTAAGAAAGAGCAGTGAATTTTGAAGCCATTTCTTAAGCCACAGAAGCACTCAAATCCAAATCGTATCCTCTCCATTATATAGAGCTCGAGAAATGGCTTTCAAACAGTATGTGGAAGTTCTTAAATGGACTTCTAGATCAGAAGTTAGAGCATGTTGAAGTTACCAGTGGAAAGCTAAAAAACAAAGGGAATTAGCCTAAAGGAAAAGGCTCATCACAAATCACAATCGAAGCTTCCTTCGACATCAATGGAAGGTAGTAGGATCAGCGAACAACCAAGTGCTGATATCACAAATCACAATTGGCGGGTTCAGTCTTATCCCAAATCGGTGATTGACGATCTGGGAGAGGACCGACATTAAAAGGTTGCGAATTGTTAAATCGCTGATATAGTGTTAAATCGTTGAGAAAGGCCGAAATCATTTAACAAAGGAATTCAAAGAAAAAACAAGGACAGACGGGCCTTTTTCTCTCTCCTAGAAGGGGCCACGTGGCGGACTACCATTGGTCCTTATAAATGACAGGGCTGCTGACATCATCATGACGTGGCAGTACAAAAGTGACATGGCCATACAGAGGACACCTGTCACGCAGATTCGGCATTTTCAGCGTCCTAAGGGAGCCATTTCTAGGTGACACGTGTCACCACTCATAGGGTGACACATGGCAGTGATAACGTCACCCATCACAATCGCATATCGGTGATCGCATGAGTCAAGGCCCTCCTCCACCATAATCCCTCTAAGTTTGTGAGCGGGGGATGCTTCCGGATGCGATATTTTATGTATTATAGTTTATGAGGATCCTGCATCCAGATAGTCGACCTGTGCTATGAAAAGAAGTGGATGAGTCTCTCCCTCTCCCATGTTGTAATTGCAATACCTTAGGTGGGCCCGATCCCATAGATCGGCGATCGCAGGTGTCAAGGGGTGTTATCAAAGGCAAGCGTTATAAAACATCGGTTGTCAGGATATTATGCAACAAACGAAAAAGGCCCTCAGACAAGAGTCTAAAGGCTCTAGTGCCTTAGGGATAGACCCCAGGTCATAGCCCTCGGTCCTATTATGAAAAAACATAGAAGGGGGCTAAGTCATGGGCTAAAGGCGATCAAGACCTATTGTTCTGTGACATCTTTTAGAGTAAAGGTCCTGATGTGGTAATGATTCGATAGCATTGTGCAAAGCTTTAAAGGGCAGATGGGTCGACAACTGTGGTATTGAATGAAGGCATGGGCAGTGCCACACTGAGATGGGCTAATCCTATAGAAGCCCCTATAGCAAGAAACCAAGGACTACATAGGCTGCAGAAATGGATTCGACAGCTTCACTGCACAACTGCTATGTGTAAATGATAGTATGGGAGGCTCAGGAAGACTTAGCGCCTCAGCATAGTGCTCCACTTCATCACACATCAAAGGATTACTGTGACACAATCCATTCCCACTGTACAACAGGCATTCACAGTTGACCCACTCCCTACTCCAGAGAACGAACTATTTAGGCAGTTAAGGCGGAAATGATAGGAATCGGTCGAGCCGCAGTAGAAGCACATCACAATTGAGATGTGGCTTGACCAAAGGCCACTCATAGGAATAGCAGAGGGGACACTTCCTCCATTTTCTTTCCATTTTACTCTTTCTTTTTATTATTTTTTAATTTATGTCTATTTCCAAGAAGGGATCAAATCCCGGTTGTAATCGTTTTAGGCAACAAAGCCTTACATGTCAAGGTAGCTAGTCTAGCAGACATTTGAAGCTCTGGTGAAGATATGTTTTGTAACTGTAATCCAAGCTCCCCCTCTTCATGTAAATAGGGGGAAGCAACACTTTAACGAGGTTATGGAATTTCTCACCCGCAGGGCCTGAATTCTAAGATGCCACTTTGGTTCTATATGCTCATTCTTGGGGGACTTGACTGACGTTGTGTTGAATGTTATGGACTGGTATGTTGGAATAATATTGTATTAATGAAACTCCCTCGTGATTCCAAGCATGATCAATGTGAAGCATGTTTCCTCTTGGTAAATCTCATTTCATGTGTGTTTTCCCTTGCATAAAATACTATAATGAGGCTGTGGTTTCTCCTTGATTGATGGATTTATCTAGGCTGCTAAATAGAGAACAGTCCATGTGTTATATTACAGATTTACTAGTGTTATTCAATAGCATACAATACTTGTAGTAATTGAAGATTTATTTGTGTTATTGGATTAACCTACAGTACCTATGTGAGCCCATATTTACTCATGATGTTTGGTTCTAATGATAACCATGTTATATCCGACATGAATCCTTAATTAGCATATTTGTGTTTCTACCATTTCACCTCCTTCTTCTTCCATATTTCTATCAAAACATTGTTTCCGAGGATTTTTTTTGTCTACATCCCTACACATCTATTTCCCTCCTTCGTCTCCTCCTCTCCACCATCTCTACAACTTCAGTATTAAGTTGTCTCATTGTTGTGTGTCGGCCACCAGAAGAATACATTTCTCTTTAAGATTACCCCAATATACCCCCCGCATTTGGATCCATGTGTTGGCTTGAGTCTACCTTAATGAAGGCCTATTGAACCAAGGCCCCTTTTATAACCTTTTTAACTACGTCACAATTGGAGTGCAACAAAAACCCCACTCATAATCTTCCATGCACTCATGTATCTAATATGTCCTAGGAACTGGTCTACAATCAACCCAAAGGCTATCTCTAGGAGGCTTTCTATGTCCCCTGAAGCACTCGTGTTGCAGGTGCTATAAAAAGCCACAACATCTTTCTGGTGTCGTTTCCGGGGAACAAATTTGAATATTTTTCCCTGGGTACAACAAATTTTTACATTCCCTCTGTTTGTTGAAAATAGCAACAAGAAATGCTAAAAATAGAAGTGCTAAAAATAACACTACTATAAATAACAGTTCGGGTACCAGTGTTGGACATAGCAACAAGGAATGAAAAATGGAAGTGCTAAAAATAGCATTGCTATAAATAGCATTTCGGGATGGATTCCAATTTTAGTTAGTCCCTGAACTAAAATTGAGAAGTAAAATTCGAATTTGATCTTAGTAGCTGTTTGTAAAATAATTAATTAATTCATCTTGAGTTAATTAGTTGTAGAAAATCAAACATGAAGTCTATGTGAGGACATGCAACAGTTTCTCCATTGATTGAGGAATTTATCCCTCAGTTAAAGAGATAAGGATGAGTTGTAATTTGAGTTGTAATTAGTTAGCTCAGTTAACTGAGTTAAGTCCAGTTAGATTAGTTCTAACAGTTTGTAGAATTAATTGTGAGTTCAGTTAGTTAATGCTTGCATGCATGTAACTGCTGCTCTCCAGATAACTGAATATTCTCTCATAAATAACTCATGCATGTCAGTTCAGTCAGAGACCCAGTTGAGATCAGAGGAAGGGACAGTGTACTATCAATTGGAGGATTTTTCCTATATAGGAAACTCATCCATGCAGAAGGAATTATCTCCTTCAGGATTGCGCAGTTACTTCTGAGTTTAGTGAGCAGTGTGAGAGGTGAATTCACACAGGTGGTAGCATTGGACCCCAGGAGAAACTATGCAAGGAAATAAGAGGCTTGGTGGGCAGAGGAGAAGGTTTGTGAGAGGCCTTTGACTATATATGAGTAGCAGAGGTATTGTATTGAGAGCGGGATAGCTTGTGAGCTAATGCTTTGTGTAATCCAGACATATTTCCACTTGTATGATAATACAGAGATCGGGGTTTTTAGCTAAGGCTTTCCCAAGAGTATTCTTCTGTGTTCATGTGTGATTGCTTTCTCATTCTCAGTTATATGTGTTCTATTTGATCTGGCTCATAATCGATTAAGCTTCCGCAAGTTTGTTTGTAGAAGTAGATCGAGTATTTTGCTTTAGTGTATTGCATTATCAGGTGATCTACAGTGGGAATTTCTACACTCTTAGGTGAGCAAGGGAAGTGTGGGTTGAAGATCTCTCACCTTGGCAACTCCACTATTTCAATTTTATGGTAAACATCCTAGCGACTCTACTGTCCATATCTGTATTTTATCATCCTTGCTTTAAAGCAGCCCCATACTCACTCTGAGTATACAGCAATCGAAAACTTTCCATACCTTTGAACCTGAGATCACTCATCTAGGAAGGTTTTCGAGATGGTCATTCTAGCATTCCTAGCCAACAAATTTTCCTCACTGGATTTTTCTTCTATCATTGGTTGGCCAAATCATGTCCCTTCATTTCATGAATGGAATACCTACTTTCCTAGATTCAGTGGGAATACAGATAAAAGGCCTGACCAACACCTCAAATAATTTCATGAATGCATGGAAAAACGGGGTATTTTTCTTGAAGATGTACAAATGAAATTGTTCATGTATTTTCCAGAGGAGGATGAGTTGGTCGCGGAGGTTCAAAGGGAGTTGTTTACCAGCGAGTGGGGAGAAATCTCTCAACAATAAGTTTTCCAAGAAGATCCCAAAGCTAAAAGACTATGCAGGGTCTGTCACTGCCTGTGGCAGAAAGATTCCTGCTAGGAATTCTCAGTAGATTCTCCAATCTACGACTCTTACAGTTCAGACAATGAAGAGTCTATTGTAGATTTCAAAGAGGGTTGGCTCTTTGAAAAATGGGTAGTAAAAGATCAGCAACATTTTTCTCTTGGAAAAGCTAAAGTTGAGGAGCTAGACAGTAATTGTGGCTGCCTTGACCAAGAAGACATTGGTCAGCAGAATTTTTGTGAAAAAGAGGCAGCTGCAAACTTTCCTTTCCAATTCCATGACCCTATAGTTGATTACATGAGCATATTCGTAGGCCAACAACAGAGGTCGGTTCAACATCATGTATCAAGTTCTTTGTTTGAAGACTTTCCAGGGTGCATGCTTGTTTTAATTTTTACTTTTTTAAAATATGAATGTTGGCTTGGCTCCATTGGAGGGTGGAACTCACTTAGGTGAACTGAGCCTTGTGCATAAGTAGGAATGTATATAAATAAGCTCACTAGTTGAGCATTTACTTTCTAGTAGATAGAATTTATTTTTTTGCAGTTTAGTTTGATGGAGAAAGGACCCCTTACACATAAAGTTTCATGGAGATTTCATGGTTGTACAAGTTCATTATATTTCTGACTCCATGCCCAATGGTGAAGGATATTGGTCCGCAAGTTCTCAGCACCCTCCCAGCAGGGCATTGTCCCCAGTAGGAGCCAATGTTGTCACTCACTACTAAACGTGTTTTCAGCTTTGAAAAGGGTAAGAAAGAGTAGTGAAATTTGAAGCCATTTCCCAAGCCACATAAGAACTAAAAGCCAAATCGAACCCTCTCCATTGTATATTTCTCGGAAAGGGCTTTCCAACAGTATGTGGAAGTCCTAAAATGGACTTCTGTGTCAGAGGTTAGAGCATGTTGAAGTTACACGTGGAAAGCTAGACAACAAAGGGAAATAGCCTAAAGGAAAAGGCTCGTCGCAAATCGCAATCAGAGCTTCCTTCAACAGAAAAGGAAGCCAGTAAGATCAGCGATCAGCCGAGTTTCGATATTGAAAATCACAATCGGCATGTTCAGTCTTATCGCAAATCAGTGATCGGTGATCTAGGACAGGACCTCGATACAGTGTTAAATCGTTGGAGAAGGCCGAAATCATTTAACAAAGGAATTCAAAGAAAAACCAAGGTAGGGTGGGCCTTTTTCTCTTTCCTCAAGGGGGGCACGTGGTGGAATACCATTAGTCCTTATAAATGACATGGAAGGTGACATCATCATGATGTGGCAGTACGTAAGTGACATGGTCGTACAGAGGACACGTGTCACGCATATTCGACATTTTCAGGGTCCTAAGGGGGGCATTTTTGGGTGACACGTGGCACCACTCATAGGGTGATACGTGGAAGTCATGTCGTCATCCATGACAATCACATATCGGTGATCACAAGAGTCAAGGCCTCTCCCCCTTCCATGTTGCAATTGCGATACCCTAGGCGGGCGCAGTCCCGTAGATCGGCGATCGCAGGTGTCAAGGGGTGTTATCAAAGGCAAGCACTATAAAATGTCAGTTGTCGAGATATTATGCAACAAATGAAAAAGGCCCCCAGATAAGAGTCTAAAGGCTCTAGTGCCTTAGGGCTAGGCCCCAGGTCATAGCCCTCGGTCCTAAGGTCATAGCCCTCGGTCCTATTATGTAGAAACATAAAAGGGGGCTAAGTCATGGGGCTAAAGGCGATCGGGACCCATTGTTTTTTGACGTCTTTTAGAGTAAAGGTCCCGATGTGGTAATGCTTCGATAGCATTGGGCAGAGCTTTAAATGGAAAATGGGTCGGCAACTGTGGTATTAAATGAAGGTATGGGGCAGTGGCACACTAAGATGGGCTAATCCTGTAGAAGCCCCTACAGTAAGAAACCAAGGACTACATAGGCCGCAAAAATGGATTCGACAGCTTCACTGCACGACTGCTATGAGTAAATGACAGTATGGGAGGCTCCAGAAGACTTAGCACCTTAGAATGGTGCTCCACTCCATCACATAGAAAACGACTACCGCGACACGCTCCATTCCCACTCTGCGACAGGCATTCACAGTTGACCCACTCCCTACTCCAGAGAATGATTTATTCAGGTAGTTGAGGCGGAAGTGATAGGAACCGACCAAGCGGTAGGAGAAGCACATCACAGCTGAGACATGTCTTGACCAGAGGCCACTCATAGGAACAACAGAGGGGACATTTCCTCCATTTTCTTTCCATTTTCCTCTTTCTTTTTACTATTTTGTAATTTCATTTTATTTCCAAGAAGGGATCAAATCCCGATTGTAATCATTTTGGGCAATAGAGCCTTGAACACCGAGACAACTAGTCTAGCACACAAATGAAGCTATGTTGAAGATATGTTTTGTAACTGTAATCCAAGTCCCCCCTCTTCATATAAATAGGGGGAAGCAACACTTTAATGAGGTTTCATAATTTATCACCCGCAGGGTCTAAATTCTGAGATGCCACTTTGGTTTTATTTGCTCATTCATGGGGTACTTGATTGACGTTGTGCTGAATGTTATGGACTGGTATGTTGGACTAATATTGGATTAATGAAACTCCTTGGTGATTCAAGCATAATCAATGTGAAGCATATTTCCTCTTGGTAAATCTCATTTCATTTGTGTTTTCCCTTCTCTGAAATAGTGTAACGAGGTTGTGGTTTCTCCCTGTAATAATTGCAGATGTATCTGTGTTATTGGATTAACCTACAGTACCTGTGTGAGCCCAAGTTTACTCATGTTGTTTGGTGCTAATAATACCCATGTTATATCAGGCATGAAACCTTAATTAGAATACCGTTGTTTCTACCATTTCACCTCCTTCCTCTTCCATATTTCTGCAGGAACATTTTTGCTGAGGATTATATTTGTCTACATCCCTACACATTTATTTTCCTCCTTCCTCTCCTCCTCTCCACCATCTCTACAACTTTAGTATTAATTTGTCTCATTGTTGTGTGTCGACCACCAAAAGAATACATTTCTCTTTGATATTGCCCCAATATACCCCCCACGTTTGGATCCATGTTTTGGCTTGAGTCTACCTCAATGAAGGCCTTTTGAACCAAGCCCCCTTTATAACCTTTTTAACTACGTCACAATTGGAATGCAACATAAACCCCACTCATAATCTTCTATGCACTCCTCTATCTAAGATGTCATAGGAATTGGTCTTCAATAAACCCAAACGCTGTCTTTAGGAGTATTTCTAGGTCCCCTGAAGCACTTGCACTGCAGGTGCTAAAAAAAGCCACAACATCTTTTTGGCACCATTGTCGGGGAACAGATTTGAATATTTTTCCTTGGGTACGACAAATTTTTACATTCCCTCTGTTAGGTGAGCAAGGGAAGTGTGGGTTGAATATCTCTCACCTTGGCGACTCCATTGTTTCAATTTTATGGTAAACATCTTGGCAACTCCACTATCCATATATGTATTTGATCATCCTGGATTTCAAGCAGCCCCATACTCACTCTGATGCTACAGCAGCCGAAAACTTTCCATACCTTTGAACTTGAGATCACTCATTTAATAAGGTTTTCGAGATGACCATTCCTGCATTCCTCGCCAACAAATTTGCCCCACTGGATTTTTCTTCTATCATTGGTTGTCCAAATCATGTCCCTGCATTTCATGAATGGAATACCTACTTGCCTAGATTTAGTGGGAATACATATAGAAGGCCTGATCAGCACCTCAAAGAATTTCATGAATGCATGGAACAACAGGGTATTTTTCTTGAAGATGTACAAATGAAGTTGTTCATGTATTATTCAGAGGAGGATGAGCTAGTTGTGGAGGTTCAAAGGGAGTTCTTTATCAACGTGTGGGGAGAAAGCTCTCAACAGCAAGTTTTCCAAGAAGGGCCCAAAGCTAAAACACTACGCAGGTTCTGTCACTGCCTGTGGCAGAAAGATTCCTGCCAAGAATTCTCAGTAGATTCTCCAATCTACTACTCTTATAGTTCATACGAGGAAGAGTCTATTGCAGATTTCCAAGAGGGTTGGCCCTTTGAAAAATGGGAAGTAAAAGATCAGCAACAAGTTTCTCTCTAAAAATCTAAAGTTAAGGAGTTAGACAATAATTGTGGCTACCCTAACCAAGAAGACATCGGTCAGCAAATTGTTTGTGAAAAAGAGGCAGCTGCAAACTTTCCTTTCCAATTCCATGATCCTGTTGTTGGGTACATAAGCATGTTCTTAAGCCAGTAGCAGAGGTCGGTTCAACGACATGTATCAGGTTCTTTGGTTGAAGACTTTTCATGGTGCATGCTTGTTTTAATTTTAAATTTTCAACATCATGGATGCACTAGGTCTGGTACTCTAATGCTAGCCTAGCTCCATTGGAGGGTGGAACTCACTTAGGTGAACTGAGCCCTGTGCATAAGTAGGAATGTATATACATAAGCTCACTAGCTGAGCAATTACTTTCCAGTAGATAGAATTTATTTTTCTTCAGTTTATTTTGATGGAGAAAGGAACCCTCACACATAAAGTTTCATGGAGATTTCATGGTTGTAAAATTTCATTATATTTTTGACTCCATGTCCAATGGTGAAGGATACTTGTCTAGAGGTTCTCAACACCCTCCCAGAAGGGCACTGTCCCCAGTAGGAGCCAATGTTGTCACTCACTGCTAAATGTGTTTTCAGCTATGAAAAGGGTAAGAAAGAGCATTGAAGTTTGAATCCATTTACCAAGTCACAGAAACACTCAAATCCAAATCAAACCCTTTCCATTGTATAGTGCTCAGAAAGGGCTTTCCAACGGTATGTGGAAGTCCTAAAATGGACTTCTGGATCAGAAGTTAGGGCATGTTGAAGTTATCCATGGAAAGCTAGAAAACAAAGGGAAATAGGCTAAAGCAAAAGGCTCATCGCAAATGTCAATCTGAGCTTCCTTCAGCAGCAAATGAAGGCAATGAGATCAGCGATCAGCCAAGTGTTGATATCACAAATCACAATGACTGGCTTTAGTTTTATTACAAATCGGTGATCGACAATCCAGGACAGGATCGGGGTTAAAAAGCTGCGAAGTGTCAAATTGTCGATACAGTGTTAAATCACCGAGGAAGGCCGAAACCATTTAACAAAGGAATTCAAAGAAAAACAAAGGACGGGTAGGCCTTTTTCTCTCTCCTACATGGGACCACGTGGCGGACTACCATTGGTCCTTATAAATTACAAGGCATCTTACGTCATCATGACGTGGCAGTATGGAAGTGACATGGCAATACAGAGGACACGTGTCACACAGATTTAGCATTTTTAGGGTTCTAAGGGGGGCATTTCTAGGTGACACGTGTCACTACTCATAGGGTGGAAGTGATGACCTCACCCATCGCAATGGCATATCGGCGATCGCATGACTCAAGGCCCTCCTCCACCATAATCCCTCGAGTTGTGTGATTGCAATATGTGGGGGATCCTCCCGGATGCGATATTTTATTTATTATAGTTTATGAGGATCTCGCATCTAGATAGTTGGCCTGCACTATGAAAGGAAGTGCATGAGTCTCTTCCTCTCCTGTGTTGCGATTGTGATACCATGGGTGGGCCCGGTCTCGTAGATCGGCGATCATAGGTGTCAAGGGGTGTTATCAAAGGCAAGCGCTATAAAATGTCGTTGTGCGAGATATTATGCAACAAAGGAAAAAGGCCCTTGAACAAGAGTCTAAAGGCTCTAGCACCTTAGGGATAGGCTCCAGGTCATATCCCTAGGTCCCATTATGCAGAAACATAGAAGGGGGCTAAATCAGGGGGCCAAAGGCGATCGGGGCCCATTGTTCTCTGATGTCTTTTAGGGTAAAGGTCCCTATGTGGTAATGTTTTGATAGCATTGTGTAGAGCTTTAAAGGGCGGATGGTTCGGCAATTGTGGTAGTGAATGAAGGCAAGGGGTAGTGGCACACTAAGATGGGCTAATCCTATAGAAGTGCCTACAGCAAGAGACCAAGGACTACATAGGCTGCAGAAATGGATTCGACGACTTCACTGCACGAGTGTTGTGAGTAAATGACAGTATGGGAGGTTCAGGAAGACTTAGCACCTCAGAATGGTGCTCCACTCTGTCACACAGAAAAGGACTATCGCAATATGCTCCATTCCCACTCCGTGACAAGCATTCACAGTTGACCCACTCCCTACTCCAGAGAACGAGTTATTCAGGAAGTTAAGGCGGAAGTGACAGGAACCAGTCGAGCAGCAGGAGAAGCACATCACAGCTGAGACGTGGCTTGACCAAAGGCCACTCACAGGAACAACAAAGGGGACACTTCCTCCATTTTGTTTCCATTTTCCTCTTTCTTTTCATTATTTTGTAATTTCTGTTTATTTCCAAGAAGGGATCAAATCTCGATTGTAATCATTTTGGGCAACAGAGCCTTGCACACCGAGACAACTAGTCTAGCAGACAGCTGAAGCTTTGGCGAAGATATGTTTTGTAACTATAATCTAAGCTCCCCCTCTTCATATAAATAGGGGGAAGCCACACTTTAATGAGGTTCCATAATTTCTCACCCACAGGGTCTGAATTCTAAGATGCCACTTTGGTTCTATTTTCTGATTCATGGGGGACTTGACTGACATTGTGTTGAATGTTATGGATTGGTATGTTGGACTCATATTGGATTAATGAAACTCCCTAGTGATTCCAAGCATGATCAATGTGAAGCATGTTTCCTCTTGGTAAATCTCATTTCATTTGTGTTTTCCCTTCTCTGAAATAGTGTAATGAGGTTGTGGTTTGTCCCTGATTGATGGATTTATCTAGGCTGCTAAATAGCGAACAATACCTACGTTATATTATAGATTTACTTGTGTTATTCAATAGCATATAATACACATAGTAATTGTAGATTTATTTGTGTTATTGGATTAACCTACAGTACCTATGTGAGCCCAGATTTACTCATGTTGTTTGGTGCTAATGATACCCATGTTATATCCGGTATGAAACCTTAATTAGCATACCATTGTTTCTACCATTTCACCTCCTTCCTCTTCCATATTTCTGTTGGAACATTGTTGCTGAGGATTCTGATTGTCTACAACCCTACGCATATATTTCCCTCCTTCCTCTCCTCGTCTCCACCATCTCTACAACTTCAGTATTAAGTTGTCTCATTGTTGTGTGTCGGCCACCAAAGAAGACATTTCTCTTTCAGATTATCCCAATATACCCCCCACATTTGGATCCATGTGTTGGCTTGAGTCTACCTTAATGAAGGCTATTGAACCAAGCCCCCTTTATAACCTTTTTAACGACGTGACAATTGGAGTGCAACAGAAACCCCACTCATAATCTTCCATGCACTCCTGTATCTAATATGTCCTAGGCATTGGTCTATAATCAACCCAGAGGTTGTCTCTAGGAGGCTTTCTAGGTCCCCTGAAGCACTTGTGTTGCGGGTGCTAGAAAAGGCCACAACAGTAGACTCAGGAATTGTTTCCATTAGTCTCAACCTAAGATCTACTAAGAAGTATTTTCACAGGAAGGATATTATTCTACAGTTAATTAATTTTAGAAATTAACAACAAACAAATCAAAAATGGGTAACTAGGCAAAAAGGGTTTACCAAGTATCTATGAACTACTATATACACCTTGGCAGAACCAAGGACTTAACGTATGGCAGCCAATCTCCCTTAATGATGTGTTCAATGTATCATGTCTACAAGGTGACTGACTCGGTTCCCTGTGGCTAAAAGATAGAAATCTAGTGGGGTCTAATGCATAATCATTTGATGAGAGCGTTCCCATATACTTTCCATACGTGGAGCACCTTCGACATACCCAAAAGTACTGGAGAACAATCCTATATACTTTTGTACATGGAACGTGATATCCTCTACATGATATAATGCTAGCAGATAACGACAACTACTAAGTTTATAAACACTAGAACATGTCTCTAGCCTAGACCTCTAAATGTTTGCATTAAGTTCCAAATTCTCCTTAGGTTAATTAAGTAGATTTTAACATTTATCTTGAATTATGTTTTAATTTTGGGCTCAAAACGATGTCACCTAAATGCTTAAGATGCAACTATATGAGAAAAGGAAAACTTTCCATTTCGATGAAAGCTAGACTAATCAAGGGAAGAAGTTTCAATCAATAATGCATCAAACAAAATGCCTTCCACTGACTTTCACTTCCGCTTTCCAAATGTAATGCCAAAAAATACAAATGATTTTCATTTTTCACTATCTTAAAGCAAGTTTTTCAAAAGTAAAACGACTTTCACTTTTACTAAGATACACTTATATGAATGATGTTTTTTCTTCGATTTCAAATGATATAATGCAACTAATTCATCAACCAAAGAAAAATGAAGATTTGATTCAAATGCTCTAATGTAACTAATGCATCAACCAAAGCAACATGATATTGAATTCAAAACTACTTAAATGAAAGTATTTTCACTTTTCTTTTTGAACAAATAAATGATGCACTCTTTTCATCTTGAAAATCAAACAATGTAATCTATGCTTGATTAACAACAAAAATGATTTCCAAATGCAAAATGACCTAATGCAATTGAAAAGAAAATTTGACAAACAAGTTAAAGTAAATGCAAAATGACGTTTTTTTCAATGATTCCCACAAAAAAACACTTAATCAATCAGTAAACTAGTATCTTAATGATCCAGGTGGATGTTGGTGGCCACCCACCTATCCCACTTGGACCCCCACAACTGTCTCTTTCAGTTTTTTAGTTTCCATAATTGTGGCACAATTTACTATTTTTAGCAGTTTTTCGGGTCCTGAACTTCCGGAGCCGTTTTGAGGCCCTAAACAACGGTTTTTTGGGAAATCTGGGACGGACTGATGTTCCTCTTCCCAAATTTATAATTCTCGGATAGATCTTTCTAACGAACTATTGTACGCGTCAAATGGAGATCAGGTGCCAAAGTTACGACCCCGGGAAATTGATGTACCAATTTACCCAAATGGGGCCCACAATTTGGTGTTTCATCTTCTAGGGTTAGGTTTTGGGATGTTAAGGGTTTTCCATTGTTTCTCAACAATAAATAGGCCTTCGAGCGTCATTGTAACACAGTTCAGAGGCATGTAGCCGCCACATCTCTTCTCAAAGATAAGCTATCATCGCTCTAGCTGGTTTATTTCCATTTCTGTTTGTAAGCATATTTCAGTGTTTTACATTAATGAAATGAAGTATTATTTCCGCTGCATCTTTGTGTATATGGTTATCTCTGTTTTTTATTGCGTTCATGTTTAAATCTGGATCAGTGGTATTAGAGCGGTCTGCTTTTTCTCTGTTTTTCTTTGCATGTCCCCAACAAGGTCGGGATATAAGGAGTTAGGGCTTGAACTAGTTGAACCTTTGCAAGACCTGCCTCGCAAAACTCGACGACCTCCCATGGCGGATGAAAAGAAAGGCGAGGGAGCAGGAGATCCTATCAAAATATTGCTCAAAGAAGCCCTCAAGCGACAAAGGAGCGCGATGATGGACAACTTTTCCCAGATCCTTCAGCGGCTACCCAGGGGCAACGCATCAGCTTCCCACAGCTACTCTGGAAATGCCACACCATTTAAGGTACAAGTTAATTTTGAAATCCCCATGTTCGAGGGTCAGATAGACGCAAATGCCGTCGATAAATGGTTAAATCTGCTAGAGGGTTATTTTTCTGTTCGTGATTTTTCCGGTCGGGAAAAGATTATTTTCGCTCTTCTCAAAGCAGCCCCCCATGTCAAGGACTAGTGGGAAACCTACTGCAAGCAGAAGGATGAATGTACCAGCTCATTATTTTTAGCTGCATCCACCTGGAATTCATTCCGGGATGCCATCAAGCAGCAGTACTACCCTGTCGAAAGCTATGAGGATCAATACATAAAGTGGACCACACTGCGGTAGGGAAGGGACCAAGATGTGTCGAAGTTTACCACTATTTTCCATACCCTTCGCACAAAGTTTGGTATCAAGGATTTGGAGCAGCATTTTATACTCAAATACCACAGTTTCCTGCACAAGTACATCTAGGAAGAAATAGAATTCCTGAACATCTCCTCGCTCGGCACAACATACCGATATGCCGTCAAGGTCAAGCAAAAGTTTAAACAGAAGAAGCGAGACTTTGGATCTACGAATCCGAAGCAAGGGAAAGGTGCCCCCAAACCACAGAACAAAGGACAAAGCCAAGGCGGGGTGGCCCAAGACAACCCGCCAAAGCTGCAAGCAAAGAACAGCGCCGCGAAGCCGAAAAAGGACACGGGAAAATGGTGTGAGTTCCATAAGAGCTCCACTCACAACACAAGTGAGTGTCGGGCCAAGTATTCACTGGTGGATGAGCTAAAGGTTTCAGAATCAGATGCATGTTCTGACCCTAAGTCAGAACCCAACAAGGGTAATGGCAAAGGGAAGCAGATCATTGATGCGAAGCCTAGCGTCACTGTTGCCACTACCAAGATCCAGAAGAATGAGCCCAAAGATCCAGAGAAAGGGGAGCGTCTTTTCCACTCACAAATGTGGGTGAAAGGTTCGCCACTACAATTCATTGTCGATAGTGGCAGCCAAAAGAACCTCATTTCAGCTGAGGTCGTGAAGCGGTTAGGCCTACTGACTACACCACACCCGCAACCGTACAGTATCGGGTGGCTTCATGAAGGACGAGATCTCAAAGTTCACCAGCAGTGTCGCCTTCCCTACAGCATCAAGCCCTTCATAGACAAGGTATTGTGTGATGTTACACCTCTGGATGTTTGTGATGTTTTATTGGGCCAGCCATACTTGTGGAGGTGACATGCTGTGTATGAGTCAAGGCCTCGCACTGTCATTCTTTCTTTGAATAATTCATTATACAGGATACTGGAGGTAGCCCCACCTACTGCCACCTCTTTGATCACTGCCAAGAAAGGCAACAAGCTCATCTCCCAGACTAGGAAATTCATTTTCTATCTGGTTCACTCCCAAAGTAAGGGGAAGATCGTCACCACATCCATGACCCCCACGAAGGGTTCCTCCATGCAGCAACAGCAGTAGCAACAGAGGGATACGATCATGAAAGAACACAGGAACAACTTCTCCTCACCCACAGGGGTATCACACAAGTTTCAGGTAGGCAACAAAGTCTGGTTGCATCTGCAGAAAGAACGCCTTACAAGAGCCCATCAAAAGCTCCGACCATGCCGACATGGTCCTTACACTACTACCAAGGGTGTGGGAAACAATGCTTAGAGCATAGCATTCCCCCATTCCTTCGCTTGCACCAAGTGTTCAATGTGGATCGTCGTCGACCATGCTTCCCACCATTATTGGACACATCGGAGATTGCAGAACAGCTCACCAGGGACCAAGTTCAACAACAACTTCCTCATCTCATGGAGGAACTCAACGCAACGGGGACCATTGCTTCCTAAGGGGGGAGGAATGATTCAGGTGGATTTTGGTGGCACCCACCTATCCAACTTGGACCCCCACAACTATCGCTTTCAGTTTTTCAGTTTCCATAATTGTAGCACAATTTACTATTTTTAGCAGTTTTTCGAGTCCTGAACTTCCGGAGCTGTTTTGAGGCCCTAAACGACGTTTTTTGGGAAATCTGGGAGCAACATGGGTCCATGGACCGATGTTTCTCTTCCCAACGGATAGATCTTTCTAACGAGCTAGTGTACACGTCAAACGGAGATCAGGTGCCAAAGTTACGACCTCGGGAAATTGATGTACCAATTTACCCAAATAGGGCCCACAATTTGGCGTTTCATCTTCTAGGGTTAGGTTTTTGGATGTTAAGGGTTTTCCATTGTTTCTCAATAATAAATAGGCCTTTGACCCTCATTGTAACACAGTTCAGAGGCATGTAGCCACCACATCTCCTCTCAGAGATAAGTTACCATCGCCCTAGCTAGTTTATTTCCATTTCTGTTTGTAAGCATATTTCAGTATTTTACATTAATGAAATGAAGTATTATTTCCGTTGCATCTTTGTGTATATGGTTATCTCTGTATTTTATTGCGTTCCTATTTAAATCTAAATCACTCAACAACAAAACAAGCAGCAAGTGATAACCAATTGACCTAAAAAACCCAGAACTAAATCAAATTTCCACTTCTAACACTTTAAAGCTAAAGAGACAAATTTTTCTAATTAATCAAGACAATCAAATAATACATTAACAAACCCAAGCATACAAGACATGGAAATACCTTAGAGGTCAAGACACACTGGACCCTAGGGCAGAAACCCTATTTCTCTCAAATCTCTGAGATCAGTGTGGCTGTCATAGCCCAACCTGTGTTGAAAGTGGTTTCAACACGACTATTTTAAGGAAAGCACGCTGGCAGTGCAATTGTTCAGGGAAAAAACGCGTTGGGAAAGAAATTTGGGAAAAAATAAAAAGAATTTCAACAAACAATCCAAACCTAACACTCTAAAGCAGTGATCATTCAATGTGCAGACCTATACAGACTCACACTAACTAATAATTAAATGGATGGTCAAACTGATCAAAAGACCAAATCAAAAAAAGAGATTGAAGAGGCTATAGCTTCCCCAACAGAGTCGCCAGTTTGTTAACCAGGCAATCCCTTCTATGGATAGAAGCGATCCCTCTAGCCCAATGTGTAGGTCTAATAACCACTGTGACAAAACAAGCAAACTTCCCTCACCTAGATCAGAATGACAAATGAGAAAGGGAGATGGCCTACCTCTCTCCTATGTGCTCGAACTTTGATGATGATCCCGATCCCTTAGCTCCCATGTTCTCTCCTCACTATTCCTTGTGTCTGAATGCTTGTAAGAGAGATAAAAATACAATAACAAGAGAGATCATAGCATATGCATTCCAATGTAAGTTATACAATAGATCAAGGAGTATTGTACTAAGAAAACTATCATAGACAAGCTTATGGGAAGTAAAACATGCTTTGTATTAATTATTAAATCAAAGAGGGAATCATACAATCAGTGCCTTGATGTTGAACGCATCCTTCAGGATGGTTCCTCCAAGCTAAACTTAACAAGCTCTCCTTTCCTCTCTCACCAAAATGGAAACATCTAAGCACAATCGAGCAGAAGAATGGAAGCTAGAAATGACTAACCCATTGAGGAAAGTGAAGAACAGATTTATAGTGAGGGAGAGGGAGTTAAAGATCCACCAAATGGGGAAAAAGGTCCTTATGCCAAAGTTGAGATCCCTAAAGGTAGGATCAAGGGCTCTAAATGGGAGTACTCGACCATATCTTCTTCCAATAACTAGCAGCATCCAACAACTAGCAGGTCGTCGTTCTCAAGGCTTCTAGTAAGAGAAGCTTCTACTCCATTTTTGGAGAAACTGCCTAAAGAAGATTAGCGTGGATTTCCTATCAAAAGTCGTGCTTCCAGCGCTAGTCACTAGTTAGACAAAAGGTTACCAACACGGATTTGCCTACCAAAAGTAGCGTTGGTCTTGCAAATTAGGTTTTTTACACGATTTTTTTCCAAAACTACTTTAAGACATTAGTTCTCCATCTCTTTAGGGATTTGTTGAGCATATAATTCATGGTGAATGAGTTTACACAACTTTTGTCGCTTTACGACATTTGTGACAACAGTGGCACAAAGGATGATACTTCGGGTACGGAGTTGGGAATGTAACAAAATATTGTGTAACACTACGTAGGCCATGCCAAGCCAGAAGATTTACATTTGTTTAATATATTCCAAATTATGATTACTATTTCCATTCCAAAGTGCTCCATATGGAACGATTTGGCTTAATTATATGTTTTTGTTCCATTGTGGAATGTTGGGTGTAGTATTTTCCATTCTAAAATGTTGGAAAACAGGGATAGAACTTGCAAACACCCCTCGACTGTCATTTTGATTGTCTTATCTATATAAATGTATTCATTGGTTTTTGGTATGTTTGACAGTAGGGAAATCAAAATATTTAGTGTACTTGATGGTCAAAATGCCTCATGACAAGCATTTTGACTATGAAATTCCATCCCTTCCAACAAAAAATTACTCCATGGAATACACCTCCATGAGAAACCTATAGGCACTTCCCTCATTTTTAGGACGATGCTCAAAGTAAACTAGATTCTATGGAAGCTTATGGCCATGTCAACACTTTAAAACAATATACTCATGAAGAAGTCCACATGTCACTTGCACTTGTTGGAGCTGAATCTGGGTGGGGAGGATAACACACCTCGCAACTGCTTGGGCTAGACCCATTTGACACCTACTAGTGAATATATGTTATCTTACATTAAAAATATTTATCACTACAGCATGAAATGGAACTAAATTTGTCTTGTCTTCTTGTCATGTTTCTTTATTATTTGGATTCACTATAAATTTCTCAAGTTTGTAAGTTTTTTGAAGATTTAGAAAACAAAAATGTATCATGCTAAATATTTCCAATTTTGGTAAATATTAGATTAATTTCAATCCATTATTGACCAAAGTGTTTTGTTTTTTGGCAAACATGAAAAATATTAGACAACAAAAAACTTCAAGCTTCTACTTCGTACTTTATTTCTAATTCTAATTGAATTTGTGACCTTCAAAAAACCTAGGAGTTCTGCCACTTTAGGTTCTTAAATGCACTTGCATGCACCTGCACACACTTGTCGAACTCCAAACTCGGAATAAAAACTCTAAACTTCCAAACTCGAATGCCTAGAATGAATAAGACTCCCATTATTTATAGGATTTCCAAGGGGCTCAGAGAATCCCCTCTAGATATGACATGCCTCTTCAAAATCTATCAATCATGTGGAATATAGATCTTAAATTTTTATGTAGATTCTCTTAAATGTGAGCCAAATCCCACCAAAAGTCGGAGAAGTGCTCAGAGTTTTAGATATTCATCTGGAAAGTTAATATGAGATTTCACTTTGGAGGAAAGACCCCTCTACTTAGTCATCTAAATTATCCTAAAAATATATCCTAATATTTACATAGTGGAGATTTTATCAAAATCCCACAGTACCAGTCACACGCATTGTCAGGTGACTAGACATGAAATTAAACCCACCATGATTCTTTATAAAGAATTTGTGAGTCGCTTGGATATCCATAATTATCATTGTCACTTGAGTAGTAAAAATGGTGCGGCTTGGTGACAGATGAGCTTTTGCATGAGGTGGCATGATATTATAACATGGAAACAAAGTTGATTCATACATGTTTGGTGCTCTTTCATCTACAGGATTACAATTAACCCATAGAATTGAGATATCTCAATATAGATGGGAATTTCTGGTGGCCTGGAACTATGTATTCTAAGTGTGTTGAATGTGCGTTCTATTTGAAAGAAAAACCACACCTCAAACGGTGTTGTTGTTCTGATATCTTCTCAGAGGTAATCGATAAATTCATTATTTCTAATTGTCCATAATAGTTCATCCCTTGGATACCAATCATGTAGTAGGATTTTGAACTCGAGTGACCAATGATTGTAGGGATTGCTCATAGAGATACATTCAAACATCAACCAAACTTTCTTGGCATATTTGACGTACATAATTATATTAGAATAGTTTTTATAACTTAACCATGGCTCATACAAACAAATTTATATTTGTGTAGAAATATGGTGATAGAATTGCAACTGCTCAAAAATTTAATCTAAATCAGGAGACACAATTCTACTCTACTACTCCACGCAAATTAATTCACAATTTAGAACAACATTCACAAACATGCATCTATCATATACACAAGTACATAGATTTATCTAGGGAAAACAACTCGTAAAAACCCCTTAAGCTTGTTTGCATTAATCAGATGAATAGAGAATGTATTACAATTGTTTGCTCGCTCTAAGCTCAACTTGGAAGTGAATAAATGTTCGCTCTGCTCAATGAAAATCTCTGACCTAGACTCAGTCAATTTAGCCTCTACCTAAGCTCTTATTTCCTTATGCAAATCTTGAGGAATTAGGCCCTTATTTTTTAGGAATTTTCCTCCAATTGATTGCACAATTCACAAGGATTGATCATTGATTGCATGCAACACTTGTACACTCAAGACTAGTCTACAGCTAATGTTACTCTACCTTGGAATCTCCACCACAGCTGAGCAATTTGATTTCCTTGCATGCATGAGTTATTTTTGGTCAATTGATCAGTTAACTATATTATCTCTGAGTTAGATTGATGTCCCACTGCACAACCGACCTCCAACTAGTTCTATCAACAATTAGAACTAGTTTAACTGAATACAACTAGAAATAATTGAATTGGATTGCTACAAATTAGCAATCAACACATGCAAACTAAAATCCAAGCCCTTAACTCGAATTTATTAAGATAACTGAGTGACAAGAGCCATGTCACCCCAGTTAACTGGCTCGAAGTTGTTAGGTGATTTGGGAATTTCAAAATTACTCAATTTGACCAAGGCTAAGTCAAATTGAGCCTTTCTTGCTACACTTCTCAACACTCCCTCTTAGCAAGAAAGGGATTTTCAACCACCCCTATCTTGCACCTGTGGAATTCAAACTTCCCTCTTAACAAAGCCTTTGTCAAGATGTCAACATCTTGTTCTTCTGTCGAAATGTATTGTAGCAACATTATCCTCCTCTTCACATAGTCCCGGAAATGATGATATTTGAGAAAGCAGCGATTGAAGTTAGCTTTAGAAAATTCAACATGTGTCAGGGCTTTGTTGAAAAGTAGCCATTGAAGTTAGCTTAAGAGACAATATTCAACAACTTGATTAGATTATGAATGATTTGCCAAAACAAAACCAAGTCTTAGAGTTGAAGACAAGTTAGATGGTGCCATCAACCTCAGAAGTTAGAAGAAAATGAGCTTCAAGATCATGTGGAGAAAATTATTCTAGAGTTAGAGGGAGTCGAGGATAAAGCCAAGTATAAGAAAAATGAAGCCAAGGCTAAGAGAATCTTGGTTGATTCTATGAAGGACCACTTGGTTCGTTGTGTTGCAACATTGAAGACTGCCAAGTAAGTATATGATGTTTTGGTAGGATTGTATGAGTGCAACAACACTATCATGAAATATCGAATTCTCAAAGAGCTTAATATACCTATGATTATCACAATAGGTCACAGTTGGATCCATCTCCTAACCAAACAACCCCACAAGTATCTTTCTCATCTAGATTGCCTCACATGTTTCTTGACTTGCAGCCATGTATTCAACTTCTACCAAGCTGAGTGTTACAAACCTATGCTTCCTGTTGTACCAATAAATTGTTATGGACCCAACATTGAAAATTCCATATGATGTACTCTTTTGGTTGGATAGACTCCCTGCCCAATTTGCATTTGTGAAGCCAGACAAATTCACTCCCTTTATCCATCTATACCATAATCCATGTTGGGTAGTGCCTTTGAGGTACCGTAAAACATGCTTAGCTACCTTCAAATACAATTTGGTTGGCCTAACCATAGCTTGGCTCATCTGGTTGAATGTATAGCACATATTTGGTCGTGCGTTCACAAGATGCATCAATGAACCCATTAGGTGTCGATAAATGGTAACATCAACCTCTTCACCTGAAGTGGCATTCTCCTTCCTCTAGTTGTTCGCTAGAGGTGTCTCCATGGGCTTACATGTAGGTTTTATCCCCATACAGAAATTGCCTACATACGAATTCTAAAAATAGAAAATCAACAATAGCGAGAGCATAACACATAAAACAATTATACACGGAGATTTCCCTTGGACCCCAAAACTGGGACTACTAGATTGATTTATCATTATGTTCCTTTCAATGTTACAATACATATATATACATGTTGAAGCATCCATAAACCCTAATCCATTAACCTTGGATTAGAACATAACCGTAGTTCCCTTGACCGGATTTACAAAATACCATGGACCGAAAACCATCGCACCCAAAACCATGTGCGAAATCCATGCACAAAACCACAGGTAGGTCTGCCCACCTAATATAGGGTCCAAAAAAATTCCCCAAGGCGTTGTCCCAGACCCCATAGAGGGGGGCTTCCGCCCCCCTCGAAGCACTCGACAGGGTGGGGGCGCCTGTGACCCCCCCCAAAACCAATTGCGCCCGACACAACGAAAGGAGGGCTCTAACCCCCCGATTTAACTACTAAGGCTAGTCATGGAAAGAATATAACACAACCCAAAATTACAATTGTCCATGTGAAATCTTTGTAATATCTCAATGGCATACGTATCTTGGGACACAAACAATTCCCCGTCACCTTTTCATACTTCAAGCCCGAGGAAGTAGTGCATGAGACCCCATGTCTTTCATCTCAAATTCCCTTGAAAGAGTTGATCAGTTGCTCATCACCTGTCAATATTAAATCATCAACATATAAAACAATGATAATTAATTTACCTTCTACCAAAATATGATATAGGTTCGCCTCCGCTTCACTTTTGGTGAAGTGAAGCCCAATACAGTGAGATAACTATCAATCTTAGTGTACCAAGCTCGAGGTGCTTGTTTGAGACTGTACAATGCTCGCCTAAGTCTGAACACATGAGACTCCTGATCAAATGTCTCAAAACATTTTGGTTGCTCTATGTACACTTCCTCCTCAATAACACCATTGAGAAATGTTGTTTTTACATCCATCTGGTGGATTTTCCACCCCATCTGTGCATCTAATGCAAAAATTGATCTAATGGATAAATACCTTGCTACGAGAGAAAAGTTTTCCTCATAGTCAATTCCCTTAACTTGAGAGAATCCTTTGGCCAAAAAATTGGCCTTATACTTCTCTATGCTTTTGTCTGGTGTATGCTTAACTTTCAAGATCCATATCGAACCCACAATTGATTTATCTGTTGGTCTTGGGACCACTTCCCAAACATTGTTCTTCATGATGGATTTGTATTCTTCCACCATTGCATCAACACAAACTGGTTTCTCAACTGCTTCCTCAAAAGAACATGGCTCAGACTCTACAAGCTCAGTCATTAGAGCCATGTAGCCAATGTACCTCTTAGGTGACCTCCTTTGCCTACGCAAATTTGAAGGAGCTCCCACATTCTCCCTCGCATGTTGCACCAATCTATCAGCTTCCCTTTTTCATTTTATACCTTCTCTGGATGGTTCTTCTTGAGTGGATGTCTCCACTTTTCCTCCTCTCTGTTCCTCAATTTGTGGTCGCTCCCCAACTTCCTGAGCCTCCTCCTTTAAAGCTAAAAGCTCCTCTTCTGGTGAGACTTGCAGCTCCCTCTCAAGAGAGCATCTCATTGTTTTCTCTTCATCAAACTTTACATCCCTTCACACAACTTTCATTCTGAGGGAAGGTAAGTACACCCAGTAGTTGTGTGGAGCTTGTTGATTTGAGTAGCTTGGGAGGTACTCCAAGCCCTAGGGTTTAGGGTTTGGAGGGCAAAGCACCACAAGGGTCACTTGTGGGCTTTGAACCCAAGGTAGGTGTTTTGCACCCATCACGATTTGGCCCAAAACCATGAATAATTTGAGCATGAGAAAATTTGAGGTGATAGATCTTGGTGTGCCGATTCCAACGCTTCAAAGATCACTCAAATCGGAGCTTTAGAAACGAAGATATGAAGTTTCGAAATTGACAATTAATTAATGGACAATCAAGCCGTGTAGGCTTGAAGTGAATTCATCCAAGAGGCATGTCTCTTCATCAATTCATGGATCCCTTTTTTATGTGTATATATACAAGATGAAGTAAAGGTTATTTCTCATCCATCAAAGTGCAACGCATGCCTTGGAAGAGGACTTGTTGAAGAGATTAAGTTTTTGTTTTGGGCAGCAGCTAGAGAGGGCAGAGCAGCGAGATGAGGAGGACTATCTAAAGGGTTATTACAGGGTCTAAGTTTGTTGTGTCGGAGGTTGAGTTTGTTGGCTGTTAGGCTAAGGCATAAAGGGCTAAAACATTGATTGTTTGGAGGCTTGCGGATGGCTTGTTGGAGTGTTTGAGGGGTGTTGTGTTGCAACATGAGTGTTGTGTGGTAGGCCGCAAGCCATACCACAACAACAAAAGATTGTATGGCCAATTTCGAGGGTTGGTTTTATCTATTACCCTCGACGTAGAGGAGGAGTGTCTCTCCTAGCCAAGGCTGCAGTTTATTGGAGGACTATTGTGGATTGTAAGGAGGTTGTGAAGGGTTGTTGCAGCGTGCACAAATCCCTAACTAGGATACAGTATTACAATAGAAGTACAAATAGATTTGGAGTAGCAATTGTAGGTGTGTTGGGTCAAGGAGTTGACCATATTTGGATAAGAATCATAGTAGCCTGTGGGAGCCATGTATTGGGATTGTCTTGAGTGATAAGTAAGCCCAATTAGGAGTAGATTCAATAGTGGATCATTAGGCATCATTATTCTAGTGTAGGGTAGCGTGTTGATAGCCCAAAGTAGCCCTAGATGAGTTATCTTGAAGTGATGAAGAGGAGATAAAGATTAGGTGAAGTTTGGTGCCAAAGTACAACACCTTGATGGACAAAGGTAACTGTTGGCCTAGAAGATTAGAACTCGGGAATTAGGCCTACCCAGAGAGTAGATTGGATCAGCCCATGTACATGCAGGAGAAGTGACTTGCACCAGTGTTAGGTGGCAGCCCTATTGGAGTCTCGATGTGTTGTCCATTGAATGACGAAGGGGCAGCTAGTGAGCAGTATGGGTGCGAAGGACTGACAGGACAAGATACGACATATAAGATGAAAAAATTTTATTCATTGTATCTTATATACCATAGGTTGTTGTATTATTTAGATTTGCTTTAATATAATGAAGATTGGGTTTGCACAATTTGTTAAAAATTGTGTATACTTGTGTACATGTTATTTATTGCTTTATATTTTCTGTTTTGCAAAGTAGTTTATGGTTGATATTCTTGGTTTGGTAGCGTCAGTGAATTTAAGACTCTAACCTAGACCCAAGGTCGTGGAAATTCAACATGGTATCAGAGTGTGTCTGAGCTACTTTGGAAGTAAGTAAATCAAAGTTGTGCACAACGAAGTATAGCGTAAGAGGGAGTTGGTCACATTGTAAGTGAAGAGCTCACTACAATGTCGAAGTTGCAGGCAAGTCTCTAGTATGTGGACAGGTTGGAGGGGTTCTCCAAATATACTCCTTTGAAGGAAAGGATCAAGATGCTAATGCAGATCAACAAGATCTTAGAGTTTAGAGAGAAATACATCAAGAAGCCAATCGACCCTAAGGAGCTGGAGATATATGAAGATTTGGATGCGAGGGCAAGAATGGTCATCCTAGATGATGTGAAGGACTCCCTAATACCTCATTTATTCGGGAAGAACAATGCACATGAGATGTGGTTAGCTCTTCAGAATTTGTTCCAAAATAAGAACGAGATCCGAGTACTGGTATTGGAGGATAAGTTGAAGTCCGCCATGATGATAAAGGGTGAAAGTGTGACCTCATATCTGATGAGATTGTCTCATGTCAAAGATGAGATTGCTACCATTGGTGTGACTATTTCAAATCGAGATATGGTGAGGATTTCCTTGAAAGGGTTCATCGAGGAATGGAATCCCTTCATCAAAGGAATCGTTGCCAGAGAGAAATTGCCAGACTGGAATAGGCTATGGGATGACTTCATTCGGGAAGAGTTGCAAATGAGGATCTTCATCCAAAGAAGAAGACTTGTGATGATGACATAGCACATGCAACGCGAATGAAGGGTAAGCAGAACAAGGACTTGAGTAAGGTCAAGTGTTTAAACTGTGGCGAGATGGGTCATTTTTTGTCGATATTTCTGATGAAGAAGAAGGGAGATGATGAGAATAAGAAAGGAAAGTATGTCGTCGATGTTGCCACTTCTGCTAAGATAGATGATCTCAACAAGAGATTGGAGCAGGAGAAATTTGCTATGATCTCTCATTTCTCACAGGGTACTGTCGATGAGGATGGATGGTACATGGAAAGTGGTGTGACGAACATATGAAAGGATCACAGGAGGTTTTTGAGACTCTATCTTAATGGGACTCAAAGTTGCACATGGTGTTGGGTGATAAGAGTCAATTAAAGATCTTAGGATCAGGTGTTGTGCCATTTAGGATGGAGACAGGACAAGTGATGCGGGTCTAGGATATATTGTTTGTATCAGGACTCAGATATAGTGTGATTTTCGTCTCGATGATTGAGAGGAAGGGGTTTGAGGTATTGTTCCAGGATGGGAAGGAAAGACTCAGACCCAGAGGCTCTAAGTCTGATGGGATTGTACTCGGAGTTAAAGAGCATGGTCTCTACAGGTTGATGGGCAAGCCTGTGGATCATGGAAAGAAGCAGGTAGAGAAGGTGCAGGTTCCAGAGAAGAAGGAGAAGGTGTAGGCTTCAGAGGAGCAGCTATAGGTTCGCAAGAAGAAGGTACACTTTCCAAAGAAGAATGTCCAGGTTCCAGAGACTCAAAGGGAGTTGAGTTCAAGAGGGAGCTTGCAGGTTTAGAGGGAGACTTTGCAACCCAATAAGAGTGAGTGGTTAGTGGGGAGCAAGGGTGCTCCTACAATTTCCAAGAAGGAATCATGGAGAGATTGGAAAGCATTACAGGAGAAGAAGAAGAAGCAGGATGCTTCCAGTGACAACGACACTTCCAAGAGAGGCGTAGTTCACAAAACATGGATTTCTACAATTGTGAACACCAAGAGTTGGGTGAGTGTTGTGATTTGTGATGATGATGGTGAGTTACTTCCTAGTCTTGGAAATACCTCCCTTATTAAGAGGGAGTGTTTATTTGTGTAGCTTGGGAGGTACTCCAAGCCCAACGGTTAAGGATTTGGAGGGAAAAGCACCACAAGGGTCACTTGTGGGCTTCGAACCCCAAGGTATGGGTTTTTCACCCATCGAGATTTGGGCCAAAACCACGAATAATTTGAGCATGATAAAATTTTAGGTGATAGATCTTGGCATGCCAATTCCAATCCTCCAAAGATCACTCAAATCGAAGCTCTAGAAATGAAGATATGAATTTTTGAAGCTGACAATTAATTAATGGACAATCAAATCATGTACGCTTGAAGTGAATTCTTCCAAGGGACATGTATCTTCATCAATTCATGGAGCCCTTATTTATGTGTATATATAATAGGTGAAGTAGAGGTTATTTCTCATCCATCAAAGTGCAATGCATGCCTTAGAAGAGGACTCGTTGGAGAGACTAAGTCTTTGTTTTGCGCTGCAGCTAGAGAGGGTAGAACAAAAAGATGAGGAGGATTGTTTGAAGGGTTATTATAGGGTCTGTGTTTGTTGTGTTGGAGGCCGAGTTTGTTGGCTGCTAGGCCAAGGCCTAAAGGGATAAAATGCTAACTATTTGGAGGCTTGCAGATGGCCTGTTAGAGTGTTTGATGTGTGTCGTGTTGTAATAGGAGTGTTGTGTGGTAGGCTGAGGCTAAAGGGCTAAAACGTTGACTATTTGGAGGATTGTGGATGGCCTGTTGGAGTGTTTGAGGGGTGTCGTGTTTTAACAGGAGTGTTTTGTGGTAACCGTAGGCCATAACACAACAACAAAAGCTTTCATGGGTAGTTTTGAGGGTTGGTTTTAGCCCTTACCCTCAATGTGGAGGAGGAGTGCCTCTCCTGTCCAAGGTCGTAGATTATTGGAGGACTGTTGTGGATTGTAATGAGGTTGTGAAGAGTTGTTGTAGCATGGACAAAGCCCTAACCAGGAGACAATATTACAACAATAGTCCAAACAGATTTGGAGCAGTGTTTGGAATTTTGTTGGTTCAAGGAGTTGACTGGATTTAGATCAAAATTGGAACAGCCTGTGGGAGTCGTGTATTGGGATTGTCTTAAGCAATAATTAACCCTAATGAGGAGTAGATTCTAATGGAGGGAAGCATGTTTATAGCCCAAAGTAGCCCTAGATGAGATATCTTGAAGTGACGAAGAGGAGATGAAGATTGAGTGAAGTTTGGTGTTGAAGTGCAGCACCTTGATGGACAAAGGTCACTGTTAGTCTGGCAGATTGGAACTCAGGAATTAACCCTACCTAGAGATCATATTAGATCAACTTGTGTACATGCAACAGAAGTGACTTGCAACAGTGTTAGGTGGCAGCCCTCCTGGAGTCTCGATGTGTTGTCCCTTGAAGGACTAAGGGGCAACTAGTGAGCAGTACGGGTGTGAAGGACCGACAAGACAAGATACGACATAGAAGTTGCAACAACATTTGTCATTGTATCTTGTATACCATAGACTGTTGTATTATTCAGAATTTGGTTTAATATAATGAATACTTGGGTTGTACATATTGTACAATTTGTTAAAAATTGTGTATACTTGTGTACATGTGATTTACTGCTTTATATTTTTCGTTGTGCAAAGTAGTTTATTGTTGAGATTCTTGGTTTGGTAGCATCAGTGATTTTAAGACTCTGACCTAAACCCAAGGTCATTGAACTTCAATAGAGTTTCAGTGTAACCCACAAAAACTCCCAACTCTATTGTTGGCTCAAGTTTCTTCCTTGAATCTTTGGAGACATGGCAGTAAACAAAGGCTCCAAAATTTTTGAAATGAGACACATCTGGCTTTCTCCCCAAGAAAGCCTCCTCCGGTGTAATCATACCAAGAATCTGATGAGGACTCTAGTTCTACAAGTAGATTTTTGTGTTACATGCCTCTGCCCACAAATGCAGTGTCAAACCTTAGTCATGTAGCATAGTTCTCGCAACTCCCACAATGCTCCAATTCTTCCTCTGAGCTACCCCATTATGTTGCGGACTGTGGGGAGCTGACAGTTCACTTCGAATTCCTTATTTGGCACAAAAGTCCTTGAATTCATTCGAAAAATACTATAACACCCTCCTCCCACATCTACCCAAGCAACTAGCTAGCTGGGGTAAACATGCGACGAGAGGCCACTATGATATGATTCGACCTCCTAAGTCACATTAAGGAAGTGGAACCAATGGAAACACACCATACAGACATTCAACATCATCAACAGAACCCTCGGAAGAAAATTTAGCCACTCAAACAGCCTGTCCCTAGCTCCCACTGTTGTTTTAGGTCTCTTGGGCCATAGTCGCTCTCATGTTATGGGCAACGGAGTGACCAACAACCTAAATTCGCTCTCACAAGCATGCCTGCCAGCGACTATGGACCAGAATTATCAGTGTTGTGCCAGCGACTCCAGGATTTGAGCTACTTTTTCAGGCCCAGAGCCCAGGTTAAGGCCCAGAACTGATCCATCTCTTCAAATTAGTAAAGTAACATGGAAACGACAGTACTAAAGCAAATACTTGTTCAAGACCTTTACTAGACCCTATTAGCCATTACAAGAATTTCGTCAAACATATCATTGACATATAATTTACAGGAGTATATAACATAGTTAAGTGTAGGGATCTCATACTTATCTGAGATTTGCTATGACGTATTGTTTCCTTGTCACATTAGCTTCCATTTCATCCATTAGGTCATAGATACATTGATCATTCAATAACAAGAAATAACATGATGAGAGCCATACATAATTGTTGTCATAAAATACATACATAACCAGCATGGTAGGGACATAAATACCAATGAAATCATGACCATATAAACCACATATAATCTATCATAATGATCATAGAGATACAAGGAGAAATAACCTTTCATTACTGATGTAAAATCCAAACCTGGGATGGGACTTCCAAGTTCCACCCGACTTTAGAATGGTTGAGCCAAATCTCTCTTCAGTCATTCGCCCTCGTGCCATATTCCAAGCGTGAATGTGGGATCTCATAGAACACATCAATCAAAACTCATCTAGGGCTTCCAGAGGCCATCCAACTCAACCCATCAAACAATTATTCCACCTCACGATCAGACATCACAAAACCAACATCAGACCAGTATCTATCCCATCCTTCCAGGGCTCCAGAATGTTTTTCCCAACCCAGCCACAGGACTAGTAACTCAACCCAAGCTAAGGAAACACGAGAACCAACTAGAAAACAAAGAAAATAAACCCACAACACCATGGCTATCCAAGAAATGGAAAGGCTAGGCAATCCACTGTCAATCCAGGAAATCCTCCATGCCAATGACAAATCACAACCAAGAAACCACATGCATGTGCCATGCATGCCAAAACTAGTGAGGAAAACATACATGCAAGTTGCTACCTACAAGAAAAAATGTTGTAGCTACTGATCCCTATGCCCTCTTGCACTTTCCTACTCTTCCTTTGCCTTCTTGCTCCAAGAATAAAAGTATGCCACACCCTCTAAGTGTGCTCCAATAAAACTCTAAGTCTCCAAGAGTATGAGAGAGAGAGAGAGAGAGAATAATGAGAGAGCACAAAAACTAAATTGACCAAGTCTTACACTGACCAGCCTGCCCGCTAATCCTCAGAAGCCTTTTTATTAATGAAGCCTCTATTTTCTTCATTTTCCATTATTTCCCTTCAATTTCCTCCTCAAATGCAACATGTGACCTTTCACCTTCCTTTTCTCCTAATTTCCATTATTTTCATAAATAAAATGCCAATAAATGCATCATGCCTTTCTAAAGCCTTAGCCATTGCCTTTGCCAATTTCCTTAGCCATAATAAACCAAATCAACACCCACTGGGATGTTTCCCCCACCATTCAGCTTGGAATATGTGTCCCATCATCCATGGCTTTATATATTTTCACATGGAATTTTACTAGGGTTGTTACAAAACCCTCCCCCTTGGGTGAACACCGTCCTCGGTGTTCAATGACACCTATAACCAACAAGAATGCTAAAAAAAACATACTTCCCATGGAGCTTTATAACATAGCTTGTTGTAGTATTTGCAATGACCATCGGATAAAACATGACAAACATATTGTTTACTAGATCTTCATAACACAACTCATTACTGTATTTACAATAACCACATATACACATACACATTTGCTTTAACCAGCGAATAACCATATTGTCTATGGAGCTTTATAAATCCAACTTGATACAGTATTTACAATAATACACACATATGCACAATCAGCAAATAAAAGATATGATGTCTGCATCTGCAACAAGGGAATCTAGAGACTCATACCTCCAACCTCAAATTAATACCATGATTCACCTCCTTCCCAGGAAGTTCCAAATCCACTGCCACAGTCAAACTGCATCCAATGTCCAGCGTTATAATCTTGCACCACTTGTCCTCTCAATGAACAATTACCGCTCATTGTTCCAGGGCACACTCCCAATGTGCATCTGATTCCATCTGGAAATTCTAATGACCAAAACAAATCCATCTGTGACCTTCCCTTCTCTGCTACATAGTCCCTCAGGAAATTCGGTCACCCCTTCCGTGCAGTCACTCACCCTCCAAGTTCAGTTGGCACCCCCATCCCAGGCAGTCCATCCCTTAGGCAAGGCTTCCTCGCATCGAAAGATACAAAAACCAAGGATATCCCTGGCTCAAAACCATCATACCGGTCATAGCATACTCATGGAAATCAATGGATACTATTGGGTACCAGTATCCCACAATGGCATTGTTCCTAAATGCTTTACCAACATACTAGTACTGTATAGATTCCCACTGTAGATCACCTGGTAATGCAATGTACTAAAGAAAAACATGATCTACTTCTACAAACAATTTACCGGAAGCTTAATCGAACATGAGAAACATCAAGCATGAACATATATAAATGAGAATGAGAAGTAATCAACCATAACACAAAAGATATATCACTGGGGAAAGCACTAGCCTAAAACCCCAACTTTGTATTATCATACAAGTGGAAATCTTGTTCAAGTTACAAAAGGAATCAGCTCTCAAGCTATCCTGCTCCCTCTGTAATCAAACAATACAACTCATAGACTCAATATACATAGAATATATCTTCCTCAAGCCCTCCAAGCCTCATATTGCCTTGCACAATTTTGATTGGGGTCCAATGATATCACATGTGTGAATTGGCCTCATCACACTCACTGTAACCTCAGGTCCAACTACGCAATCCATAAGGAATAATATTCCTTCTGCATGCAAGGAATATTCACCAAGGAATATCCTAGCAACTGATAGTACATTGTCCCTCCATCTAATCTCAACTGGGTCTCTGACTAAACTGACATGCATGAGTTATACATGAGTGAATACTCAGTAATTTGAATTACAATAGTTACATGCATGCAAGCATTAACTAACTGAACTCTCATTAATTTAACAAACTGTTAAATTAATCTAACTAGACTTGACTAAGTTAAACTAAGTCAATTGATTACAACTCAATATTACAACTCATCCTTATCTCTTTAACTGAAGGTTAAATTCCTCAATTAATGGATAAATTGTTGCATGTGCTCACATAGACTTCAAGTTTGATTTTCCTCAACTAATTAACTCAAGATGAATTAATTAATTAATTTCTAAACTGCTGTTGATATCAAATTCGAATTTTACTTCCTATGTTTAGTCCAGGGACTGACTAAAATAAGAAGGGATCCCGAAATGCTATTTTTAGAAAAACTACTTTTAGCACTTTCACTTTTCACCCATTGTAGCTAAGACCTCCAATGGCTGAACTGTTATTTATAGCCCGACTATTTCTAGCCTGGCTATTTATAGCAGTGTTATTTTTATCATTTCTTGTTGCACACTTCTCAATAGCTGCATATTCCAATTCCTTTTGCTGATGCTTCTAATTCTTGCGGTCGATTTCGGTCACTCAACAGGGCATGTTCATGCATTCTTGTTCAAAGCACATAATTTCCATTAGATTCAAATAATTTGAAATAGCCTCAAACCATACCTCATTGGTAGTTCGTCAATAAGGTACACTTGAAATCTTGTTCACTTCCTGTCACAAGTCAAACTAGCATCTTTGATCAAATCATCATGTATAAACATATCACATCAGGTTAGCTCAAAACATAACCATCATAGATCAAAGTCATAAATCACATGTAACCATTATAAGCCATAAGCATATATCACATGCAATCATCATATACCATAATCATAAATCACATGTATAATAAAACTGAAATAATATATTGATACTTATCCTTCATCATTCCTTACTTATACCTTTGTTCTTATTTCATACGCACACTGGATCGATTGCCACACCCGACAAACACCCAGTGCCTTCTCCTCAACCAAGTGCACATATACATAGTGTGCATCACACACATACAACCACACACGACATACAACTCCATGCAATACATGCACCTACACCTGACATACAACACATACACCTACACCCAGTGTATACAATACAATACATACACCTACATCCAGTGCATAACATAATACATACACCTACACCTAGCATACAACACAACACAATACATTTATACCCAATGTACAACACCACACAATACATGCACCTACACAATACACATACATAGTACCACGTGCCTTCAACACATCATTTATGACATGCACACAATACCAAAGGTGCACCAGTACCATATGTACAACATGTACATAGTACCACCTGTACACCACACCACTTGCACAACGTGTGCACAGCATCAAATGTACACGACACCACCTGCACAATGTGTACACAATGCCACATGTACACTCCACCACTTGTATAATGTGTACACAATACCATATGTACATAGTACCACATGCACGACATGTACGCGACACCACATGTACACAACACCACACGCACAATATGTACACAACACCACCTGCACACAGCTCCACTTGTACAACATGTACACAACACCACATGCACACAACACCACATGTACAATCGTGCATACCACACCATATGTACATAGCACCACATGTACAACATGCACGCAACACCACTTGTACCTAACATTGCATATCCAACATGTACATAGCATCACTTATACACAACACCGCATATCCAACATGCACAGAGCACCATATGCATACAACACCATATACCATCATGCACATAGTACAATATGTACACAACATTGTATATCCAACATGTACATAGCATCAACTGTACCCAACACTGAATATGCAACATTCATACAACACTATCTATAATAACACCTTGTACATAATATTGCATAAACAACATGTACACACACTACATATGCACAATATTGGATGCACACAATCATCACAAATGCAACATGCACAACATATACAACATATGCACAACAATAATGCCACACATTCGAAACCACACAGTCTTTACCAAGAAACCTTGCTTCCAGTGTCTTATTCATGCTTATCCTAGCATGTCGCAGACCATACTAGTTTCACTTTGTTGATGTATCCTTTGGTATAACCTATCCACAACATAGACATAATATAATCACATAATATCATGTCATAACTAAATGATATTGACCTCATATATTGTTCATGACTACTCTTCCCACTTGATTCCTCATGAACCAGGAACTTTTCATGTCATTTGCCTGCATAAGAAATCATTCCTCCACAAGAATGATTCCTAACAACCTGTTAGCCAGTAACATAGATACATGATACATACATATATAATCATGAACATAAAGCAATCATCATTCTGTCAGAAAATGACATACATACATACATGTATACATATATAAACATCAGCATAATCATGATCATAACATAATTACTAGCTAACATAAGGTCTAGGTTAAGATAACTTCCTTTATTCATTCACAACATTGAGAACAATCGTTCCCAATCATAGCCAAGTCATCAGACACCTCATATCCATTTAATTTACCTTTCCTAGTTACCTTTCTCATGACTATACTACCACTGTCCATTTACACCAATGGACCCAACCAGTCCAACTGATTGTCATAGTCTTACATTCCGTTATGCTTACTCATGCATAGAGCTTCATCTGAATCTTACATTACCTTTCAGGTACCACACAACCCTCCCTAAGCTGCATCAACTTTCTTCTTTCCCAAACAATTCCCAATACACTCGAAACATAAAAGGCAAGACAAGAAACAACCAAGAAGGAAACCATGAAACCAATAATGACACCACAACCTAAGTGGCATGGCCATGCACAAGACGCGAACAAAACTGCAATCAAGCACAAAAAAGCACCAAAAGATCAAAATCACAAGACTAGCAACAAACACCATGACTCAATCCCCATGGTTCCCAAGGAAAGCTCGACTTGAGCCTTCTTCAAGATTCATGGCAATCTCTCTTTCCATGCAACTCCCTGCATTATACTGCCATAAACACATAATTTCAATGCATAAATAAACATAACAATACATCAGTTATCTTATCTTGTCTTGTTAAGCTTGTTGCCTTACAATTGAACACACCCACGCCATCTCTCAAGGGACTCCAACTATCTTGACAGATCCACCTATAACTAGAGACTAGCTAATATACATGTTAAGTACATGTTCATGAATCTATCACATATCCACACAATGTTAACAAAATCAAAGTGAAGAAGACCTCATGTATGTAAAGCACTCATTTGTTTGGAATTAGGGTTTCCAAACCTAGCTAAATAAATTCTTGCCCAATTCCTTTCTTTTACCTTTTTCCTTGTTGCAATCAAGGCTTACTATGCATTGTCGCATCACCCAACTGTTAGTTATATAAACACATCAACTATTACCTTTTCACGCTAATACCAAGCATGTTCCCTGCAACTTCTCACACATGTCAACCACATGTTCCACATATCAAGACAATCATATCTATCAATTCGAAATCAACCTTTACAAGGACTAAAAATCATGTCATAATCCATAGTCAACTCATAGTCATCAGTTATAATACATAATGCTATCTCAACTCATACTCAAGTACAGGTCAGCTATCTCAACTCATATGTATTATCACAATCATCTTAAAACAAGATCATTTGAACACATACTAATATAATTATGCAATTCATCAAGCATTCAACCAACCTGCAATATACTATGTTAAATAAATCAACTAGACGACATAATCAAACAATCAAGCACCAAATATACAACATAAGCAAACTCGTACCTTACTGTGTCTCAGGGGAGGCTATCTTGTCTGCACAATCAATCTAGTTAGCACGATATAACTTCACAACATATCAACTCAAACATAAATAAGATCATGATATCCAGAATAGTCACTAGCTAACATGTTTACATCATAACTCATACACAATTATCATTCACACATATGCAAATTCAATCTAGATTAGTACAACACCACATCACAAATATGTCGGTTCATACCTGAATGTTGCAACCATACCCATCTACATAGGCCAATCCAATTTAGCATGATACATATAACATCAAGGTATAAATGCTATAACCCTAATCATCAAGCTAACTATCATTCTCATCAACAACATATAACCTAATCGTCAAGCTAACTGTCATATAACAACAACAAGTTAACTTATAACATACTCATCAGCAACATGTAGAAAATTTGTGATAGGTTAACCCGGTAATGCAATATAAATCAAAGCAGAATACTATAACCTACTTCTGCTATCAATTTGCGGAAGCTTAAAGATCAAGCTGAACAATATAGCCAGAAGAAGAAGAATCAATGGCACAATACACATGAAAATACTTTGGGGAAAGTCTCAGATAAAACCCCACACTATTGTATTATCATACATGGTGGAAATACATAGGAATTATACAAAGCCTTAGCTCTCACAGCTAGCCATCTCTCAGTACAATCCTCACAGAGGCTCACAGGAAATCTTGGCTTCTCTACAACCTTCCTCTCTACCCTCCAAGATCCTATTTCCTTGCGTTGTTCCTTGTGGATGATTAGCCTATTACCAAGTAGATAAATAAGCCTTCAAAACTGTGAATCCTCAAGGATGAATCCTTGACTGCATTCATGAGTTTTCTCCATGAGAAAACACATGCAAATGAAATTACATTGTCCTTGAACATTAATCTCAATTGGGTCTTTCTCATAATAGACATGCATGAGTTTCTGATGAGGGAATCTTCAATTAACTGGAGTAGCATTAGTTGAGTACATTAATGCATCAACTGACTATTAACTCACAATGAGTTCCTCAAACAGTTTGGAACTAATTTAACTAGACTTAACTCAGTAAACTAAATTAACTAATTACAACTCAATCTTATCTCCTTAATTTAAGGGATAACTCTCGCATGACTTCATAAAGACTTCTAACTTGAATTTCTCCAACTAATTAATTTAAAATGAATTAATTAATTATTTCCAAGTAGCTGTTAACACTAAATTTGATTATCTAAAGCTCATGGAACCTTATAGGCCCCCGGAAATACAACCCACCTGGAAGGCTCTCTGGAAACTAAAATCTGCCCCCCGGACGAGACTGCTGATGTGGAACATCCTTAACGATAAAATTCCCACTGGCACCAATCTCATGAAGCGGTCCTTTTATGGACCCTTCCGATGTCACCTCTGCCATAACGCAGAGGAAAGCACCGAGCACTTATTCCTTTCTTGCAGCTCTTCACAGCATTTCTGGAAATCACTCACATCGCAGATCCCGCTATTAAAAGACTGGCATGGCAACAACCTCATGGAAGCCTGGAATGCCTGGTGTCAAAATCACTCTGGGAAGGCTATTAACGTGCCATTACTGGCATGTTGGGCCATTTGGATCGCTCGGAATCAGTCTATCTTTAAGCTTAAAGCCCCTCATTGGCCTTCTATCATTCTCCACACGGTAGCAGACTACAATATGCTACCTGAAGAGGATCCCCCAACTCCGCCCCACATTCTCAGACCTGTACCCATAGATACATCCAAGCCATGGGCGTTCTTTGATGGCTCGGCTCAAGAAGCGGGCTGTGGGGGAGGAGCTACCCTCCACCTAAATGAGAGGCATTGTTTTAAGCTACAAACCAACCTTGGAAGAGGCACTAACAATTTCGCTGAGCTTTGCACTGCCAAACACATCATCCATTTTGCTCTTCATAAGCAGTGCAGACACCTACAGCTATTTGGAGACTCAAAAATTGTTTGTAATTGGCTGAATAATGCATCCCATTGCTATGCATTTTCTTTGAGGCATATACTTGATGAAGCAAAGAGATTAACTGCTGCTTTTGAATCCTTTGTCTGCCAACATGTTTACAGGGAGCATAACACCGTCGCCGATCAACTCTCCAAAGAGGCCGCGCATAGAGATGGAGAAGACTGGTTGATTCAGGAGGAAGTTGATGGCACATACTACCAGCATTACCACAGACCTTTTGACGATCACTTCGAGGCTGGGCTATGAAGTCCACATCATACCAGTACAGTTTTTGTTTATAGTATGTACATAGATACTGTCTAGATATGTTTACAGCACACTTTATTTTGCTCATACACAGTATATATATTGCTCTCTGCGAAGAGCACAGTCAAATTTTGATCTCTGATAAACTTAACAGTTTTTATTATTTTGGAAATGCTCCCTGCGTGGAGACATCATGGACTGCTCTACAGTTATTTTTTGAATCTCTGATAGGCAATGTTGCCTACATATGAATATGCTACGGCATCTGCAAAATGTAATTTCTTAACACATAATAGAAATTACAACTTTTTCCCAGGGGAAAAAAAAACACTAAATTTGATTTTAATTCACAATTTAATTCAAGGACAAATTATATTGGAATATTCTTGTTGCCATATTTCAACACTTCCTTTCAACAAGAAAGGGTTTATCTGCCACCCCGATCCTGTCTCTATGGAACTCGAATTTACACTTTGACAATGCCTTTGTCAAAATGTCAACATCTTACTCCTCTATCGAAAGATATTGCAGCAACATGATCCTCCTTGCCACACAGTCTCTGAGATGATGATACCGGATGTTGATGTGCTTGGACCTATCATGAAATATTGGATTCTCAAATATTTTGATACAACTTTGATTATCACAATAGATCACATTTGGATCCATCCTCTCATCAAACAAACCAACTAGGATTTTCCGCATCCAGATGGCCTCACATGCTGCCTGAATTGCAGCCATGTATTTTGCCTCTGTTGAGCTAAGTGCAATCAACCTTTGTTTCCTGCTATACCAAGAAACTGTCGCTGACCCAAGGTTGAAAATCCCTCCTGATTTGCTCTTCTAATCTAATGGACTCCCTGCCCAATCTGCATCAATGAATCACTGTAGCTTCACTCCTTTTGTCTGTCTGTACCATAATCCATACTGAGATGTGCCTCTGAGGTATCTCAATACATGCTTTGCTGCCTTCCAAAATATCTTGGTATGATGAACCATTTCTTGACTCAGTTGGTTCACCGCATAGCACAAATCTGGTCATGTGTTCATTAAGTACATCAGTGAACCCACAAGCTGCCTGTACACAGTAGCCTCTACCACTTCTCTTGAAGTAGCAACCTCCTTCCTCCAGTTACCTGCTAGAGGAGTCTGCATGGGCTTGCACTTCTCCATGTGGAATCTCCTAAGTATCTCGTTGGCATACTTGCCCTGAGACACAAACAACTCCCCATCCTTCTACCACACTTCCATGCCAAGGAAGTAATGCATGAGACCCATGTCTTTCATCTCGAATTCTCTTGCAAGGTCCTCCTTGCAAAACACGATCAACTGATCATCACCAGTCAATATGAGATCATTAATATAAAGTACGATGATCAACAACTTACCTTTCACCACGATGTGGTACAGGTTTGCATCTGCTTCACTCTTTGTGAAGCCCAACCCGGTGAAGTAGTTGTCTATCCTGGTGTACCAAGCACGAGGTGCTTGCTTCAGCCCGTACAATGCTCTCTTGACCTTTCGGCTGCTCGATGTACACCTCTTCCTCAATCTTGCCATTGAGGAATGCAGTCTTCACATCCATCCGATGGATCTTCCAACCCATCTGTGCTGATAGTGCCAACATAGATCTGATAGATGAGTACCTTGCTACAGGAGCAAAAGTCTCATCATAGTCAATCCCCTCGACCTGTGAAAAGCCACGGGCAACAAATCTTGCCTTATGCTTCTCCACACTACCATTAGCAGCTTGCTTTACCTTGTAAAGCAAACAGGAACTCACAAGTGACTTGTTCTCCAGTCTCAGAACCACGTCCCAAACATTGTTACGAACTATGGAGTCATACTCCTCCACCATAGCATCAACCCAAATCGGTTGTCACACTTTAAAGGAAGATGGCTTGGTCTCAACACACTCCCTAGCAAGGGCCATGTATCCAGTGTACCTCTCAAGTGACCTCCTCTGTCTGCACTGAGAATATGGTGCTCCCACATTCTCTCTCGCATCCTCCAACAATCTATTAGCTTCTCTTGTGTGCTTCCGTCCATCTCTGGAAGACTCTACTTGAGTAGATGTCTCCACTCCTGGAACCTCTGCATGTGGCTACTCCGCATCAGTCTGAGGCTCCTCCTCCTTAGGAACCAATAGTTCCTCCACAGACTGTAGTTGGAGCTCCCTCTCAAGGGAAACTCTCATGGCCTTCTGCTCATCAAACTTGAGATCCCTGTGAACCACTGTCCTCTGACTGGTAGGCAAGTACACCCGATAGTTGTGAGGTGTATCAGTGTACCCCACAAATATCCCCAACTCTGCTATCAGCTCAATCTTCTTCTGTGCTTCCTTTGTCACATGGCAATATACCAATGAGCCAAAGATCCTGAAGTGACCCACATCGGGTCTCTTACCGAAGAAAGCCTCCTCTGGTGTCTTCATCCCAAGTATGCGATGCGGGCTTCTATTTTGCAAATAGACCGATGTGTTGCATGCCTCGGCCCACAAGTGAATTGGTAGGCCTTGGTCATGTAGCATTGCTCGTGCTGCCCCTATAATAGTTTTGTTCTTCCTCTCGGCCACCCCATTCTGTTGTGGGTTATGAGGTGTCGTCAACTCTCGTTTAATTCCTTCTGTTGCACAGAATTCCTTAAAATCTTGAGAGACATATTCTCTACTGTTGTCACTTCTCAAGGCCTTGATTTTCTTCCCTGACCCTTTCTCGACCAAAGCTTTGAAATCACAAAACTTTTTGAAAGTTTGGTCCTTCTTCTACATGAAATAAATCCAGCATTTACAAGAATAGTCGTCAATGAAAGTCACATGATACCTTTGCTTCGTCGTAGATGTTGTCGAGAATGGTCCACACAAATCAGTATGAACTGTAGGTTTTAACCCTATACAGAAATTACCTGCATACGAATTTTAAAACACAAAATAAACAATGCAAGAGCATAACACATAAAACACATATACACAGAGATTTTCCCCTGGATCCCAAAACCGAGACTACCAGCTTGATTTTTCATTATGTTCCTTTCAATGTTATAATACATATTTATACATGCCTAAGCATCCAATACCATGGACCGAAAAACATCACGTCCAATACCATGGACCGAAAACCATCACGTCCAATACCATGGACCGAAAACCATAGGTAGGTTCGCCCAACCTAAAATAGGGTCCAAAAAAAAATTTCCTGGGGGAACCCCGTAGAGGGGGGCTACCCGTCCCCCTCAAACCACCAGCTGCGCTATCGGCACAAAGAAGGGGCGGCTCTGCCCCCCCTCTAACCCCATGGTTCACTACGTAGGTTAGTCGTAGAAAGAATATAACACAACCCAACATTCTCCCACTTGTTGTTTTCTTTCCACAGGGGGCCACAGGAGAGCTTAGTCATTTTTCCAGCCCTGAAACGCCCATTGTTTCTCAGAGATCATAGATTTTGTCAATGCATCTGCAGTATTCTTCAAAGTGTCCACCTTTACCAGCAACACCTTTTTGTCTTCTATCATATCCCTCACAAAGTGATACTAAACATCAATGTGCTTTGTCTTTGAATGGTAAGCAGGGTTCTTTGCCATGAAAATTTCACTTTGGCTGTCACAGTCTATCCTTATAGCTCCCTGTACTAACCCCATACTTGAACACAATCTCTGCAACCAAACTGCTTCCTTGCTTGCATGAGTGGTTGCCATGTATTCTGCCTCTGTAGTTGATAGTGCTACTACGGATTGTTTCTTACTCATCCAACTGACTACACCTCCAAATAGGTTAAACACATACCCACTTGTAGATCTTCTATGATCCAAACCTCCAGCCCAGTCTACATCAACAAAGCCACAGATATCCAAAACTCTGTCCAATCTTGGTCTTCCTTGGTAGCACAAACCATAATCACTAGTGCCACGCAAATACCTGAAAACTCGCTTCACTGTTGTCCAATGCTCCTTCCCTGGTTTTGACATAAACCTGCCCAATACTCCCACTGCATGTGCAATGTCTAGTCTAGTATAGGCCATTGCATACATCAGGCTACCGACTACACTTGCATATGGAACACGGAACATATCCTCTCCCTCTTCTTGTTTCTTGGGACATTGTTCAACAGATAACTTTACACCTACAGGAATAGGGACCTTCACTGGTTTACTATCCTTCATATTAAACCTCTGCAGTATTATCTCAACATACTTTCTCTAGTTTAACCAGAGCTTCCTCTTTACCCAATCTCTTTTAATTTCCATGCCCAAAATATAGTTTGCAGCACCAAGATCTTTCATGTCGAATTTTGAGGACAACTGGGTCTTCAAATCCTGGATAATTTCTTTGTCATTTCCAACCGGCAACATATCATCCACATACAAGACCAGATAAATAACACGGTCACCAATTAATTTAAAATACACACATTGATATGCTTTGCTTCTAGTGAAGCCAAGTCCCCGTATAAATATATCAAATTTCTGATACCACATCCTTGGTGACTATTTTAACCCATACAAAGACTTCTTTAACTTGCATACCAGTTCTTTCTTACCCTTCACCACAAAGCCTTCAGGTTGCTTCATGTAGATCTCCTCTTCCATATCCCCATGAAGAAATGTTGTCTTCACATCCATCTATTCTACCTCAAAATCAAAAGCAATAGCAACAGATAAAAGTAACCTAATAGAAGTTACCTTGGAAACAGGAGAAAAAAATCACCAAAATCAATTCCCGGCACCTGGGAATAACCTTTTGCTACCAACCGAGCATTATATTTCTCCACCTTTCCTTCTGCATTTGTATTCTTCTTGAACACGCATTTGCTACCAATGGGTTTCCTTCCAGCCGGCAACTCCACCAAATCCCAAGCCTCATTTTTGTGCAAAGATGCCATTTCATCAACCATGGCTTCTTTCCAGAGTTTTTCATCCTCTGGATCTACTGCTTCCTTCACAATTCTGGGATCATCATCAGTAATAGATAAAGCAAAATCTGAATAGAAAGCATATGGACTATACCTTTCTGGCTGCCTTCTTTCTCGAACTAATCTTCTCACACCCGGATTTTGTGGCTCTTCATCTTCTAATTCCTCCTATGCTGTAGAGTCTGATTCTTCCTCCTTTATCTCAAACTCTATCTTCTCAGGTTCCTTTGGTTTGACTTCATGTTTAATGACATCTTTCACGTCTCTGAACACCACATCTTGGCTATACACAACCTTCCTTGTCACTGGGTTCCAAAGCTTATAACCCTTTAAACCATCCTTATACCCAATAAATATGCACTTTTCAGATTTACTATCCAACTTGGTTCATGTACATATGCATCACATCCAAATACCCTCAGATGTGAAAGAGAGGGTTTCTTACCAGTCCATACCTCTTGTGGATTTTTATCTTCCAACGCTGATGAAGGTGATCTGTTGACCAGGTAACATGTTGTATCCACTTCCTCTGCCTAGAATTCGTATCCTAATCCGGCACCACTAAGCATGCTTCTTGCTCTTTCCATCAACGTCTTGTTCATTCTTTTTGCAACCCCATTTTGCTGAGGTGTATATGTAGTAGTCTTCTGTCGTGCTATACCACACTTCTTACAGAATTCTTAAAATTCCTTACTGCAAAACTCTCCACCGTTATCTGTCCTCAACACCTTTATCTTCTTCTCTGTTTGGTTTCAGAGCCTTGAATTCTTTAAACCTGTCAAAGACTTCAGATTTCTTCTTAAGTAAATATATCCATGTATTCCTTGAGAAGTCATCTATAAATGATACATAGTACACAGACTTACCCAGTGATGGAACCTTCACAGGTCCAAACACATCATTGTGCACAAGCTCTAATATCTGTTTTGCCCTCTTAACACCAAAGGGGAAACTCACCTGATTCTGCTTCCCATATACACAAATTTCACAAAAATCAAAATCCAGAGAGATATTACTCATACCTTCTACCATACCTTTACCATGAAGTATTTGAAGGCCCTTCTCTCCAATATGTCCAAGCCTTTGATTCCACAGCATGATCTTCTCTCCAGAGACCACTAGATTTTCTGCTCCACTTTCAGGAACCACAAAACTGTTGCACCTATCAACAATAGTGCTACCTTGCAGCTTGTACAGAGTTCCAATTTGAACTCCCCGCATCAATACCAGTGCTCCTAGAACCATCTTGCACGTATCCTTCTCGAACAATATTTTTACACCTGCATCATCCAACTTGCTTACAAAAATCAAATTTCTAGCCAATGCAGGAATATGCAGAACACCCAGAAGTGTTCTAACCCTTCCACCTTGCAACTTCAACTTTAATTTTCCGCTACCAATGATTCAAGCCTTCCTATCATCCCCTAAGAAGACATAACCACCATCGTATTTCTCATACTCGCAAAACCACTCTCTATGGGGAGTGAAGTGCAAGGATGCACCTGAGTCAATCAACCACGCCTCATGATCTACATGTGTACTTGAAGAGGCCAAGTACACATCCCCACCTTCATCTGAGGTGGTTTTCGCCTCTGCAGAAGAAGCATCATCAGATCCCTTTCCTTTGTCAGGAGCTTTAGATTTACAGTCCCTTTTGTGGTGCCTTCCTTTCCACATTTCCAGCACACCACCTTTACATGTTTTCCTGAAGATTTAGATCTCCCACTCGATGACTTATTTTTGTTTCTATTTTGGGACCGTCCTCGTACAGACAAGGCCTCACCATTCTGGCTCTCCATATTTTTCCGTCTCATCTCCTCCATCAGCAAGGATGAAACTATTTCATCAAACTGCAAGGCAGTTGCATTGCTACCTATTGTAATAACCAGACTATCCTACGAATCTGGTAGAGAACACAACAAATTGATGCACTTATCTTCATCTGAAATTTTAATATCAACAGATGCTAACTGACTTACCACAGTATTAAATGCATTCAAATGCTCTGTCACCGAGTCTCCATCTTTCATCCTCGGGTTATACAGCTTTTTCCACAAGAACAGTTTATTCACCAGAGACTTAGATTAGTACAAAGTCCCTAACTTGTCCCACAAAGCCTTCGTCGTAGCTTCCCCTGATACATTCAGCAATACTGAATCTGAGACACACAATTATATTGTGCTCTTTGCCTTTCGATCCAACTTCTTCCATTCTTCATCGGTCACTCCCGTTGGTTTAGTACCCGGATCTACTATGATCCACTGACATTTATCCACCAACAAATCCTCCATCTTGAGTTTCCACAACTCCAAACTCTGACCATTAAACTTCTCGATCTCTATCTTTCCACTGCTTGCCATATTCTTTCACTACCAGAATCGATCTCGCAGATCTCCCACTAAACAAGGTCTACCACAAGCCCGGGCGAAACCCCTCAACAACAAAGGCGTCCCCTTGAAGCCAAAACAGCTCTGATACCAAATGTAGGTTTTAACCCCGTACAAAAATTATCTACATACAAATTCTAAAACATAGAAAATAAACAATGTGAAAGCATAACACATAAAACATATATACACAGAGATTTCCCCTGGAACCCAAAACTGGGACTACCAGCTTGATTTTTCATTATGTTCCTTTCAATGTTATAATATGTATTTATACATGCTGAAGCATCCAATACCATGGATCAAAGACCATCGCGTCCAATACCATGGACCGAAAACCATAGGTAGGTTCGCCCAACCTAATATAGGGTCCAAAAAAAAATTTCCTAAGGCGTTGCCCCAGACCCCATAGAGGGGGGCTACCCACCCCCCTCAAACCCCCCGTTGCACAATCGGTGCAACGAAGGGGGGGCTCCGCCCCCCCTTTTCACTACGTAGGTTAGTTGTGGAAAGAATATAACACAACCCAACATGAACTCACTCTAAGATAGCCTCTGCTCGACTGTCTCGATCATGAAAGGAAGACTTGGTGTACTTTCCCAAGGTACAACCTTTGCATGTGTCAACTTGATCGGGTTTACCTTTGGGAAGTCCTGTAGATATCTGTTGCATTATCTTCAAAGCACCATGATACAAATGGCCCAACCACCTATGCCACAACTCGCCAATGTCTTGGATTTGCACCAATTCTGCTTTCGTACTCAATGATGCACAATCATCTACCTCTAGCTTATAGAGATTATTCACTCGAATCCCTATCCTCTTGGTCTGACCCATGGCTATGTGTCTTAGGAACGCCTTTTCTTTACTGAAGACAACATTATAGCCTTTGTCCTCCAACATCGCGACCGAGACCAAGTTCTTCTTCAGTCCATGCACATACATCACATATGTCAAGGTGAGAGGAGCTCCATGCTCCCTCTGAAAAGTAGCCGTGCCCACTCCTAAAACACTATACTTTTCGTCATCACCCATCTCTATGCACATCTTGAGGTCTTTCTCCTCCAAGGCACTGAATAAATTTTTATCACCGGTCATGTGGAATGAGGCTCCACTGTCAAGATACCAAACACAACCCATCATCAGTGACACCATGCATGCGATGAGGGTAAAGTCCATTTCGAACTGAGAGGCTAATGCCTCACCTTTCGATCCTTCCAAGGATCCCTTCTTGGACTTCTTCGATGGGCAATTAGTCGTATAATGTCCCATCTTGTGACAATTAAAGCATATTACTTTAGACATGCCACCCTTCTTCCCTCCATGAGAAGAATTTGATTTGAAATAGGAAGCCTTCCCCTTCCCTTTCCTTGCCTTACTTGCTAAGGCCAAATTTTCTTCATCATCATTCTTGGATGAAGAACCATCTCGTGTGCTCCTCCTGATCTCCTCTTGCATAAGATCCGACCACAATCATTCCAAATCTGACAGTTTCTCCCTTCCATTCACAGAGCCCTGGTAGTTATTCCATCTCTTTAGAAGGCCAAGGAGAGCGAGGCTCACCATATCATCATCGACAGTAGTTATTCCCACACTGCCAAGCTCATCTCTGTAGGTGGCGAGCTTGTTCAGATATTTGGAAATAGTATCGCCCTTCTCCATTTTGATTCTTCGAAGCTTATCCTTGAGCGCCAATTTCCTCTGGTCGCTACTGTTCTGGTAGAGGTCCTTCAATGTCTTCCACGTTGAAAATGGAGTATCCTTCCCATGGAGACTCGAGACAATATGGTCTCGAACCCCCTCAAGGATGATCTGTCTCACCTTCGCCACACACTTCTTCCACTCAAGCAGCTCTTGTGCATTAGTTGAAGTTGGCTTTGGGATTTCTTGATCAATGAATTCCTTCAAGCCGTTGTCTTCTAATACAACCTCCATTCTATCTTTCCATGCTATGTAATTCGAGCTACCTTCCAAGCCATACTCGAGTCTCAAGCCATAGAACGCCATTAGCCAACCTTGAAGTGTGATATGAATTCGATTTGCACCTGCAACCCTGAACTTCAAACTTCGAATTCTCTTCTCAGTACATTGTTCACAACTCTGATACCATGTAGAAAATTTGTGATAGGTTAACCCGATAATGCAATATAAATCAAAGCAGAATACTATAACCTACTTCTGCTATCAATTTGCAGAAACTTAAAGATCAAGCTAAATAATATAACCAGAAGAATAAGAATCAATGGCACAATACACATGAAAATACTTTGGGGAAAGTCTCAGATAAAACCCCACACTATTGTATTATCATACATGGTGGAAATACATAGGAATTATACAAATCCTTATCTCTCACAGCTAGCCAACTCTCGTACAATCCTCACATATGCTCGTAGGAAATCTTGGCTTCTCTCCAGCCTTCCTCTCTGCCCTCTAAGCTCCTATTTCCTTGCATTGTTCCTTGTGAATGATTAGCCTATTACCAAGTAGAAAAAAAAGCCTTCAAAACTGTGCAATCCTCAAGGATGAATCCTTGACTGCGTGCATGAGTTTTCTCCATTAGAAAACACATGCAACTGATAGTACACTATCCTTGAACATTAATCTCAACTGGGTATTTCTCAGAATAAACATGCATGAGTTTCTGATGAGGGAATCTTCAGTTAACTGGAGTAGCACTAGTTGAGTGCATTAATGCATCAACTGACTATTAACTCACTATTAGTTCCTCAAACAGTTTGGAACTAATTTAACTGGACTTAACTCAATAAACTGAGTTAACTAATTACAACTCAAATATAACTCAATCTTATCTCCTTAATTTAAGGGATAACTCTTGCATGACTTCAGAAAGACTTCTAACTTGAATTTATCCAACTAATTACTTTAAAATAAATTGATTAATTATTTCCAAGTAGCTATTAAGACTAATTTCGATTTTAATTCACAATTTAATTCAATGACAAATTAAATTGGAATATTCTTGTTGCCATATTTCAACACAACATATAACATAATCATCAGGATATCTAATATAAAACAACAATATCAATGCATACAACTATAGGTTACTATCATTCTTGACTATTTGACACATGTCCATATAACTACACTAATCAACTAACATCTATCATGAAAGTAACGATAACATCAGAAGACATGTACATAACCCTAATGTATATAAACCTAATGCATATAACAACCATTGACTTACATACCTACATGCCAAACATACAATACATGTATGATGATCTGCTCTTACCTCAAAGTTCAATTATGTAACCTCATTATGATGCTCTGCATCTCCTGTTCTATCTCAGCCAACAAATTAAAATCATAACATACCAATATCACCCTGATGACCTAAATTGCATACCATGACTTCACAAGGCATGTTTGACCTACTATTCATGCATAATTATAACCAAGACCATACATGCATCACCACAACCATTACTCCATTGTACAAATTGCCTCATGCAAGTATCAACTTGCATAAGCAATGCTTAATCAACTACGCATACGCATAACCGCATGTAGTTGAGCATAAGTGATCAATTCTTATAATTAAGCTACAAGACTTATGCATTTAAACAAATAACCAAGAATGCAACCCAACATATAAGGATGTAATCAAACTGCATATACTCATGTAACCAGTCATATACTTTTGACTATGCATTCTATAAAATCAACATCAAGTTCCTCATGACAACCTTACTACAACCATGATCAACATGATGCAATGCAACAACCACGTGGAACGCAAGTGTAAGAGCCACACATGTAAATGACATGCCTGTGTAACCAACACATTCACCGATGTTTGTAGCACCAGATATGACCCAAAGAGAGTGCAAGCATACTCTGATACAACTCTGTAACACCCCCTCCCATGTCTACCCAAAGTAACCATGCCAATCGGGGTAAACATGAGGAGAGATGCTACTACAGTCAGATTTGACCTCCTATGTAACCTTAAGGAAGTGGAACCAAAGGAACGCCACATACAGTCATCCAACATCATCAACAAACCCCTCAGGAGACAAGTCAGCCACTCAGACAACCTGTCCCTGGGTCCCACTACTATTTTACAGCTCTTAGGCCTCATTCGATCTCATGCTATGGGCAAGGGAGTGACCAGCAACCTAAAGTCGCCCTCACAAGCCTACCTGGCAACAAATGTGGTCCAGAATTGCCAGTTGTGTGCCAATGACCCCGAGATTTGAAGCACTTTTCTAGCCCAGAATCCTGACCTCTGCCCAGAACTTGTTGTAACTTTTAGATATCATTAAAAACATGATAACCATGTTGATCAATCAAAATCACCCAGAGTACTAGGCCCGAGCATCCCCAACTGGGACTGACATCCTGTCAAACACTTGGCATCAATGCAACCTACAGGTATAGGATACAATACAGAGCATAAATGACTTAAGAAACTTATGAAACATAACCAGAAGGATCACCTCATTCTCCATTGAACTACTACATCATCAATTAGGTCTTTCATCCATCCATTTAACAGTTACAAGTAAATGTATGAAATAACCATGACATGAACCAATCATTCAGCCAACATAAAACCATACAAGTATCAGAGATATGCCAACTATTAAATCCATATATAAATTAGTGCAAAAGTAAGAGAACTTAGATTTTATTAATCATAGGCAAATCCGACCAGGTTCGGGACTTCCACGTTCCACCTGACTGTAGAATAGCTGAGCCAAATCTCTTTTCGTCCATTCACCCCCATGCCATATTATAAGCATGAATGTGGGATCTCATAGAACACATCAATCAAAACTCATCTAGGGCTTCCAGAGGCCATATACCTCAACCCATCAAACAGTGATTCCACATCACGGTCAAACATCACAAAACCAGCATCAGATCGGTCTCTATCCCAGCCTTCTAGGGCTCCAGAGTGTTTGTTCCAACTAGGTTCCTAGGACTAGTAACTCAACCCAAGCTAAGAAAACATGAGAACCAACTAGAAAACAAAGCAAATAAACCCACAAACACCATGGCTATCCAAGAAATGGCAAGGCTAGGCAATCCACTGTCAATCCAGACAATCCTCCATGCCAATGACAAATCACAACCAAGAAACCACATGCATATACCATGCATGCCAAAACTAGTGAAGAAAACATACATGCAACTTGGTACCTGCAAAAAAAACTATTGTAGCTGCTAATCTCGATGCCCTCTTGCACTTTCCTGCTCTTCCTTTGCCTTCTTGCTCCAAGAATCCAAGTATGCCACACCCTCCAAGAGTGCTCCAAGAAAACTCTATGTCTCCAAGAGTATGAGAGAGAGAATAATGAGAGAGCTCTAAAACTAAACTGACCAAGTCTTACACTGACCAGCCTGCCCATTGATCCTTAGAAGCCTTTTATTAATGAGGCCTCTATTTTCTTCATTTTCCATTACTTCCCTTTAATTTCCTCCTCACATGCAACATGTGACCTTTCACCTTCCTTTTCTCCTAATTTCCGTTATTTTCATAAATAAAATGCTAATAAATGCCTCATGTCGTTCCAAAGCCTTAGCCATTGCCTTTGCTAATTTCCTTAGCCATAATAAACAGAATCAACACCCACTAGGATGTTTCCCCCACCATTTAGCTTGGAATACGTGTCCCATCATCCGTGGCCTCATATATTTTTACATGGAATTTTACCAGGGTTGTTACAAATACTCACCTCCATTGTCTCTCCTGAGAGCCTTCACCTTCTTGTCGATCTCTTTCTCAACTAGTGCCTTGAATTCTACAAATTTTGAGAATGTCTCATCCTTCTTCCGCATGAAGAAGATCCAACACTTTCTTGAGAAATCATCAATAAAAATAACATAGTACTTACTTCTGGAAGTGGAGGCTATCGAGAAGGGTCCACAAACATCATAGTTGACTCTCTCTAGGACTACATTTACTTTGATGTCTCGACCATGGGATGTGTATTTTATATACTTCCCCAAGGTACAACCCTTGCAGGCATCATGTTGCTCAAGCGATCCTTTAAGGAGCCCAGTGGTTATTTGTTGCATAATTTTAAGGGTGCCATGGTGAAAATGACCCAATCTCCTGTGCCAGAGTTCACCGACATCATGACTCTGCCCTTTCTTTTCCTTACTGATTAATGCAAGACAATCTTCCACATCAAGTTTATACATGTTCTTCACACAAACCCTAATCTACTTCACCTGCCTAGTAGCTATGTGTCTCATAAAGGCTTTCCCTTTAATGAATATCACATCATAGCCATGGTCTTCCAAAACTGCTACATAGATGAGTTTATTCTTCAGGCATGGTACAAACATTACATATTTGAGGTGGAGAGGAGATCTTGATTCCGTCTTAAAGGTTACTGTAACAATCCCAGTAGCACTGTACCTTCTGTCATCCCCAAGCTCAATATGCATCTGGAGATATTTCTCCTCCAGGCCACTAAAAACTCTCTACACCCTATCATGTGAAACGAAGCACCTGATTCCAAGTACCACACACTCCCCATCACAGTGTTGGCCATGCATGTGATTAGGGTGAAGTCTAGCTCGGACTGTGAAGCTAATGCTTCTCTTGAGTTCTTCTTGCCAGACATTTTTTGTGGAAACTTTGTAGCATAGTACCTGAATTCATGACAATTGAAACATTTTATTTTGGACAAGTCTTTCTTCTTGCCTCCTTGGATGGATTCTGGTTTGGTTTGAGATTTATTCCCTTTTCCCTTCTTTCATTTTCCGACCAATGAAAAAAAAATTCATCCTCTCCCTTGGATGAACTTCCATCTCTGTTATTTCGCCTAATTTCTTCTTGTACCAAATTGGACCATAAGCATTCCTAATTCGTTAATTTCTTCCTCCCATTCACTAAGTCCTGGTAGCTATGCTAGCTTTTGGGAAGGCTTGGAAGTGTTAGGATCACTAGGTCATCTTCTGCAACATTCACACCAACCCCTCCAAGCTCATCCCAAACTTGTGTAAATCTGGTGAGATATTGTGGAATAGTATCATTCTTCTGCATCTTAATGTTTCAGAGTTTGTCTTTAAGGGCTAGTTTTCCATGGTCATTGTTATTCTCAAATAAATGAGTTACTGCCTTCCACATTGTGAAATGATTTTCTTTTCCATGGAGATTTAAGACAATGTGGTCTCACACTCCCTCCAAGATTATTCTCCTCACCTTGGCTACATCTTTCTTCCATTGGGCTAGGTTTTGGGCATCAACTGATCCTGGTTTTGGAATGTTTGTTTTGACATATTCCATAAATCCATTATCATCAAGCACTACCTCAATGCAATCTTTCAAGGCAATGAAAATTGAGCTACCTTCCAAGGCATACTCTAATCTTAGTCCATTGAAGGCCATTCTCTCGATTCTAAGGAAATCTTGCTACACAGAAGTTGCAAATTCAAACCTCCTCAGGAACAAATTCAAAATTATTTTTCTATTGTGAATCCAACTTTAATACCATGTAGAAATATGGTGATAGAATTGAAAATGCTCAAGAAATTTAATCTAAACCAAGAGACACAATTCTACTTTACTACTTTGCTAATATTAATTCGCAATTTAGAACAACATTTGTAAACATGCATCAATCACATACACAAGTACACGGAATTATCTAGGGGAAACCAATTGGTAAAAACCCTGAAGCATGCTTGCATTAATCAGATGAATAGAGAATGTATTACAATTGCTTCCTCGCTTTCATCTCAACCTGTAAGTGAATAAATGTTCTCTCTGCTCAATGAAAAACTTTGACCCAGACTTAGTCAATTTCTACCTCTACCTAAGCTCATATTTCCTTGCACAATTTCTACCTCTACCTAAGCTCATATTTCCTTGCACAAATCTTGAGGAATTAGGCCCCTATTTTTTAGGAAATCGCCTCTAATTGATTGTGTAATTTCCAAGGATTTATCATTGATTGCATGCAATACTTGTACACTCAAGACTAGTCTACAACTGATGTTTCACTACCTTGGAATCTCCACCGCGGTTGAGCAATTCGAATTCCTTGCATTCATGAGTTATTTTTGGTTGATTTATCACTTAACTGGATGATTGTTGAGTTAAACTGTTGTCCCACTTCACAACTGACCTACAACTAGTTTTATCAACAATTAGAACTAGTTTAACTAAATACGACCGGAAATAACTTAACTGGATTGCTACAAATTAGCAATCAACACATGCAAATTGAACTCCAAGCCCTTAACTCGAATTTACTAAGCTAATTGGGTGACGATATCCATGTCACCTTAGTTAACTAGCTCCAAGATGTCTGCTGATGTGGAAATTTCAAATTTTCTCAATTTGACCAAGGCTAAGTCAAATTGAGCCTTTCTTGTTACACTTCTCAACACTCCCTCTTAGTAAGAAAGGTATTTTCAACTACCCCTATCATGCACCTATGGAATTCGAACTTCTCTCTTAACAAAGCCTTTGTTAAGATGTCAGCATATTTTTTCTTTGTCAGAATGTATTATAGCAACATTATCCTCCTCTGCACATAATCACGTAAATGATGATACTTGATATCTATATGCTTGGAGTGATCGTGAAATACTAGATTCTAAGAGAGCTTAATGCAACTTTGATTATCATAATAGATCATAGTTGGATCCATCTACTGACGAAACAATCCCACAAATATCTTTCTCATCCAGATCGCCTAACATGTTGCTTAGCTTGTAGCCATGTATTTAGCTTCTGTCGAGCTAAGCACCACATACATCTACTTCATGATATACCAAGAAATTATTGTGGAACGAGCATTGAAAATTCCACCTATTGTACTCTTTCGATCGGATGGACTCCCTGTCCAATCTGCATTTGTGAAGCCACACAAGTTCACTCCCTCTGTCCGTTTGTACCATAATACATACTGGGTAGTGGCTCTGAGGTATCGTAAAACATGCTTAGCTACCTTCCAAAACATATTGGTCGGCCTAACCATACCTTGGCTCAGTTGGTTGACTACATAGAACATATCTAGTCATATGTTCACAAGATACATAAGTGAACCCACTAGGTGTCGGTAAATGGTGGCATCAACCTCTTCACCTGAAGTTGCATTCTCTATCCTCCAACTGGTTGCTAGAGGTGTCTCCATGGGCTTACAACTATCCATGAAAAATCTCCGCAATATCTCGGTGGCATACTTATATTGAGACACAAACAATTCCTTGTAACATTTCCATACTTCCAGACCGAGGAATTAGTGCATGAGACCCATGTCTTTCATCTCAAATTCCCTTGCAAGATTTTATCAACTGCTCATCGCCTGTCAATATTAAATCATCAACATATAAAACAATGATAAGAAATTTATGTTCTACAATAATGTGACAGAGGTTCGCATCCCTTCACATTTGTTGAAGCCCAATCTAGTGAGATAACTATCAGTATGTGTCTACCAAACTCGAGGTGCTTATTTGAGACTGTATAATGCTCGCCTGAGTCTGCACACATGAGACTCCTGATTAAATGTCTCAAAACCTTCTAGTTTCTCTATGTACACTTCCTCCTCAATAACACCATTGAGAAATGTTGTTTTTACATCCATCTGGTGGATCTTCCACCCCATCTGTGCAACCAGTGCAAGAATTGATCTAATGGATGAATACCTTGCTACGAGAGCAAAGGTTTCCTCATAGTCAATTCCCTCAACTTGAGAGAATCCTTTGGCCACAAATATGGCCTTATACTTCTCTATGCTTTTGTCTGTTGCATGCTTAACCTTGAATATCCATCTCGAACCCACAACTGATTTATCTGCTGGTCTTGGGACCACTTCCCAAACACTGTTCTTCATGATGGATTCATATTCTTCCACCATTGCATCAACACAAATTGGTTGCTCAATTGATTCCTCAAAATAATATGGCTAGTCTATACAAGCCTAATCATTAGAGCCATGTAGCTAGTGTACCTCTCAGTGACTTCCTTTACCTGTGCAAATTTGAAGGAGGTCCCAAATTCTCCCTCGCATCATGCACCAACCTATCAACTTCCCTAATTCTTTTTCTACCTTCTCTGGATGGTTCTGCTTGAGTGGATGTCTCAAGTCTGCCTCCTCTTTTTTCCAAAATTGGTGGTCGCTCCATAAATTCCCGAGGCTCCTCCTTTCAAGCTAAAATATCCTCTTCTGGTGGGACTTGTAGCTCCCTCTCAAGAGAGCATCTCAGTGTTTTCTCTTCATCAAAATTTACATCCCTTTGCACAATTTTCATTCTAAGGGAAGGTAAGTAGACCTTGTAATTGTGTGGATTTTCGATGTAATCCACAAAAACTCGAAACTTTGTTGTTGGCTCCATTTTCTTCCTCGAATCTTTGGAGACATGGCAGTAAACAAAGGCTCCAAAAATTCTGAAATGAGACACATTCGACTTTCTCCCTGAAAAATCCTCCTCTAGCGTAATCATTCCAAGAATCCAATGAGGACTCTGGTTCTGCAAATAGACTGTTGTGTTATATGCCTCTCCCCACAAATGCAGTGTTGGGCCTTGGTCATGAAGCATATCTCTCGCAACTCCCACAATGCTCTACTTCTTCCTCTTAGCTACCCCATTCTACTGCGGGTTGTGGGGACCTGACAGTTCTCTTTGAATTCCTTCTTTGGCACAAAAGCCTTTGAAGTCATTCGAAACATACTCACCTCCATTGTCGCTCTTGAGAGCCTTCACCTTCTTTTTGGCCTCTTTCTCAACTAGTTCCTTGAATTCTACAAATTTTGAGAATGTCTCATCCTTCTTCTGCATGAAGAAAATCCAACACTTTCTTGAGAATTCATCAATAAAAGTAACATAGTACTTATTTCTGCTAGTGGAGATTGTCGAGAAGGGTCCACAAACATTAGAGTGGAATCTCTCCAGGACTAAATTTGCTTTGTTGTCTCTATCATGGAATGTGGATTTTACATACTTCCCCAAGATATAACCCTTGCAAACATCGTGATGCTCAAGTGATCCTTTAGGGAGGTAGATGGTTATTTCTTGCATAATTTTAAGGGTGACATGGTACAAATGACCCAATCTCCTATGCCATAGTTCACCGACATCACGACTCTACACTTTCTTTGCCTTACTGCTTAATGCAACACAATCTTCCACGTCAATTTTATATAGGTTCTTCACACGAACCCCAATCTACTTCACCTGCCCAGTAGCTATGTGTCTCAGAAAGGATTTCCCTTTATTAAAGACCACATCATAGCCACTGTCTTGCAAAACTGCTACAGAGATGAGGTTCTTCTTCAAGCCTGGTACAAACATGACATCTTAGATGTGAAGAGGGGATCCCAACTCCATCTTAAAGGTGATTGTAACAATCCCAGTAGCATTGTACCTTATGTCATCCAAAATCTCAATATGCATATGGAGATATTTCTCCTCTAGGCCACTAAAAAAACTCTCTACGTCATGTCATGTGGAACGAGGCACCTGATTCCAAGTACCACACACTCCCCATGACAGCGTTCACCATGCATGCGATCAGGGTGAAGTCTAGCTCGAACTGTGAAGCCAATGCTTCACCTGCTGCTCTTCCTGAGTTCTTCTTGCTAGACTTTTTGTGTGGAAACTTTGTAGCATAGTCCCTGAATTCATGACAATTGAAGCATATTATTTTGGGCAAGACTTTCTTGTTGCCCCCTTGGTTGGATTTTGGTTTGGTTTTAGATTTATTCCCTTTACCCTCCTTTCCCTTTCCAACCAATGCAAAATTGTATTCATCCTCTCCCCTGGATGAACTTCCATCTCTGGTATTTTGGGTGATTTCTTCTTGTACCAAATCGGACCATAAGTGTTCCTAATTCAGTAATTTATCCCTCCCAATCACTGAGTCATGGTAGCTATGTCATCTTTTGGGAAGGCATAGAAGAGATATGCTTGCCAGGTCATCTTCTGCAACATTCACACCAACCCCTCCAAGCTCATCCCAAACTTGTGTAAATCTAGTGAGATATTATGGAATAATGTCATTCTTCTGCATATTAATCTTTCGAAGTTTATCTTTGAGGGCCAATTTTCTATGGTCATTATTATTCTCTAATAGTTGAGTTAGTGCCTTCCACATTGTGAAAGGAGTTTCCTTCCCATGGAGATTTGAGACAATGTGGTCTCACACTCCCTCCAAGATTATTCTCCTCGCCTTGGCTACATCTTTCTTCCATTGGGCTAGGTTCTAGGTATGAGTTGATCCTAGTTTTGTAATGTCTTGACATATTCCATCAATCTATTGTCATCAAGCATTGCTTCCATGTGATCCTTCAAGGCAATGAAATTCGAGCTACCTCTTAGGGTATACTCTAATCTTAGTCCATTGAAAGTCGTTCTCCTGATTCAGAAGAAATCATGCTACACTGAAGCTAGAAATTCGAACCTCCTAACGAACAACTTCAAAATTCTTATCCTAATGTGGATCCAACTCTGATACCATGTAAAAATATGGTGATATAATTGCAATTGCTTAAGAAATTTAATCTAAATCAAGAGACATAATTCTACTCTACTGCTTTGCAGAAATTAATTCACAATTTAGAACAACATTCACAAACTTGCATCAATCACATACACAAGTACACAGATTTATCTAGGGGAAAACAAATGGTAAAAACCCCTTAAGCCTTCTTACATTAATCATATGAATAGAGAATGTATTACAATTTCTTTCTCACTCTGAGCTCAACCTACAAGTGAAAACTTCTTCTCTCTGCTTAATGAAAAGTAGTAACAACCCCTAGTTAAAATTTCATGTAATAAAGTTAATAAAGGCAAAATAAGACCAAGGTCATGGGACACTTATTCCAAGTTGAATCCTACTGAGAATCACTTGTATTTACTTATTGCTAAGGAAATTGGCAAAGGCAAAGAGGCATTAATTGACATTTAATTATGAAAATAAAGGAAAATAGGAGAAAAGGGAGATTAAAGGTCACAGTTTCTCATGAGAGAATAATTGAAGGAAAAATAGAGGAAATTGAAGAAAATAGGGGCCTCAATGATAAAAGGGCTTCTCAGCATGAGTTCACAACCTCTTGTCTATTTGGATTTGGAGTTAGTTGGAGAGAGGAGCAGAGCACCAAGAGGAGAGAACGAGGAAGAAAGAAAAGGAAGGAAAAGGAAAGCAAAGGACAAGCGAGGAAGGATTGGATCAGGCAGCTTCAGTAGGAGGACATGCACGTAACAGTTTGCATGTGTGATTTCCTAGTTGAAGTTTGAATGCATGGTGCATGCATTTGTGTATTTGGTTCATTTGTTATCATTAGCATGGGCCTTTCCTGGTTGATAGTGGTTTCAACATTTCCTTGCCAACTCCTAAATAGCCATGGTGTGATGGTGATGACCTACCAGTTCTATACTCCACAATCGGTAGCCTTAAGACACTAAGGATACACTATAAGTCTTAACAAAGAGACTTTAACCCTTACTATCTCTGATTGTTTCATTAAACTTCCCTCATATCAATATACATAAACAAGGAAGGGTTGGTTTTCATAGTTTTGTGCTATATGGAATACCTAAGCGTGATTAAGGAAACACATGAGTATGTCGACCCTCTATTGCTCGAAACCCATGTGCTCGCTTACCTTCAATGCAACTTGATGTAGGGTAACATTGAAGGTGAGAACATAAACTCTTAAAATTCCATCAAAGACAATTCTAAACTGGAACTATGCTTATACAATACTAGTGCGGCCCTTCTGCCTCATGCACGACCCATGGCATGACCTTTCTATCTCAGGTGTGACCCTTCTATCTTAGCGCGACCCATCTACTTTCTAACATGACCTTTCTATTTTTCGGCATGACCTTTCATCAACAATTCCCTCTCAATGAATGGATCAACGATCTTTGACCTCCACAGATCTCCAAGACTCTAATTCTCTCACTCATTCAAAAGTTGGTTGCAATTCCAGTATTACTCGAAAGAACATATGTCAAGGTTCCAAAACCCCTGCAACCCACCTTCAACCTGAGGTCATTTTTCTATTTCATTTAGAGTTGACTTCATCCCATTTTGACAACGATTTCCTAAGGCAGAGACTTCAAGGTCAACGCAATCTTCAATGTTCACTTGTATGTAGATGTGATTTCATCAATATTGCTCAACACAACAATCCTCTCATAAACAAATCCACAGTTCAATGCATTCAATAGGATTCAATATAATTTCACATACATTCGATGTATTAAGTGGGTTTCCAAACATTCTACCGGAATCACATGTTTCTGTAGTCACGAACCACCAGAGATATACAACCATAACAATTTAGACATTTAAAACATTCATAATCTAGAGGAACATTTACTTCACATTAACAGAGATATTCAAAGTTCCAATGCACATAAAAATGCATTTCATTAACCAGTTTCAAATATATACAATACTTGGCCTGATTTCCAATATGGGCCCGCAACCCTGGACTTTTTCTCCACATTCCATACGCACCTCTTCTCTACATGCCCCTTTCGCTTACAATTACAGGAATAATTACATAGTTATGGATAATTCTGGTTCATGGTTCTTCTCCACAGATCTCTTAACTTAAATCTCTTAATGATCCCTTGAGGATCTCAACAATTGTTCTATGGCTAAATTATGCCTTTATGAGCAAATTATACCAAATCTCTCAATCCACTTTTCACTCAACTAATTTCCTATTCTAGGATCTAATCTCCAAGATTTTTATGAGATCTTCACAAGTCTAACATCTCTCATATTCTCACATAATTGAGAATATTTACATTTAAAACCTCATACACGTATTTCTCACTCAAATTATTAAAAATATACAAAATTTCCTATTAAGAAATCAAAAACATGAGATCCCTTAAGTCAACCAAATATACAATGATTTCCTTGTGTAGGATGCTCCTGCATCAGACTCCCACAGTAGAAAAAAATTTCATAGACTCCTGTCTATGAGGTCTATCACTATTCTGTAGTAATGTGACAGCTACAAGTCTTAATGACTTATTACCTCCGGGATCCCAAACCTCAATTTGTAATTGTCTAAATGCTCTGCACCTTTGCTGTTGTCTTCTGGTTCATTTTCATTTCTTCAATCAATTTTGAATTCTGATTGATCATCCCTTCTGTTGTCAGTTGTCTCTGTCTGGACTGCCTCATCATCAATTTCCACAGTTCTTCAATCACAAAATCAATTTCTTCTTTCTCATGGAATCCTTTTGTCTCAACAACTTGCTTGAGATCCTTTCTTTGCTGCAATTTTTCACATTCATTTTTAATCTGTAGGCTACTCTTTTCAGCTTTTTTTGCCATCCATACATCCTTAATGTCTTTGAAAATATCTTTGTCACATGGAATAAGTCGATCTTGCGGACAAGATAGACCTCCCTAGAATCTAAAGAAGACCTAATGACAAGCAAACCAACCAGACACTATCTTTCTCTAAATATGCTTTGATAAACAATAGCAAACAAGTGTTTTTAGGGCCTACCTTAGGTCCAACGCAAGCTTGTGGATGCCCTCGCTCCTTTGATCCAAATGAGCTCCTTTATCGTGAATCTGCAAACACAAACAAGGCAAACAAATTAAATAGCACCTAAAAAGCCAATTGCATAAAACATATTTAACATGAAAGTCAAGGAGTCCATGAAACAAATAACATGAGATACTTGTTGAGAAAAATGAGTTTGATTGTATTAATTCAAAAGAAGAAGAACTTTACAACCTTTGCCTTGACGTTGTACAAGCTCCTCCCAGGGTCCAGCAAGAAGTCTCCTCTACTTTGACAAGTTTCACTCACTCCCCAATGAAGCCAAAAAGGTATGTGATCTCTCCTCTTAAGCTCAACTAGGAAGTCTTGATTTCACCGGCATTTACCCTAAAAAATGTTCAGCTTCTAACCTCCTCAGCAACCAGCCCAATGCCTGTATTTATAGTGCAATGGAGGGAGGTTACTAGGTCCTCCTTCAAAGGGATAAAGCCCTCCTTCAAAGGGATAGCTCCTCTCATCAAGGGATTAGCTCCTTCTCTTTTGGGATGCATGAACCACCTCAGAGCGAACAATCCACATCAAAATTCCTTCTAGAAACCTCTAGAATTAACCCAAAGTGAGTTTTTTAAGATAAAACTTGCGCCTTTTGACTTTCACAGGGGTCCACACCTACACCGTTAGGGACAGAGCGGGCAGGTCCGCAGTTTTTGTACACAGAAGGTGTGGGATCGCAGGTGACAGTGAGAGAAAGTGTGGAACCAGAGTTACATTGATTTTTAATGTCTTTCTCTCATTTTCAAAGCTTGATTTGAAGAGCTGAGGTCTGAGACTTGCTTAGGAGGACAGTACAAGTGATGATAGACCCATACTTACTGCAAATAATCATGGTGACGATATTTTTGTGTAACAGATTGCCCCCTAAAGTGCGAAGTCTGTAGTAGATGAGGATTTCTTATCATTTAGGAAGAGTGAAGTACTTTATCATTTCGAGGATCATCTTGTGGAGAGGCCGGTTGGAACCTGTAAAAACATTCAATGCAAGATATATATGAGATAATATCATCGCTGAGGTAGGCATTCCCATACTCAGATCAAAACTGACTAGAAAAACTAATTACTGCTTTGATAGCGGAATGATCTTGTAAAACATCACAAGTAAAGACTCATGTGGACACAGTATGGACGTAGCCATCTGTTTATGAATAGTCCATTATATAATGAATACAAAATTCCTCGCAGCCTGGATTGTGGAAACTAGATCCAGGGTCTTCATTTCTACTTCCCGAAACAGTACGATTCTATCCATGCGAATGAATGTGTTGATGTCGAACATGGTAGAAACCACTTGATTACCAGTCAATGATGTAAACTGTTAACAAGTGTGAGAGAAACCACCAGTGATGTCAATGGCTCTCAAAGTACCCAGTACAATCCATGAGATGCGAATAAATGTGTTGATGTCGAACATGTCACGGAATCCTTTGATCGAAATTCAATGATGTAAACTGTCATCAAAGGCAAGAAACCTGCCATTGAGGCATGTAGATCTCAAGTTACTGACGATTCCTAGATCATCTTTCTAGATAATGAGCTGATGTCGATAGAAAGCGATTCGTCATAGGCGAGCCCACAACACGAAATCATAGATCGAGTTGAAGAAATTTAGTTGCAAGAACTGACTCAGGGATGGTCAAGATGGATGATAGATATTTTGCAGATGAATGGCTTATTGGCAGTGACCTCTTGAACACATAACGACACGACAGATGGCTTGGTGACAATTGACCCAAAGTTAATACCCAAAAACCGGCTGAAGACTTTCAATGTGGTTTGATCAACTGTTAGGCAAAGGATTTCCCAACCCAGGTGAATAAAAGTGTCGTGTTCAAGAGTGGTTACAAAGTATGACAAACATGCTCATTTTTCTCTCTTTTCCCCCACCATTTCTGGCAAGTACCTCTTTATTTTTAGAGAGTCTGAAAAAAACTTAAGAAGACTCCAGGGTTGACCTTTTTCGTAAATTTGTGTCTCCCAAGCTCGAAAAAGTATAAAATAATACTTGAGAGAACCGCTTGATCTTTACGACCAAGGAGTACTTTTTGTAATTAGTGCCCTTGATCCAAAAAAGTAAAAAAGCGATCAATGACACGTCGTTTTATAACCGATATCGAATTTGAAACGACAAAAATCTGGCAATCTTTTCATGTTTTTTACGGTCGGAAAAGAGCTATAAGTGGACCGTCTTTTAATTCCGTTTTAACGAGTTTAAAAGAAACACTCGGCAATCTTTTCATGTTTCAGGAGTCAGAAAAGAGCTTAAAGGTGACTCTAAATGTTTTTTCGTCGAAAATGATAGATTTCGCCTGAATAATCTTTTATCCTGCACAAAAACACAAACATTACTCATACCTGTTTGAAATAGATAAAAATGTCGCAAAAATACCTTTTCAAAGTGAAACATAAACAAATTTGCAATTTATTTACTCAAAAAACTTATAAAAAGGGCCTTTGTCAATTCATTTTTACCGTTTGAGTTTGGGTGAGAAAATAGTGCTTTTGCTCAGAAAACTTCCCGTGAAGATTGCGGGAAATCCAACCATCAGAATCGAACGTCGTCTTCTCCAGGTAATCCACATCATCCCACTCTTCATTTTTAACCATTTAATTTTTTGTTTTAGTCATTTATTTCCTTTTTGGGAGGGTTTTTAGGCACAAAACCCGCACGCGGGGCCCGCAGGTTTACCATTGCGGGCCTGCGGACCCCGACTTTTTCTCCATTGGGAAAAAGCTCGGGGTCCGCACCTTCCATGTAGACAAAGTGTGGTCCCACGCACTGTGTCTAACCTGGAGGGTGTGGTCCCCGTCGCAAGGGTTTTTAACCCAAAAATTCTCAAAAATGGACCACACAAAATAATTTCTAGCAATTTAATTTGTCTTTATACTTGATGCAGAGAGTACATCATGCTAGATTGGCGTGAACGAGAACACGAGGACGTAGATGTTGCCGCATGGAATCATCAGCCTTCACTTGATGCTTTGAGGGCATGCGGCTTGTACAAATTCTGGGCCATTCCTGGCATGAGGGCTCAGGTGGATTTCTTACAGTGGTTGGTTGACAGATGGAGCATACAGGACCAGTGCTTCTTCATTGGTTTCCACCAGCTCGAAATCGAGCTGGCGGACATATATTTCTTGACTGGTTTGCCTAAGAGAGGCGAAGACTTGACTCTGTTTGGGGCTAGGCCAGGTGGCCAGTTTGTCGATAGCCTCAAGTTAGAGTACTGCAACAGCCAGGCTAGAGACAAAGGGATAGACATAAAGACCATATCCCGTCCTCAGCTCATGGTGATTGCGTTCACTGTCACCAGACTTTACGGAGCTACCGCATTACATATTGCCACCGGATCCCAGATGCGTATGGCAGTTGATTGCTTCCAAGGCACCATCTTCAACTGGTGCAATGCCGTGTTGGCCAATCTAAAAGGCCAACTGACCAGGGCCAAAAATAGACAACTAAAGACCTTTGGTTATGGGGCTTTGGTTGTGAGTTTTGGCCTGGAGAGGGTTCCTATGCTGATCCCACAGCACCTTACTGTTGGAGTTGGGCTTCCTCGAGAGCCCAAACTGATGCGATGGGTCACAGTTATGGCCCGTCACCCGGATGAGAGGACAAAGGTTGCTCGATTCAAACCTGAGTATTTCCAATGGCTGGAAAACCAGGTCTTTTCTAATCAGGACTTCCCTTACGCTGGGATAGATTTTCGTGGTGACCCAGACATGGTTCTTCCACCAGGAGAGCAGTGGGATGAGTCAGGTAAAATCCTTTTCAACATTTTTCCTATTTAAATTTTTTTTGTTATTTTTCCATCGTGTCAAAACTGATAGTAGAAAATTTCAAATGCAAATGTGGGTCCACAGCGACCAGCCACTCTCCAGCCTTACAAGAGGAAGCAACCAGTTGCACCCGCGCCAGCCCCACAGGACGAATCAGCAGAGGTTTTGGGCCGAGTTGGAGGGTCATCTCGAGCGCTTGACAGGAGATATTCCTGAGACAACTATAGACGACATTCCTCGTCGACTTCAGTGCTATGTGATTGGGGTTTCGGGACCTTTTAGGAGGTTCCTTTGCAAGGTGGCCCGTGCAGTGGTTTCTTATAGAGATCATCACCAGTGATAGGATGATCGCCTATTGTGGGCACATGTGACATTTTTGTTTTTTGTACTTATCATTTTTGCCGATCATAAGGTGTTTTTCAACCTATGATCGAGGACGATGTATTTTTTGACACACTCCTATATATATATATCAGTATTACCGGTTTATCTTGTAAATCATGTTATCGAATGGTTTTAAATTTACATGTATGATTGTTGCAAATGTCTATTTAACATTCGAGAAGCAATTGCATCTGCTAATGTATTTAAAGATCTTGGAATATGCTGATATTCAATATAATCAAATTCACGTTCCAAGAGACGCACTCTCAAAAATAATCTCAATAACACTGGATTTCTAATGGCATACACTCTATTAAGCTGTAATACAACGAGTTCAGAATCTAACCTCACTATCAAACTCCGAATCCCAAATGAAATAGATTCAGATAATAACTCAATCACTGCATTATACTCGGCAATATTGTTCGTTGTTTGACCGAGGCTTACCCCATGCATAGATACTAACTCATCAGAGGGCGAATAGATAACCCAAGCTGCGGAAGAGATGTTCCGTCTATTACGACAAGCACCATCAGTGAAACCAATGTATGTTTGGAGAGGCATCGACATCTGCAATATCAAGAGTAAAACCAAGATAAGCAGGGAATAATGACGAAAAACACTCTCTAAGCTAAGCACACTGTTTAAACTAAAACACACCAGCTAGAAAGAAAAACTATCCTAACTACAAATCTCCATACCCATTCTTTTAAGCATAATACCTCTTCAAGTAAAGGCCATTTCTGGGTTTACCCAAAGAGTCCCCGTCAAAGTCTACCAATTCATAGGCCCCTTTGGCTAGCTTTCACTTGACAACATAGGGACCATGCCACATAGGAATGAATTTTCCAGCTCCTAATTTATCATTAGCTTGATCATAAACTAAGACTAGATCTCCTTCCGAAAAATTTCAAGGGGTCACATTTCGATCATACTGAGCTTTCATTCGTTTTGCGTGAGTCTTGATCGCCAATGCAGCATCACGTCGATTCTCATCTAATTGAGCCAAGTATAACAAACGCTTTTCCTCTTCGGAAGTGGCTGGAAGTAACTCGATGGCCATTTGTAGTGACGGGATTTCGCATTCAATGGGTAACACAGCTTCCAAACCATAGACTAGTTGGAAATGAGTGAACCCTGTTGATGTTTTTACTGAAGTTCGATACTCCCAAAGCGCTGAAAATAGCATGTTGTGCCAATTCAACCGATGAATCCCAATGATTCGTCAGATCATGATAATTAAAACTTTGTTGATGGATTCAACCAGACCATTTGCTTGTGGATAATAAGGGGTTGAACTGACGTAAACCAAGCTGGCCTGTAAGTTCGGTCATCATAACATTTCGAAAATGACGCCCATGATCAGTAATTATTGCTTGCGGGAAACCAAACCTAGCAATTATATGATTGAATACGAAAATTGCAGTTGTCTTGCCGTCTGCCTCAAATGTAGGCATCGCCTCGGCCCACTTAGTAAAATAATCTACCGCGAGGATGATATACGCATGCCCCCCAGCCGAGTGAGGGTTACATGTAATAAAATCGATACCCCATTTGGAAAAAGGACCAACGACAATTATAGGGTGGAGAGGAGCAGGTGGAGTGCACATCTCACGATCAAAAATTTGGCAGTTGTGGCATTTTCGGACCGCCGTAATACAATCTTTAAATAAAGACGGCCAGAAGTAGCCAGCGCGCAATATCTTTTGGGCTGTGGAAAACCCAGACATATGACCACCACATGCTCCAAAGTGACAGTCATTTAGAACCCTTTCAGCTTCCTCGTGAGTTAAGCAACGTCGAAAAATGGAATCCGCCCCACGGCGATAAAGAGTATCTCCAATAATCCTGAATTGTTGGGACTGGAATCGAATTTTTCGACGTTCTGACCTTGAAATTTCTGGCCAAAAGGATTGGGTCTGGAGATAAACGATGATATCCCCATACCATGGATCTAAAGTGCTGATTAGAAACAAGGATTCATCCGCAATGGGCTCCTCCGCCACAGTTTCCGTGTCAGCACACGGGAAGTTACACATTAACTCCGCAAAAACTAAAGATTTCTTAGACTTAGATTTCTCAAATTCCAAGTCGAACTCCTGCATGATAACGATCCATTTAGAGTACTTGCCCCCTAGCAATTGCTTGGTCAAAATGTAGATCATAGGGTTGCAATCCGAAATTACCGTAGTTTTACGTAGTAGAATGTAGTGACGAAAACGTTGGACAGCTTGAACAGCTGCCAATGCCAATTTCTCCACATGTGAGTATTTTAGCTCAGTTGGATTTAAAGTTCGACTAAGGTAATATATCACATGTTCAGTTCCGAATTCATCTTCCTGAACTAAAACCATTCCAATGGTGGAATGAGAGGCGGCGAGATACAAGAAGTAATCCTGGTTGTAGTTGGGAGGATGCAACAACGGTGCATGGGTCAACGTGTGTTTGAGTGCATCAAAATATTTCTGAGCTATCTCATCCCAATAAAATGGAATATTTTGCTTTAACAACCGGGTAAAACCCTTCGTAACCTCGGCGTAGTTAGGAATGAATCGTCGTAAAAAGTTTGCTTTCCCCTGCAAACTTTGGAGTTGGCGAAGACTCGAGGAGGAGGCAATTTGATGATAGCTTCGACCTTCGAGGGATCGACGTGAATGCCGGCTTTCGAAACTACAAACCCCAGCAATCGACCCGTTTCTATACAGAAGACACATTTGTGTGGGTTCAACCGAATACGATAATGCCTACACCTCATAAAGATTGCTCGTAAATGGATGAGGTGATCAGCTCGATGTAATGAATGAGCAGGCAAGTCATCGAGATAGGGTTGCACAATGTGCTTGATGTCATGAAACGCATAAGACATCGCCCTTTGAAAAGTTGCTCCGGCATTCTTAAGCCCAAAAGGTAACTTGCAATAAGCAAATGTCCCCCATGAACAAATGAAAGCCGTTTTTGGTTGATCGGCAGGTAGAATATTGATTTGATTGTATCCGGAAAAACCGTCCATGAAGGAGAATATTTCGCTGCCGGCACAATCATCAATGATTTGATCGATATAGGGAGTTGGGTAATTGTCCTTTGGACAGGCTCGATTAATGTCCCTATAGTCGATGCATATTCTTATTGTTCCCTGCTTTTTGTTAACCAGAACAATATTCGATACCCAATCCGTTAACGAGATCAGATAAATGAAACCTGCTTTCAATAATTTTTCAACTTCTACTTTAATTGCAGCAGCTTTTCGTGGGTGAATCTGATGCAAACGTTGCCGGACGGGTTTAGCGTCCGGGTAAGTCTTGATCTCATGAACAACAATTGCGGGATCAATTCCTGGCATTTCCTCATAGGACCAGGCAAACACGTCGCGGAATTCTTGAAATAGGGCCTTATATAGCTGAATTTCGTCATTTGTACACGAGGCACCTATATGAATGTTCTCAATAATTCTGGGCTTAACCGAAATGTCAATAGGAATAGTTCGAGAAATGTTTCCCAAATTTAACTCTGAATCGGGATGTTTAATTGGATTCTGAGGTTCCTTGACATATTCAATTGTAAAAATTGATGAGAAATCATTTTCAAAATGATCATCCTCAGGTAAAAACGAAGATCTGTGATGGAGATCTTCCCATGGTAAATCATCTACACATAGGATTTCACGAATTTTCTCATCAGAGTGAACAAGTTCAGAAAACGTGGTTAAATCCGAGGTTGATGTGAAAAGTGATTCCTCACGGACCACATTCATTAATTCATTTTCGGTTGAAGATGGGTCAGCAAATGACTGCACGGCTTCATAGGCAATTTCATATGGACTCAAAGGCATGGCATTACTAAATGAGTCTATCTTAGATTCAGAAGGAACGATCCAAGGATCATCATAAACAATGGTGTCTGATGTAATCATATGAATAGTTGCAAATGAAGACGATGCATTGATTGGAGGAAAAGGAAAAGTTCCCAGTAAACCAGCATCTTTAACTAGTCCTACTCCAACATCCTTATATGGGATAGTCGTTTTACGACATGCTGAATACTCTCCGAAGAGGCTGGGTCAGATGAAAAGTAAGCCAGCTGGTCTATTGTTACGATCTTTCCATTGTGTGAAAACTTTATTACTCGAAAGACCGATGAAACGACCGTTGTCATAGCGTAAGACCAACTTCGACCCAAGAGAAGGTTGTAATCTAGAGGGGCATCAACCACCTCCACATCTAGACTAACGGTTTTTCCTTCAACCCCTATAGGCAAATCCTGTAGAATGCCAAAAGGATGAAACCCACGGCCATCAAAGGCCTTTAGAATCGTCGGGGATTTATTTAGCGAAGGAGAACCAAGCGATCTCCAACACTGTATCGACATAATACACGTTGAGGCTCCCTCATCAATTACAGTCCGATGAATAGGCCTGTTTTTGACTATCACTGGTATCTGGAAAGCCATTTGATGAGGCAAACGTGGTGTACTATTTTCTAGATAGAAAATTATTAGGTTCGGGTCCTGAACGTCAACAGCTCCTATAGCCGACAAAAGTAATTTACGTTGTGCTGGACATGATTACAGCACTTCCAAAGCCGACATTGCTGAGGGTGAAACAGCTAAATCCTCAACAATGTTATAATTCTGAGCTGCTCTCGCATGTGGATTGAAAGCTAACTTTCGAAGTATACCCTTGGCGGGCGGTTTGATTACCAAGTCTGCATTAGGTTTCTCGATCTGTAGTGGATCGGAACCAGGAGCTGAGGTTGATGGATTAGAATGAGAAGATTCTGCTTCTTTACCATCAACAGGACTTTTACTACCATAATCTTGCGATCGAGTCGCAATCCGAACATGGGACATCATTAGTATGGGTTCTTCATTGGCATTCGAGGATGAACCTATCATCTTACTGTCTTGAGCCGGAAAAGGATCCTTCAAAACAGCAGGAGTTTGGGAACCCTTGACAATCTTCGCAACCTTTGCACGATGAGGGCAGTCTCTTGTAAAATGTACATTGTCACAAATGAAACAAGGATAACGAGGTTTGCACTTTTCATCATTGGATTCCGCCTTTTCAGGTTTCTCCTTTGAACTTTTGTCCGTTTTATTCTTCTTCTTTCCTTTCTTCTTCCCACCGAATTTTGATTTGGCTGTAGATGACTCTACAACGTGAATATCGGTGGAGATCTCTGCAGAAGAATCTCCTGTTGGGGAATCAGGAAAGGTTATGATAGGGGAAGAATTCTTGGAAGACTTCTTCTTACTTTTAGTGTTAACCGTGCCAATCATACCATCGGCGGCATGAGATCCCGAAGGAGCTGCAGTGATTTGATTTTGCTTGGGAAGATCGGGGATTTTTTCGTGTAACGTACCTGACTGAGTATAGACCAAGTCAAGGTACTGTGCTTGAGCAATTACTTGCTCCTCAGTAACAACTCCGGCTTTAGCAACATCTTCAGTGATCTTTGGCAACAAAGATTTTACAAACCACTCGGCCAAGATCTGATCCGGAATAAATACCTTCACTAAACGTCGTCGACGTCTCCACTCATGAATATGATCTGAAATGTGAGTAGATGTCGATTGTTTTAGCGAAGTTAAAAATTCTGTGCCATTGTCATATCGGACTGGCAACTGAAAATGAGTTAAAAACGAGGTAGCTAACTGACTAAAATTATAAAAAGTGCCTCGCGGTAACTCAATGTACCACTTGGCCGCGAGACCAATTAGAGTGCGCTGGAAAAGTCTAAGACGGATTGAATCATCTGTGATGGAGTTAGACGCACACCAGAGGTGGTAAGTCATCACATGGTTCGACGAGTCCTCTCCTGATTTACCTTCGAACTTGGGAATGTCACTGGGCAACTTATTCGGCATTGGCGGCCAAAACGTAAGATAATTAATGGGATCGTTCGTTAGGCGCGACAAGTCAGGTAAGTCCAAAGTTGCGATAAATAGTAACTGTCGATTAGGATCCCTAAAACTCTGGGTCATGAGACCAGCCCCAGGAGGAGGATATCCAGGAAAACTAGGAATAGGAATCGCGTTCGGGATATTGTATCCTCCCGGAAAACCAGGATTAACCGGACCGTACTGGGGTTGTTGAGGTTGTTGATAAGTGTACCCAGGGTACGGTTGATACTGATAGATTGGCTGCTGCACAGCAGGACCGAATTGGTACTGTCCCTGGTACGGTTGATAAGTGAATTGTGGTTGACTTGTGACAACCGTACTTAAACCAGGTTGTCCTACAGGTATCTGAACCGAAGTTTGAATCGTAGATCCAGACGGTGGTAAAGATGTCTGAGAAGTAGATACAGGAACAGTAGAAACCGGAGCAGTCGATACTCCAGAAGTAGGTGGGGTAGATTGAACAAATGTTGCGGTAGTTGTAGCAATCGTTTGAGGCGGAGTACGAGGTGTACTAGGCCCAGGCTGAGAAACTACCAAAGGTACAAAAGTTTGAATGTTAGACTGGACTGGTTGTTGGGGTGTACCAGAAACTAAGGGTTGCCTAGTTTGAGATGACAACTGTACACTTGGCTGCAACACCTGTTGAGCTTGCAATGGATCCCACACTATATTCATTCCGGGGTACTGACCCATAACTGGTTGAGAATACTAAGGACCATAACCAGATTGAGGGTAGGATTGATAATTGAAAGGTACATTTCCCGTTCCTTGAACATACGTTTGACCGGAGGGTGGTTGGAAACCTTGGTTCGAGTATTGACCTTGGGGTTGATACCCTTGAGGCACATACTGATACTGGGGTTGACCTTGAGGTATAAATTGATACTGGGGTTGACCTTGGGGTACATATTGAGTCTAGGGTTGACCTTGAAGAACGTACTGTCCGATAGGTATGTATTGTCCTTGAGGTTGCCCCTCAGATGCAAACTGTGTACCTTGAGGTTGCCCCCCAGGCGTTAATTGAGGCTGCCCCCCAGGTGGTAACTGGCCACCTTGAGGTTGAGGATTGGGAATAGAACCTGACATCATGAGAATGTCTTCTACGCTCAATGGCTTAGTACCATTGTTTCCAGTTAATAACCCTTGCTCAATGGGTTGAGGAGATGCTCCCGAAAAAGTACCAGAAAGTGACTGATACTCGGAGGGAACAGAAGGACCACCGTACAAAAAGGATTCAGGCGATTGAGTAAACATGGATGACTGTCCTGACATATTTACGGGAGTATAAAAACCTCTAGGTGTTGGGTGATAAGGAGCACGAGGTGGTGAAAAACTTAACCCTGAGTTTTCTAGAAAATTAGTCAAAGAAAGATACCAAGAACTGCTCCTAGGTGGACTGTAAAAAATTGATTCACGCTCCCTTAGTTCAATAACAGGTTGATTTTCAGGGATAGGGATGCCTACTTCTTCTTCCGGAGCAAGTTCTTCAATAGCAATAAGTCCAGAAGGAAGATCTTGGGTGATTACTCTTTCTACCCTAGGTGAACCAGGACCACTAGAAGTTGGAGAAACAAACCCCGATGTCGGAGTAGCAGCAAATTCACTTTCACGCTCAGATATTTCAGGTTCCTCACCTATATCACTAGTAGATGAAAAGCTACCAGCAATTTCGGAAACAGACACTAACTGTGGATTATAATCTGCTACTAACGGTTGAAAATCAGGATGTACTATCAAAGAAGATTCTCCTTCCTCAGGTGACCCAACTCTACTGTCTCTAGGAGTTACGAGGACTTTCAAGCCTTCAAGCTGGCTCGGTACTTCCTCAGGAGGTTGGCCCCGAAGTCTATGGGACTTCCTCAGTAACTCAACCACGTTTACAAACTCAGGAGACTGGCCCCGAAGTCTACGGGACTGTCTTGGTAATTCAACCACAGTTGAAAACTTTTAACTACTTCACACGCAAATAAAGTAAAATCTCAATGAAAAGCACCTAAAGTCTCTAAAGAACCAAACAAATTTGAATCACACGCCTAAAGAATTTAGGAGATCAAACACACACAAACAGTAACTTTCCGTACTGAAAACACTAGTTGGTGATGAAATCCAACGTCGCAGAGTTCAATACAGAAATGGCGGTTGGAACAGTTACCCCAGCAACCTGCTTAATGAATAGATTGGCACAAGTTCCTCCACTTAACCGTCTCGAGTGAAGTGAACCCCCCAGAAAATCCAAGTGAGTCTAGCCGACGTCTACTCCAGGTACAGTGGGATCTTCCCACCACTGTCACCTCAGGAAGAGTCCTAAAGAATATGGCCACTAAGGTTACCAACTGAGACAAATATACCTGGGGGAACAGTCTACGATCCAATACGCACGCAAGGGCAGAGTAGCAAGCTCAATCCCCTTGAAGGCTCCTTAACATAATCCAAGGTTTACCAACAAGTGACCCCAGGCTCCTCGACAATGGTTAATCTGAGGTTTACCGTTTTTTATACGTGAATATCTGGTGTTGTTCCCAATGAGGAAGGATTGATTCCCACACTGGTTCGGACACAATCTCGTGCTTCTCCTTTAAGAGGAGCTTTCCTAGAGCATAAATGCAACAATTGGATTTCTTCCCTACCAGAAGATACAGCTACTTGTTTGTTTTACTGCCTTGGAGAGTTAATTACTCTCCTACTCCAAGACACTAGCCTAAGCTAAGTTGGTGTATCAGAGCCCTAGAAATAAAAACGTTACTAAGTGAATTTTACTTTAATCGTTAATTTTAGTGGTTTTTGTTTAAGTCCAAAGGTGCGGAGATGAAACTCGTGGTATGAAGACTCGACTCAAAATCACTAAAAATGCACCTAAGATGATCAAAACAATCTTTTTTCTTCGATGAAATTCTAACTAAGAAAGAGTTTGAGAATGCAAATAGTTTGTAAACACAAATCTTTCTCAATTCAACAAATTAAAAGAAGAGTTTTTGTCTTTTTCCAATGCACTCAAAACGAGACAACTAGTTATTTCACAAAAATTTCCCTTTTTCATTTCAAAGCACTCAATCACTACAAAACAAAACTTTTTCCAAAAGAGATTTTTATATTTTTTTAATAAAACACTCAAAACTATGAAAATGACTAACTTTGAGATCTACAAATTATAAAAACCTATTTGAAGTCAAAGCCTACTAAAAGTCTTTTTTAAGGATGTTTTACTTAGCTAGATGTAAGCTAAGGACCAATTTACGCAGAATCATAAATAAGTCAAGAACAACCAATTTTGTTTTCTTTTTGAAAATGAAAATCCAAACTCTCAAACACAAGCTTTTCGAAGTTTTGTAAAGAGAAAACTTAAAGCGGATTCCTCAACAAGGGGAGATTTCATAAATGGTCAGACTCATAAGAAGGCTGGTAGACACTAAGGTGATCTGAAGTCCCTACAGCTTCTAAGCTCAGAGCCACTACACAACCAAAATGAAAAACAAACCCAACAAGCAAAACTCCTAGGAATTTCACTTAAAACCCTAACACTAACGAAATCAATCTAAGGAAAGCTTCTGACAAGTTATATGCAGGTCTGGGCAGTGGATAACAATTTCTAAACAAACACTAAGCTGACTAACAGAGGAAATCTTAGGGTTTTTCAAAATTTTGACAGGGTCCGCAGGCCCACAGTTGACACAGGTGCGGTCCCGCTCTGTGCTAAAAGCCAAGCTGCGGGTATGTACGCACTGTGTCAAACGGCTAGGGTGCGGTCCTCTCCCAAAGCTATGAAAAACAAAAAATAACCCTGGATCTACAAACTCTACCCAATTTTACACACAACAAGCCAAAAATGGAAACAAAAACACAGTTTCTCAGGTCAAAGTAAACACAAGGAAAACAATCAGGTCCCCAGTGGAGTCGCCATTTTGTCACACGGAATAAGTTGATCTTGCGGACAAGATAGACCTCCCTAAAATCTAAAGAAGACCTAATGACAAGCAAACTAACCAGACACTATCTTTCTCTAAATATGCTTTGATAAACAATAGCAAACAAGTGTTTTTAGGGCCTACCTTAGGTCCAACGCAATCTTGTGGATGCCCTCGCTCCTTCGATCCAAATGAGCTCCTTTATTGCGAATCTGCAAACACAAACAAGGCAAACAAATTAAATAGCACCTGAAAAGCCAATTGCATAAAACATATTTAACATGAAAGTCAAGGAGTCCATGAAACAAATAACATGAGATACTTGTTAAGAAAAATGAGTTTGATTGTATTAATTCAAAAGAAGAAGAACTTTACAACCTTTGCCTTGACGCTGTACAAGCTCCTCCCAGGGTCCAACAAGAAGTCTCCTCTACTTTGACAAGTTTCACTCACTCCCCAATGAAGCCAAAAAGGTATGTGATCTCTCCTCTTAAGCTCAACTAGGAAGTCTTGATTTCACCAGCATTTACCCTCAAAAATGTTCAGCTTCTAACCTCCTCAGCAACCAGCCCAATGCCTATATTTATAGTGCAATGGAGGGAGGTTACTAGGTCCTCCTTCAAAGGGATAAAGCCCTCCTTCAAAGGGATAGCTCCTCTCATCAAGGGATTAGCTCCTTCTCTTTTGGGATGCATGAACCACCTCAGAGCGAACAATCCACGTCAAAATTCCTTCTAGAAACCTCTAGAATTAACCCAAAGTGAGTTTTTTAAGATAAAACTTGCGCCTTTTGACTTTCACAGGGGTCTGCACCTACACCGTTAGGGATAGAGCGGGCAGGTCCGCAGTTTTTGTACACAGAAGGTGCGGGACCACAGGTGACAGTGAGAGAAAGTGCGGAACCAGAGTTACATTGATTTTTAATGTCTTTCTCTCATTTTCAAAGCTTGATTTGAAGAGCTGAGGTCTGAGACTTGCTTAGGAGGACAATACAAGTGATGATAGACCCATACTAACTGCAAATAATCATGGTGACGATATTTTTGTGTAACAATCTTCCTCTGCAATTCCCATTTGTTGCTTCTTATCTTCAAATTTACTTTCAAGAAGTAAATTTTCTGTCATCTTTCTGACTACATACTCATCCACCTCTTCTTCTCTGTTAGCCATTACATCAGAAACTTGGCAACTAACACATATCTCTGTCCCAATCAAAGCCTGAGACACTCCCTCATTCTTGACTGCAATTACACTCTCATACTCTTGTTCTTTCAATAAATACTCCAACAACTCAATTTCTCTTTAACACCTCACAAGTACTTCATCATGATGTTGTTTATAGTATTCAATAGTTTCTTCTTCTTTCTTAACATATTTCAGTAGATGTCTGTCCTCTTCATTCTGTGCTATGACTGTCTTCTTTTTATCCTAAGGCAAATCTGCCTCGCCACATTTTGCATTACTGTCTTTTTGTAAGCCCTCTTCAAGAGCTATCCTTGCCCTGTCTTCTACCTTAGAATTTTCTCGTAATTTTTCTTTATCAATAACATTAGTCAAATTCATTGGCTTACCTCTCTGAGACAATGTTCCTTCATTCTTCATCAAAATAATATTCTAATCTTCCATCTCCATGACAGCTTCAGATGATTGTCTTCTCCCATTAAGTAACTCATTTACTCTGAGTAACTCTTCCTTCAGTTGAGCATTCAATCTACGCTCCCACTTCACTTGCAATCTATGTCATTTGACTTTTCTTTTCATAATCCAACCATACCTCTAGTCTTCCTTATTCCTCTGTAACATCTCCATCAATAACTCAAGGCAAAATTTTATCTCAACTTTCTCTCTGTCAATCTCTTCTTGACTCTTCCTCATGCCATTTGCCTTGGCATATTTCCTTTTGTTGTGGCTTTCCTCTAAACCTCTGCAATGACCTTCAGTGATCATTTGCTTCCCCTCCTTTGTGAACTCCATCTCGTTCACTTGTGGACTGCACCTAAGCCTCTCTTTTCAACAAGTCTCCATACCTGCCTTTGATATCTCAGCAAGCTTTTCTCCTTAAGCTTAGCCTATTGATACCTTACCTTACCAAGCTATCTCCTTGAGCTTGATCTATGGTTCTCTGCCTATGGAACAATTCTTTGAGTGAACTCTTTTTCTCTTTTAGGCTCTACAACTTCCACTTCCTTTGAGAAAATTCACTTGTCCTCCTTATCCAACCTCTGTTGGAATTCTTCAAGGTTCTGCCATTGTTTAAGATATCACATGCTCTTCCACTTGAGAACACAACTAGTTCTTTGTTACAGCTCCTCTCAGTTGTCTTTGTTGCTAACACCCTTTTTGTCTGCAACCTGAAATCTGCAAACACAATCCTCAAAACCAAAGTTAAAATAAAAACATACCATATCACCTTCAAGATCTCTGCATGATCTTGTTCCACCATTCATCTTCACTTTGAATGGATTGTTCCTTGTTCATTTTCCTCTGTAAATTATCCTTAAGAGTATCAATTACTTCCAAATATTTTGCCATACTTTATCTATGTGTGCCTTCTACCTGTCAAATTTAAAATCTGATCCTTTCTTCTTGTGTAATATCTTTAACAAATGCACACAAATCACACTAGCTTTGTTTTCCTTCTTTGTTCTGTCAGTCTTTATTGATCTCCTCTTTCTGCAATCACAATTGTATCTACATATACAACTTCAAGAGCATAACTTTGTTCTAGTTTTCCCCAAAGAGATTTTACTTGCTCTGATACCAAAATGATGACCTACCAAGTCTATACTCCACAATCGGTAGCCTTAAGACACTAAGGCTACACTACAAGTCTTAACAAAGAGACTTTAACCCTTCCTATCTCTCATTGTTTCATTAAACTTCCCTCATATCAATATACATAAACAAGGAAGGATTGGTTTTCAGAGTTTTGCGCTATATGGAATACCTGAGCATGATTAAGGAAACACATGAGTATGTCAACCCTCTATTTCTCGAAACCCATGTGCTCGTTTACCTTCAGTGCAGCTTGATGTGGGGGAACGTTGAAGGTGAGAACATGAACTCCTAAAAGTCAATCAAAGACAATTCTAAATTGGTGCTATGCTTCTGCAATGCTAGTGCGACCCTTCTGCCTCATGCGCGACCCATGGTGTGACCCTTCTATCTCAGCGCGACCCATCTATTTTCTAGCGTGACCTTTTTGTTTTCCAATGCGACCTTTCATCAACAATGCCATCCCAATGAATGGATCAACGATATTTGACCTCTGTATATGTCCAAGACTCTAATTCTCTCACTCGTTCAAAAGTTGGCTGCAATTCCAGTATTACTCGAAAGAACATATCTCAAGGTTCCAAAACCCCTGCAACCCACCTTCAACCTGAGGTCATTTTTCTATTTCATTTAGAGTCGACTTCATCCCATTTTGACAATGATTTCCTAAGGCAGAGACTTCAAGGTCAATGTGATATTCAACGTTCACTTGTATGTAGATGTGATTTCATCAATATTGCTCAACACAACAATCCTCTTAGAAACAAATCCACAGTTCAATGCATTCAACAAGATTCAATATAATTTCACGTACATTCGATGTATTAAGTGGGTTTCCAAACATTCTACCGAAATCACATGTTTTTTTAGTCATGAACCACCAGAGATATACAACCATAACAATTCAGACATTTAAAACATTCATAATCTAGAGGAACACAAATATTTACTTCACATTGATAGAGATATTCAAAGTTCCAATGCACATAAAAATGCATTTCATTAACCAGTTTCAAATATATACAATACTTGGCCTGATTTCCAATATGGGCACGCAACCCTGGCCTTTTTCTCCACATTCCATACTCACCTCTTCTCTACATGCCCCTTTGGCTTACAATTATAGGAACAATTACATAGTTATGGATCATTTTGGTTCATAGTTCTTCTCCATAGATCTCTTAACTTAAATCTCTCAATTAGTTCCTAAAATCTCTTAATGATCTCTTGAGGATCTCAACAATAGTTCTATATCTAAATTATGCCTTTATGAGCAAATTATACCAAATCTCTCAATCCACTTTTAACTCAACTAATTTCCTATTCTAGGATCTCCTAATCTCCAAGATTATTATGAGATCTTAAAAAGTCTAACATCTCTCATATGCTCACATAATTGAGAATATTTACATTTAAAACCTCACACATATTTCTCACTCAAATTATTAAAAATATACAAAATTTCCTATTAAGAAATCAAAAATATCATACCCCCTAAGTCAACCAGATATACAATGATTTACCTGAGCATGATGCCCCTGCATTAGATGGGATTCATTATTGGTTGAGCTTTGGATTTCTAGAAGGTTTTGGATCTGGGTGAGGTGGACTTAGGAAAATCCCAAGGGTTGGGGGTGGAGATGGTTTTCTCCAGGAACCCTCAATAGGTGGGTGGACACATGAAAATTCCTCAAGGGATGGTGAAGGAATTCTAAGGAATTCAAGCTTGGTTTGGTTTTGTGATATCGGGACCGGTTTAGGTGAGATAACGGTAGTGCGAGGGTGGAGATGGTTTAACCTATGGATTAACTTGGTTGTTTATGTCTTGTTTTATCCCATGAGATCCCACATTCATGCTTAGAATATGGCACAAAGGTGATTGGCTGAAAGAAATATTTGGTTCAACCCAATTTATGGTCGAGTCGTATATGGAAGTCCCTAACTTGGTTTCCTTTTGCATCAGATAATGAGAGTTATTTCTCTATGGGAATCTATGAAGCATTTGTACTAGTTAATATGATGATTTGATGGTTATTATGTCATAGTCACTATGATGATTATTTGTTGGTTATAAGCATGGATCTATTATATACTATAGCTATGGCTTGTTCGTGAATTGATATGTATTGGGTTGGATGATGAATGCATGATATAACAAGGATTGCATATATTAAGAGAGGGCATTAGACCTTCTTGGTGAATCTCAGTGTAACATCGTGAGGTTAAAAATTGATGTAATAAAGTTAATAAAGGCTAAAATATGACCAAGGTCATGGGACACGTATTCCAAGCTGAATGTTGGTAAAAAACATAATGATGGGGAATTACTTGTGATTAATTAATGGCTATGGAAATTGGCAAATGCTTTGGAAAGGCATGAGGCATTTATTGGCATTTTATTTATGAAATAATGGAAAATAGGAGAAAAGGAAGGTGAAAGGTTACAGGTTGCATGTAAGGAGGAAAATGAAGAAAATAGAGGCCATGATAAAAAGGTTTCTCGAGATCAGTTCATAGCTTTTTGTCAGTATTAGCTTGGATCTCTCTCTATTCTCTCTCTCTCATATTTTTGCATACTTAGAGTTTTCTTAGAGAACTCTTGGAGCATTGTGGCATACTTTGGTTTTGGAGCATGAAGGCAAAGGAAGAGCAAGAAAGCACAAGGGAACATCAGGATCAGCAACTACAACGGGTTTTGCTTGCAAGTACCGAGTTGCATGTATGATTTCTGTTACACTAAAATTTGTCACCATGACTATTTGCAGTCAGTATGGCTCCATCAATAGTCATACTGTCCTCCTTGGCAAGTCTTATACCTCTGCTCCTCATGTCAAACTCCAAAAAAGAGAGAAAGTCTTTAAAAGTCAATATAACTCTGGTTACGCAGTTTCTCCTACCCTTACCTGCGTGTACGCACCTCAAGTTCATAACACCTTCGTACTTGTACGCTCTGTCTGTAAAGGGGTGGGTGAGTATTCCTGTAAAGGTCAAAAGGCGCAAGTTTTACTTCAAAAAAGTTACTTGTGGTCGATTTTAGAGCATTCTAGAAGATGGTTTGACGTGTATTGAGCGCCTCCAGATGGTTCATGGATCCCAATGAAAGAGGAACTTATCCCATGAAGAGGGGAGCTATCCCATTGAAAGAGGGGCTTATCCCATTGATGGTAGACCTGATTAACTTCCTCCAAAGCACTATAAATACAGGCATTGGGCCAGAGGGAGGGGAGGTTGAAAGCTGAACATTCCTAAGGGTAGATGCTGCTGAAATTAGGACTCCCTTTTAGAGCTTGAGAGGAGAGATTCCAATCCTTTCTTAGCTTCATTTGGAAGTGGGTGAGCTGATCAAAGTAAAGGAGAACTCTTGCTGGACCCTGGGAGGGACCTGCATAACACCAAGGCAGTGGTTGTAATGGTTTCTTTTGTTTCCAATTAATGCAATTAAGTTCATTTTTCTCAACAAGTTGTTATATATAATTTGTTTCATATACTCCTTGGTCTTTATGATGAATATGTTTTATTATATGAGTTATTCAGGTGCTATGTAATCGTTTGCTTGTTAGTGAATGCAGGCTTCAAGGAGAAGGAGCTCATTTGGATCGAAGAGGCTTGGCTGCTACAAACAGCGTTGGACTAGAGGTAAGCCTTAAACACCTGGTTGCTTTTATTTTAAATGCATATTTAGGGAAAGATAGTGCTTGATTGTTTTGTTTGTCACTAGAAAAGCCTTGTTTTCTAGGGAGGTCGGTTTTGTCCGCAAAATTGACTCTTTCCGCATGACAAAATGGCGACCATACTGGGGAATCCATGGATTTGATTGATTTCTCTTTTGATTGATACTTTGATTTGAGAAAAGTTGATTTCTTTCTAGTTTTTGACTGATTGACTGTGAATTTGGGTGGAATAGCTTAGGATTGAGTTAGTTTTTATTTTTCTTGATTTTGAGAGCAGTACGCACCCTCTGCGTTAAGCACAGTGCGTACCTGTACGCACTTCTTCTTTGTACACAGAGCATGGCCGCACCTGTGCAAACAAGTTGCCTGCGTACCCTGTCAAAAGTTTAGAAAATTTCCATTTTTTCCTTTTTACCCATTAGATTTTGTTTATAGCTTGTTTTTGCTGTCCAGATCCACTGGTTACCTGTCAAAAGTTTTCATCTAAGCTTTTTTCGTTAGCATCAAGGGTTTTAGTGAAGTTCATAGAAGTTCTAGCCCTAGGTTTGATTTTGTATTGGTCTTGTAGTGACTATGGCTTTAGAAGTTGTAAAAACCTTGGATCTCCCTGGTCTTTTCAGTCTTCTTAGGAGTCGGACCTTTCGTAAAATCACCTTTGTTTGAGAAACCTACCGTTGTGTTGTCTCTTTGCGGAATTTCGAGAAGGCTTGTTGGTTAAGCTGTGAATTTCATTCTTAAGAAAAAGAACAAAATCTTTTTATTTTTGTTTTTGACTGGTTTATGATTCTGCATGAATTAGTCCTTGGTTGAATTGTAACTGAGTAAAACAACCTGGAATTATATTTTGTAGGCTTTTACCTCATTAGATTTGATTTTAGGTAAATTTCTCTTAGATTTGCTTTTAGGTAAATTTCTCTTAGATTTTCATAGATCTTACAATTGATTTTTGTTAAAGTAGTTTTACATGCTTTGTTAAAATAGGGAAAAATACAAAAATCTCTTTTGAGGAAAGTTTGTTTTAGTAGCATTTGAAGTCTTTGAAAAGAGAAAGGAAGTTTTCATGAAATAATTAGTGGTCATGTGTTGTGTGCTTTGGAAAAGATAAAGAGATTGTTTCTTTGATTTTCATTGCCAAGAAAGTTGTCTTTATAAATTTTGCATTCTCCAACTCTCTTAGCTAGGGAATTCATTGAAAAGGAAAGATAGTTTAAATCATCTTAGGTGCATCTTTTTAGTGGATTTGAGTCGAGTCTACACACCATCAGTTTCATCTCCACTACCTTTTGTCCTAAAGAAAAGCCATAAAAATTAACGCTTAAAGTAAAATCAACTTAGTAACTTTTTATTTACTAGGGCTCTGATACACCAATATAGATCAGGCTAGTGTCTTGGAGTAGGAGAGTAATTAACTCTCCAAGACAGCAAAACCAAACAAGTAGCTTATCTTGTGGTAGGATAAATCCAACTGTTACATTTATGCTCTAGGAAAGATCCTCTTAAAGGAGAAGCACGAGATCGTGTCCGAACCAGTGAGGGAATCAATCCTCCTTCATTGGGAACGACGCCAGATATGCACGTACTATAAACGGTAAACCTCGGATTAACCATTGTCGAGGAGCCTGGGGTCACTTGTTGATAAACCTTGGATTATTGTCAAGGAGCCGGCAAGGGGATTGAGCTTGTTACTCTGCCCTTGCGTGTGTATCGGATCGTAGACTGTTCCCCCAGGTATATTTGTTGTTGTTGGTGACCTTAGTGACTATTATCTTTAGGATTCTTCCTAAGGTGACGGTGGAGGGAAGATCCCACTGTACCTGGAGCAGACGCCGGCTAGACTCACTTGGATTTTCTGGGGGGTTCACTTCACTCGAGACGGTTAAAGTGGAGGAACTTGGTCCAGTCTATTCATTAAGCAGGTTGCCGGGGTAAATGTTCCACCCGCCACTTCTGTACTGAATTCTGCGATGTTGGATTTCATCACCAACTAGTGTTTTCGGTCCGGAAGGTTACTGTTTGTGTGTGGTTTGACGCCCTAGATTCTTTAGGCGTGTGATTCGAATTTGTTTGGTTCTTTAGAGACTTTAGGCGGTTTGCTTTGAGATTTTACTTTGTTTGCGTGTGCAGTAGTTAAAAGTTTTTAGCTGTGGCTGAATTACCAAGACAGTCCCGTAGACTTCGGGGCCAGTCTCCTGAGGTTGTAACCGTGGCTGATTTGTTGAGGAAGTCCCGTAGACTTCGGGGCCAACCTCCTGAAGACGTCCCGGGCCATTACGAAGGTTTGAAAGTCCTCGTAACTCCTAGTGGCAGTAAAGTAGGGTCACCTGAAGAAGGAGAGTCTTCGTTGGTTGTTCATCCTGATTACCAAACTCTAGAAACAGGTTATAATCCTGAAGCTATTTCGGTTTCCGAACTTGCTGGTAGCTTTTCATCTACTAGTGATATAGGCGAAGAACCTGAGATATCTGAACCTGTTACTCCAACATCGGGGTTAGTCTCTCCAGCTTCTAGTGCTCCTGATTCACCTAGGGTAGAAAGAGTCATCACTGAAAATCTTCCTTCTGGTTTGATAGCTATTGAAGAACTTGCTCCAGAAGAAGAAATAGGCATCCCTATCCCTGAAAATCAACCTACTATTGATCTAAGGGAGCGTGAATCAATTTTTTACAGTCCACCTAGAAGTACTACTTGGTATCTTTCTTTAACTAATTATTTGGACAACTCAGGGTTAAGTTTTTCACCACCTCGTGCTCCTTATCCACCTAGGGGTTTTTATACTCCCGTAAATATGTCAGGTCAGTCGTCCATGTTTACTCAATCGCCCGAATATTTCTTGTACGGCGGTCCTTCTGTTCCCTCTGGGTATCAGTCACTTGCTGGTACTTTTTCGGGAGCATCTCCTCAACCCATTGAACAAAGGATATTCACTGGAAGCAATGGTGCAAAGCCGTTGAGCGTAGAAGACATTCTTATGATGTCAGGTTCTATTCCCGCTTCTCAACCTCAAGGTGGCCAGTTACCGCCTGGGGGGCAACCTCAATTAACGCCTGGGGGGCAACCTCAAGGTACACAATTTGCATCTGGGGGGCAACCTCAAGGACAGTACGTGCCTACGGTACAATACATTCCTCAAGGTCAACCCCAGTATCGGTACATGCCTCAAGGGTATCTACCCCAAGGTCAGTACTCGAGCCAAGGTTTCCAACCACCCCAAGGTCAATCTTATGTTCAGGGAAGTGTACCTTTCAATTATCAATCCTACCCTCAACTCGGTTATGGATCTCAATATCCTCAACCTGTTATGGGTCAATACCCTGGAATGAACATAGTGTGGGATCCATCGCAAGTTCAACAGGTGTTGCAGCCAAATGTACAGTTGTCATCTCAAACTGGACAACCCTTAGTTTCTGGTTCACCCCAGCAACCAGTCCAGTCTAATATTCAAACTTCTGTACCTTCGGTAGTTTCTCAGTCTAGGCCTATTTCGCCTCGTACTCCATCCCAAACGACTGCTGCAACTGCCGCAACATCTGTTCAATCTACCCCACTTACTTCTGGAGTATCGACAGCTCTGGTTTCTACTTTTCCTGTATCTACTCCTCAGACATCTTTACCATCGTCTGGATCCACGATTCAAACTACGGTTCAGATGCCTGTAGGACAACCTGGTTTAAGTACGGTTGTCACAAGTCAACCACAATTTACTTATCAACCGTACCAGGGACAGTACCAATTCGGTCCTGCTGTCCAACAGCCAGTTTACCAGTATCAACCGTATCCTGGGTACACTTATCAACAACCACAGCAACCCCAGTACGGTCCGGTTAATCCTGGTTTTCCAGGAGGATACAATATCCCGAACGCGATTCCCATTCCTAGTTATCCTGGATATCCTCCTCCTGGGGCTGGTATAATGACTCAGAGTTTTAGGGATCCTAATCAGCAGCTACCATTTATCGCAACTTTTGACTTACCAGACTTGTCGCGCCTAACGAACGATCCAATTAATTATCTTCCGTTTTGGCCGCCAATGCCAAATAAGTTTCCCAGTGACATTCCCAAGTTCGAAGGTAAGTCTGGAGAGGACCCGTCGAATCATGTGATGACTTACCACCTCTGGTGTGCCTCTAATTCCATCTCGGATGATTCGATCCGCTTACGTCTTTTCCAACGCACTCTCATTGGTCTTGCGGCCAAGTGGTACATTGAGTTACCACGGGCCTCTTTTTATAATTTTAGTCAGTTAGCTACCTCGTTTTTAACTCATTTTCAGTTGCCGGTCAGATACGATAATGGCACGGAGTTACTAACTTCGTTAAAGCAATCGATGTCCACTTATATTTCCGATCATTTTCATGAATGGAGACGTCGAAGGCGGTTAGTGAAAGTTTTTATCCCGGACCAGATCTTAGCTGAATGATTTGTTAAATCATTGTTACCGAAGATTACTGAAGACGTAGCTAAGGCCGGAGTAGTTACTGAGGAGCAAGTGATTGCTCAAGCGCAGTACCTTGACTTAGTTTATACTCAGTCAGGTACGTTACACGAAAAGATCCCAGATCTTCCAAAGTCAAATCAAATCGTTGCAGCTCCTTCGGGATCTCATGCTGCTGATGGCATGATTGGTACGGTGAACACTAAAAGCAAGAAGAAATCCTCAAAGAATTCTTCTCCTATTATAACCTTACCAGTCTCCCCGACAGGAGATTCTTCTGCTGAAGTTTCTGCCGATATTCACGCTGTAGAGTCATCTACGGCTAAATCAAAATCCGCTGGGAAGAAGAATAAAGCAGACAAAACTCCAAAGGAGAAAACTGAAAAGGCGGAATCCAATGATGAAAAGCGCAAACCTCGTTATCCATGTCTCATTTGTGAAGAGGAACACTTTACAAGAGACTGCCCTCATCGAGCAGAGGTTGCGAAAATCGTCAAAGGTTCCCAAACTCCCGCTGTCTTGAAGGATCCATTTCCTAAAGATAGCAAAATGATAGGTTCTTCGTCGAGTGCCAATGAAGAACCCATTTTGATGATGTCCCATGTAAGGATTGCGACTTGATCGCAAGATTATGGTAGTAAAAGTCCTGTTGATGGCAAAGAAGCAGAATCTTCTCATTCTAATCCATCAACCTCAGCTCCCGGTTCCGATCCACTACAGATCGAGAAGCCTAACCCAGACTTAGTAATCAAACCGCCCGCCAAGGGTGTACTTCGAAGGTCTGCTTTCAATAAACATGCGAGAGCAGCCCAGAATTACAACATTGTTGAGGATTTAGCTGTTTCACCCTCAGCAATGTCAGCTTTGGAAGTGCTGCAATCGTGTCCAGCACAGCGCAAATTACTTTTGTCGGCTATAGGAGCTGTTGATGTTCAGGACCCGAACCTAATAATCTTTGATCTAGAAAATAGTACACCACATTTACCTCATCAAATGGCTTTCCAGATCCCAGTGATAGTCAAAAACAGGCCTATTCATCGGACTATAATTGATGAGGGAGCTTCAACGTGTATTATGTCGATACAGTGTTGGAGATCGCTTGGTTCTCCTTCACTAAACCAATCCCCGACAATTCTTAAGGCCTTTGATGGCCGTGGGTTTCATCCTTTTGGCATTCTACAGGATTTGCCTATAGGGGTTGAAGGAAAAACCGTTAGTCTAGATGTGGAGGTGGTTGACGCCCCTCTAGACTACAACCTTCTCTTGGGTTGAAGTTGGTCTTACGCTATGACAGCGGTCGTTTCATCGGTTTTCCGAGTAATAAAGTTCCCACATAATGGAAAGATCGTAACAATAGACCAGCTATTTTACTTTTCATCTGACCCAACCTCTTCAGAGAGTATTCAGCATGTCGGTAAGACGACTATCCCATATAAGGATGTTGGAGTAGGATTAGTTAAAGATTCCGGTTTACTGGGAACTTTTCCTTTTCCTCCACTCAACGCATCATCTTCATTTGCAACCATTCATATGATTACATCAGACACTATTTTTTATGACGATCCTTGGATCGTTCCTTCTGAATCTGAAATAGACTCATTTGGTAATTTCATGCCTCTGAGTCCATATGAAATTGCCTATGAAGCCGTGCAGTCTTTTACCGACCCGTGTTCAACCAAAATCGACCTAATGAATGTGGTCCGTGAGGAATCACTTTTCACATCAACCTCGGAGTTAATAGTGTTTCCCGAAATTGTGTCATCTGACGAGCAACTTCGTGAAGTCCTGTGTACAGATGATTTACCGTGGGATGATCTCCATCATAGATCTTCGTTTTTACCTGAGGATGATCGTTTCGAAAATGATTTCTCATCAATTTTTACAGCTGAATATGTCAAGAAAGCTCAGAATCCCATGAAACATCCTGATTCAGAGCTGAATTTGGGAAACATTTCTCGAACTATTCCCATTGACATTTCGGTTAAGCCTGGAATTGTTGAGAACATTCATATAGGTGCCTCGTGTACAGATGACGAAATTCAGACATATAAGGCCCTATTTCAAGAATTTCGCGACGTGTTTGCCTGGTCCTATGAGGAAATGCCAGGAATTGATCCCGTGATTGTTGTTCATGAGATCAAGACTTACCCGGACGCTAAACCCGTCCGGCAACGTTTGCGTCAGATTCACCCACGAAAAGCTGCTGCAATTAAAGCAGAAGTTGAAAAACTGTTGAAAGCAGGTTTCATTTATCCGATCCCGTTAACGGATTGGGTATCGAATATTGTTTCGGTTAACAAAAAACAGGGAACAATAAGAATATGCATCGATTATAGGGACATTAATCGAGCTTGTCCAAAAGAAAACTACCCAACACCCTATATCGATCAAATAATTGATGATTGTGCCGGCAGCGAAATATTTTCCTTTATGGACGGTTTTTCCGGTTACAATCAAATCAATATTCTACCTGCCGATCAACCAAAAACGGCTTTCATTTGTCCATGGGGGACATTTGCTTATTGCAAATTGCCTTTTGGGCTAAAGAATGCCGGAGCAACTTTTCAAAGGGCGATGTCTTATGCGTTTCATGACATCAAACACATTGTGCAACCGTATCTCGATGATTTTCCCGCTCATTCATTACACCGAGCTGACCACCTTGTCCATCTACGAGCAATCTTCATGAGGTGTAGGCATTATCGTATTTGGTTGAACCCACACAAATGTGTCTTCTGTATAGAAGCGGGACAATTGCTGGGATTTGTAGTTTCGAAAGCCGGCATTCGCGTCGATCCCTCGAAGGTTGAAGCTATCATCAAATTGCCTCCTCCTTCGAGTCTTCGCCAACTCCAAAGTTTGCAGGGGAAAGCAAACTTTTTACGACGATTCATTCCTAACTACGCCGAGGTTACCAAGGGTTTTACACGGTTGTTGAAACAGAACGCTCAATTCTCTTGGGATGAGATAGCTCAGAAATCTTTTGATGCACTCAAACACGCATTGACCCATGCACCGTTGTTGCATCCTCCCAACTACAACCAGGATTACTTTTTGTACCTCGTCGCCGCTCATTCCACCATTGGAATGGTCTTAGTTCAGGAAGATGAATTCGGAATGGAACATGTGATATATTACCTTAGTCAGACGTTAAATCCCACTGAGCTAAAATACTCACATGTGGAGAAATTGGCATTGGCAGCCGTTCAAGCTGTCCAACGATTTCGTCACTACATTTTACTCCGTAAAACTACAGTCATTTCGGATTGCAACCCTATGATCTACATTTTGACTAAACAATTGCTAGGGGGCAAGTACTCTAAATGGATTGTTATCCTGCAGGAGTTCGACTTGGAGTTTGAGAAATCTAAGTCTAAGAAATCTTTAGTTTTTGCAGAGTTAATGTGTGACTTCCCGCGTGCTGACACGGAAACTGTGGCAGAGGAGCCCATTGCGGACGAATCTTTTTTTCTAATCAGCACTTTAGATCCGTGGTATGGGGATATCATCGTCTATCTCCAGACCCAATCCTTTCGGCCCGAAGCTTCAAAGTCGGACCGTCAGAAAATTCGATTCCAGTCCCAACAATACAAAATTATTGGAGATACTCTTTATCGCCGTGGGGCGGACTCTATATTTCGACGTTGCTTAACTCACGAAGAGGCTGAAAGGGTTCTCAATGACTGTCACTCTGGAGCGTGTGGCGGTCATATGTCTGGGTATGCCACAGCCCAAAAGATATTGCACGCTGGCTACTTCTGGCCGTCCTTGTTTAAAGATTGTATTATTGAAGTCCGAAAATGCCACAACTGTCAAGTGTTTGATCGAAAGATGCACGCTCAACCTGCTCCTCTCCACCCTATAATTGTCGTTGGTCCTTTTGCCAAATGGGGTATCGATTTTATTACATGTAACCCTCACTCGACCAGGGGGCATGCGTATATCATCCTTGCGGTAGATTATTTTACTAAGTGGGCCGAGGCGATGCCTACATTCGAGGTAGACGGCAAGACCGCTGCAATTTTTGTGTTCAATCATATAATTGTTAGGTTTGGTGTCCCACAAGCGATAATCACTGACCATGGGACGCCATTTTCAAAACGTTATGATGACAGAACTAACAGGCCAGCTTGGTTTGCGTCACGATAGTTCAACTCCTTATTATCCACAAGCAAATGGTCTGGTTGAGTCCATTAACAAAGTTTTAGTTATCATGATCCGACGAATCATTGGTATTCATCGGTCGAACTGGCACAACATGTTATTTTTAGCGCTTTGGGCATACTAAACCTCAGTGAAAACATCAACAGGGTTCACTCCTTTCCAACTAGTTTATGGTTTGGAAGCTGTGCTACCCATTGAATGCGAAATCCCGTCACTGCAAATGGCCATCGAGTTACTTCCAGCTACTTCCGAAGAGGAGAAGCGTTTATTATACTTAGCTCAATTAGATGAGAATCGACGTGATGCTGCATTGGCGATCGAGACTCACGCAAAACGTATGAAAGCTCAGTATGATCGAAATGTGACCCCTCGAAATTTTTCGAAAGGAGACCTAGTGTTATTATATGATCAAGCTAATGATAAATTAGGTGCTGAGAAATTCGTTCCTATGTGGCATGGGCCCTATATTGTCAAGCGAAAGCTAGCAAAAGGGGCCTATGAGCTGGTAGACTTTGACGGGGACTCTTTGGGTAAACCCATAAATGGACTTTACCTAAAGAGGTATTATGCTTAAAAGATGGGTATGGAGATTTTTAGTTAGGTTAGTTTTTCTTTCTAGGTTAGTTTTTCTTTCTAGCTGGTGTGTTTGTTAGTTTAGACAGTGTGCTTAGCCTAGAGAGTGTGTTTTTTCGTCATTATTCTGACTTATCTTGGTTTTACTCTTGATGACGCAGATGTCGATGCCTCTCCAAACGTACATTGGTTTTGCTGATGGTGCTTGTCGTAGTACACAGAATATCTCTTCCGCAGTTTGGGTTATCTATTCGCCCTCTGACGAGTTAGTTTCTATGCATGGGGTAAGCCTCGGTCAAACAACAAACAACATTGCCGAATACAGTGCAGTGATTGAGTTATTATCTGAATCTATTTCATTTGGGATTCGGAGTTTGATAGTGAGGTTAGATTCTGAACTCGTTGTATTACAGCTTAATAGAGTGTATGCCATTAGAAATCCAGTGTTATTAAGGTTATTTTTGAGAGTGCGTCTCTTGGAACGTGAGTTTGATTACATTGAATATCAACATATTCCAAGGTCTTTAAATACATTAGCAGATGCAATTGCTTCTCGAATGTTAAATAGACATTTGCAATAATCATACATGTAAATTTAAAACCATTCCATAACATGATTTACAAGATAAGCCGGTAATAATGATATATATAGATAGGAGTGTGTCAAAAAATACATCGTCTTCGATCATAGGTTGAAAAACACCTTATGATCGGCAAAAATGATAAGTACAAAAAACCAAAATGTCACATGTGTCTACAAAACGACCATCCAATCACTGGTGATGATCTCTATATGACACCACTGCACGGGCCACCCTACACAAGAACCTCCTAAAAGGTCCTGGGACCCCGACTACATAGCGCTGAAGCCGGATTGGAATGTCATCTATGGTAGTCTCTGGTATATCTGTTGTAAGACGCTCTAGGTCACTTTCCAACTCAGCCAAAGTCTCTGTGGCCTCGTCCTGTTGGGCCGGTGCCGGTGCAACTGGTAGTCTCCTCTCGTAAGGCCGGAGATTGGCTGGACGTCGTGGGCCTACATCTGCATTTTGAAAATTATTACTATCAGTTTTGAGACGATATAAAACAAAAAAAAATAGATAGTTTAAAAAACTTGTGGAAAATGAAGTTACCTGTATCATCCCATTGTTCTCCCGGTGGAAGAACCATGTCCGGATCTCCACGAAAATCAACTCCGGCATAAGGAAAATCCTGTATAGAAAAGACCTGGTCTTCTAACCAGCGAAAGTACTCCGGAGTAAATCGGACAACCTCCGTTCCCTCATCAGGATGACGGGCCATAACCGCAACCCATCGCATCAATTTGGGCTCTCGAGGAAACCCAGCCACAACAGTGAGTTGTTGTGGGATCAGCATCGGAACCCTCTCTAAGCCAAAACTCACAACTAAAGGCCCATAACCAAAAGTCTTTAGCTGTCCGTTTTTGGCTCTAGTCAGTTGGCCTTTTATATTGGCCAACACAGCATCACACCAGTTGAAAATGGTACCTCGATAGCAATCAATCGCCATCCGCATCTGGGATCCATTAGCAATGTGTAAAGCGGCAGTCCCGCAAAGTCTGGTAACTGTAAAAGCAATCACCTTAAGTTCAGGTCGGGATATAGTTTTGATCTCTATCCCCTTCTCCTGAGTCTGAATGTTACACCACTCTAGTCGGAGACTAGCGATGGACTGGCCACCCGGCCTAGTCCCGAAAAGAGTCAAGTGTTCGCCTCTCTTGGGCAAACCAGTGAGAAAGTAAATATCTGTGGGCTCCATCTCGAGCTGGTGCCCTCCAATATAAAAACATTGGTCCTGAACGTTCCATCTTTCTACCAGCCACTCTAGAAAGCTCACTTGGGCCCTCATGCCAGGTATGGCCCAGTATTTATAAAGGCCGCATGCCTTCAAAGCATCAATTGACGGTTGATGATTAATGGCGGCCAAATCAACATCTTCGTGCTCTCTCTCACGCCAATCAAGCATGGTGAACAATCTACACACCATAAAACATCCATTAGAGTCCATAAAATAAAAAAAAATTGGTCCAATTTGGAGAATTTGGGGTTTGAAAACTCTTTGCGCGGAGTACGCACCCCGCCTTTAGGAACAGAGCGTGGGTACGCAGGTTCCCTGAAGGCAAGGTGCGTACTCCCGACATTTTCCCAACTGAGAAAATGTCAGGGTACGCGGGTCCCTAGTGTGGCACCTGTGTACCCCGAGAGGCGGTCTTTGAAACCCCAAAACCTCCAAAAATGAAATCTAGGGCCTAAAAAAGAATTCTAAACGGATGAAATTGAAGAGGAGGATGTTGAGAATTACCTGGAAGAGACGGCGTTCGATTTCGACGGTCGGATTCTCCGCAATCTCCACGGGAAGTTTCTTGCCAAAAGCCCTTTTTCTCTCCTCAACAGTAAAATGATAAAAATGAATTCGTAAAAGCCCTTTTTATAGGTTTTTTGGGTAAATAAATGGTAAATTTGTTTATTTTTCACCATGAAAAGGTATTTTTCAAAGTATTTTTATCTATCTTCAACAGGTATGAGTAATGTGTTGGTTTTTGTGCAGGATAAAGGATTTTCAGGGAAAATTGTCATTTTTTACAAACAAAAACATCAGAGTCATCTTTAAGCCCTTTTCTGACTCCTAAAACATGAAAAGATTGCCGAGCGTTTCTTTTACACTCGTTAAAACGGAATTAAAAGACGGTCCTCTTATAGCCCTTTTCTAACCGTAAAAACATGAAAAGATTGCCGGATTTTTGTCGTTTCAAATTCGATATTGGAAATAAAACGACGTGTCCTTGATCGCTTTTTACTTTTCAGATCAGAGACACTAATCATGAAAGTACTCCTTGGTCGTAAAGATCAAGCGGTTCTCTCAAGTATTATTTTATACTTTTTCGGGCTTGGGAGACACAAATTTATGAAAAAGGTCAACCCTGGAATCTTCTTAAGTTTTTCAGACTCTCTAAAATTGAAAAACGTTGAGTTTCTCCTATACTGGACTCGTTAAAATTTCACAGTAAAGGACCTGTTCGATTACAAACAGGAACGAACCACTCCTTCTTAGGGTTCGAATCTAAACTAAGTTGGACTCATCTGAAGGATGAGCTTATAATCAAGCAAATGTTATCCTCCTCAAGCTTGTAAAAAAAAAATAAAGAAGTACTTGCCAGAAATGGTGGGGGAAAAGAGAGAAAAATGAGCCTATTTGTTATCCTTTGTCTCGAAGAAACCTTATCACCACTCTTGAACACGACACTTTTCATTCACCTGGGTTGGGAAATCCTTTGCCTAATAGTTGATCAAACCACATTGAAAGTCTTCAGCCGGTTTCTGGGTATTAACTTTGGGTCAATTGTCACCAAGCCATCTGTTGTGTCGTTATGTGTTCAAGAGGTCACTGCAAATAAAACATTCATCTGCAAAATATCTGTCATCCATCTTAACCATCCCTGAGTCAGTCCTTACAGCTACATTTCTTCAACTTGATCTATGATTTCGTGTTGTGGGCTTGCCTGCAACGGATCTCTTTCTATCGACATCAGCACATTATCTAGAAAGATGATCTAGGAATCGTCAGTACCTTGAAATCTGCATGCATCAATGGCAGGTTTCTCGCCTTTGAAGACAGTTTACATCATTGACTTTCGATCGAAGGATTCTGTGACATGTTCGACATCAACACATTCATTCACACCTCATGGATTGTACTGGGTACTTTAAGAACCATTGACATCACTGGTGGTCTCTCTCACACTTGTTAACAGTTTACATCATTGACTGGTAATCAAGTGGTTTCTACCATGTTCGACATCAACTCATTTATTCGCATGGATAGAATCGTACTATTTCGGGAAGTAGAAATGAAGACCCTGGATCTAGTTTCCGCCATCCAGGCTGCGAGGAGTTTTGTATTCATTATATAGTAGACTAATCATAAACAGATGGCTGCGTCCATACTGTGTCTACAGATGTCTATGATTGTGATGTATTGCAAAATCATTCCTATATCAGAGCAGTAGTTAGTTTGTTAGTTAAAGTTTTGATCTGAGTATGGGAATGCCTACCTCAGCGATGATATGATCTCATATATGTATTTTGTGTTGAATATTTGCAGGTTCCGACTGGGCTCTCCACAAGATAATCCTCGAAATGATAAAGTGCTTCACCCTTCCTAGATGATATAAAACCCTAATCTACTACAGACTTCGCACTTTAGGGGGCAATCTGTTACACTAAAATTTGTCACCATGACTATTTGCAGTCAGTATGGCTCCATCAATAGTCATACTATCCTCCTTGGCAAGTCTTATACCTCTGCTCCTCATGTCAAACTCCAAAAAAGAGAGAAAGTCTTTAAAAGTCAATATAACTCTGGTTACGCAGTTTCTCCTACCCTTACCTGCGTGTACGCACCTCAAGTTCATAACACCTGCGTACTTGTACGCTCTGTCTGTAAAGGGGTGGGTGCGTACTCCTGTAAAGGTCAAAAGGCGCAAGTTTTACTTCAAAAAAGTTACTTGTGGTCGATTCTAGAGCATTCTAGAAGATGGTTTGACGTGTATTGAGCGCCTCCAGATGGTTCATGCATCCCAATGAAAGAGGAACTTATCCCATGAAGAGGGGAGCTATCCCATTGAAAGAGGGGCTTATCCCATTGATGGTGGACCTGATTAACTTCCTCCAAAGCACTATAAATACAGGCATTGGGCCAGAGGGAGGGGAGGTTGAAAGCTGAACATTCCTAAGGGTAGATGCTGCTGAAATTAGGACTCCCTTTTAGAGCTTGAGAGGAGAGATTCCAATCCTTTCTTAGCTTCATTTGGAAGTGGGTGAGCTGATCAAAGTAAAGGAGAACTCTTGCTGGACCCTGGGAGGGACCTGCATAACACCAAGGCATTGGTTGTAATGGTTTCTTTTGTTTCCAATTAATGCAATTAAGTTCATTTTTCTCAACAAGTTGTTATATATAATTTGTTTCATATACTCCTTGGTCTTTATGATGAATATGTTTTATTATATGAGTTATTCAGGTGCTATGTAATCGTTTGCTTGTTAGTGAATGCAGGCTTCAAGGAGAAGGAGCTCATCTGGATCGAAGAGGCTTGGCTGCTACAAACAGCGTTGAACTAGAGGTAAGCCTTAAACACCTGGTTGCTTTTATTTTAAATGCATATTTAGGGAAAGATAGTGCTTGATTGTTTTGTTTGTCACTAGAAAGGCCTTGTTTTCTAGGGAGGTCGGTTTTGTCCGCAAAATTGACTCTTTCCGCATGACAATTTCCTTGCTAGTTTTGACATGCATGGAATATGCATGTGGTTATTTCGTTATGATATGTCATTGGCATGGAGGATTGCCTGGATTGACAGTGGTTTTTCCTAGGCTTGCGATTTCATAGATAACCATGGTGTTGTGGGTTTTGCCTTCCTTTTTTGGTTGGTTCTCATGTTCTTTATGGTTTTGAGTTGAGTTATTAGTTCCTGGAGCCTTAGTTGGACAAACTTTCTAGAAGCTCTGTAACAACTTGGGTCAAGTTACTAGTCCTAGAAGCCTTGGTTGGACAGACACTGTGGATCCCTTGGTGGGTTTATTTACTAGTCCTCGAAGCCTTGGTTGGAAAAACGTTATGGAGCCCTTGGTGGGTTGAGTTACTATTCCTGGAAGCCTTGGTTGGACAAACGCTCTGGATCTCGATGACAGTTGTGGGTTGAGTTACTAGTCCTAGAAATTGAGTTAGAACAAACGCTCTATAGCCCTAGACAACTTGGATAGAGATCGATTTGGTGATGATTAGTGATGTCTGATTGTGAGGTGGAATCATTGGTTGAGGGTTAACGTGGTTTGGCCTATGGAATCCTTGGTTTAATTTTATTGGTTTATTCCGTGAGATCGCACATTCGTGCTTGGAATATGCAACGAGCAAGATTAGCTGAAAGAAAGATTTGGTTCAGGCCAATCTATGGTTGGGTGGTATGTGGAAGTCCTTGACTTGGTTGGATTTGTATATGTTAATAAGAGCTCTTTTTCTCTTGTGTTATATGTGTAAATGTACTTGTTATTATTTGGTTGTGGTTGTTGTTTTATTATTGTTGTTTATCTGGTTACATGTTGGTTAGGGAATGGTTTTATGATAGTCTTGAGTTATGGCTCTCATCATGTTTTGGTTAGTAGATGAAATGTTAATGAATGTATGACCTAATAGATGATAATATAACTATTTCGAGAGGGCATCAAACCTTCTTGACGATTCTCAAATAAGTATGAGATCCTTATGTTCATATATGTAAATATGACCTATAGATTACATGTTCATGATGTGTTTGATGAAATGCCTATCATGGATAGGCTTGGTTAGGTTAGATTCTTATCTAAATTTTGTGTGAAAGGATTTATCCTGGTGTCATTCATTGTTCTGGGAAGTTTTATGACGTTCTAGGTAGTGGTCTAGCGAATAGCCTGAAAAAGTGGCTTAAATCTCGCAATCGTTGGCAAATAACTAGGTGGAAAAGTCTGCGGTCGCATGGAGGCCTTGTTGTGGGAGCGACTGAAGGGTTACAATCGCATGGAGGGATTTTCATGGGAGCGACTGGGGGTTTAGTTCAGTTAAAAAGCAAGTTAACTTAAGGGTTGGGAACTTGGAGTGGTTGGTTAGCCCCTGGGGGTCTTGTAGCTCCCAAGGAAGGTTAGTTTGGTTTTGGTTCATCGATTCCACTTCCTTGATTATACTTGGAAAGTTGAAACATATCATAGTAACTCTTCGTCACATGTTTACCCTGGTAGGATGGTTAGCTCAATTAAATGTGGGAGGAGGGGGTTAAAAAGTGGTATCAGAGCATGGTTCAACCCTTGGACTGGATGGGCAGAACGTGTTTGTGGTGCTCACATGTCGGTTGTATACGTATTGTTTATGAATGTGTGGTCTATATGTTGTCATGCATGCATTGTATATAGTCAGTGTTATATTTGTGACATCATGCAAGGTAACTAGGATAATGATTGAGATGATGTCGGTTTATTGATGTGATTATATATATATACATCTATCATGCTAATCAGGTTGATCTTGCAGACGAGATATCCTCCCCTAAACTCCACTAAGGTATGTTGTTATGTTTATGTTTGTTTTATATGACATGATATCATTTCAAGTAGAAGATCAAAGATGACTAACAAAATGGTAGAGTATAGTTCACAAGACTCTCACTATAGATCAAATGAGTAGCATGGTGATGGGTACTCTCCTGACATAGAAGACACTTTGAGAAGTTTGAAGGCAGAAACAAGGAGTTTTAAAGCAGATAATTACTGAATCATTAAGTCACAAGAAAGACTTGTTAGGGCACGGGAGAAACAAGCAAAGGTTAATGCAATGATTCTTTAGAGTTTATCAAATTTGCAGAGACAGGGACCACTTAGGATCAGTCATGGACAAGACTAATGGATCCTATGGTAGTAAGTCTCATGGTGGAAATAGGTCAGATATCGATGACATGGTCAGAGAAGGAAGATTCCAAGATACATCTGATAAACAAGGTGGTGGACATGGGCTTTACTTTAGTTCTGGTTCAGATAAGTATCATGGTCACCATCTCTATCATCCTTACAGGAGGAGTGACAGGGGATGTTTGACGGATGAGTTCGAGAAAGCAAAGCCAACTACATTTGATGGAGAAATGAAGAAGTCACAAGATTCATAAGCGTGGTTTCTTGGGATGAATAAGTTCTTCAGATTGCATGATTACTCATAGATGAAGGCCATAATAGCTACATTCAATCTTAAAGGTAAAAAAAACATTTAGTGGGAAGATGTAAAGAACGTCAGGGGAATTCAGGAAGAGGAGTTGACTTGGAGTGAGTTTGAGAGACTTTTCAAGAAGAAATATCTATCAGAGAGATACTATGATGACAAGGAAAAATAATTCTATGAACTGAAAATGGAATCCATGACCGATGAGGAGTGCACTAGCAGATTCTTGGAGTTATTGAGGTATGTGCCTTGTCTTAAGGGGGAGAAAGCGGAGATTCAAAGATTCATTAATGGGTTTTTGGTAGCATTCATAGACATAATTGAGTTTGATGAGCCTAGATCATTGGAGGAAGCCATCATAAAGTTAAATCAATGTTATGAGAAATCAAAGCGCGGATCTGAGACTAAGCGGATTGGAAAGGTAATAAGAAGAATAAAGGAAAATGGAATAGAAAGCGAACAATACCTCAAGAAACAGGTAACAAAGAGAATGCATCACCCCCTAAGAAGTTCAAAGCATCTAACAAAGGATAGGGATTTCGGTCTAAGGAGCAGAATAAGGGTGATGGCAGGAAGCCCATGCAGTGTTGGACTTGTGGAAGAGAGCATTGTAGGAGAGATTGTCCATAAATTCAGGGTGGAAGACCACAAATTTGTTGGAATTTCTAAGTCTAACCTGTTAGAATCCCTTCATGTACTTTTTGATTTATTCCTACCTACTTGTTCTATTAATTAACAATTTATTTACCATGTAAATATTGGAAATAAATACAAGTGCATGCTTAACACATTACAAATCATCAACTGAAGGAAACAAAAACAAACACACAAGTGACACATTGTTTTTGGACTAATGTCCCCAGAAAAACCCAATGCGGGAAAACCGGTGCAACTATCTGAGGGTTTGATTTATTAAGTAGTTTCATAATACAATCTAGGTGCCTAATTCAGCTCACCCAACAGAGAAAAATATTGGTAGTATTACCTCTCGACTCGGAAGAAAATATTCCTGCTGAAACCCTGAATAAACACTCCAACAACTCCACAGCTCCAATCTTCCCCACGAAACCCCAGCGTCAGCCTCTCTCTGGCCCAACGTCACTCTGGCTTGGCATGCGTCAGCCTCTGGAGGCACTGCATAAGTCCTCTGGCCCTCTGAGGCACTGCGCAACTCCTGGCTGGCTTTGCGTGAACCCTTGGCTACTTTTGTGTCCCTCCCTGTGGCTATTGCGTTGATCTTTCCCAGTGCTATCTCTACCTCTCTGCTTTTGTATTCACTGATATTAGGTTGAGCGGACCTACCTATGGTTTTATGCATGATTTTCGCATATGGTTTTGGACGCGATGGTTTTCGGTCCATGGTATTGGATTCTTTGGCATGTATAAATATGTATTGTAACATTGAAAGGAACATAATGGAAAATCAAGCTAATAGTCCCAGTTTTGGGATCCAGGGGAAAATCTCTGTGTATATGTATTTTATGTGTTATGCTCTCGCATTGTTTATTTTCTATGTTTTATAATTCGTATGCAGGTAATTTCTATATGGGTTAAAACCTACACTCTGATCACTCTCTCAACTTTCTCAGCAAAGCGAGCCCCAGAAAGTTGAAATCTTGATCTCTCGGTGTGTTCTCCAAGTGACCCTCAAGCCTCCTCTTATACTTTTCTCGTTGATAAATAAACGGCCGAGATTAAGTCCCTAATCAATGGTTAAGATTAGATCTGGCTTGATCCATGACTTTTGGACCATTCTAACACAGTTTTATATTAATTCACATTAATATTTTATGACTCCATTAAAAATATTAATTATTTTAATATCTCCCAAACTGTTTAGAATCTACCCAAACTCTTTCTGGGTATTAGAGATCTCATGTGCCTTAGCCTATCCACCAATTTTCTTAGCTAGAGCACATTCGATGCTACCCCAAATCAACACTCCCTCTTAGCGAGGATTGTGCTCTAGTAATACTCCTTACTAAGTATCACCCTGATCATCTGGCATCAGTCCCTGTGCTGATGCTAGGCCTGCTTTCCATCATCTGCACTGTTGCATCCTGTATTGCTACCCATTGCCCTTCCACTGCCACTGTTGCATCTGTACTACAACTCCCTCTGCATCTGTGCTACTTCCCATGGCCCTACCACTGTCACAGCTACATTTGCACTGCAAATCCCTCTCATCATGTTGCATTGTGTTGCCCATAGCACTACCACTGCTAACTGATGCACTGCAACTCAATTACTGAGAAGTAAGTAATTGATCTCCCAACTCTGACATCTCCGTCAAGCTAGAAACACTCCTGATGTTGAAGCTCCCTCTGTCACTGACAAGTGCTCCCTCTCTGACCTATGCGCTGCTGCAACAACTCTGTGCATCTCGCACTGTTGCACACCTCTCTGTGCCATCTTGCATTGGTGCAACACGCCCATGCTTCTCGCACTACTACCTCACGCCGTCCTGGGAGTCCTGCACTGTAGCTCCCTCTTTCGCTCCATCCACATTCGTCTCTACTGAAATCTGCCAGTACTACTACTCCTCTTCGGGGCTCCCGTAGAAAGGTCTAATCCAAGAGGCTGGGTACCTCAAGGATCCTTCCCCTCATCGCCTGTAGTCTGCCTGACTATAGCTCGATGTCTCCCCACTTCCGCTCAAGTGGTGTGTGTGCACTCATGGCACAGTCATCGTCTGTCTCCACTTCCTTCTCTGCCCTTGAGGGTGCAGCCTTTGTCTCGAAGGCCTCTCCATTGCTCTTGTTCCTTGGACACTAGGTCACATAATGACCCAGCTCTCCACAGTGGAAGCATTTGACCTTGGAGAGGTCCTTCTTCTTCCGTTTCTCCTGCTTTCCCTCAGATGCTAGGGCAGCACCCACCTCCTCCTCCTTCTTGATTCTGATCCCCTTACCGCTGCTTCCCACCTTGCTCAGCCTTCTGATCTCTTCTTGGCTAAGAGCAGCCCACATTTCCTCCCAATCTAGAAGGGTCACCCTACCAAGTATGCTTTGGACAAACACCTTCTAGTCTTCTGAGACTGCGTCCAAGGCTATTCTCCCATCAATTCTTGATCCGGTGTGGCTCCTATGGAAATCAGCTGATCTGGGATCTCCTTCAATCAACCAAGGAAGGGGTCGACCTGTTCTCCCTTCTGCATCTGGTATGACCACAACTGATTTTCTAGTAACATCCTTCTCTGCACAGAAGTATGCTGGTACAATTTCTTTAGGGCCTTCCACAGCTCATTTGTCATGTCCCTTTTGGCAATATGTGGTACTACATGGTCCGCGACCCCGTCAAGAATGATTCTCTTGGCCCTCACCATTACCTCCTCATACTTGTCGTTATTAGCTGGGTCAACTGGGATAGCTATCATCCTCAAGGCGAAGTGCTTGACACGATATCTGTCTAGAACAAATAAGATTATGGCCTTCCAAACTACAAAGTTTGAGGCTCTGTCTAGTCTGTCCTGGTCTCTTACCCTGTTCACTGCCATCTCATTCCTCCTCTACTTCCCTCCTGGAAGTTCTTGGTGTGACTCCCTCTGAGCCCCGATTTCCCTCCTAGAAACCTTTCTACCAATGTCAAGATGCCCCTACTCCAATCGTTAGTGCAACTGCACCACTGATCCAGATTTCTTAGCTAGAAATCCTAGGTAGCAACACCCTCCTCCTTGGCCTTGCCTTGCTAGGTACTATTCTGACTATAGTACCCCACCAGCTTTACTCTGTAACTTACCCACAGCCTCCTAAACCCCAGCAAATTGAAGGTTAGAGCTCCTAGGCTCTGTGCAATCCCGACACCGGTAAATCAACTTCCTCAAGCAACTACGTCGGCCCTCCTGGTCTCTGGGTGGCTTTGAGTGAGTCTGTCTTTTCCTCCCTCAGCCTCTGTGCTTCCTCTTCCTGGCTCAATCTTGATGACGCAAGCATTGCGTCACCCCTTCCTTGCTGCTACTCTAACTAGGAACAACTTCTGTCACTCGAGACAACTATTTTCTGCGGTTGTTGTTCTGCTTGGCAAATGTCCTCAGTTCTCCTATGATCTGGAACCACGCTCTGATACCATGTTGGAATTTATAAGTATAACCCATTAGAATCCCTTCATGTACTTTCTGATTTATTCCTACCTACTTGTTCTGTGAATTAACAAGTTATTTACCATGTAAATACTGGAAATAAATACAAGTGCATGCTTAACAAATTACAGATCATCAACTGAAGGAAACATAAACAAGCACACAAGTGACACCGTTGTTTTTGGACTAATGTCCCCAGAATAACCCAATGCAGGAAAACCAGTATAGCTATGTGAAGGTTTGATTTATTAAGCAGTTTCAGAATACAATATGGGTGCCAAATCCAAATCACCCAATAGAGAAAAATCTTGGTAGTAGTACCTCTCTACTCGGAAAAAACCTCGGATAAACACTCCAGCAGCTCCACAGCTCCAATTTTCCCCATGAAACCCCAACATCAACCTCTAGGGACTGTGTCAACCTCTCTCTGGCCTAGCGTTAGCCCAACATCACTTTGGCTTGGCCTGCGTCAGCCTTTGGAGGCACTGCATCAGTCCTCTGGCCCTCTGGGTCACCCATGCTGGCCCTCTGAGGCACTGCGCAATTCCTGGCTGGCTCTGTGTGAACCCTTGGCTGCTTCTGCATCCCTCTCTGCGGTTACTGTGATGATATTCCCAGTGCTATCTCTGCCTCTCTTCTTTTGTATTCACTGCCCCTCAGCTACAACTCTGATCACTCTATCAACTTTCTCAGCAAACCCAGCCCTATAAAGTCGAAATCTTGATCTCTTGGTGTGTTCTCCAAGTGACCCTCAAGCCTCCTCTTATACTTTTCTTGTTTACAAATCAATGGCTAAGATTAAGTCCCTAATCAATGGCTAAGATTAGGTCTCACTTGATCCATAACTTTTGGACCATTCTAACATAGTTTTATATTAATTCACATTAATATTTTATTTTCCTTAAGTTTAGACTTAGGGACTCCATTAAAAATATTAATTATTTTAATATCTCCCAAATTGTTTAGAATCTGCCCAAACCCTTTCTGGGTATTGGGGATCTCATGTGCCTTAGCCTCCACCAATTTTCTTGGCTAGAGCACATCCGATGCTACCCCAAATCAACAAAATTTGCAATGCTCAAGAAGCACATACCATGGGGGATGTTGGACAGAGCATTCCACGGATCTATGCATAAGTGGATAACAGGCAGGTTGATCACTAGGCATCCATTATTGAGATGGACGGTAAGCTTTGTGATCAAGTTATTTCTATTTTAATTGACCCTAGATATAATTATAGTTATGTTAACCTTGACCTGGTGGATAAGTGTGGTTTGAATAAAGAAGTACATGCTGAATCTTGGTTAGTGCAGTTGTCTACAGGTACTAAGAAAAGAGTTCATCACTAGGTAAGATCTTACACATTCAAGTTAGATGGTATGCCTACATCAGCGCATCTAGATGTGCTTATGTTGGGATCATACAATATGTTGTTGGGTATGGATTGGTTATATCTTCACAGTACTAAGGTGGACTGCTATGATAAGGCTATTGAATGCTTGGATGATAATGGAGAACATGGAATCTTGTAGGGTAAGAAAAAGGAAACATCAATTAGAGTGCTTATAGCTATTCAAGCAAAGCATAGTCATAGAAAATGATGTGTATTATTTGCAGTACATATTTCTAGTGACAAAGGTAAGGAAGTTGAGAATGCATAGGTCTTGAAGAAGTATCCAGTTGCAATAGTTCCAAGATCAGAGATTTCAAATTCCCACCTCATAGGAAAGTGGACTTTTCTATTGCATTGGTACCAGAAGAAACACCAGCATCAAAGGTGCCTTACAGGATAAGCACACCAGAATTAGTGGAATTGAAGTTGTAGTTGAAGGAAATACTTAACAAGAAGTACATTAGGCCAAGTGTATCGCCTTGGCGTGCACCAGTGTTGTTTGTAAAGATGAAGGATGGTACTCTCAGGTTATGCATTAATTACAGATAGTTAAACAAGGTAATCATCAAGAACATGTATTCATTGTCGAGGATTAATGACTTGTTTGATCAGTTGAAGGGAGCAACAGTGTTCTCGAATATTGATTTAAGATCAGGTTATCATCAGGTATGCACTAAAGAAGATGACATCTACAAGACTGCTTTCTGTACCAGGTATGGGCATTATGAGTTTGTTGTAGTTCCATTTGGTTTGAATAATGCTCTAGATATTTTTATGTGCTTGATGAATAGTGTTTTGCGTCCTTATTTGGACAAGTTTGTGATATTTTTTTTTTTAACAATTTCGGTTACTTTCATATTATAAAACCCCAAGATCAAAGTTCTAATACATAGATATCAGAGATTAGAGCGAAGAGGAACAAAATTGGGTACGCAGACCCATTTTCCTCAATTCTGCCTCTATAATGACTGAAATTAAAAAGAGAATGGCTATATTGCCTTACAAAAGTGCCTCCTAACCAGCAGAATTTGAAAACCATGAGAGAATTTAAGGGAGAATTTGAGTGGCCGAGTCATCCGGCATGGGATCCCTCTTTGCACTTGCTTTGGTGGAGGCTTCAGCCTGATAACTCTGAGATAGTGCTTTGATCTGTTCAATTGCTTCTTCAAGGTGACTGCACCTATCTTTGAGACTTTCAATCTCTTTCTTCTGTTTCTCGAGCTTCTTTCTCTTCGACCTGCTGTCAGTTTCGAAATCATCCTTCAAATCCTTAAACTGCTGCACAAAACTGTTGATCATTATTGTGTGAGTTTTACACATGGTGCAGTCTCTGCTGAAGAGTCTGTCGATTGGCCTGATGGCTGGGTCATGAACATTTATGAGGTCTTGGTTCTCCATGAGGTAGTGGACAGAGAGAGGAACAGAGGGGTGGGAGAGGAGGAGGGTAGCAGGGCGGAGAAGAACAGAGGGAGGGACAAAAATCCTGAGAGGGAGGATCGGAAGAGAAGAAGCGCAGTCTGCTATGAAATAAGTATTCCCTGGACCTCTGCAAAAACAGAACGAAAGATTAGTTTGACTTATGAAAACCGAGAGGAGCCCGATGATTACCATAAACAAAGAGCTGATCTTATGACCCTGGAAGGTGCCCGCTAACTGAAGCCTTCGCCTGAGGAAATCACCGCGACTCTGTCTTGCATAGCCTTGAACTGGGATGGTCCTGGGATGCTCACTGTCATTTATAGGATCGGTGCGGACTTGCTCGTTCTTGTTTCGAGAAGTAGAGTATCTGTTCTTGGTATCGATGAGATCTGAAGAGGTGGAGTTTACGTGCCCGAGGAGCCTGCCACCAGTATGGGCGTGATCGCACCATCTGAGAAAGTCTGCGCTGGTCAGTGAGAGAATCCAAACCCTGCCTGCGTTCCTCGGATCCTGAGGGCGATATGCTGTCCTGTAAAACCTGATTTGGCAGTCGAGAAGGATAGGAAATGATGAAGATAAGTTGTGGAAGGGCCAAATGCATTGATACGGATTCCTGAGGTGACCGATAACCTGGATAGATGGGATAGAGGCCTGCCTATGGAATATCCTTTTCATAATACTCATTATTTTCCCTTACCTGGCCCGTGGATCTTCCCGTTGCATTGTTTGCTTGCTCATCCGCTTCCGCATTGTTGCTTCTTAGGATATGCTTGAAAGTCACTTTGCTGAAGCCCCTGATCTGGTCCATGATTCTGCCTTTGATTCTGTTTAAGGCTGATTGGTTAAAGTCTTTTCCAGAGTTCATAGATGCTATTATGATTGCAGAGTCACCCAGAACTAGAAGGTCTTGGATGCCTAGTTTCATGGCGATGAAGGTCCCCAATAGAAGGCTGTAAGCTTCGGCCTTGTTATTCGTCATGGTACCTAAGCCCCACTCATATGTAGCTATTGTTTTCCCCTGAGGATCCCTGATTATTCCCCCAGCTCCAGCTCTGCCTGGATTGTTTTTTGAAGCCCCGTCGAAGTGGAGTGTAAACCTCTTTTGATTTAGGATCCAATTGTTGACTTCGTCCTTTGTCCCTCTCAGTTTCCAATCCTTTTGGCCAGGACCTGTAACTGTATTATTTTTTGCTCTTGGTTTATAGTTGAATCTCCGAACCCACTCCTTCACCCTGCCATCTGTATAGTCCGGGTCAGCTTGAGGGATTCCATTTGCTTCTATTGTTTCTGTGATGATAGCAGTTGTTTTGGCCAGAATGCTGGATATACTGGGTTTCAAATTTTTGAAAATACTTTCATTCCTAGCTAACCATAACTGCCAACAGAGGTTTGAAGGGATGCTGGTCCATATCCTTTTTGCCAGATTCATGTTTTTGTTGGCATAAGGGAAGCTTTTCCCCCAACCTTTCTGGAGGAGAGAAATCTGATTGGGGAGATCTCCAATATTCATGGGACTAGTTATAAGCTTCCAACAGGACCTAGCTACTGGACATTCAATGAAAAGGTGATTTATGCTTTCCTCTGCCTCCCTGCACATGAAACACACAGAAGGGCCCTGAATACCCTTTTTCCTAAGGTTTTCTGCTGTTAGGATTTTGCCATGAAGCAAGGTCCAATTGAAGAGTTTTATCTTCGGTAGGCTTTCAATTCTCCAAGCTGCTTTATATAAATGCCAATTGTTGATTGCTGTTGAGTTTTGGAGAGCCTTGTAACCCTCTTTCACTGAGTAGTTGCCTCCGTTTGGATCCCAAACATAATTATCCTCTGTCATTCTGTTGATAGGAGCTGACCCTGTGAGAGAGAGCTTGAGATCTCTCCAGAGGTTCTCTATTTCATTGGGGGGATGCAGTGCTTTCCATCCAATCCAGCTGTTTTGATCCCAAAGGGAGATGTCAAAAAGGGTTTTAAGGTTAGCTTCTGTCATCCACTGATGGAGGGGCCTGAATTTGGTGGACTTTTCCCTGGCTTCCATGCCCATAATTCTATCCTCCCATATGCTGATATGTCTTCCGTTACCTGGGGCTTTAGATATGCTAGGTTTAAAGAGGGGAAGAGTTTTTTTGATCAATTTCCAAACAGGAGTGCAATGTCTGTCAGTGATGACTTCAGAGAGGATGTTGTTGTTGATCCCATTCAAATACTTCCTTTTGATGGCTTCTGCCCACCAGGTCCCTTTCTCGTTGAGGATTCGCCAAGTTAACTTGAAGCCCATTGCCAAATTTGCCAGTCTTGGAATTCTAATTCCAAGTCCTCCTTTTTCTAGGGGAAGGATGACCTTTTCCCATTTCACCAAGCTGAATTTTTTTGTGTCTTGCTTTCCCCCCTTCCATAGGAAACTTCTAATAATCAGCTCCATGTGCTTATGGATGCTAGCTGGGGCAAGTGTAATGGCAAATTGGTAGATAGGGAGAGCTGATAAAATGGCCTTGATGAGTATTGTTCTGCCCGCCAAGTTGAGCCAATACGTTCCCCAGCTCTGCAATTTCCCTCTCAGTTTCTCGATTAACTTTACCCAAACTTCATTCTTGATTGATTCTTTGGCTAGAGGCAGCCCTAGGTACATAAAGTGGGACCAATTTGATTGGGCTGGGATTTCCATGATCAAAGAGATTCTTTGAGTTATGTGTCTTGGCACATTCCAGGTATAGACCATGCACTTATTGTTGTTTAATTTGCCCCCAGAGGCTTGGAGGAAGAGGTCCAGGATGTTCTTGAATCTCCTGGCCATGAGACTTGAAGCACCACCGATTAGAAGGGTGTCGTCTGCAAATAAGGAGTGATTGATCCCCTTGGTTCCTCGAACAATATCCACTCCTATTATTTCCTTTAGCTTTCTCTTATTTTCCAAGTGCAAACTTAGAGTTTCTGCCATGATGATATAGAGGAAAGGAGATAGAGGACATCCTTGCCTCAGGCCTCTTGAGCTTTTAAAGGCGCTGCAGGGCCTACCATTAATTAGAGGGGCTGTCCAATTGTAGGAGATGCATTCCATGACCCTGTTAATGAAGAGCTCTGAAACCCCGAAGTTCTTTAGTACTGCCTGCAGAAATGAGTGGTTTACCCTATCAAAAGCGTTCGCCATGTCCAGCTTGATTATCATACCCTTTTCATTTCTGGCTAAGCTGCTATGTATCGCCTCCTGAATGAGAATAACATTATCTGTTATATGTCTCTTTGGGACAAAACCTCCTTGGTTTTCGGAAATGAGTAAGGGAAGGATTTTTTTTAACCTATTTGCCAGGATCTTAGTGATAATCTTGTAAGAGACATTGCACAATGAAATAGGTCTGAACCTGTCAAAGGAATGGGGATTGGGCTCTTTTGGGATTAGCGCTAAATGTGAAGATTTAACACTGCTGCCCAATTTACATTTTGAGTGGAAATTTTTCACCATTCGTATATAATCTTTCTTGATGATATCCCAGTGGGTTTTATAAAAGCTCACCGTGAAGCCATCTGGCCCAGGGGCTTTGTCCAATGGCATGCTTTGGATTGACCATTCAATCTCCTCCCTTGAAATTTCTTTGTCCAGCTCACAGTTTTGTGCTTCAGAGATCTTTCTCTCAATGATATTGAGGAATTCCGGATTTTCCTGATAGTGAGGGTCTGCTGTGAGAAGAGTTTGGAAGTGTCTAGAAGCCGCTTCCCTGATTTCCCCTTGGTCCATAAGCTCTCTGCCTTCAAATGTTATCCTTTCAATGTTGTTTCCAGCTCTCCTTACTTTAAGGCTGTTATGGAAAAACGAGGTGTTTTTGTCCCCAGAATTGAGCCAGAGACATCTCGATTTTTGTCTTTGCTCATCCTCTTCTTTACGATGCTGGTTGTAGAGCGCCTTGTACAGCTCACTTTCTTTCCTTTGGTCTTCTTCTGAATCTTGGCCGGCTTCCTTTTCCTTATTCCATTGCTCTATTTTCATTTGCAGGTCGGTTTTTTCCTTCCTTTCCTCCAACGCTTGATTCCGAGCCCACTGTTTTATGGCAATCCGCAGCAGTTTGAGCTTTGATTCCCAAATGAAGTGTGGGGAGCCTGTTATCTCCGTTGCCCAGGCTTCTTTTATCACATTTCTGAAGTCCTCTCTGGAATCCCATGCTTTGTTGTATTTGAATGGCAGCGGACCCATGTCTCCCCCTTTGTCTAAATGCAGCGCCACTGGTTTGTGGTCTGATATGTATCCCTGAATAATTGTACTTCGGATCCTCGAGAAATTGGCAACAATTCTCTCCTGAACCAGAATTCGATCAAGTCTCTCTTTGATATTGTTTTTGCCTGTTCTTTTGTTCGACCAGGTGTAGCGGCCATTCTGAGGGGGAATGTCAATAAGACTGTGTGTTTGAATGATTTCTTCCAATTTGTCTCTTGATGGATCGACCAGAAAATTCCCTCCTATTTTCTCGTCTGCATTCCTTATTAAATTAAGGTCTCCTCCCAGGAAAATATTCCTCCCTTCAGCAGTCTCAAGATCTGTGATGAGAGAATCCCAGCAAGAGGCTTTGTCTCTGAAATGGGGGGGAGCATAGACATTATAAATTGTGTATTCCTCCATCTTAGCTGTGCTTTGCATATCTAGTCTGATCCACCATCTGTTTTGCCTGTTGTCTGTGAGCTTCCATTTGTTTTTATTCCAGATTGCCCCTATGCCTCCAGAGGCTCCTATTGCGCTCATGGCTAGTCCTTCATAATTTCTACTTCTTTTCAGGTTGTTATGGAATTCTTGTTCATTGATTTTGGTCTCCTGGAGTAGGAGGAAGTCTGGATGTTCTGCTTTAATAAGGTCTCGGACTGCATTTGATTTTAGGGAGGAGCCCATCCCCCTACAGTTCCAAGAGACCAAAATCATCATTTACTTGATTTGTTGTGGGTCCCGCTTTTCTCCTTCATCTTTTCCCCGCTTCCTTTATTCTTATCCAGGTAAGTATCCATTGGCTGTTGGGTCCCTGTGGCCATTTCTTTTGCTGCGTTCTCATCTCTTATCTCTTTGTTTGATTTCCTTCCTACTTTTCTTGGGGGGTCCGTGGCAGAGATGTTTTCCTTTGTTTTATTTCTGGTTAGAATTCTGTCCACTGTTGGAGGGGGGGAGGCCAGGAGGGGGGAAGAGGGGGAGGCCCTGGGGCCCTTGGGAGACGGGGGGGGGGATAAGGGTTCCTCTGAAGCCAAGGATTCGAAAGGATTGGAGGAGGAAGGGAAGGGAGGGCCAGATCCAGAGGGCTGAGAAGAGAGGATTGGGGTTTCAGAGGAGGGCTTTGATGAAACAGGGGGAGGGTTTGTCTTTTTTTTCTTGACGATTTCCCAAGCTTCTTCCGGGGCTTCCTCATTGCTATTATCTATTGGTTTTGATTTACTACATCTGTTAGCAAAATGCCCGTATTCATGACATACCTTACACTTGAATGGCAGCTGCTCGTAGTCCACCTGCTGAATGTGCGTCCATCGGTCTACTTTGAGTTTGATTGCCTCCGGTAATCCTTTCCCCAAATCCACTTCTACACATATCCTGGCGCATGCGTGCATATTCTCCTTTGGCTCCGATCTGTCGATGTATTTCCCTACCGCATTCCCGATGGCTCTCACCGATTCGTCTCCCCAACAATGGAGCGGCAGATGTGGCAGGCGGACCCAGACGGGGACCGCGTTGGGGACGTCCATTTCTGGGTCGAAGTCTGGAGTCCATCGGTTGAGATAAAGGCCTCTGGTGTCCATGAAGTAGGGACCATTTCTGAAGATGAGGTTACGATCTTCCACAGATTCAAAGAGGAAGGTGAAGAACCCCCTTCCACAAAACCTTATTGCGATCTTGCCTTGGACCATAGCATTCCAGTTTCGTTCAACCCAACGTTGGACCGTACGAGGAGAAGGCCATAACCCCGTGAACTGGCCAACCAAGCCACGCTCCGCAAGAGCCACAGCAGCTCTCCTTGGAAGGGCAGGGGGGAGCGGAACTTCCGGGATTGCATCGAGTTTTTTGACAAACTTTGAGGCTGAAGGGCGGATCCTTTCCGAGTTGTTCTCTGGAACGAGAGAATCAAAAGCTTTCTCCATTTCTGCTTGCTCCTGAGAGGGAGGGTCCATAGCGCAGCTCCGGGGCGCTCAGCCAAAGAACAGGAAGGGAAAAGGGCAGGAGGCCCAGAAGAAGAGAGGGCAGGAGGCCCTGGGCAGAGGGGGTCAGCAGCAGGAGGCTGCAGCCCAGCAACAAAGCTGCCAGGCGCGGGCACGCTCAGGGTTCAGTTCAGTGGCGCAGCAGGGTGCAGGAGCAGAGCGCGCGATTTTCATCCTTTAGATTTCGACAAGTTTGTGATATTATTCATTGATGTCATATTGATATATTCAAAGAGTGAGGAAGAGCGTGCAAAACATTTAGCTGGAGTATTAAGATTTCTAAGAGAGCATCAGTGGTATGCCAAGCTATGCAAATGTAGTTTCTTTTAGACGTAGTTACATTACTTAATGCATGTGGTTTCCAAGGAAGGCATAACAGTGGATTCAGAAAAGATAAGTGTTATCATGGAATGGGAAACTCCTAGGAATGTGGATGAGATTAGATTATTCATGGGGTTAGCAGGTTATTATAGGAGGTTCATGAGGAAATTCTCACAGATTTCTTATCCTATTACATCCTTGCAGTGAAAAGGTAAGAAATTTGAATGGAAAGAAGAATGTGCATCTAGTTTTGAGCAGTTGAAGCAATTGCAAACAAATGCTCCAATTCTAAATATGTCAAATCCGAACAAAGAGTTTGTGGTGTGTATAAATGCTTGCAAGAGAGGACTTGGCGGAGTTGTTATGTAGGAAGGATAGGTAGTGTGTTATGAATCAAGGAAACTGAATGAGCATGAGCAGAATTATGTGACACGTGATCTTGAGTTAGCAGTGATCATTCATGCATTGAAGATGTGGAGGCACTATCTTCTTGGAAGGAGGTTTGTATTGATGAATGATCGCAGTGGATCGAGATACTTGTTTGACCAACTGAATCTAAATGTTAGGCAAGCTAGATGGATGGCCACAATCAATGAGCTTGACTTTGAGATCATGGATGTTAAAAGGAAAGAGAACAAGGTTGAATATGCTCTTAGCAGAAGAGCACAGGTAAATCACATTGCAATTATGAGTTCATACGGGATCAGATCTTGCAGGTAAGAAAACAGGATGATAGATATAGCGAGCATAGGCACAGGTCACAACAGGACACAGGTGATCAGGATGTGGACTATCATCTCACAACAGAGGGTTTGGTAAAATTCCGGGAGAAGATTTATGTGTCGGACAACAATGAGCTCGAGAAGCTTATCTTGAAGGAATGACATGCTAAAACATATTCAAGTCACCCAGGATACCATAAGACATTGGATTGTAAATAGGCAAAGGCAAAGTGTCAGCATCCAGTGGTTTACTACAACTATTTCCAATTCTAGAGTGGAAATGGGAGGTCATTTCCACGGATTTCATTACAAGTTTGCCAAGAACATCTAGACAACATGATTATATTATGGTTGTGGTTGACAGGTTGACTAAGGTATTACACTTCATTCCAGTGAAGTCTACTTATTCATCTAATGATGTAGCACAGGTCTTCATCAGGGAGATAGTGAGGTTGCATGGTGTTTCAAAGAATATTGTGTCTGACAAGGATGCCAAGTTCACCTCGAGATTTTGAAAAGAGTTATTTGTAGGTTTGGGTATAGAGTTGGTCTTCAGTACAAATTATCATCCACAGACAGATTGACAAAAAGAGAGGGTCAACGAGATTCTCAAGGACATGTTGAGAATGCATGTTATGCATCATCAACGAAAGTGGGAAGAGTATCTTCCACTGGTTGAGTTTGCTTACAACAAGAGCCACCGAGGATGAGTCTATTTGAGGCACTCTATGGGTAGAGTTGTAATACTCTCATCAGTTGGAGTGATCCAGTGAACAGGGTATTGATAGGACCGGACATGTTGGCAGAAATGGAATAGAAAATGCAGGATATCAAGAAGGATCTAAAGTCAGCACAGGACAGGAAGAAAAGTTGTGTAGATCGGCACAGGGTGTTTAAGGAGTTTCAGGTTGGGGGAACATGTGTATTTTTGCATCAATCCCATGAAGAGCTCCTTGAGGATTGGGTCATGTACAAAGCTAGCACCTCGGTATTGCAAGCCTTTCAAGATCCTTAAGGGGATTGGACTAGTGGCCTACATACTTGCACTGCCTCCGACAATGAAAGTCCATGATTTTTTCCATGTCTCATTACTTAAGAAGTATGTTAAAGATGTTGATCATGTGATTAACTGATTTGTGTTGCAAGTGGAACCAGAAGGAGAATTCTAGTCAGAACCTTAGTGCGTTTTGTAGAGAAAGATGCTTATGATCCATAACCAAGCAATCGAGTAGGTGAAAGTGTAGTGAAAGCACTTTGGGATCAATGAAGCTACATGGGAGATGGCTGATCCGATGCGGGCTATGTATCCTTCATTGGTTGTCGATAGAGGCAAAATAGTTTTGGTATATTTACATATCTATATATGGTTGTCACTTTAAATACCACAATTGGTTGTGTTATAAAGCTCCAATAAGCGGTATGGTTGTCATGTTGCTATGTTTGTCATGTTGGTTTTCTTTTCAGTAGGTTGTTCATTGTAAACTTTGAAATGAGCTAAGTTATAAAGCTCCATGGGCAATATGTCTAGGTTTTAGTGGCCTTTCTAGTTGTAGGTGTCATTGAACACCGAGGATGGTGTTCCCCTAAGGGGAATGGGTTTATAACAACCCGGTTAAAAATCCATGTAATAAAGTTAATAAAAGCAAAAATAATACCAAGGTCATGGGACACATATTCCAAGCTAAATGTTGGGGAAAAACATAGTGATGGGGAGTCACTTGTGATTGACTAATGGCTATGGAAATTGATAAAGGCAATGGCAAAGGCTTTGGAAAGGCATGAGGCATTTATTGCCATTTTATTTATGAAATAATGGAAAATAGGAGAAAAGGAAGGTTAAAGATCACAAGTTGCATGTGAGGAGGAAAATGAAGGAAAATAATGGAAAATGAAAAAAATAAAGGCCTTAATGATAAAAAGGCTTATGAGGATCAGTTTGTATCTTTTTCTTAGTCTTAGCTTGGAGCTCTCTTTATTCTCTCTATCATATTATTGCACACTTGGAGTTTTCTTAGAGCATTGTGGCATACTTTGGATTTGGAGCAAGAAGGCAAAGGAAGAGTGGGAAAGCACAAGGGAACATTGGGATCAACAATTATAACAGGGTTTGCTTGCAGGTACCGAGTTGCATGTATGATTTCCTTGCTAGTTTTGACATGCATGACATATGCATGTAGTTATTTGATTATGATTTGCCATTGGCATGGAGGATTTCCTGGATTGACAATGGTTTTGCCTAGCCTTTCCATTTCCTAGATAGCCATGGTGTTGTGGGTTTTACCTTTTATATTCTGGTTGGTACTCGTGTTCCTTATGGCTATGAGTGGAGTTATTAGTTCCTGGAGCCTTGGTTGGAAAAACACTCTGGAAGCCCAGTAACAACTTGGGTTGAGTTACTAGTCCTCGAAGCCTTGGTTGGACAAACGCTTTGGAGAACTTGGTGGGTTGAGTTACTAGTCTTGGAAGCTTTGGTTGGAAAAACACACTGGAGCCCGGTGGCAGCTATGGGTTGAGTTACTAGTCCTAGAAGTTGAGTTGGAAAAAATTCTTTGGAGCCCTAGGCAGCTTGGATAAAGACTGATTTAATGATGGTTAGTGATGTCGGACAATGAGGTGGAATCACTGCTTGACGGTTGAGTCCGTTTGTCGTCTGGAAGCCCTGGTTTGGTTTTCTTAGTTTATTCTATGAGATCCCACATTCATGTTTAGAATATGGCATGGGGGTGATTGGTTGAAAGAAATATTTGGTTCAACCCAATCTATGGTCGAGTGATACGTGGAAGTCCCTGACTTGGTTGGATTTGCATATGTTAATAAGAGCTATTTTCCTCTTGTGTTCTATGTGTAAATGTACTTGTTATTATGTGGCTATGATGATTGTTCTATTGTTATTGTTTATTTGGTTATATGTTGGTTACAGACATGGTTTTATGATTGCCTTGAGTTATGGTTGTCATCATGTTTTGGTCAGTAGATGAAATGTTAATGATTGTATGACATAATAGATGATAATGCAACTATTGTGAGAGGGCATGAGACCTTCTTGACGATTCTCAGATAAATATGAGATCCCTATGTTCATATATGTAATTATGACCCGTAGATTACATATTCATGATGTGTTTGATGAAATATTTGTCATGGATGGGCCTGGTTAGGTCAAAATCTTGTCTAAGTTTTGTGTGAAAGGCTTTCTCTTGGTGTCATTCATTGTTCTAGGAAGTTTTATGAAGTTCTGGGTAGTGGTATGGAGACTAGCTTGAAAAAGTGGCTTAAATCTCATAATCGTTGGCACAAAACTAGGTGGAAAAGTCTACAGTCGCATGGAGGCCTTTTTTGTGGACCGATTAGTGAGTTACAGTCACGTGGAGGGATTATCACATGAGTGACTAGGGGTTTCATTTAGTTAAAAGCAAGTTAACTCAGGGGTTGGGCACCTGGAGTGGTTGGTTAGCCCTTGGGGTCCTATAGCTCCCGAGGAAGGTCAGTTTAGATTTGGTGCGTCGATTCCACTTCCTTAATTGTACTTGGGAAGTTGAATCACATCACAGTAACTCTTCATCACATGTTTACCCTGGTAGGTCAGTTAGCTTGGGTAAATGTGGGAGGAGGGGGTTACACTTAGATAAGTTTCAAGTCCCTATGTTCAGATTCACATTCATGACCTGTAGGTTTCATGTTCACTATATGTTTGACTAAATGGTTGTCATCTTTAAGCCTAGTTACATCAATTTATTGACTAATTTTTGTTTGAATGGATTTATCTTGATGTTATATACCATTATAGAAAGTCTCATTAAGTTATGGGAAATGGTTGGGAGTGAGACCCTCGAAAGGTGGCATTGATTTCAAGGCCACATGCTCAGAACTGGCAATTATGGGCTACAATCACTACCTTCCAAGCTTATGCATGCAATTGGAGGCCTACAGTTGCGTGGAGGCCTTGTCATGCATGCGACTGGAGGCCCAGATCACTAAAAACGCAAGTCAGATCAGGGTTTGGGCACTTGTAGTGGTTGTTTAGCTCCTGTGGGTCTTGTATCTCCAAAGGGAGGTCATTAAAGTTTTAGTTTGTGAACTCCACTTCCTTAATGAAGCCATGAGGTCGAGTCATGTCACAGTAGCCCTCAACTCAATTTTACCCTGGCAGGTCGGTGAAAGTGGGTAGATATGGGAGGGGTGGTTACAAATTGGTATCAGAGCATGGTTCAAATACTTGGACCAGATGGGATAGATGCATGTTGTTATGCATGCATTGTCATGGTTTTGGTTATCATGCATGAGGTCATTGTATGCAACTAGTGTTGTCATGCATGATGTCAATATATTGATATGATTATGTATATACATGTATCATGCTAATTTGGACTGATTTTGCAGATGAGATAGCCTCCCTGAACGTCATTGAGGTATGATTTTGATTATGGTATCTATTTGGTTTATCTAACATGGCATGTTTGCACGAAGAAGAGGATCATAGATGACAAGCAAAATGGTGGACTATAATTCATGTGACTCTCCCTGCATATCATTTAAGTAGCAAAGAGATGAATATTCTCTTAATATAGCAAATACATTGAGGAGTTTGAGGGCAGAGATCAGAAGTTATGAGGCATACAATGACAAGTTGGTTGAGGCTTAGGAAAGACTTGCAAGGGCTAAGGAAAAGTAGGCAAAGGTCAATGAAGTGATCCTTCATAGATTTTCTGACTTACAAAGACAGGGACAACTGAGGATTAGTTAAGAATAGGAATATAAAACTAATGGGGCATATGGTAGCAGGTTTGGTCAGGATATAGGTTGGATAGAGGGGACATAGTCAGAGCTGGAAGATCATTAGATACACTTGATAGGAGGACTGGTATGTATGGGTTTCATTCTAGTTCCTCTTCTAGGAGACATCGTCACCATCATCACCACCGTCATCCTTACAGGAGGAGTGAGTACTTTCCAGATGATTTCAAGAAAGTTAAGCCTCCTACATTTGATGGAGAGATGAAGAAATCAGAAGATGCAAAGGCATGGTTGCTTGGGATGAAGAAATTCTTCTGATTGCATAACTATTCAAAGAACATGAAAGCCAAAATAACTACCTTCGGTCTTAAAGGGAAAGAAAATATCTGGTGGGAATATGTGAAGAATATCAAAGGCATTCGAGAAGAAGAGTTAATCTGGGATGAGTTCGAGAAACTCTTCAAGAAGAAGTACCTATCTAAAATATATTACGATGACAAAGCTAAGGAATTTTATGAGTTACAAATGGGTTCTATGACAGATGATGAGTGTATTAGCAAGTTCCTAGAGTTGTTGAGGTATGTTCCTTACCTCAAGGATGAGAAAATAAAGATTCAAAGGTTCATCAGTGGGTTTCCAGTAGCATATAAAGACTGGATTGAGTTTGATGAGCCTCGATCGTTGGAGGAAGCCATAAGGAAACTGAAGCATTATTGTGAGCAATTAAATCATAAAGTTGAGCCTAAGCGTGACTTGAAGGGGAATGAGAAAGCTAAAGGGAAGTGGCCACCGAAGCGGGGAAGACCTCGGGATGTAGGTGAGAAAGAAAACATTGCTCCTTACAAGAATCATAATGGAACTAAGAAGGGACATGGACCTCAACCTGGAGAGAAACATAATAGAGGTGTTGGTAGGGTACAATTGCAGTGTTGAATTTGTGGCAAAGATCATCACAAGAAGGATTTCCCATTGTACTAGGGTGGTAGGCCTCAAATGTAGAGTGCTCAAGAGGTGAAGACAGTTGGAGATGTTGGCCATAACATTCCTTATATTTATGCAGTTTTGGAAAAAATGTAGGTAGATCACCAGGAATCTATTATTGAGATGGAAGGTAAGCTTTGTGGTCAAGTTGTTTATATTTTGATTAACCTTGGATCCAATTGTAGTTATGTTAATCCTAAATTGGTGGATAAGCATGGTTTGAGAAAAGAAGTGCATGTAGAGTCTTGGTTGGTGCAGTTTGCTATAGGTACTAAGAAGAGAGTTCATCATTGGGTAAGAGCTTGTGCATTTGAGCTGAATGATATGCCTACATCAACATATCTAAATGTGCTTCCATTGGGATCATATAGTATGCTTTTGGGTATGGATTGGTTGTACCTCCACAAGACCAAATTAAATTGTTATGAGAAGGATATCGAGTGCCTAGATGATAATGGGAAAAAGAGAATATTGCAGGGAAAGAAGAAGCCTACAGCAATGAGGATGGTTATAATTATGCAGGCTAAGCGCAGTTTCAAGAAGGGGTGTGTACTGTTTGTAGTTCATATTTCCAATGACAAGGGTAAGGATGTTGAGGATGCAAAAGTCCTCAAGAGGTACCATGTCTTGTAGTAGTTTCAGGATGTATTTCTAGCAAATATTTCAGAGTTGCCTCCCCACATGGAAGTGGGATTTTCTATTGAGTTGGTACTAGAAGTAGCATCAACATCAAAGGCACTTTATAGGATGAGCACTCTAGATTTACTATAATTGACGTTGTCACTAAAAGAAATGTTTGAAAAGGGATACATTAGACCAAGTGTATCACCTTGGGGTGCACCGGTATTGTTCGTGAAGAAGAAGGATGTTACTCTTAGATTATGCATTGATTACAAGCAACTGAACAAGGTGACGATCAAGAACAAGTATCTATTGCCAATGATTGATGACTTGTTTGATCAGTTGAAGGGAGCAACAATGTTCTCAAAGATTGATCTGAGATCAGGATACCATCAGGTGTGCATCAAAGAAGAGGATATCTACAAGACTTCTTTCTGGACTAGGTATGGGCATTATGAGTTTGTTGTGGTTCCTTTCGGTTTGACTAATTCTCTAACTACTTTCATGTGCTTGATGAACAATGTGTTGTGTCCTTACTTGGACAAGTTTGTGATAGTATTCATTGATGATATATTGATATATTCTAAGAATGAGGAAGAGCATGCAAAACACTTGGAAGCAATGTTAAAATTGTTGAGAGAGCACCAGGTGTATGCTAAGCTTAGTAAATTCAACTTCTATTAGACAGAGGTACATTACTTGGGACATGTTGTTTCCAAGGAAGGTATAGCAGTGGACCCATAAAAGATTAGAGCTATCATGGAATGGGCAACTCCTAGGAATGTGGATGAGGTCATATCATTCATGGGGTTAGTAGGTTACTACATGCGGTTCATAAGGAACTTCTCATGGACTGCCTATCCTAATACATCATTATAGAGGAAAGGAAATAAATTTGAATGGATAAAGGAATGTGCAGCTAATTTTGAGCAGTTGAAGCAATTGCTTACAAATGCTCAAGTTCTAAATATTGCAGATCTAGATAAAGAGTTCCCAGTGTGTATAGATTCTTTGAAGAGAGGACTTGGTGGAGTCCTGATCCAGGAGGGACAGGTAGTATGCTATGGGTCAAGGAATTTGAATGGGCATGAACAAAACTATGTGACTCGTGATCTTGAGTTGGTAGTTATTATTTATGCCTTGAATATGTGGAGGCATTATCTTCTTAGAATGAGGTGTATTTTGATGAGTGACCATAGTGGACTGAGGTATATGTTTGACCAACCCAATATGAATGCCAGGAAAGATAGATGGTATCCTGCCCTTAGTGAGTTTGAATTTGAGACCAAATACATTAAAGGAAAGGAGAACATGGTTGTAGATGCTCTTAGTAGGAGAGTAAAAGTAAACCAAGTTGCAGTTGTGAGCTCTTATGGGACATATTTGCAGGAGTGGGTCTTGTAGGCAGGGCAGCATGATGACAGGTATCAACAGCTTAAGCATAGGTTACAACTAGGTACTGGTGAACAAGATGTGGATTATCATCTCACGGCAGATGGTTTGGTGAGATTTAAGGATAGGATCTATGTGTCGGATGACAATAAGCTCAAGAATCTTACCTTGAGGGAGTTTCATGTCAAGCCATATTCAGGTCACTTGGGATATCAAAAGATGTTGACAATTGTGAATAAGTTCTACTATTGGCCGAATTTGAAGAAGGAAGTGGCGGAGTTTGTTGCTAGATGTTTGGACTATCAACAGGTGAAAGATAAGTGTAAGCACCCAACTGGTTTGTTACAAATTATTATG